>CANSZD010002917.1:1055000-1655000 GCA_947648045.1 Beta corolliflora | reverse complement strand
CTTTACCTGCTACAAAGAAATTTGGTCCTAATTTTAGTTTAGCAAAATTCATTGCTTCCCTAAAATTATGGAACCCTTTAAACAAGGGAGCTGGAAAACCTTCTATTTGCTGCAACACTTGGTGCCATGTGCGATAGACTCCAGGTCTTCGACCATGTACCACTGAATAGAAACTAAAATTCCTTGAAAGAGGTTTTTGTTGTATTTTATTAAAATAATAAGTAAGACAATTTAATGTCAGTACCTTATGCTGTGTAGACTGCATGACCCATAAGTTATCACATATAACTTGTTGTGTTTTATCTAATGTTTCTCCTTTCAAGGGTTTGAATCCTTTACTTGGTTCAACACTGTATAATTTATTTTTCCCGAAGGAAAATTCTTCTATCTTTGCCTGGTTGCTAGATGAGCTGGCGCTGTGTGTAGAACTGTTGGATTTAAGCTTATTAGCTTTATCCATTCTTCTGTATGTATCTGTCAATTATTCGAGACAACACATCAGCTAGATTATTATTTATACCTTTGATGTGTTCGAACACTATCTGATATCCTTTTCCTGCAATTAGATCTTGAAAGTTAATCCATCGTTTATTATTAACCTTCTTACTATTGATGTTTTTAATAAATTTAACTATGACTTCACAATCTGTTCTAACTGTGATTTCTCTATCTAGATGTATTTTAAACTTTTCTAGAGCATTTATGACGGCTTGTATTTCATAATCTATTGAAGATCAATTAGTACTAGGTTTGAAGTTTCCACTTGCATACCATGCTAATATTTCTTCTACTTTAGGACTATATTTATTAGGTTTGGTTAGCAATACTGCTCCCCATTCTTCTTTACTACCATCTATTTCGATAATGAAATAGTCTGTGATTAGGAGTAATTCTAATGGTTTAAGTGTTTTTACCTTTTCTTTGATTTTTAAAACTAGCTGGACATCTTCTTGGTTAAAGTATTTTTGTCCGTTCTTTGAAGTTTTGCCATATAAAGGTCCTACTAATTTTGATAGGTTTGGGATAAATTTCCTAGCATAATTTAAGAGTCCTAAGAAAGCTTGAAGCTGTTTTCTGTCTTCCATTTTATCTGGGAATTCTAATATCTTTTTAGCAATGTGATCTTGTAATTGAATTTTTCCATTGCCAATTTCTAATCCTAAGAACTGTATCTTTTTCTTAAACAACTCCATTTTGGAATCAGCTATTACAATTCCTTCTTTATCTATAATGCTGAAAACTTCTTCTAAGTGTTTTGTATGTTCCTGTATAGTTTTTGAAGCAACTAAAATATCATCAATATAAACAAAACAAAATTTTAATTTTCCAAAGATGCTATCCATAAATCTCTGGAATATAGCTAGAGTATTTTTTAAACCAAATGAAAGGACTTTCCATTGAAAATGTCCTTCACTGCAAATGAATGCTGTCCATGGTTTAAAACTGTCTGTTAATTTAATCTGGTTATATCCTGATTTTAAATCAAATTTACTAAATATATTTCTATCTTGGATTAAATTGATTAATGTATCCTTATTAGGTATACAGTAACCATCATCTATTAAATTATCATTTAGCCTTTTATAATTATAAACTATGCGAGCTTTCCCTCTCTTAAGTTCGCTGTGGTTTTGGACTATGAATGCTGCACTCCTATGAGGACTATTTGATTTTAAAACTAATCCTGCTTTGAGCATTTCATTTATTTGTTTTTTAAAGTCTTCTTTTTCTTTAGGGGAATAATCTATATTAGCTGTAGTTAGGGCTGTTCACCGGTCCAAGACCGGACCGGACCGGACCTGCTTGGACCGGTGGACCGGATTTGTAGGATTTGGTGGACCGGGGATCGGACCTGATTTTTCCGGTCCGGTCCAGTCTGGCCGGAAAAAATCGAGTCCGGTCCCGGTCGGACTGTTGGACTCGATTTTCGATTTTTTTTTTTTGGATTTTAAATATTCTATTTGGACTCGTTGGACTGTTTGGACTCGTTGGACTGTTGGACTGTTTGGACTCGTTGGACTGTTTGGACTCGTAAAAATGACTTGGGCTGGCAGTTTAAAAAAAAAAATACTATAATTCCGGGTTTCCGGTCCGGACCTGATTTTTCCGGGTTTGGACCGGACCGGACCGGAAACCCGGAATCGTCACTTTCCACGGACCGGGGACCGGACCGGAATCTCCGGTCCGGTCCGGTCCGGTCCAAAATCCGGTCCGGTCCGGTCCAAATTCCGGTCCGACCCACCCATGTGAACAGCCCTAGCTGTAGTGATAGTTATATCTGGATTTTTAACCTGTTGATTAATAATAGTTTTAACTCTACATTTACTAATATCATTGGCAATTAAGTCTTTAGTTCTAAGTTTTTGAATTGTAGGATACATTGGAAGTTTGGTGTATATTACTCCCTTTTCTAATTCTCTAAATTCCTCATACTGAAGGAAACTTACTGCTTCTGATTCAGGCTGTAATTGATTTTCTTCTCCTAAAAAATCTAATTCTCTATTTTGTCCACCACGCTTTCGCAGCAACTCTGATTTCTGCTGATAATAACGTGTTGGTATATGGTAAATATTTTTACTGATTGTAACGCTATTCTTGGTAATAGAGATACTACCCTGTTGAGAGATTATAAAATTTAAACCTAACAAGAACTGGGTTATGGAATTATAAGCTGGTGAAATGTTAATTTGAGGTATATCGTATTTTTGGCTATACCCTCCTGCAAAATCTTTAAATTGTATGGCTATGGGCTTAACATAGTATTCTATCAAACATGTTTTCCCATCTGCTAAGATATTAGTGATCATATCTTTATGTTTTAGTTTGAATTGAGCTGGTACTAGGTTCGTAGTAATCTGGCTCTTAGTGCACCCTGTATCTACTATAGCATAAGTTTCAACTGTGGCTTGGTGGTCAAACCATAGTTTGCAGGCTACTTGTAAACCCTGGCTGGTATATAGTGGTGTCTGAATGTAACTCATAGTTTCTTCTTCATTTTGAAGAGACTGTTCTATTTCTGATGCTAAGGGTTGTTTTTCTTCTATTCTTTTAACCCTTCTAATAGTTTCTGCTACTTGTTCTTCTATAATTTCTATTCTATTAAGAATATTGGAACTACTTTCTCCTGTTTCGATCGTCTTAGGGACTAGTTCTTCTACTGGTTTTTCTAGGCAATGTCTACAGACTTCTAGAAAGCAAGCATTACATTGGTATCTTAACTCTATTGCTGGAAACCATTGACATAGATGACATGGTTTATCTTATGTTCCTCTTCTATGAACCCAATGGTGTTCACATTCTGTATTGGTCCTCATATATTCTATTTCTGTTTCATCTTCTTCTATAAAACTATATACTGAGTCGTCATCGGAGTCAGCATCTTTAATATTATCAAATCCTATCTTTTCCGCTTCTTCTATTAAGTAAGATCGTTCTTGGTTTTTATACTTTTTTGGACATGTTCTAGCAAAATGTCCTTCTTCTCCAGAAATAAAACATTGGCAACTTCTGTTTTTTGGTTTACTGAAATGGTGTCCTTTCTGAGGTTTACCTCTACCTTTTTAAAAGTATTTAGATTTCCTAAATTTCTTTTTGTATTTGGGTCTATACCCATAATTCTGTGGTGTGTAAATGGCTCTTCTACAGAATGCATAAGATTGTTTCTTTACTTCTTGATTTGCCATTTCTTTAGTGCATTTATCTCTGAGGTATTGGTATGTGTAAGCAATTCTAGGTCATATTCCTAGGTTTTCTATTGTTCCATAGCGCTTTATCCAATCGTCATGAATTTTTTTTCCTAAAGTTCCTGGTAATTTTTGAAAATATTTATCTGCTAAGGAATCGTCTAATGCTCTATTTGTTAATGCTATATTACGCATAAAATCTCTACAGAATTCATTAATGTAGTCGAATTTTGAAATTGACAGTTATTCTAGATTCCTAATTGCTTGGTCTTGTTGAATTACAGTCTCTGCTTGTGGTGTTGTACCTATGACTATAATTCTAATTAAGTTTGTGAAATTATTGGGATTATTTCCCATTGCTTTTATGTTGTTTAAACTTATCTGGATGTTTAGTCTTATATGCCATATACAGGCCATGAGCTGTTTCTCCTAAGAATGTTTCTAAATAGGCAAACATATATGTTTCTTCTTTATTCGCTAGTCTTGCCCATTCCTGGATAATTAACTGTTCCCAATCTTGTATAAGGGAGTTATACTGTTGAGGGGTTACATAATCTAGGTTTAGCAATCTAGGGTTATAAGGGATGTGCTTATAAGGTTTTCCAAAGGATTTTAATCCTTCGTTAGCCGGATTGTACTCCCTTGACTGTTTCCATATTGGTCTGTCTGGTGGTCCAATCATGTATTCATCTGATGGATTATAGACATCACCATATGAACTTTCTCCATTAGCCATAAATGCTGCTTCTGTTATGTGGATACTATCTGGTCCTAATTTGCCTTCCTAGATTAGCTCTATTTTTTCTATATGATATTTTTTTTGTATTTCTTCTTCAGCTTCGGAGTAGGTCATTCCTAAATCATTCATTAGCTCTATAGTAATATCATCTAATACTTCTCTGATGTTATAAATCTGAAAATATTTTTTAAAGATTTCTTCTCTTGTTTTAGTCTGTATTTGACTAATAAGAACTTCTTGTTCTTCTTCTAACTGATCTTCATTTATTCTTGTATAATATCCTAAGTCTGTGAAGTCTTCCTCTGTATCACTTTCATCATAAGTAGGTGGTTCTTCTTCATTAAAAAGTGATATTTCTTTTCTTTTTTCTTCTAATTGTTTTTCTAGTTGATCAATTTCTCTCATCTTTTGACCTTCTTCTGTATATAACTTAGCACTGGTGTATCTATGACAATCTGTAAATAGGATATAGTTAAGTCTTTTACTAATATCTTCTTTTTCTGCCTTTGCTATTACTATTTTTCTTCTTAACTCTTCTAATTCTTTAGCTATTTCACTGAGTTCGTAATTTGCTAAGCTATATTCTGTATCATTTTCTTCAGTTTCTATATCTAGATCCGGTCTTTCTTCATATTCTCCAAATCTAACTGAAAGTCTTCCTTTATTATCCTTATACATATAACTACTTTGTGGGACTAAAGGACTATTTTTATGGTTTTGAAATAACTCTGAGAGTTTCCATTCTTCTCCTGCTAAGATTTCTTTATCTATCACTGTTGGTTCTATCATTTTTATCCCTTTGGACATCATAGTTTTAATAACTTTATCTACTTCTAACTTATAGTTTGTTGTAGTAGTTTTACTGAGTTTAGCTATAGTTCCTATTGTTACTGACAAGTTATTGCCTTTCTAACCTTCAAAACCTTTGGTTTTAACTATAATACTGAGATTCTTAGTATCGTTAATTGATTTTAAGAGATCTGGTACGCAGTAAAATAATCCTCTATTAGATGATAGGTCCACTTTCATTCCTGATAGAATGGCTTTATCTGGGTCTGTCCAACTATTGTCTACTATTAATAACAAGGCTTTAGTTCCTGTTTCTTTTCTAATTAAGGCTTTAACTCCTATAATTATCATTCCTATATGAAGATAGTTATGCCTTTTTGTTAAGGTTTTGACTGTCTGTGGTGATATGAGTTCTATATTTTCAGATCCATTTATTACGCTGATGGCTTCTTCTCTATATGTTCTAAATACTGTGGTTGATCTGTCGAATATTCCTTGATTATATAAAGTCTTTGGTTCTAGCAATTTTACTCTATTATTTCTAAATCTTTCTAAGCTTTGTTCTATATCTATTAATTCTTCTAACTAGGATATAGGCTCTTTTTTAGTTAACCACTTGAAAGGACTAAATCTTTTATTAGTGTCTACTTCTTCTTCTGCTTTTGTTATTGTGCTTAAAGATCTACTTAAGGATCTACTTGTTCCTGGAAAACTAGTTATTTTGCTGGTTTTGGTATAAAATATCTAAACTCTGTTACTGATTTAGCCTTTTTAATTATTCCTTCTGGAGAAACACTAAGATTTTTAAAAGCTTTGATTAAACTTTCTTCGTTTGTATTTGAAGTTTGTCCTTTGACGCTTCTAAGTTCGTCTTTTAATTCTATTATTTGCTGTTTTAGATCTAAAATTAATTCTGTTAAAATATTAAATCTAATGGTATTATATTTATCCCCTTTTGATGTTGGATTATAAGTTGCAAATTCGTTATCTGTAAAATCTAAATATTCTTTTGATTTCTTTTCAGCTGTTAAATAATCTTCCCTATTTTTTCGGGACATTAACCTATAACTAATTCTTTTGTCTCTTGAAGCAGACTTTCAACTTTACTTAATTTATCTGTAGTTTGATTTAAGATCTTTTTAGTCTCTAATTCTATGAGTTTAGGCTTGTTATGTTGTATGTCAAAACTAAGCTGTTTAACCTCTTCCTTAGTAGGAGTTTTTTCTTTTAAGGTTTTAACTTCTTTACTTAATGAGCTTATCTGCGATTTCAGGAAATCGTTATTATTTTGGACTTCTTTTAGGAGTTTTTTTAATATCTATAAAATCTCTGATTATTTTATCTAAATATTCGTGATAATTTTGTTTTTCTATGTTATCTGCTAAACTAATTAACAAGTCTGTTACGCTATTAAGGTGAGAACTATCACTGTGTAATTTATGATTAAACTTACTATCAAATCTACAAAGAAACTTATTTTTGTCTAAGGAAACAAAATGTCTATCTTTGGAATTATAATCAAGATCTAAGTATGCAATTGTCTTTAAACTTTCTTCAATGATTAAAACACCTTATAGCTTTTTTCACTGTTCATTTAAGTTCTTTCTATCAATAAATACTCATAAATGTTTTTATAACAAAGGTATAAAATTAAATAACAATACTACCTTGAGACTGCCTACTATTTGCCGGCGACGTACTACACCATGGTTTCCGTCCTGTGGCCTCGAACAGTCTTTCAGCTAGAATCGTTACTTGCTCTGATACCAGATTTAAGCTACAAAAATTAGATTTTTTAGGAGAAGAAAATCAATTACAGCCTGAATCAGAAGCAGTAAGTTTCCTTCAGTATGAGGAATTTAGAGAATTAGAAAAGGGAGTAATATACACCAAACTTCCAATGTATCCTACAATTCAAAAACTTAGAACTATTATTAATCAACAGGTTAAAAATCCAGATATAACTATCACTACAGCTAATATTGATTATTCCCCTAAAGAAAAAGAAGAATTTAAAAATAAATGAAATGCTCAAAGCAGGATTAATTGAAAAATCAAATAGTCCTCATATGAGTGCAGCATTCATAGTCCAAAACCACAACGAACTTAAGATAGGGAAAGCTCGCATAGTTTATAATTATAAAAGGCTAAATGATAATTTAATAGATGATGGTTACAGTATACCTAATAAGGATACATTAATCAATTTAATCCAAGATAGAAATATATTTAGTAAATTTGATTTAAAATCAGGATATAACCAGATTAAATTAACAGACAGTTTTAAACCATGGACATCATTCATTTGCAGTGAAGGACATCTTCAATGGAAAGTCCTTTCATTTGGTTTAAAAAATGCTCCAGCTATATTCCAGAGATTTATGGATATCATCTTTGGAAAATTAAATTTTTGTTTTGTTTATATTGATGATATTTTAGTTGCTTCAAAAACTATACAGGAACATACAAAACACTTAGAAGAAGTTTTCAGCATTATTGATAAAGAAGGAATTGTAATAGCTGATTCCAAAATGGAGTTGTTTAAGAAAAAGATACAGTTCTTAGGATTAGAAATTGGCAATGGAAAAATTCAATTACAAGATCACATTGCTAAAAAGATATTAGAATTCCCAGATAAAATGGAAGACAGAAAACAGCTTCAAGCTTTCTTAGGACTCTTGAATTATGCTAGGAAATTTATCCCAAACCTATCAAAATTAGTAGGACCTTTATATGGCAAAACTTCAAAGAACGGACAAAAATACTTTAACCAAGAAGATGTCTAGCTAGTTTTAAAAATCAAAGAAAAGGTAAAAACACTTAAACCATTAGAATTACCCCTAATCACAGACTATCTCATTATCGAAACAGATGGTAGTAAAGAAGGATGGGGAGCAGTATTGCTAACCAAACCTAATAAATATAGTCCTAAAGTAGAAGAAAAATTAGCAGGGTATGCAAGTGGAAACTTCAAACCTAGTACTAATTGGTCTTCAATAGATTATGAAATACAAGCCGTCATAAATGCTCTAGAAAAGTTTAAAATACATCTAGATAGAGAAATCACAGTTAGAACAGATTGTGAAGCCATAGTTAAATTTATTAAAAACAGCAATAGTAAGAAGGTTAATAATAAACGATGGATTAACTTTCAAGATCTAATTGCAGGAAAAGGATATCAGATAGTGTTCGAACACATCAAAGGTATAAATAATAATCTGCTTTTTAAAAGTAATGGCTCTGGTTTAAAGAACAACAAAGCAGAGATAAGGTTTCTGCTTTTTAAAAAAAAATTAAAACTTATTAAATAATGGATGATGACTCATCATCCATTAGTACAGTGTGAAATAGTAGTGGACTTAATCGTACGGATCCCGTCCCTGTAGATCTATTTATGTGTCGTCATCTTCATCACTGGGAAGTTGTTCTGCCATTTCTACATCCTCTAATGGTTCTCCATATGGAGGAATGTTTAGCTTGATATTCGATGGTCCCCATATATTGAAGTATGGTCCTTCTGCTAAGAGATTACTGTTACGCCAGTTTGAGTTTTTTGGTGGTTTTTGCTGCATAAGCCATTTGTATAATTCTGGCTTATTAACATACTGGAAATTTTGAGGAGTGCTGTTGTGGACTATAAATACTAGGGCTGGCAATCAGGTCGGGCTGGGTCAGTTTCAGGTCGACCTGATTTATATTTCAGGTCACTTACCCCTGACCCAAACCCGACCTGATTCTAATTTCAGGTCGAAAACCGTAACCTGAACCCGACCTTATATGTTTCAGGTTGACCCGAAACCAACCCAAAATGACCTGAAATAAGAATCTAAATATCAAATGTTCAAAATACTGCCAACTTCATTCATTCAGAAAGGCACAGTACATGTAACAGGTTCAAGTTTCAACATTCAACATTCAAAGCCTTGGCCACCAACTTCAAATTACAAAACATAAATTCAAGAGTTAACGATTTCTTGTAAAACTTAAAATAAAATAATTCAATTCATTGAAATTGAAATCTTCAGGTTTGACTATTTCCCATGGCAGCCTCAGCATGTGGACTTTGGGCAGCACTTTCAGGTGGACTTGGAGTTGGAGTATCATCAACTTTGAGAGCCATGACTTTCCCACATAGATCTTCTATTTGTGGATTTATTTTTGCTACATTAAGATGCATAAAATAGAAATAATTAATATTATTATTTACAGAACTTACATTCACCAGAAAGTAAAAAAAGAAAGTAACTTGAATCTGAACTTAAATATGAGCAAAAAAACGAAAGTAACTTGGAAAATCAACAGATTGAAGTTCAAATTCGAATTAAAAAACGAAAAACGAAACTAAATGTGAGCAAAAAAAACGAAAGTAAGAGTTGAATAGCCAAAAAAAAGGAAATATTACAGCAAAAAAAAATAACAAAAGAAGAAATTTGACAAAAAGAAAACATAACTAGAGAAAACTCAGAGAAGATTTAGAAGAACTTACAAGTTACGAGTTGAATAGATGAAGACTCAGAGGAATTTCGCACAACTTTGCAGCTCTAGGGTTTTGAATTGAGGTGTGAGAAAAGAAAACTGAGAAGTGGAAGGAAAATGGCGGAGTGAGTGTGTGAGATACAGAGATACTGAGATAGTGAGTCTGTGAGTAGGGTTTTTAGTTTTTACTTTTTATCTCTTATATGTTTAGACAAAAAAGGGGCTTGGCCCAATATAAGTATTTTTGTTTTTTGACAGGGGCCCAATATAAGTATTAACTAAGAAACTAACGTCCTAACCAAACATAATATAGTTATTTTAAAATCAGGTCATTTCGGGTTATTTACAGGTTGAAAAAGTCAACCTGAACCTAACCCATTATATTTTCAGGTCAGGTTGGGTCGACCCATTTTTTTTCAGGTCGAAAATCTCAACCCAAACCCGGAATTTTCAGGTCAGTTTCAGGTCGGGTTATCAGGTTGGGTCAGTTTTTGCCAGCCCTAATAAATACTGGATCAATGTAATACTGTTGGTAAGCTGGCCGTTGGTTTAGACCTTCAACCTTAGGTAAGGTGCTGATAACTTGGACTATACTAAATCCGATTGTCATGTTAGCTTCTCCTATTTGGCAGTACTGTAGGCAATAGGTGAGTCTTTCACCTAGTCCTGCTGGAATATCACTATTGTTTCTGTAGTAGAGTATGTTGATCATCCCATGGTCTAATAAATCAACTATCTCTGCTCTGCTTAAGTTGGTGCTGTATAGTTTAATATTTGCCTTGAAGAGACCTGTATAAACTATTTCTTCTGTATTTACTTCTTGACACATTATTGTCAAGATTTCCTGTTGAATATCTATGCCTTGGATTCTTCTTCCATTAATTGGTTCTCCAAAGTGTATTTCTACTAACTTTTTCTGGAGGTTGATCATGTGTTGTATTACACCGTCTTCAACCTTTTGCGCTATGATTTCTACTACATCTATTCCACCATCTTTTTCTAGTAATTGATGTAGTGTTTCTTGTGTTTTTAGTTTTAGTCTGGGTTTGAGGTAATGGGAGGGAATATTTTTATGTGGTGTAAATCCTTTTTTAATAAAGGAGGTAGAAAATGTAGCTAGTTGAGTTTCAAGGCTATGGTTCTGCTCTGTTATCTTTTTGAGTTCTTGATGGAGATGATGCAGTTCTGTTACAAGATTACAGTTGTGTTTTCCAATAAGGCCAATTGTATTGGCCTTATAAGCACATTCTTGTCCTAAATCTATCATTTCTTTCTGAATTTTAAAGAACTGATAATTCATAGCCTTATTAGGGCTTGACTGTAATAATTTTTGTGAGTAAGTTGGAGGGTAAAATCCTCCGCTGTGAATAGGATCTGGAACAGGGGTTCCAGTCTGTGAAGAGGAGGATTTGAATTCTCCTCTTTGTTCTGAGTTTAAGGTGGCCTCAATGCCTTTATTTGCTACAAAGAAATTTGGTCCTAATTTTAGTTTAGCAAAATCCATTGCTTCCCCAAAATTATGGAACCCTTTAAACAAGGGGGCTGGAAAACCCTCTATTTGCTGCAACACTTGGTGCCATGTGCGATAGACTCCAGGTCTTCGACCATGTACCACTGAATAGAAACTAAAATTCCTTGAAAGAGGTTTTTGTTGTATTTTATTAAAATAATAAGTAAGACAATTTAATGTCATTACCTTATATTGTGTAGACTGCATGACCCATAAGTTATCACATATAACTTGCTGTGTTTTATCTAATGTTTCTCCTTTCAAGGGTTTGAATCCTTTACTTGGTTCAACGCTGTATAATTTATTTTTCCCGAAGGAAAATTCTTCTATCTTTGCCTGGTTGCTAGATGAGCTTGTGCTGTGTGTAGAACTGCTGGATTTCAGCTTATTAGCTTTATCCATTCTTCTGTATGTATCTGTCAATTATTCGAGACAACACATCAGCTAGATTATTATTTATACCTTTGATGTGTTCGAACACTATCTGATATCCTTTTTCTGCAATTAGATCTTGAAAGTTAATCCATCGTTTATTATTAACCTTCTTACTATTGCTGTTTTTAATAAATTTAACTATGGCTTCACAATCTGTTCTAACTGTGATTTCTCTATCTAGATGTATTTTAAACTTTTCTAGAGCATTTATGACGGCTTGTATTTCATAATCTATTGAAGAGCAATTTGTACTAGGTTTGAAGTTTCCACTTGCATACCCTGCTAATTTTTCTTCTACTTTAGGACTATATTTATTAGGTTTGGTTAGCAATACTGCTCCCCATCCTTCTTTACAACCATCTGTTTCGATAATGAGATAGTCTGTGATTAGGGGTAATTCTAATGGTTTAAGTGTTTTTACCTTTTCTTTGATTTTTAAAACTAGCTGGACATCTTCTTGGTTAAAGTATTTTTGTCCGTTCTTTGAAGTTTTGCCATATAAAGGTCCTACTAATTTTGATAGGTTTGGGATAAATTTCCTAGCATAATTTAAGACTCCTAAGAAAGCTTGAAGTTGTTTTCTGTCTTCCATTTTATCTGGGAATTCTAATATCTTTTTAGCAATGTGATCTTGTAATTGAATTTTTCCATTGCCAATTTCTAATCCTAAGAACTGTATCTTTTTCTTAAACAACTCCATTTTGAAATCAGCAATTACAATTCCTTATTTATCTATAATGCTGAAAACTTCTTCTAAGTGTTTTGTATGTTCCTGTATAGTTTTTGAAGCAACTAAAATATCATCAATATAAACAAAACAAAAATTTAATTTTCCAAAGATGCTATCCATAAATCTCTGGAATATAGCTGGAGCATTTTTTAAACCAAATGAAAGGACTTTCCATTGAAAATGTCCTTCACTGCAAATGAATGTTGTCAATGGTTTAAAAATGTCTGTTAATTTAATCTGGTTATGGCCCTGTTCTTTTGGACTTATTTTCAGCAAAAATAAGTAAAAATAAGTTCAGTTCAGTAAAAATAAGTTCAGTTCAGCAAAAATAAGTAAAAATAAGTTCAGTTCAGCAAAAATAAGTAAAAATAAGTTCAGTTCAGCAAAAATAAGTAAAAATAAGTTCAGTTCAGCAAAAATAAGTTCAGTATTACTATAATGTTGTAATTATTATTTTTGTTTTCAATATTACTATTAATATTGTTATTATTATTAATATTATAATTATAATAACGATGATCTTGTAATTTTTTTTATAATTATAATAACGATGAATTTATAATATTATTATTATTTATTTATTATTTATTATTATTATTATTTATTATTATTATTCATAATTATTTATTATTTATTATTTATTATTTATTAGTTAATTAATCTTATTTATTATTTATTATTATTTATTATATATTATATATTATTTATTTTAATTATTTTTATTTATTATTTAATATTAATTATTTATTATTTATTATTATTTATTATTTATTATTTATTATTATTAATTATTAATTATTTATTATTTATTATTTACTATTTATTATTTATTATTATTATTATTTATTATTATTATTATAATTATTTATTATTATAATTATTATTTATTATTTATTATTTATTATTTATAATAATTATTATTATTTATTATTATTATTATTTATTCTTTATTATTATTATTATTATTTTTTATTATTATTTATTATTAATTATTTATTATTATTATTATTATTATTATTATAATTTATTATTTATTATTATTATTAGTTATTAGTTATTAGTTATTATTTATTTTTATTATTATTTATTATTTATTATTTATTATTATTATTATTATTTATTATTATTATATTATTATTTATTATTATTTAGGGATATTATCTCAAATAACCCTGACATATAGCTCTTTTTCCCAAATAACCCCCACATTGTCACCCCTATCGCGGATAACCCTAAATTTGTAATTTGTCATTAAACATGACGGAATTACACGTGGTTTGACTTTCGATGGGTTTGCCACCATTTAAGAAGGTGGTTGATGGCTATTCAAAAGGATGTTCATTAATTTTGGTGCACAATTCAAGGGTTTTATTGTTGGCGACAGACCACTAATAAGGTGCCAAACCAGTTTCTTCACCTTTAATGCCTTCAACCACCTTCTTAAATGACGCCAAAACACATCCAAAGTCAAACCAAGTTAACGCCGCTTGTAATTCCATCATGTTTAATGACAAATTACAAATTTAGGGTTATATGCGATAGGGTGACAAGGTGGGGGTTATTTGGGAAAAAGGGCTATATGTCAGGGTTATCTGAGATATTATCCCTATTATTTATTATTATTTATTATTTATTATTATTATTTATTATTATTATTTATTATTTATTATTATTATTTATTATTTATTATTATTATTTATTATTTATTATTATTATATTATAATTTATTATTATTTATTTATTATTATTATTATTATTATTTATTATTATTATTATTTATTATTATTATTATTATATTATTATTTATTATTATTATTATTATTTATTATTATTATTTATTATTATTATTTATTATTATTATTATTATTATTATTATTATTATTATTATTTATTATTATTTATTGTTATTATTACTATTATTATTATTATTTATTATTATTTGTTATTTGTTATTATTTATTATTATTATTATTTATTATTATTATTTATTATTATTTTTATTTATTATTATATTATTATTTATTATTATTATTATTATTATTATTTATTATTTATTATTTATTATTATTATTATTATTATTATTATTATTATTTATTTATTATTATTATTTAGCAAAAATAAGTTCAGTTCAGCAAAAATAAGTTTAGTTCAGCAAAAATAAGTTCAGTTCAGCAAAAATAAGTAAAAATAAGTTCAGTTCAGCAAAAATAAGTAAAAATAAGTTCAGTTCAACAAAAATAAGCTAAGTTCAGCAAAAATAAGTTCAGTTCAGCAAAAATAAGTAAAAATAAGTTCAGTTCAGCAAAAATAAGTAAAAATAAGTTCAGTTCAGCAAAAATAAGTTCAGTTCAGCAAAAATAAGTTCAGTTCAACAAAAATAAAATAAGTTCAGTTCAGTTCAGCCAAAATAAGTTCAAAAGAACAGGGCCTATATCCTGATTTTAAATCAAATTTACTAAATATATTTCTATCTTGGATTAAATTGATTAATGTATCCTTATTAGGTATACAGTAACCATCATCTATTAAATTATCATTTAGCCTTTTATAATTATAAACTATGCGAGCTTTCCCTCTCTTAAGTTCGATGTGGTTTTGGACTATGAATGCTGCACTCCTATGAGGACTATTTGATTTTTCAATTAATCCTGCTTTGAGCATTTCATTTATATGTTTTTTAAATTCTTCTTTTTCTTTAGGGGAATAATCTATATTAGCTGTAGTGATAGTTATATCTGGATTTTTAACTTGTTGATTAATAATAGTTTTAACTCTACATTTACTAATATCATTGGCAATTAAGCCTTTAGTTCTAAGTTTTTGAATTGTAGGATACATTGGAAGTTTGGTGTATATTTCTCCCTTTTCTAATTCTCTAAATTCCTCATACTGAAGGAAACTAACTGCTTCTGATTCAGGCTGTAATTGATTTTCTTCTCCTAAAAAATCTAATTCTCTATTTTGTCCACCACGCTTTCGCAGCAACTCTGATTTCTGCTAATAATAACGTGTTGGTTTATGGTAAATATTTTTACTGATTGTAACGCTGTTCTTGGTAATAGAGATACTACCCTGTTGAGAGATTATAAAATTTAAACCTAACAAGAACTGGGTTCTGGAATTATAAGCTGGTGAAATGTTAATTTGAGGTATATCGTATTTTTGGCTATACCCTCCCGCAAAATCTTTAAATTGTATGGCTATGGGCTTAACATAGTATTCTATCAAACATGTTTTCCCATCTGCTAAGATATTAGTGATCATATCTTTATGTTTTAGTTTGAATTGAGCTGGTACTAGGTTCGTAGTAATCTGGCTCTTAGTGCACCCTGTATCTACTATAGCATAAGTTTCAACTGTGGCTTGGTGGTCAAACCATAGTTTGCAGGCTACTTGTAAACCCTGGCTGGTATATAGTGGTGTCTGAATGTAACTCATAGTTTCTTCTTCATTTTGAAGAGACTGTTCTAATCCTGATGATAAGGGTTGTTTTTCTTCTATTCTTTTAACCCTTCTAATAGTTTCTGCTACTTGTTCTTCTATAATTTCTATTCTATTAAGAATATTGGAACTACTTTCTCCTGTTTCGATCGTCTTAGGGACTAGTTCTTCTACTGGTTTTTCTAGGCAATGTCTACAGGCTTCTAGAAAGCAAGCATTACATTGGTATCTTAACTCTATTGCTGGAAACCATTGACATAGATGACATGGTTTATTTTCTGTTCCTCTTCTATGAACCCAATGGTGTTCACATTCTGTATTGGTCATAATATATTCTATTTCTGTTTCATCTTCTTCTATAAAACTATAATACTGAGTCGTCATCTGAGTCAGCATCTTTAATATTATCAAATCCTATCTTTTCCGCTTCTTCTATTAAGTAAGATCGTTCTTGGTTTTTATACTTTTTTGGACATGTTCTAGCAAAATGTCCTTCTTCTCCACAAATAAAACATTGGCAACTTCTGTTTTTTGGTTTACTGAAATGGTGTCCTTTCTGAGGTTTGCCTCTACCTTTTTCAAAGTATTTAGATTTCCTAAATTTCTTTTTGTATTTGGGTCTATACCCATAATTCTGTGGTGTGTAAATGGCTCTTCTACAGAATGCATAAGATTGTTTCTTTACTTCTTGATTTGCCATTTCTTCAGTGCATTTATCTCTGAGGTATTGGTATATGTAAGCAATTCTAGGTCCTATTCCTAGGTTTTCTATTGTTCCATAGCGCTTTATCCAATCGTCATGAATTTGTTTTCCTAAAGTTCCTGGTAATTTTTGAAAATATTTATCTGCTAAGGAATCGTCTAATGCTCTATTTGTTAATGTTATATTACGCATAAAATCTCTAGAGAATTCATTAATGTAGTCGAATTTTGAAATTGACAGTTGTTCTAGATTCCTAATTACTTGGTCTTGTTGAATTACAGTGTCTGCTTGTGGTGTTGTACCTATAACTATAATTCTAATTAAGTTTGTGAAATTATTGGGATTAGTTCCCATTGCTTTTATGTTGTTTAATTTATCCGGATGTTTAGTCTTATATGCCATATACAGGCCATGAGCTGTTTCTCCTAAGAATGTTTCTAAATAGGCAAACATATCTGTTTCTTCTTTATTCGCTCGTCTTGCCCATTCCTGGATAATTAACTGTTCCCAATCTTGTATAAGGGAGTTATACTGTTGAGGGGTTACATAATCTAGGTTTAGCAATCTAGGGTTATAAGGGATGTGCTTATAAGGTTTTCCAAAGGATTTTGATCCTTCGTTAGTCGGATTGTACTCCCTTGACTGTTTCCATATTGGTCTGTCTGGTGGTCCAGTCATGTATTCATCTGATGGATTATAGACATCACCATATGAACTTTCGCCATTAGCCATAAAGGCTGCTTCTGTTCTGTCGATACTATCTGGTCCTAATTTGCCTTCCTGGAATAGCTCTATTTTTTCTATATGATATTTTTTTTGTATTTCTTCTTCAGCTTCGGAGTAGGTCATTCCTAAATCATTCATTAGCTCTATAGTAATATCATCTAATACTTCTCTGATGTTATAAATCTGAAAATCTTTCTTAAAGATTTCTTCTCTAGTTTTAGTCTATATTTGACTAATAAGAACTTCTTGTTCGTCTTCTAACTGATCTTCATTTATTCTTGTATAATATCCTAAGTCTGTGAAGTCTTCCTCTGTATCACTTTCATCATAAGTAGGTGGTTATTCTTCATTAAAAAGTGATATTTCCATTCTTTTTTCTTCTAATTGTTTTTCTAGTTGATCAATTTCTCTCATCTTTTGACCTTCTTCTGTATATAACTTAGCACTGGTGTATCTATGACAATCTGTAAATAGGATATAGTTAAGTCTTTTACTAATATCTTCTTTTTCTGCCTTTGCTATTTCTATTTTTCTTCTTAACTCTTCTAATTCTTTAGCTATTTCACTGAGTTCGTAATTTGCTAAGCTATATTCTGTATCATTTTCTTCAGTTTCTATATCTAGATCGGGTCTTTCTTCATATTCTCCAAATCTAACTGAAAGTCTTCACTGTTGGTTCTATCATTTTTATCCCTTTGGAAATCATAGTTTTAATAACTTTATCTACTTCTAACTTATAGTTTGTTGTAGTAGTTTTACTGAGTTTAGCTATAGTTCCTATTGTTACTGACAAGTTATTACCTTTGTAACCTTCAAAACATTTGGTTTTAACTATAATACTGAGATTCTTAGTATCGTTAATTGAGTTTAAGAGATCTGGTACGCAGTGAAATAATCCTCTATTAGATGATAGGTCCACTTCCATTCCTGATAGAATGGCTTTATCTGGGTCTGTCCAACTATTGTCTACTATTAATAACAAGGCTTTAGTTCCTGTTTCTTTTCTAATTAAGGCTTTAACTCCTATAATTATCATTCCTATATGAAGATAGTTATGCTTTTTTGTTAAGGTTTTGACTGTCTGTGGTGATATGAGTTCTATATTTTCAGATCCATTTATTACGCTGATGGCTTCTTCTCTATATGTTCTAAATACTGTGGTTGATCTGTCGAATATTCCTTGATTATATAAAGTCTTTGGTTCTAGCAATTTTACTCTATTATTTCTAAATTTATCTAAGCTTTGTTCTATATTTATTAATTCTTCTAACTGGGACATAGGCTCTTTTTTAGTTAACCATTTGAAAGGACTAAATCTTTTATTAGTGTCTACTTTTTCTTCTGCTTTTGTTATTGTGCTTAAAGATCTACTTAAGGATCTACTTGTTCCTGGAAAACTAGTCATTTTGCTGGTTTTGGTATAAAATATCTAAACTCTATTACTGGTTTAGCCTTTTTAATTATTCCTTCTGGACAAACACTAAGATTTTTAAAAGCTTTGATTAAACTTTCTTCGTTTGTATTTGAAGTTTGTCCTTTGACACTTCTAAGTTCGTCTTTTAATTCTATTATTTGCTGTTTTAGATCTAAAATTAATTCTGTTAAAATATTAAATCTAATGGTATTATATTTATCCCCTTTTGATGTTGGATTATAAGTTGCAAATTCGTTATCTGTAAAATCTAAATATTCTTTTGATTTCTTTTCAGCTGTTAAATAATCTTCCCTATTTTTTCGAGACATTAACCTATAACTAATTCTTTTATCTCTTGAAGCAGAGTTTCAACTTTACTTAATTGATCTGTAGTTTAATTTAAGATCTTTTTAGTCTCTAATTCTATGAGTTTAGGCTTGTTATGTTGTATGTCAAAACTAAGCTGTTTAACCTCTTCCTTAGTAGGAGTTTTTTCTTTTAAGGTTTTAACTTCTTTACTTAATGAGCTTATCTGCGATTTCAGGAAATCGTTATTATTTTGGACTTCTTTTAGGAGTTTTTTATTATCTATAAAAGCTCTGATTATTTTATCTAAAGATTCGTGATAATTTTGTTTTTCTAAGTTATCTGCTAAACTAATTAACAAGTCTGTTACGCTATTAAGGTGGGAACTATCACTGTGTAATTTATGATTAAACTTACTATCAAATCTACAAAGAAACTTATTTTTGTCTAAGGAAACAAAATGTCTATCTTTGGAATTATAAGCAAGATCTAAGTATGCAATTGTCTTTAAACTTTCTTCAATGTTTAAAACACCTTATAGCTTTTTTCACTGTTCATTTAAGTTCTTTCTATCAATAAATACTCATAAATGTTTTTATAACAAAGGTATAAAATTAAATAACAATACTACCTTGAGACTGCCTACTATTTGCCGGCGACGTACTACACCCTGGTTTCCGTCCTGTGGCATCGAACAGTCTTTCAGCTAGAATCGTTACTTGCTCTGATACCAGATTTAAGAGGGTATATATAATATGAGAGGATATATATACTCTTAAGGATGCGGAATTGGTAGAGTATTTGAAGATTGGTTAGAACAAAAATTACTAGGCTACTTTAAGCTATAAGAAGGAGGTTTTTAGCAAGAGAACATGGTGTTTATTGCTATTTTTGGGTGTTTTTTGGGTGGATACAAGAATTCACTCTGCTTACAACTGATGCCGAATGAAGCTATTTATAATGAAAACTGAAAATTACTATTACTAAAGCAGGAGGTGACTCACCCCCTACTTTTACAAAGAGACTTTTACTTTTCTAAAAGTAATGGCTCTGGTTTAAAGAACAACAAAGCAGATATAAGGTATCTGCTTTTTAAAAGAAAAGTTAAAACTTATTAAATAATGGATGAGTGGGCTGCGGTCAAAACAGCCCTAAGGGCTGCGTTTTTGGCCAGCAGTCCTTTCCATAGCAGCCCTTCAATAGATAAGAAGGGCTGCGGTTCAAGCCAAAAACGCAGCCCTTTTAAGCTTGAAGGGCTGCGTTTTCGGCTTAAACCGCACCCTTTCGTCAAATGAAGGGTCATGCGGTTTTAAGCCTAAACCGCGACCCTTCACCTAAAAAGGGTCGGTTTAGGCTTACAACCGCAGACTCTTCACATTCAAATTTTTTTTTTTAAAAATAAATTAAATCCGCACCCCGACCCCCACCCCGCGCCCCCCGCACCCCCACCCCCGCCGCCCCTCCCCGCACCCCCGCCCACCCCCACCCCACACCCCCCCGCCCCCCCCCCCCCACCCCCCGCACTCCCACCGCCCCCGCCCCCCCCCTGCCC
This sequence comes from Beta corolliflora, assembly GCA_947648045.1. Classification (NCBI taxonomy): domain Eukaryota; kingdom Viridiplantae; phylum Streptophyta; class Magnoliopsida; order Caryophyllales; family Amaranthaceae; genus Beta; species Beta corolliflora. Next base: position 1,634,495 of record CANSZD010002917.1, on the reverse strand, counting down.
CCACCCCCCGCCCACCCGCCCACCCCCCGCACTCCCACCCGCCCCGCCCCGCCCTTGCACTCCCCCCAAGCCCCCGCCCACCCCCGCACTCCCACCCAGCCCCGCCCCCCACCCCTAGCCCACCCCCGCCCTACCCCCTGCACTCCCACCCCCCTGCCCCCACCCGCCCCCCCCCCACCCCCCCCCTCGCCCACCTCGCCCCCACCCCTTCACTCCCCTCAAGTCCCGCCCACCCCAATCCACCCCCTTCACTCCCCGCACCCCCACCCCTGACCCACCCTCTGCGGCCCCCCTTCACCCATTATTGCCCGCCCACCCCGAAGACCTAACCGGCCCATAGCCCGGCCAACAACTACCATGGCGGCCCCCACCCAAAACCTCCCTTCGACACAAAAAACAAAACCGAATCAATGTGCAATAATATATGACAAGTTTTTGAACGTAATAATTAACTTTAAATATGTATATTTAATAATGTAAAAAGTGTAGAATTGATACAAACTAGTAGATGTAGCTAATTATATCACGAATTCCACCAAAATGTATCATAAGCAATCATCACAAATGTGGGACGCCCACTTATCCCGAACTTCATGTAATTCATCTGTGGTGAAGGCCCTCAAACGTGGTGTGTTATTCATATAAACCTTGCAAAACAACCAAGGAATAAACACAAAATATAAGAATTCATTCATTTACCGTAGTTTGTAGTTCTAAAAATGACATATACCTTCCCGAAATTCAATCAAAAACAAATACAAGCCTAAAACTCTACACACTAGTTATATTATACCTTATATTATCATATTGAAAAAGAAAATGGAGTTAAATGACTCGAGAAACAAGAATTGGACGCGAAAAGGCAAAAATCGGCCTAAAATCACATTTATGTTCCCGATATACAACCTACAACAAATGCAAGCCTAAGAATCTACATAATAGTTACATTATACCTCATATTATCATGTTCAAAATGAAATTGGGGTTAAATGACGCGATAAGTACGAATTGGACGCGAAAAGGCAAAAATAGGCCTAAAATGCCCTTTTCGTTCCCAAAATTCAACCTACAACAATTGCAAACCTAAAAATCTACACAATAGTTACATTATACCTCATATTATCATGTTCAAAATGAATTTGGGGTTAAATGGCTCGATAAATACGATTTGGAAGCGTAAAAGGCAAATATAGGCCTAAAAATGACATTTTCGTTCCCAAATATATGCATGTTCCCAAAAAGCAGCAGGGGAGGGGTGTGCAAGGGAGGGGGGCAGCAGAGGAGGGGAGTGCGGTTGAGGGGAGGGGTTACGTGTGCAAGGGGGCAGCGGTGGGGGAGGGGGCGGCGGGAGGGGAGGGGGAGGGCAGTGGAGGGGGGGGGGTTCCGTGTGCGAGGGGCAAGAATGGGGAGGGGGGGGCGGGGGGGGTGTGCGGGAGGGAGTGCGGTTGAGGGGAGGGGAGGGGCAGCAGTGGGGGAGGGGCGAGAGGGGAGGGGAAGGGCGGCGGTGGGGGGGGGGGCAGGGGGGGGAGGGGGGAGGGGAGGGGGGGAGGGGCGGCGGTGCGGGGAGGGGGGGAGGGGTGTGCAGGGGGGAGGGGGCGCGGCGGTGGGGGAAGGGGAGGGGTGTGCAGGGGGGAGGGGAGGGGGCGGCGGTGTGGGGGGGAGGGAAGGGGGGGTGCGGTGGGGGGGGGCATGTGCGGGGGCTTGGGAGGGCTCCAGCGGTCCCCCCGCACACGCACCCTCCCCACACCGCCCCCTTCCCTCCCCGCACACCCCCCCTCCCCCCACCGCCGCCAGCCCTCCCCGCACACCCTCCCCTCCCCCCCCCCCACCGCCGACCCTCCCCCATGCACACCCCTCCCCTTGCACACAGTTACATACTAATAAGTTAGGAGTTAGATCAACAAAAATAAAATAAAATGACTCGATAAGTACGAATTGGACGCGAAAAGGCAAAAATAGGCCTAAAATGCCTTTTCGTTCCCAAAATGCAACCACCAACAAATGCAAGCCTAAAACTCTACACAATAGTTACATTATACCTCATATAATCATGTTCAAAGAGAATTTGGGGTTAAATAACTCGATAAGTACGATTTGGAAGCGAAAAGGCAAAATTTGGCCTAAAATGACCTTTTTGTTCCCGAAATGCAACCAACAACAAATGCAAGCCTAAAACTCTACACAATAGTTACATTATACCTCATATAATCATGTTCAAAAAGAATTTGAGGTTAAATGACTCGATAAGTACGATTTGGAAGCGAAAAGGCATAACTAGGTCTAAAATGACCTTTTCGTTCCCGAAATGCAACCAACAACAAATGCAAGCCTAAAACTCTACACAATAGTTACATTATACCTCATATAATCATGTTAAAAAAGAATTTGGGTTTAAATGACTCGATTAGTACGATTTGGAAGCGAAAAGACTAAAATAGGCCTAAAATGCCTTTTCGTTCCCGAAATGCAACCAACAACAAATGCAAGCCTAAAACTCTACACAATAGTTACATTATACCTCATATAATCATGTTCAACAAGAATTTGGGTTTAAATAATTCGATTAGTACGATTTGGAAGCGAAAAAGGCAAAACTAGGCCTAAAATGAGCTTTTCGTTCCCGAAATGCAACCAACAACAAATGCAAGCCTAAAACTCTACACAATTGTTACATTATAGCTCATATAATCATGTTCAACAAGAATTTAGGGTTAAATAATTCGATAAGTACGAATCGGATGCGAATCGACCAAAATAGGCCTAAAATGACCCGAGAATCAGGTCACATGGCAATGGAATGCCCATCAGCTGGTAGCGGCGGAGATAGTGGGAAGTGTTACAAATGTGGAGAGCATTCCATTGCCATGTGACCTCACTCTCCACATTTGTAACACAGTCCCACCACCACCACCACTACTGCCCCCCCATTGCACTCCATCATTGCCATGTAGCCCTAAAATGACCTTTTCGTTCCCCAAATTCAACCTACAACAAAAAATAAGCCTAAAAATCTACATAATAGTTACAAATTAGAGAAATTACACAGACCTGAGATTATGTCTCATGATTTATTGACCTTCCGCCGTTTCTTAGGATCCTCAAGTACATGTATCCCTTCCGTGTGATCTACACGCATATAGTTCTCCGACATATTCACATCATCTTCCACACTATTTTCAGGATAGGTAAAAGGGGGGAGGTCCTCAAATGCATCATATTCTTCCTCATTATCAACATCACCAATACCGATGATACTCCTTTTACCAGGTACAACAATTGACCACTTATTATCAGCAGGATCAGTTACAAAAAATACTTGCTTAACTTGTGATGCAATTACAAATGGCTCCTCAGTTTCACGTAGACGACTAAGGTCAACAAGAGTGAATCCGCAAGGATCATCTTTTCTTACGCAACGTCGATTATCGTCAACCCACTTGCAACACAAGAGGCAAATATTAAAAGTACAGTAGTCCAGCTCCCATATTTCTTGTATTCGCCCATAATAATTGCTTTCAGCATGTACAAGCGACTTATCCTTCGAGCTTGAGTATTGTGTAGATGACGCCACAAGTGAAACACCACTATTTTGTTGCGATGTTGACTTCAGATCTTGACGTTCAGTCCAAAACGTATACCCATTAATATCATAACCCTCATAAGAGCGTACAGCTTCACGAGGACCAAATGCTAACCACTTGACTGTTTCAGGAACACTTTCATCCAAATCATTCACTACTCGTTTATGAAACCAATCAATGAAAGTCTTGTTATGCATTTACGTCAATGCCCTAACTCATTTTCCAGGATTGCTAACACGTAATTCCTCCATATGTTCATTTAAATAAGGATGGACAGCTGCTACGTGATGCAATACAAATAAGTGAGCTTGTTTACGCTTTTCTACGGAAGGTGTGATCAATTTTGAACCAATTGTACCCTTGCCCTCAAGGCTGCCCTCGTGTCGGGATGTCGGAAGTCCAACAGGATCAACAAACATTCTTCTCTATGTGCATAACTGTCGCAAGAATAGCTTCACAAACATTCTTCTCTATGTGCATGACATCCAAACAATGTCTGACCTTTAGATCTTTCCAATATGGGAGTTTCCAAAAAATGGACTCCTTTTTCCATAATCCTGTAGGTCGATCAACCTCACTAGCAGGTTTACCAGAGATTGTTTCAATGCCCTTCACCTGATTATAAACTTCAGTACCAGTTAATGGTCTATGAGCAACTTCTTCTTCAACCGTCCCATCGAATGCCTTCTTCTTAAATCGATAGGGATGGTCGCATCTGAGGAGCCTTCGTGTGCACATATACACATGTTTGCATCCCTTAAGGTGTGTAGATTTCATGTCATCTACACAAATCGGGCAGGGTTGTTTTCCTCTCGTCTTATACCCAGATAAGTTCCCATAAGCTGGATAATCGTTCATAGTACAAAAAAGCATGGCACGCACAGTGAACATCTCATTAGCATACGCATCAAATACTAACACTCCTTCGTTCCACATCTTCTGTAAATCTTCAACAAGCGGCTGGAGGTATACATCAATGTCATTTCCAGGTTGTTTGGGCCCCGATATAAGAAGCGACAGCATCATGTACTTGCGTTTCATGCACAACCAAGGAGGCAAGTTATAAACCACTAAAACTACTGGCCACGTACTATGCTGCGAACTGAGATTGCCAAAAGGGTTCATGCCATCCGTACATAAACCAAGCCTCAGATTCCTATCCTCATTACCAAATGCCTTATGCACCCTGTTGATACTTTTCCACTCAGGCGAATCAGCCGGATGCTTGAGCAGACCGTCTTTCTTCCTACGATCTGCATGCCACCTCAAATTCTTCGCATCTCCTTTAATTGAGAACATGCGCTTAAATCTAGGTATTATGGGTAGATACCACAAGACCTTAGCTGGTGGTCCTTCACTACCTCCAGCTCCTTCAGGCTTGTACCTCGACAATTCACAACGTGGACACTCATGTAAATGCTCATACTCATTACGATAAAGCACACAATCGTTAGGACAAGCATGTATCCGCTCGTACTCTAAACCGAAAGGACACATGAGTTTCTTCGCATAATAGTACGACTTTGGCAGTTCATTTCCATCAGGGAGCATATCAGCTAAAACTTCCAACAACGATGTGAAACTAGAGTCCGTCCAACCAGCTTTCGACTTAATGTTGAACAGTGTTATCACCGCGGAAAGTTTGGTGTACTTTGTACAACCTGGATACAACGGCTTTTCAGCAGCCTCAGACATAGACTCGAAAATACGAGGTCGTTTACACGACTGATCTTCAACCTCGTGTATCATCTCATCTACCCGATCCCTATCATCATCTGCAAACTCATCATCCCAATTCTCATCCCCGAACTCATCATCCCAATTCTCTAAATCCTTCTTTTCTTCACATACATCGTTCATTACTCTAGAGCTTCCTATATACTTCCCCTGCTCACCATGCCAAACCCATACGTGGTATTGAGGCATAAACCCACGACGAAAGACATGCTCCCTAACCACATGTATACTACTAACCTTGCTCACATTTCTACAATCGAAACAAGGACAATAAAAGTCGACTGCTCCAGAGGATGTTTGATATTGTAATGCAGTTGTACAGAATTCCGAGACCCCTTTCACAAACTCAATCGATTCACGACTACCATACATCCAAGTACGATCCATCTCATTCAAGAAGACCTCTAATAATTAAACACAACCATTCATTATAATGCATCAATCATTATTTAAGTACATACACTCACATATTCAAATCACACACGTATAGAGCAATCTAAGATAGTGACATGTTCAATTGTATGCATGCAGCCGAAGGTCCTTATCACTCCAACCTAACCCATCCTTGGACGTCTAATCTCACTAGTGAATATATGCCAACTTTTCAATTCTAAGGAAAATCCGGCGAAGATTTCCCTACGAGTTCTCCAAGTACACAATATAGATAATTGCTTATCTACATATGTACCCAGAGAACAATGTAGAGAAACGATGAGCCAAGAATTTCCTCAGAATTAAAAAGAAGACACACATTCACCACCTAAGTGAGATCAAACGTCCAAGAACAGTCCCAAATCGGGGACTATTCAAGAATTACTCCTAATGAGTAAGTCTTGAACGGGTATCTAGGCATATGATGACGATTCAAACAACTTATAGATTTCATAGCTAAATTACATTGCGTTTTCATACAATCTCATATCAAGAAATATACATACACTACACAAACCCTCCGAAATTCCCATCAGCTGGTACGAATTGGACACGAAAGGCGAAAATAGGCCTAAAATGACCCGAGAATCAGGTCACATGGCAATGGAATGCCCATCAGCTGGTAGCGGCGGAGTTGAAACTGTTATAAATGTGGAGAGCACCAGATGGGCTTTCGATTGCCATGTGACCTAACTCTCCACATTTACAACAGCCTCACCACCACCGCCACTACTGCCCCCCACTGCACTCCCTCATTGCCATGTAGGCGTAAAATGACCTTTAATTTTCATTTCCGAAATTCAACCAACAACAGATGGAAGCCTAAAAATCTACACAATAGTTACATTATACCTAAGCCCTCCCCCACCCATTGCCAGCCCTCCCCCACCCATTGCCAGCCCTCCCCCACCCCCCGTCCAGGCCTCCCCCAACCCTCCCCCACCCCCCGCCCTTCCCCCACCCCCGGCCAGCATCCACACCCCCCCCCCCGCCCAAGATCCCCAGCCCTCCCCCCCCCCCCTCCACCCATTGCCCCCTCCTCCACCCATTGCCGCCCCTCCCCACCCCCGTCCGGCCTCCCCAACCCTCCCCACCCCCGTCGGCCATCCCCCAGCCCACGGCCGGCATCCACACCCTCCCCCCCCCCGACAGCCCCCCCCCACCCCCGCCCAAAGACCCCCACCCCTACCCACCCTCCCCCAGCCTCCCCCACCCCCTACAATCACATATTCAGCTAATACAAGCACATTTTACAACAAAAAATAGAAGTTGATTTCAAAATCCAATGAAATTAAACAAAAATTAGAGAAATGTAAAAGAGGAGAGAGAGTGAGAGGGGATTTACCGAAAGAGAGTGAGAGAAGGGATGATCCACAAACAATGCAGTAGTGGAGGAGAGAAGAAGAAGGTGGTGCGCAAGGTGGTGCAGCTGTGCGTGGTGGTGGCGTCAATGTAGTGGAGGGCAGGGCACTGGTGGTGGCGTCAATGCAGTTGGTGCGTCGTCGTGGCGGTGGTGCGTGAAATGAGTGGTGGTGGTGGAGATAGGGTTTCGCGCTGGTGGTGAGAGAGTGAGAGGGGAAGTTCGCGCTTGTGGTGAGAGAGTGAGAGTGAGAGGGAGGGAAATTGAAATGGGGGCACTGTGTATGCGCGCAAAATGCATATCAAAAAAAAAAAATGAAAGTGATGAAGGGCTGCGTTTTTTTAAAAACCGCAGCCCTTCGTTTATGAAGAGCTGCGGTTTTGGGATAATGGCAGCCCTTCACTAATAGGGCTGCGGTTAGCCTCAAAACCGCAGCCCTTCATACAGTATGAAGGGTTGCGATTTCTTGTTAACCGCAGCCCTTCACTAAAAGGGCTGCGGTTTCCTTTAAAACCGCAGCCCTTCATACAAGAAGGGCTGCGTTTTTAAAAAAACGCAGCCCTTCCTTTTTTTTCCCCTAGTGATATGATATTTTTTTTGTATTTCTTCTTCAGCTTCTGAGTAGGTCATTCCTAAATCATTCATTAGCTCTATAGTAATATCATCTAATACTTCTCTGATGTTATAAATCTGAAAATCTTTTTTAAAGATTTCTTCTCTAGTTTTAGTCTGTATTTGACTAATAAGAACTTCTTGTTCTTCTTCTAGCTGATCTTCATTTATTCTTGTATAATATCCTAAGTCTGTGAAGTCTTCCTCTGTATCACTTTCATCATAAGTAGGTGGTTCTTCTTCATTAAAAAGTGATATTTCTTTTCGTTTTTCTTCTAATTGTTTTTCTAGTTGATCAATTTCTCTCATCTTTTGACCTTCTTCTGTATATAACTTAGCACTGGTCTATGACAATCTGTAAATAGGATATAGTTAAGTCTTTTACTAATATCTTCTTTTTCTGCCTTTGCTATTTCTATTTTTCTTCTTAACTCTTCTAATTCTTTAGCTATTTCACTGAGTTCGTAATTTGCTAAGCTATATTCTGTATCATTTTCTTCAGTTTCTATATCTAGATCTGGTCTTTCTTCATATTCTCCAAATCTAACTGAAAGTCTTCCTTTATTATCCTTATACATATAACTACTTTGTGGGACTAAAGGACTATTTTTATGGTTTTGAAATAACTCTGAGAGTTTCCATTCTTCTCCTGCTAAGATTTCTTTATCTATCACTGTTGGTTCTATCATTTTTATCCCTTTGGACATCATAGTTTTAATAACTTTATCTACTTCTAACTTATAGTTTGTTGTAGTAGTTTTACTGAGTTTAGCTATAGTTCCTATTGTTACTGACAAGTTATTGCCTTTGTAACCTTCAAAACCTTTGGTTTTAACTATAATACTGAGATTCTTAGTATCGTTACTTGATTTTAAGAGATCTGGTACGCAGTAAAATAATTCTCTATTAGATGATAGGTCCACTTCCATTCCTGATAGAATGGCTTTATCTGGGTCTGTCCAACTATTGTCTACTATTAATAACAAGGCTTTAGTTCCTGTTTCTTTTCTAATTAAGGCTTTAACTCCTATAATTATCATTCCTATATGAAGATAGTTATGCTTTTTTTTTAAGGTTTTGACTGTCTGTGGTGATATGAGTTCTATATTTTTAGATCCATTTATTACGCTGATGGCTTCTTCTCTATATGTTCTAAATACTGTGGTTGATCTGTCGAATATTCGTTGATTATATAAAGTCTTTGGTTCTAGCAATTTTACTCTATTATTTCTAAATCTATCTAAGCTTTGTTGTATATCTATTAATTCTTCTAACTGGGATATATGTTCTTTTTTAGTTAACCACTTGAAAGGACTAAATCTTTTATTAGTGTCTACTTCTTCTTCTGCTTTTGTTATTGTGCTTAAAGATCTACTTAAGGATCTACTTGTTCCTGGAAAACTAGTCATTTTGCTGGTTTTGGTATAAAATATCTAAACTCTGTTACTGGTTTAGCCTTTTTAATTATTCCTTCTGGAGAAACACTAAGATTTTTAAAAGCTTTGATTAAACTTTCTTCGTTTGTATTTGAAGTTTGTCCTTTGACGCTTCTAAGTTCGTCATTTAATTCTATTATTTGCTGTTTTAGATCTAAAATTAATTCTGTTAAAATATTAAATCTAATGGTATTATATTTATCCCCTTTTGATGTTGGATTATAAGTTGCAAATTCGTTATTTGTAAAATCTAAATATTCTTTTGATTTCTTTTCAGCTGTTAATATAATCTTCCCTATTTTTTCGGGACATTAACCTATAACTAATTATTTTATCTCTTGAAGCAGAGTTTCAACTTTACTTAATTTATCTGTAGTTTGATTTAAGATCTTTTTAGTCTCTAATTCTATGAGTTTAGGCTTGTTATGTTGTATGTCAAAACTAAGCTGTTTAACCTCTTCCTTAGTAGGAGTTTTTCTTTTAAGGTTTTAACTTCTTTACTTAATGAGCTTATCTGCGATTTCAGGAAATCGTTATTATTTTGGACTTCTTTTAGGAGTTTTTATTATCTATAAAAGCTCTGATTATTTTATCTAAAGATTCGTGATAATTTTGTTTTTCTAAGTTATTTGCTAAACTAATTAACAAGTCTGTTACGCTATTAAGGTGGGAACTATCACTGTGTAATTTATGATTAAACTTACTATCAAATCTACAAAGAAACTTATTTTTGTCTAAGGAAACAAAATATCTATCTTTGGAATTAGAAGCAAGATCTAAGTATGCAATTATCTTTAAACTTTCTTCAATGATTAAAACACCTTATAGCTTTTTTCACTGTTCATTTAAGTTCTTTCTATCAATAAATACTCATAAATGTTTTTATAACAAAGGTATAAAATTAAGGAAAAATGGATCAAAATACCCCCAACTTTGGGCCGTCTGCTTTTAATACCCCCAACTATGGATTATTTTTAAATACCCCCTTTACCTGTTATCATCGGATGAATTGGTAAAGAACAGCACGTGTTTTGCTTGTGACATTATTTGCCTTCTTAATCAACCAACTGCCCCTAAATTTAATTTTTTACCGTTGACATTTTATAAAACCCCCCACCCTCTGTTCATCTCTCATTTCTTTCTTCCTTCTTCAATGGCGTCGAACACCACAACTGGTTCTTCTTCCTATAGGTCTAGGTCCACAAGGTCCAATGTAATCCTACATGAATATGAACTATACAGGAGAATTTGTCAAAAGCACCTACCTTAAAAGCTAATATTCAGAAAAAAGCAAACTGCACACTGGCCTATATTGGCTATATATCGCATGATTTTTGCTGAAGAACCAGCTAAGCATATTTAGGCCCCTAAACTTTTCAATAAAGGCAGAGGGGGAGAAAAAGAATCATAAAGAACACTGCACAAACAACCAAATTCCCAGAAATCCAGAAACAAATGTTCATCTAAACGCGAGCCCGAAAAAGCATCTCTATATGACAAACTAGCTATGAGTTTGGTAGTTCAGCTTATCAAACTTGTGTGGATGAAACACATCTCCAGAGTTTGGAGCGTGGACTTTTATCCAAGAGCATTAGCAGACCCACATTATTTGCCGTCAATTCAAACATATACCTGGAAATTTTTACAAAAATTAGCACGACTGAGAATCATAATCACAAATGAATCAGACCAAGAAACAATCTACAAATTCACCCATCTACAACACAAACAGAACCACCAATTTACACCAAATTTAAGAAATTAAAAACGGAAAGGAAAAATCCAAAATTCAGCAACAACGATGAAAATTTACCTCTCACGCAGACTTAGGTTGCAGAATTTTCCCCCAAAGATAAAAAATTATGTCTTGATGATAAATGCCCAAACTTGGTTGAGAAGATGAAGTGGTTGTAAAGTATGACGCATATGAGAGAGAGATGAAGACTGATTTTCGAAAAAATCGCATTAATGGGGTTCAATGGGGGTGGGTGAAGCAATTGGAGGGAAAAGGGTTCTTTTTACCTAAACAGCAGGTCACAAATTAAAGTGATGTATTTTTGGCGGACCTCCCCAAAAGTTAGGGGTATTTAAAAATAACCCATAGTTAGGGGTATTAAAAGCGGACGGCCCAAAGTTGGGGGTATTCTGATCCATTTTTCCTAAAATTAAATAACAATACTACCTTGAGACTGCCTACTATTTGACGGCGACGTACTACACCCTGGTTTCCGTCCTGTGGCCTCGAACAGTCTTTCAACTAGAATTGTTACTTGCTCTGATACCAGATTTAAGAGGGTATATGTAATCTGAGAGGATATATATACTCTTAAGGATGCGGAATTGGTAGAGTATTTGAAGATTGGTTAGAACAAAAATTACTAGGCTACTTTAAGCTATAAGAAGGAGGTTTTTAGCAAGAGAACATGGTGTTTATTGCTATTTTTGGGTGTTTTTTGGGTGGATACAAGAATTCACTCTCTTATATATACCCTCTACTACAGAAACAATAGTGATATTCCAGCAGGACTAGATGAAAGACTCACCTATTGCCTACAGTACTGCCAAATAGGAGAACCTAACATGACAATCGAATCTAGTATAGTCCAAGTTATCAGCACCTTACCTAAGGTTGAAGGTCTAAACCAACGACCAGCTTACCAACAGTATTACATTGATCCAGTATTTATAGTCCACAACAGCACTCCTCAAAATTTCCAGTATGTTAATAAGCCAGAATTATACAAATGGCTTATGCAGCAAAAACCACCAAAAAACTCAAACTGGCGTAACAGTAATCTCTTAGCAGAAGGACCATACTTCAAGATATGGGGACCATCGAATATCAAGCTAAACATTCCTCCATATGGAGAACCATTAGAGGATGTAGAAATGGCAGAACAACTTCCCAGTGATGAAGATGGCGACACAGAAATAGATCTACAGGGACGGGATCCGTACGATTAAGTACACTACTATTTCACACTGTACTAATGGATGATGAGTCATCATCCATTATTTAATAAGTTTTAACTTTTCTTTTAAAAAACAGATACCTTATCTCTGCTTTGTTGTTCTTTAAACCAGAGCCATTACTTTTAGAAAAGTAAAAGTCTCTTTGTAAAAGTAGGGGGTGAGTCACCTCCTGCTTTAGTAATAGTAATTTGCAGTTTTCATTATAAATAGCTTCATTCGGCATCTGTTGTAAGCAGAGTGAATTCTTGTATCCACCCAAAAAACACCAAAAAATAGCAATAAACACCATGTTCTCTTGCTAAAAACCTCCTTCTTATAGCTTAAAGTAGCCTAGTAATTTTTGTTCTAACCAATCTTCAAATACTCTACCAATTCCGCATCCTTTAGAGTATATATATCCTCTCAGATTATATATACCCTCTTAAATCTGCTCATCTTGTAGAAATAACCAGTTTCTTCTTTATTAGGGGAGCTTGCTTACAGTCACAGAAAATGTGATGCAGAGAATGGAATAGCGCATTTAATAGCAAGTGCTTATTATGCAAAGTACTCATCTGCTTGTCCTTGCAAATTTGTTGTTTTGGCCCCAATTTGTTATAATGTTATCTCCTTGTATTTTTCAAGGTTGTTTGGCGAAGACCACTTGCCCACGCTTCACCTTTTCGTTGCATTTGCCGTGTGGCTGTTCCGTTAATTAGGTTCATACATGGGTAACTTATTTAACTTGATGCAGTTCTCTTGACTAGAATTAGTTCTGTCTTCGTCTACAAAAACTGTACTCTGTTACGTGTACTAAACTTTGCTGATGTATAATGATTGGTAGACAAGTTACCGCGTTCCTCTCGTATGACCAAACGCATGAGGGCTATTCGAACTCAATCTGAATCTGCCTCCCACAGGTTATTAAATGATTTTGCCGATCCTTCCATTATTGCATTACAGTAACATAATCTAATCACTTTTAGTGGACTCCATAGTGGTACTGGAGGAGATGGGACCCGACCACCTAAGTCATAACGGACAAGGCGTCCAAAGACAAGGCCTGAAAGTAAGTATAACTATATTTTAGCATTATGCTCGGTTAAAGGCCTGCAATGATTAGATTACTAAAGATGATTAGCGTTATCTATGCATCAGAGGTGCCTGCTGCAACTATTGGGCAACCATTGCCGACAGAACCACTGAATTTGCTTCAGCCTTACCATTGTCTAAAATGTAGCGCCAAAAAATTTGCCTATGAATCAACCCATTTCTGTTGTGGTAATGAAGAAATAGAATTATTTTCCAGTGATTATCCCCCCCAACTTGCTAGGTTGTTTACTTCTATGGAAGAGGATACATTGCCCTTTAGAAAATATGCACGCCTCTATAATAACTTGTTCTCTTTTAGCTCGCTTGGTGGGGACTATAATGCAAACACCGAGAAAGAAATATACACTAGTAGAAGTCTTGCTTATTGTTGCGGTGGAATTGCTGCCGTTTTACCCATACGCAGTAATAAACCACGTCAAAAGAAAAGGTAAAATAGAAAATACACCTATTGATGCGGTTCCCAGCCAAAACCGCAACAATAGATGTCAACGGGAAAACTTTTCAAATTTGGTTGACTGTTTGACCAGTTCTATTGCTGCGGTTTCCAGCCAAAACCGCAACAATAGATTAAAATATTATTTTTTTAAAACCGCAGCCCTTGCAGCGCAGCCCTTGCGTTTTTTTCCACTAGTGTCTCCTCTCTCCTCTCATCTCGTCGGAAATTCCTCTCATCTCGCCGGAAATTCCTCTCATCTCTCAGCATCTTCAATCCTCGCACGTCGCTCAACGGAAATCTCGCATCATCAATCTCGCTCCTCTCACTTCAGATATGCGAAATCCTCTCTCACTTCGACCTGACTCCTCTCACTTCAGATACAAATGGCCGCACCTGATGCTTCGTCGGCGGCCACCGATAGCCAAGCCTTGGAGAATTATTTCGGCGGCTGCCAACTACACCTTGCTTCGAGACAATCGACGATTTGTTGGGTTCGATTTCGGTTTTGAATATCTTTGGGTTCGAGAACAATCAGCGAGTTTGAGCATAATTTTGTTGGGTTTCGAATTTTTTGACAAATTTTGATGTATTTTGGTCGATTTTGATTTTTTTTTTATACAATTTTTTTATGTTTATTTTGTTAGGTTGGATTAGATCTAGGTTTCGATGATGCGGTTTGAAATGATGATGAAATCCGCAAATATGACCGACTGATTTTTTTTATTTTTTTTACTCAACTTTTTGATTTTTTATTTTGTTGGGTTGGTTAGATCTAGGGTTTTGGTGATGGGTTTGAGATGATGATTCTCAAGGACTTATATTCTTTTTACTCTTTCTGTTTTTCTCTTTTTATTTGTAGTTTTGTTTCATTGTTCATATATATTGTATTAAATATTAGGTATGGATATGACATTGTTTTGCAATTACTTCCCTTGTCTTAGCCACAATCCTTCTTTTCATTCTTTTTATTGATTTCAAATCACTTAAATTTACCAGAAAACAAAAAAAACAATTTTTTTTAACATATACCTATTGCTGCGGTTTTGGGTAGAAACCGCAGCAATAACTTGGCCTATTGCTGCGGTAAAAAACCGCAGCAATAGGTTAATTACCTATTGCGGCGCCCTTAATTGCTGTGTGGCCAAAACCGCCGCAATAGACCACTTAATGACCGCATCAATTAGCAATTATTCTACTAGTGATATGTCTTTAAATTACACGACCAGATTTATCACTTCGTGCCTAATTTACTTACTGGTGGAGAAAATCCTAAATATCTTCAACTTTATTTTTATGATGCCCAACATGAAGCTGAACATCGTGCGGGTTGTTTTCCAGAGTTACGATAAGATATAATACATATCCTGATGTATATTACACAAAACAATCCATATGCCAAATTTTTCCGATCCTTGAAAGAAATTGAAGTTCGCAAGAGCATAGAGTTTGTTATAAATAAAAACACTATGCTTGACCAGCGTGTTTATAACGCTCCTACATCTGATGAGGTGGCTGCTATATGGGTTGAAAATGGCTCTTCAAGCCATACTAGCACCCCTCATATACTTGTCTCTGGCAAGTCAGATAATTCTCATAGGATCGTGCATTTTTTTGGTTGCTAGGATCCATTGCAATATACACTTTTGTTCCCGTGTGGTGATTGCGGATGGCAAATGGGGTGTCAGAGACAACGAGCTACCCAACAAGACCCGTTGTCTCATGTGCTGCGCACAGTGCCAAAGAATTGCTCGCAGAAGAAGACCTGCGTATGCATTGTGCTGTTTTTTTCACATGCTTAGTACATACATGTTTTAGATAAAAGGTCAAACGAGTACCTAAACGTCTTTCTTTAATAGGTGCAACAGGAGGGAGGACAAAAGCAGAGAAGCATATTTCTTGCAGAGAATATTATGCTTATAAGCTTCAAAACAGGCCTAATAATATGCTCCTCAGAGCTGGAAGATGCTTGCAGCAGTATATAGTCGATATGTATGTCAAGATTGAAAACACACGGCTGGATTTCTATCGCAACAATCAAGACATCGTCAGAGCAGATTTATACCAGGACATAATTTATTCCTTGGGAAGCGGTGAAAACAGTGCAACTAATGTTGGACGCCGGGTCATCTTGCCACCCTCTTTCCTTGGAGGACCTCGGGACATGAAAAAAAGATATCTCAATGACATGTCCTTGGTCCAACGATATGGGAAGCCTGATTTGTTTATCACCATGACGTGTAATGTCAACTGGCCGGAAATTAAACATGAATTAGCTGTTGGAGAGGAAGCACAGAACCGACCTGATTTGGTTGCAAGAATCTTCCGTGCCAAATTGCTCGCACTCAAGAAACTAATCATGGAGAAGCATGTATTCGGAGAAGTTACTGCTATAGTTTATGTTGTTGAATTTCAGAAACGAGGGCTTCCACACGCACACATGCTCCTCATTTTAAAACCCAAGTTCAGAATTAAGTGCCCTGCAGATTTTGACAAGTTTGTGTGTGCTGAGATCCCCCCGCCAAGTAACCATAGCCTCAGGAAGATAATTCTAAAACACATGATGCATGGTCCGTGTGGGCATCTAAACCCCGAGTGTTCATGCATGAAGCAAAAGAAGACTCTGGGACGCTGTAAGTATGCCTATCCAAAGCAATTTTGTTGTGATACAACAAACAATGCGGATGGTTATCCGGTGTACATGAGACGGAATACTGGTGATCGTGCTAGAATTCGCAAAGCAACATTGGATAACAGATGGGTTATACCGTACAACCCGTACCTGTCATCGCTATTTGATTGTCATCTAAACATAGAAGTATATTCGACAATCCAAGCGGTGAAGTATCTGTATAAATATGTGTACAAGGGCCATGACAAAGTATCTTTTAATGTTCAGCGGACAGGTGAAGCAAAAATTGTCGATGAGATAGAGTAATATCAGTCAGGGAGGTATGTTTCCCCTTGTGAAGCTGCGTGGAGAATTTTTGGGTTCAATCTTTTTGAAATAAATCCCCCTGTCATGCCGCTCCCAGTCCATTTGCCTAATATGCAAACAATTCAGGTTAGGCCCCATGAACGCCTTAATGCTGTCGTTTCCAATGACAAATGCTGTCGCACTGCTCTCACAGAATTTTTTAGGGTCAATTATGCAATTCTTAATGGCCCAGGTTACCAATGTGGGGAATTTACAGAGCACCATAGATGGGATGCATCTTCAAAAGAGTGGTTTAAAAGGAAAAACAAAAGGATCGTTATTGGGAGGATTGCATTTGTAGCCCCTTCTGAAGGTGAAAGGTATTTCTTAAGGTTGTTACTTATCCATGTACGTGCACCTAAGTCATTTGAAGATCTACTCACTGTTAATGGTTATCGATGTGCAACCTTCCAAGAAGCAGCCCTAGAACTACGGTTGCTAGAAGAAGACGATGCAGTTGAGTCATGCTTAGCTGAGGCATGTGAAGTTCAAATGCCACTTGCCTTCCGTCGCCTTTTTGCAACTATTTTGATCTTCTGCCAACCAAGTGAGCCACATGGAATCTCGCTAAAATACTACGATGCTCTCTCTGAAGATTTCAGATGTTCGTTCCCAAATTGTGCAGAAAAAGTCAAGCGCTTAACAGCTAGGTCTATTGAACATTTTTTGGAGGCAATGGGAAAGACACTTAAAAGCTTTGGCTTGCATCACATAGTAGAGATTGAAGACGAAGAATTAAGAAGAACAAGAGATATTATTGATGCATTGGATGCACCAATACCGTAAGAATGCATTGACTGTCGTGGCAAGCTAAACACAACACAACAACAAGCCTTTGATGCGATAATAGATCGTGTCAAACAAGGTTAACCTGGTGCATTCTTCATAAATGGACCAGGCGGAATAGGAAAGACATACTTATACAATGCACTCTATGCTGAGGTTCGTTTGATGAACAAAAGTGTGCTTCCCACTACAACTTAAGGTATTGCTGCATCGAACATACCTTCTGAGAAAACAACACACTCCAGGTTTAAAATACCTGTTGATTCAGATGCTTCATTGGCTTGTGATGTTCCTAAGCAGAGCAGCCTAGTGGCAATGATACAAGCAACAACCTTGATTATTTGGGATAAGGCTTCGATGGCGAAAAAACAGAATGTTGAGTCCCTAAATTTACTTCTCAGAGACTTATGTGATGCAACCATGCCCTTTGGTGGTAAAATAGTTGTCTTTGGTGGAGATTTCCGGCAAGTGTTGCATGTTGTTCCCTGCAAATCCCAGAAGGAAGCAGTTAATGCTAGCTTGGTGAGCTCTATGCTTTGGCCTCAACTCATCAAATTTAGGCTCATAGAAAACAAGCGAGCTAAAGAAGACCTTGTGTTTGCATCGTTTCCGCTCGCACTAGGAAATGGGGAACTACAGACTGAAGATAATTGTATTGTGCAGCTACCGACACAAATTATTAGTCGTCCACAGGAAGGTACAAATCCTATTGATGAATTAACTGCAGTAGCGTTTCCTGAAATGGCTTTAGGCACACTCACCTCTGATATGTTCACAACTAGGACAATTTTGACTCCTATGAATGATGATGTTGATGATATAAACAGTACTGTCCTTATAGAGAAGTACCCTGGACAAGCTGCTATGTAAAAGAGCTTTGATGTAATTCTTGATGATAAATGTGCTATTCATCGTAATGAGTTCATTAACAAGTTGTGCCCTGGTGGCATGAGCCCACATGAACTTGTCTTAAAGGAAAATTGCCCGGTCATCTTGCTTCGAAATATTCTACCATCTGCTGGACTGTGCAATGGGACGAGGCTTATATGCAAACATTTCTTCCCAAATCTCATTGAATGTGTTATTACAAGTGGCCACCACACAGGAGAGCATGCCCTTATACCACGAATAAATCTACGACCACCCGCTGCTTCTAACTATGTTTTCCAATTTCAAAGGAAGCAATTCCCTATAAAGCTTAGCTATGCAATGACAATTAACAAATCCCAGGGTCAAACACTTTCTCAGGTTGCTGTCTATCTTCCTAAATAATGTTTTTTCGCACGGGGAGTTGTACGTAGCACTGGCTCGTTGTAGGCAAGCAGCTCAAGTTAAAGTTATTTCAACAATTCCACACCATCATTCTGAGACCAGTGTCAAGAATGTCATTTCTTATGATGTTCTTAGAATGTCAGGCATTATATAGTTTTGTACCTGTACATGTAAGTGATCTTTTGCAATCTGCTCTATTTGGGTCTAAATATGTACATGCTAACCTCTTAATTATATTTGTTTACCTGCCATAATCAGATCTTTAATTTAAGAAATGGCACTATTCCATTTGAATGCATTAGATCTTGAGGGTTTTTTCCTGGTTGCATCACATACTTCATTTTTTCCTTCTCTCAGGGCATGACTTGGTGAATGGTTCAAGCTTTTTCAATACGTTCTAAGATCAAGTTGAATTTTTGGTCCGTGTAAACAAGCCTCCAAGGGAGTCGTGAAATAATTAGTGGATAGCTATATGTTTCACTTTTCAAATGTTTTTGTGGTTGAACATGAGGTTAAATCTGTGCCTGTTAACAGATTTCCACCCGCAACTTTTATATTGACAGTCAACCATTACTTTTGAATATTGCTAATGTAAGTGAATTGATCTAAACCTTAAATATAAATTATTTCTAATTTGTTAACTCTGTTAATGTTTTGTTACTTATTGAATGGACTCTCTAAACAAGATGCAGCAATGATTATTTTCTTTTTAGACCAAAAACTCTCAGGTAACAAAGTTCCATAGTTGCTTATTCAGTTATAAAGATCTTGCTGTTCTTATACAAGCTATGTGCATATATCTATGTTTTGTCTCCCATTTCATGATATATATTAAACACAAGCATGATGACAATTGTAACAGGCAGTAACTGAGGTTCTGGCTGGAACAAAGAGATAAGTAGCGTTTGAGGATTTCTGCTCCAGACAAGCTTACGAGATCACACAACTAAATCACACGGTAAATTGGATAGCACAACTAAAGAACATGAGGTATGCTATTAGTAACCACTTTTAAAGTTAACATGGGTTAATGCATACAAAAGTTATAACATATTCGATGCCTAAAAAATTCTTTGTATTCTCACTCCTTATGGATAGAATCCATAAGCAGTGATCGTATTTCGATTTTTTCACCATATACCCCAAACAAATTTTTTTTTTCACCATATACCCTTTCAACTTTTGAAATTCACCATATACCCCTCACTTTTGAAAAAATACATCCACTTACCCTTAATGACTAACGGAGTTAAACTCCGTTAGTCATTAACCCCTAATCCCCCTCTAACCCTAATTAACTAACCTAAATCTACCCTTAATCCTAACTCTAACCCTAACCCTAATCTAATACACTAACCCTAACCCTAACTACCCCTCCCCCACCCCCTTACCCCCACCGCACCACCACCCCCTCACCACCACCCCGTCACCACCACCACCCCTCCCCTTCCCCGTTGACCCCCTCCCTCCCCCTTCCCTGCTGACCCCCTTCCCTCTCCTCTTCCCCTTTGCTCGAACCCCCCCTCCCCTCCCCCTTCCCCCTTGCGCGAACCCCCTCTACTCCCCACCCGCAGTCGTGCGATTAAATCCAATTTCTTCTTCTTCTTCGATTGTTCGAGTTCGTTTCAAGAATTTCGCAAATTTTCTTCGATTGTTCGAGTTTGTTTCAAGAATTTACGGGGAGGTGGGTTCGATTGTTCGATCTGCGGGTAGGGAGGGGAGGGGGTTGCGGCTGAGGGGAAGGGGAGGGAGGGGGTTCGCGCAGCAGGGAAGGGGAGGGAGGTGGGTTCGCGCAGCCAGGGGAAGGGGAGGGGGGAGGGAGGCGGGTTCGCACGGCAGGGGAAGGGGGAGGGGAGGTGGGTTCGCGCGACGGGGGAAGGGGAGGGGAGGGGGCCGGGGGGAAGGGGGGGGAGGGGGTCGGCGGGGGAAGGGGAGGGGGATGGGGTCGGCGGGGAAAGGGGAGGGGGTGGTGGTGGTGACGGGGTGGTGGTGAGGGGGTGGTGGTGCGGTGGGGTAAGGGGTGGGGGAGGGGTGGTTAGGGTTAGGGCCCAAGTTAGTGTATTAGATTAGGGTTAGGGTTAGGGTTAGGGTTAGGATTAGGGTTTGATTTAGGTTAGTTAATTAGGGTTAGAGGAGGATTAGGGCCTAATGACTAACGGAAGTCTAACACCGTTAGTCAAAAGGGTAAGTCGATGTATTTTTTGAAAGATGGGGGGTATATGGTGAATTTCAAAAGTTGAAAGGGTATATGGTGCAAAAAAAAATTTGTCAAGGGTATATGTTGAAATAACTGTTTTAAAAATAATTGACTTGATTTAATACATGATTATTACTTGTTATCATACATTAATTGTTTGTAATCCTTTTCCCATGATCTTTGGGTGCAGTATCCTGAGGTGAAAGTAATAGCTGAGTATGTATGCTCACAAAATTGTTTAAAAGTACCAAAGCATTTTAAATACCTAGACACTGGAGACAACATCGTTTTTACCTTGTTTATTTAAAACAGATGTGTAAAAAGGGGAAGGCAAAAACATGGCAGCAATAAAGCAGCTTCTAGGAAATAAGATAAAGTTTTCTATAAGATTAGCACTCAAATTTTGTAGGAAGCCTGAAATGACCAAGTATATGAACAGTTATATACACCATGCCACCTAAAGATATTTACTAAAAATAAATATTTGGTAATATATTATACTTGACTGTACTTGTAAGGTAAGGGGTTCTATGTCTAAGGTATGGCCATCAAAGAAAGGAAGACAAATTTCATGTTTGCAGCTTAGACAAGTACAAGTAATCTACTGTTTGTGAACAATGTAGTTGTTCTGTGCAGATTTACCCCCTTCTTTGGCAAGCCAAAAGATTTGAAACTACTATTTTAACTTTCCCAACCATTTTACACACTCAAAACCCGGTTCTGAAGGTTTAGAATTTCAGCCCTCCTACTTTTAGCATTCTCAAGCACAACCAACCTCCATAACAGGTACTAGAAAAAAACCACTTCAGCATTCTTCTTTCTTTATTTTTTCTATAACTAATTGACATAAATGCCACATTCCTCTGCATATTCTTGTTTTTTTAGAGTATAGTATTAATTGCTATTCCATTTTGTTTGCTTAGACATTTTTTATGCTATCATACATGCTAGATTTATGTGTATATTAATTTGGTAATATCACAATAAATGTTTTTTTTTACAGTTTCACAATAAGTCTTGTTCAAATTGGTTGCTTAATGTAATCCATGTATTATATTAATACTATATGATGTATGATGTACGTTAATATCCTAAAACACCTTATATAATAAATCAACCACTTAACTAAGTTGTTTTTTTTTTCAAGGATCATATACATTGTTAAAAATCAGTTGTTAATAATCTTTTGTTGTGGAAAAAAAAGGAATTTGTAAAGGACCTTGTTACATGAACAGTTCATCAAACTTTTGTAGAATAATCAATCACTTAGTCTATGAATGATTGTTATTTTGTTAACATAGAAAATTAGTCTGCACATGATCACTTGGCAGTTGATGAAAAGCAAAACAGTCAAGAAACTAAGTGTGTATCTCTAGGTATTTATATTGTTTCAAACTTTTTCATCACTTAAAACAGTCAACATTTCTTCTTTTCAACTTTAATATGTAGACACCAAATTTTGAACCCCTTTTTCGGGTAAATAATGATTTTGAAAAGAAATAAAAATAACGAAAACCGTCATGCATCGTGGAAGCGCGCGCCTCGTCAAATGCATGATTTCGCCCCGGAGCGCGGGTTTCATTTCGTCGTATGATTTTCCATCTTTGTGTATTAGTCATGCAATTTCGGCTTAGAAATAAAAAATTTCGTGAGTCGTAGTCAATAACTACAACCACCATTTTAATAAAATGATTCGTAGTGTAATCATGCTCGTCTTTATTAATTTGACGAATTTTCGTTAATTGTCTCAAGTTAGTCTTTCGAAAAAACGAAAAAAAAACGAGTCGCGATTAGGCGTCGGGATTTTAGTTGTATCCCAAAACCGGCATTAATCAGTTTTATTGATGGTCAAGTCATTGTTAATTGAATAAAGAATAAGAATATATTCTTTATCCACTAAACACATCCTTTATCCATTAGTTAGAGAATAAAAATCATGAAAAAGAATAAGAATAAGAATCAAATCCAAAGTGTAAGAACCAAGGATCCGATTTTTTTCGGAAGATTCGAACTGTGCGCCAGGCACATGACCATGCGCCAGACGCATGATCATGCGCCCAGCGCACAAAAGGCTCCTGCGCTAGACCCTTGGAAACCCTAGTTCACCTCCTTCATTTCTCTATAAATACCTTCATTTTTTACACTTCAAAGGCAAGTTGAAAAAAACACAATTCAACTTCGCTCTCATCTTCTCTACTACTCTTCTCCTCCTTAATATTTCCATCTAAGCCAAAGTCTTGATAAGTAAGTAAAAGAAGTTCATCAAAAGGAAAAAACATAAAAAGAGTTTAAGTTAGTAATTAAGTGGATTTAGAAACTCACTTAGAAATTAAGAAAATCACAAAAAAAGTAGAAAAATTTGCAAAAAGGAAGTGCATCATTGAGCTAGCAATGTAAAGTTGAAGTTCTTGTTATTTTGATTATCTTCTTAATCATCTACTAACTTTCTCCTTGTTTTCTTCTTATCATTTTTTTAATCTTTGGAGTGATTTGGGTATGTGGAAGTCCTAATTGGTTCCCAACCTTAAATCACCCCACCTAAAATAGTCACCTCTAATGGGGTGACTCTTAGGAAATAATGTCGTTATGTGATTTTCCTTAATCAAGTTGTTATTTATCACCAAAAATATTTTCATAAAAAAATTCAAGACAAGTTGTGCATAAACATCTCCATAAAAGGAAAATGTAATGCTGTAATTATAGTCAGTTTTACTTTCCTATCTTATTTCATTTTTTCGTCTGCGTTAACTCATTATTTCGTGGGATTTAATATTTTTCCTATGAAGTGCAAGATGTTTCCAGCAACTGGGCTTTAGAATTTCTAAAATATGAAATTTGTGGAAATAATTAAAAATCATATAACTTTGTTGTACAAAACTGATTTTTTCCAGTATCACCTAAGCTTGTTCTGTCAATAAAGTTTAAAATGAAATTATTTAGATAAAACTAAAAACATCAAGTTTGAAGAAAACATCAGTAGATTTTTAAAAATGTAAAACTCATGTTTATATGAATTTTATACAATTTTACATCATTTTTACAAACCATTCATGTAAATCACTAAATTCTAGAAAATTGATTTTCCTTTCAGTTAAGGAAATAAATAACAAAAGAGTATTAAAAGTGTCCAATTCAAGTGAAAATTTCCATTCTAGTTTTTCAAAGTGCCTAGAATATTCATACCAAAATTTACTTCAAAATAAGTTCAGTAAGTTGGGTTTCAAAGAACAAATTCAATAAAGGTCATGTTTTGACCAGTTTTGACATAAAATTCACCATAATTCAAGTTGTCACTAAAAACTTGTGAAATTTTGACACAACATAAAAAACTCACTGATCTATCCATATATATATCAAATTCTCAATTTTACTCTTTTTACCGAAAGTTATGATTTTTATAAATCAGTACAAGAACAAAAGTGTAATCTGGAAAATAAAATAAAGTGATTAACTTAACTTTCATAAAAAAAATGTTTTCTTTTCACACGAAAATGTGAATAAAAAATCATGAAATTTTAAAGTTTCTCTTAAAATGACTTATTTCATCATGTAAATAAAAAACAATAAAAATTATCATAAAAAAATCAAATCAAAGGAGTTAATTAATCTTTAACTTTCACAAATTCACAAATTCACAAATAAACATGAATTCGAAAGCCCATTCAAGGAGGTGAAGATCAAGGAGCATCATGGTGAAGACCAAGATTGAAGATTTGTATAGATCATAGATTTTGTACATATTGTTGTAATAATAGTTTCTTTGTAAATAATTGTTGCATCACTCAATTAATAAAAACATGGAGATGTTTATGCATAATGTTCATAAATAAGTCCACATCTCTTTTTAATAAAATGAGCAACCAATGTTACAAATGTTGCATGTTGGGCCCAATATGTCATAGTACATGAATCAAATGACCCAATCACAATTAAGAGGAAAAATTGCAAATCTAACTAAGTTAAATTATATGATGATCTATCCTACGTTTTAAAATGTGTTCTCCATATTCAAATGGATTAATCATATAGTTTGACATAATTAGATTGGTAATTATGATCTCCAAATTGATTTTAGGCCGTTTCACGTGTCTCACTTTAAATGGCCAAATTCCAATTAGCCAAACACAATCTCTCAAAGTTTGATCTCAAATTGATCATTTCTCTCTAAATGACTTAATAATCTTCAATTAAGATTATTTCTCAAAAGCCTTCAAATTAGGAAGCAAACTTCTAAGACATCTTGAAAATCATAAACGTAATCACTAATTAAGGTGGTTATTTCAATCCTCAATTAATCGCTAATTAGAGTGATTAACACAAACTTCTTTTAATCACTAATTAGGGTAAAACCCTAATAATCGTTAATTAGGACGATTATTCTTCTTATTTAATCACTAATTAGAGTGATTATCTTAAATCCTAATAATCGTTAATTTAGACGATTATTCTTCTCATTTAATCACTAATTAGAGTGATTATCTTAAACCTTAATGATCGTTAATTAGGATAATTATTTTCCTCATTTAATCACTAATTAGGGTGATTATCTTAAGCCTTGAATAATCACTAATTAGGGTGATTATCTTAACCTCCATTTTTAAATCGCTAATTAAGGTGATTATCTAGATCCTCTTTCATATTTACTCACTAATTAAAGTGATTATCATAACCCTATTTTAATCACTAATTGGAGTGATTACCTCATTTCAAATAGATTTGTTTAATTCTAAAGGTGAGTTATTCATAATCTATTCCCCCTCTTCTTTCCCTAGTGGAATTGGCCATTTAGGGTGAGACATAAGCTCGAACTATGACGGTTTTGATCCATGAGTGGATTCCAATCCCGCAATGATTGGTACGTAGTGCAACTTCAGTGCTCAAACCTACCATGTACAAATGATATATTGGTCCTAAATAAAAATGGTTAATGTGTATATGTGCAAATTATGTGATTTTCTTTCTTTTTAATAGCCATGATTACTTTAAAATGGAAAATAACGCATTTAGTAAGATCCCGTTCTTTAGAACGGAAGAGGAGACGAGTTCCAGACGTTCGCACCTCTTAACCTAAACCCCGAACCCTATCTCATGGTATGAAAGACAAATTTTAAAAAAAGCCTTATCCATATGAAGTCACCATCGTTTTAAATGATTTTTCTTGAAATTGATTTTAAAACAATTTATTAAATAAATATGTCCCTATTCAGATATTAATAGGGTGACGACTTCCAAGTTTTCTAAAACTCAAAGTCCAATGAGAGACTTTCGTGGGATGCAGACCGTTAATTAAGACAGTCAAAAATCGGATACCACAGGCTGACGACTTCACTGGGGATTATACTTCCACTTGAAGTATATGAGGTTTAAACCTGAACAATGCGTTATTTTCCATATGTATATATAATAAAAAAGCTAATCATGGCTATTCACAATTTAATTTTTGTATATAGCATGCTTATGTGAAAATTATGTGTGCTTGGTAGTTTATTGATCCATACACGTGCACTCTTTTTAACCATTTTCTTATTAGGTCTGATACCTCTGTCTATTGGCAAGGGTCAGAATTTTAAAATGACAAATTAATGAATTAAGGGCGTAAAACCTGCATCCGCAAGCTATTGCGACCGGCTCTGTCAGGAGCGTCCACCCTCGATGGACACAATGGAAGTGACTCGAGGCCACTTTAACATAATCTCTCCCTAAATAAATCACCTTTTAGTTGACTTTTAGGACACAAGGATCAATGCACAAATGTCCTTTATTTATTTCAGTAATTGAATAATGTGAAAAATTTTCAAAAAATTTCTTAGTCCGTTTTTAGTCGGTCAATACTTCAGTAATCATTAACTGTAGCTGAATTGCTGCCGAAATGATTATTGAAATATTAAGAGTATTCTTGTTTATTTATCACAAGTGTCATGTAAAAAAAATGTGTGCTCACCCATTTTCAAAAAAAAAAAAAACTCACATTTACTCCAAAATTCTTTTCATTCAAATTGGTATTTCCAAAAACAAAATTGATTTCTAATAAAAAATCCTGTTTTGAAAATATAATCTCAAAATAAAACAAAAAATTTAAAAAATGAAAAATGAAAAGAGTCATAATCACGAGTTCAAAGTGTGTCATGTTTGAGAATTAGAAGTAATTAAAATTGTATAGTCTAAAACACGAGAAGTCTAGTCTAAAAGAAATTGACAAAAAAAATGTGTCTAATCAAAAGGGATAATCGCATTTAAAAAAAAAGGGGAAATTCTTCCATATCCTGCTAAAAACATATATAAAGAAAAGTCATTGACTAACATTGTTAGTGTGTACATTTCAGGTACTTCAAATTAGTCTAATCCTAAGAGGTGGAACAAACGTATTCAAATAGGAGAATACGTGGCCTGGCGCCTAGCAAACTGAACTCGGAGAAAGGTTGAGAAGGACCCGAGTACTTCACATTATTCTAATCCTAAGAGGTGGAACAGACGTATTGATCAAACAAGAGAATACATGGCATGGCGCCCAACAAACTGAAATCTGAAAAGTTTGAGAAGTACATGAATCATTTAATTATTTTATATTGTACTTTGTATAGTAGAGCTACGTGCGGCTTGATCCCCTAAAAAAAATGATAAAAAAATCTAATGTTGTATGCATCTATCTTAGTTTATCTACTATGTAATGTACTAAAAGGGGTACGTAGGCAACTCATTTTCTGAGTGCAGCTGCAAAAAAAAAAAAAAAAAAAAAAAAAAATGTAAAATCTCATTCAGAACTACGTTACGCCTGATTCTCCATTCAAAAAAAATTATCACAAGAAAAATTTCTTCCCCAAATCCAAATCCACTTATGGAGATACGTAGGCAGCCTTCGGGTGCGGCCCCTTTTGCATTTAATATTTTCTTTTGTGGTTTCAGCACTTTGAAGCAATCAATATATGCAGATCACTACAAGGAAGAACGATATATGGGGCATTATAATTTGCCAAAATAAGGACACAAGCCTCGTTATACCTCTTTTCTCTTATTTCTATAGTAGCAGGAAATGGAAGGATATTATCAAATTGATTTTGAAAAATGTTTGTGTATTATCCCAAAACAAATGAGTCTAAGAGTGGCAGTTTAAAATGTAAATAAAAAGACCAAGTCTAAAAAAAAAAGAGAATAAAAAGCCAAAGAAATCTAATGAAAAATCTCAAAATAAATGATCGAGTCAAGGTTTTACACCTTTTAATAAATGATAACTGAAATTGGGGTAAAAAAAAAGAGAGAATTTTCAAAGATATCATTTCTTTCATTCCCTGCAAAAAGAAAAAAAAGAAAAGAAGAAACGAAGTTTGGACAAACTTATGTACTAAATTTTCATCTCATTTCACAGGAACTCTGCCTGGGCCCGCTCAGGATCTAGGCTAATTCGCCGAAGTTCTGACCATAGTCAACGTTCTCTGTCAGTAATACTATCATCCTTGTCTACACCAGCTGTATTCCCTGCTACACGTCTTAACAACATGTCTGAAATTCCGAACAACGAGCACCAACAGAACTCTACCCCTCCACCTGATCCAATGATTGAGCTCCGAGGACTTGTCCAGGTCATGCTTGACCGACAGGATAATATTGAGCAAATTGTGTTGGGCATAATGCGTCAAAGCGCCCAGATGCCTCCTCCTCCTCCTCCTCTGGAGTCGGAAGTAGCTTCGCCTTTTCATCTTGAGCCTCTGAACAATGAGATAGAAATTTCCACTAAACTCGAGGAAGAAGTAGTCAAGCTTAAAGAAGTCTTAAAAGGCATGACTAAGGCTGAACCATGGATGGATATTCATGGATTAACTCTTTTCCCGAAGGCACGACTACTCCATGGTTTCAAAATGCCTAATCTGACAAAGTTTGATGGGACCGGTAGCCCCACTAATTTCCTGAAAATGTATGTAGGGGCAATGAGTCCCTAGGGAGTGGAAGAATCTTTGATGGCCCAACTATTTCAACAATATTTAGATGGTGCTGCGACACATTGGTTCCTCAACCTTGAAAATACAAAGAAATCCACTTGGGCTGACATAGTCAGAGAGTTTTCAAACCAATACAAGTATAATGAAGAAATTGATGTTACTAGAAGGGATATGGAGACTACTTCTCAAAACCTTAACGAGACATTTTCTTCATTCATCACTCGGTGGAGAAACAAGGCTTCCAAAATGATGAGTAGGCCTAATGAGGGGGAACAACTGCAAATGGTTGTGAAGAACCTTCTTCCTGTATATCAGAAGCATATGGCCTACCAATATTTCCCGACTTTCAAAGCTTTGATTGCTACGGGAACTCTAGTTGAGGATGCTGTGAAGAGGGGGGGACATCAAGAAAGATGAACCTACTGGCGGCACTATTTATAATGCAAAGTTTGGAAATAACAAAAAAACTCCAAACAATGATTCAGCAGCTCTTAAAACAACTGATGCGATCCATGCCATTGGCGCATCTTCTGCATTCCAATTACGGCCACAAAGGAACTTTACCCCCTTGAACATGACTTATTCCCAAGCTCTCTCCAAGCTAAAAAAGGCCAATCTCATTCAACGTAACCCTTTGAATCCATGTTAACCTCCTAAAATCTTTACCCTAGTTATGACCAAATCCAAAACTGTGAGTATCACCAAAGTCCGGGGCATAATACTGAAAACAACACGGCTCTAAAACATCAAATTCAAAACCTTGTGAATGATGGAAAACTTTCTCTGGGATCCATCTCCAATAAACCAAATGACTCTCAGCCTAACATCACAAAAAAACCCCTTCCTAATCATAAACCCTGATTCGCCATTAATGCCATCTCTGCTGCTTCGAACGAATGCGATCCAATTCAGTTAATCCGCAAGACAGTTCCTCAAATGTATGAAATGCCGATAGCCGTAGGTTGCAAGTGCCTGGTCTATGACTATTCCACTCGAGAAAAAGTCAAAATGATGCCTTGTAAAGACCCCCAGATTCACTCTCAACAAGGATCCATTCTCTAACATGTGTGGAACTTTGGATTATGATGGTGCCTTCTTCATTTTAGACTCTGATGCTGATGAAGATGTCTCTTCGGTCTTAACAATTGTGGAAAAAAACACTGGAGGACATTCCATCACTCCAAATACATACCGGCGCCCCGTCTGCCTCGATGATCTTAGTGATGAGGAGTACGTGGATATATCTCATTTGACTAGAGTAGGTCACCATTTTAAACCATCCCATTTGGAGGATGAAAATCCTTTGGAGGTAACGAGAAGGAAGGAAAAGGGCAAAGAACCAATGACAGGAAAATAACAATGAAGATGATGCTATCAAGCGTATGAAAGAAGTAAATGCTAATGTTTCCATCTGGAAATTGTTAATGCATTCCCAGCCTCATAGGACAGCTGTTCTAAAGCATCTTAATGAAGCCTCTGTAAGCTCTTCTATAACACCTGACCAGATGGTGGGGCTCATTCATGGGGTAGATCGAACTCTCATGTTTACAGACAATGATCTCCCTGACAATATCAACCACAACAATTCATTACACATCACTATACGCTGTAATGGATGGGAGATACCTAGGGTGTTGATCGACAATGGCTCCGCAATTTATGTTTGCCCTCTGCGTGTGCTAACAAGGCTTGGGTATTCAAAAGAAGATCTGGTACCATCCAACCAGGTGGTCAGAGCATATGATAATGCTAAGAGAGAAGAATTGGGTTTGATCAGCCTCCTCATTGAATGTAGTCCCGTGGTAAGGAAGGTGGAATTCATGGTCATTGACATACAAGCCTGTTTTAACTTCTTATTAGGAAGACCATGGCTGCATGAAAATAGAGCAGTAGCCTTTACTCTACATCAGAAGGTAAAGCTTCTCACTGATCAGGGTGCTGTGACTATTTCTGGTGATCCAGAAATTATGACCATCTCCAACACCGAAAAATCGGTATTGTATCTGAACAAAGTGGAGGGCACTAGGTTGGATGGTTACACTATCCACTGTATTCTAGCAGCACCTGAAAATTCATGGATGAATGAGGTTCCAGCAGCCACACCAGATGAAAGTGATGAAGAAACGGAACCAGAATATAGTGAGGATGACGAGGAAGAAATGGGAGTTCCGAGCATCGGCACACATAATACGTCATCCGGAGCACCGGAAGAATCCTGTGTCGGCAATCCTCAAGATGATGATAATGACTCAAAGAAGAGATCTAGGACAGATGATTTTAATCTGGACTTTAATGTAGTGGGTCCTATCCGAGAAGTTCACACCGAATCACTGATTCTCTTTCCAGGATATCAACATGAAGATCACTATCGTGAATTACCCCAGTTCCGGAAATTTGACGGGAACGGTGATCCTTTTGTCCACTTAGTGGGATTTGTGAATGCCTTGCATCCATGGGGCATACCAAAGGAAGATTACCCCATGTTGTTTGACAAGAGTTTAGAAGGACCAGCTCTGGACTTGTACTATTCTTCAGATTGTGTAGATAAGGCTAGTTGGAAAAATGCTAGCCAAGCTTTTATTAATTGGGCTCTCGAACATAAACAGACTGACGTCAAGAAGTTCAAGCTAGTCACTTTGCGTCAGACTGCCTTAGATTCCTTCTCGCACTTTTGTTCGAGATGCACTCATATCCGCACACAACTTCGTTTCCCTATTACTAATCGGGAATTCATGCTCATATTGCTGCGGAACCTGAACGATTTCTATTATCGTCACATGGTTACTATCAAATACACCTCCCTCAGCCACATGGAACAACATGGCTTTGACATCGATGCTCTGAAATTGCAAGAAAAACGGCCCCGAGAAAATCTTAAAACTCCCAATACAAATCCAAGGGTTTATGTTAAGATGGATGAACCATTGAGTATGGTGTATGATCGTCTTCGGAGGCAAGGTATACTTCAAGTTCCAGTGCATGTGCACTGTTTACCCCTTCCTAGAACAGACATGAGCAAACTCTGCACTTATTATCGTCAATTTGGGCATGAAACTGATCGATGCCATGATCTTTACTACAAAGTGCAAATCTTGATTGATCGAGGCATCATTAGTCCAACCCATAAGGAAGTGTCCGCAAGGAAAGTGTCGGCGTGCCCCCAACCTCAATCCCAAGTTGATATCTTCCGCAAATTAGTCGAGCAAGGTCGGATACATCCACTTCCTAGACGCCCAGTGGCAAGTCTCGTAGGGTCAGATCTCCACAAGTATTGCCAATATCATCAGTTGTATGATCACGACACAAACCAATGTCATGCTCTCAGCTATCGCATCAAGCAAATCACCAACATAGCTCTTGTCTACCGCAAAGCTACTTGATCATCTCCCAGAAAGAGAAAAGTCTTCGGTAAAAGTCCTGTAGGGGGTTAGCCCATCAAAAAAAAAATTGTAATCTTTCAGCCCGTTAGTATCAGAGAACTACGTGCAGATTGAATCCCCATTATCACTTACACTTGCACTACGAGATCACTCCACCTATGTAACACCTGGGGTACGTAGGTAGCTCAATATGAGTGCATCTGCTTTATCAAATAAAAAACTTTAGTTCTTTCTAAAATAACGAACTACGCTGAGTCTGATTCCCCATAAAATGCACTTGGAGAAATGGGGATATATAGGCAACCTTCGGGTTCGACTCAAATATATTAACCATTGTATTTCAGGCAATGTGATCAGAATTCAAGATATCAGTCATCACAGGAGCAATTTCAGAATGCTGAATTGACGCATCAATGGGGATACATGCCCTAATCTCTATATTTTATGTCTTTGTTCAAATATTAAGCAAGGAATAGAAGAATGAAAAAATATGTTTTCAACCCCAATGACAGTAAAATCATTTAAAAAGATCAAAATAAAGTCAAAAAAAAAAAAAAAATAGTAAAAAAGCAAAACTGCGAAGGTGGACCATTCCAGTCAAAATATGGCAAAGTTGTTTTCGAAAATTTTCTTTACTCTGCAATGCATTCTGCAATATGTAGCTTTCTTTTCTTTTAATTCTTTTTTCTCTACCTTTAGGTCCAAAAAGAAGAAATTTGCCCCTTCTCTAAGGATGACCAATTACCATCAGAAAACAAACACCTCAACCATATCCATAAATGCGGTCAATGAGCCTGTAGGGTTTGCCATGCAACCTCTGTCCAAAGGATTTCAAATCATGATGAAGATGGGTTATACTCAAGGAATCGGATTAGGGCGTGATGGTAGGGGGATAAAGCAACCAATCCCCATAGTAGACAAGCAAAATCGACATGGGTTCGGATATGATCCGGGCAGCACTACTCACAACATCAAAAAACCTTCTTTTACCCTCAACGACCAGGTCATCCTGCAAGGAGATACTGAGCCATACTATGAGTTTCCAGAACCTTGGCTTAGTAGGAAGGAACAGATGATTTTACCGGGATTGAAGATATTCTTCAATGAGGCTAGAAATTTGGACTTAATCAAAAGTTGGTTTGTCCAAGAACAAAAAATGAAAA
The DNA here is from genome assembly GCA_947648045.1 of Beta corolliflora. Classification (NCBI taxonomy): domain Eukaryota; kingdom Viridiplantae; phylum Streptophyta; class Magnoliopsida; order Caryophyllales; family Amaranthaceae; genus Beta; species Beta corolliflora. The sequence goes on along the minus strand of CANSZD010002917.1, from coordinate 1,601,130 downwards.
AAGAAAATGACTGGATGGATAATCTGGAACATGGAGTCCTTAAGAAAATTTTCTTTTCTGAGTCCTTTGAGGAAGGGGATTTTGACCAGGTGTCTTTGATGATACCTTCTGGCGAAAACATTGAACATAAGTGGAGTATTGAGTGTCAGGCAAAAGACGGGCCTATAGAATTTAAAATGTTTTTAGAAAACCATCCTCCACATCCATCTCATGAAAATACCGTTCCACCCCCTTTAGATGGATATCATACTGATAGCTCATCTTCCTGTCAATCTACCTTGCATACCCAGTAAGAAGACTCTAATAGTGAGGAAATTGAATATGAACCTTTGTCTAAGTACATTTGCATGCAAGATGTTATTTCTGACAGTGAATTTAATAATGATGAATCACTTGATACAATTGAAACATATATAAAACCCATGGAAGTGTCCATTGTAATTAATATTGGTACAAAAAATATTGTAAAAGAAGTCAAAATAGGTTCATCCCTCTCCCTAACTGAACAGTCTATGATTATTGCATTATAAAAAGAGTATGTAGATGTGTTCGCATGGTTTTATGCTGATATGCCTGGTGTTAATAGAGAAATTGTGGAACATCACATTGCGTTACATCCTGAAAGCAAGCCTAAGCAGCAAAAGCTCCACCGAATGAAGCCAGAGGTTAGTCTGAAAGTGAAAGAAGAAATCCAGAAACAGCTTGATGCCAAATTCATCCAAGCTGTAAAGCATCCACGTTGGCTCGCCAATATAGTGGTTGTACCCAAAAAGGATTTGAGAGTTTGGGTATGCATTGATTTTCGAGATTTGAATGTTGCGTCACCAAAAGATTGCTTTCCTCTACCCCACATCGATGTTCTTGTTGATAGTACGGCTGGTCATGCAATGTTTTCCTTCATGGATGGATTCTCAGGGTATAATCAAATACTCATGGCTCAAGAGGACATGACAAAGACATCTTTCATCACTCCATGGGGCACTTTTTGCTACCGAGTTATGCCTTTTGGTCTCAAGAATGCCGGAACCACATATCAAAGGGCTGCAACCACTATCCTTCATGACCTCATCCACGACATTGTGGAGGTTTATGTAGATGACATGATTGTGAAAAGTGAAGATCGTGTGGGGCATATTCCTGCACTAAGGTCCTTCTTTGAAAGAATCAGGAAGTACAATCTAAGGCTAAACCCTCAAAAGTGCGTGTTTGGTGTCACTTCGGGGAAGCTGTTGGGATTCATCGTCAGTCAAGACGGCATCAAAGTGGACTCTGAAAAGGTAAAAGCTATTCAAGAGCTACCACCGCCAAAAACAGAAAAAGAAGTTAGAGGATTTCTCGGCAGAATTCAATATATCAGCAGGTTCATCTCACAACTCACTATGAGATGTGAACCTATATTTAAGCTGCTCAGATAAGGGGTATCCCATGAGTGGAATGAAGAATGTCAGGAAGCTTTTGATTCTATGAAAGAATACCTTTCAAATCCACATGTTCTAATGCCTCCTAGACCAGGAGAGCCTCTGATTTTGTACCTCACTATCACAGAAATGGCTATGGGAGCTCTCTTAGCCTAATATCAAGAGGGAACAAAGAAAGAGGTTGCCATATAATATCTCAGCAAGAAATTCCTTGAGTATGAGACAAGATATACCCCACTAGAAAAAGCATGTATCTCCTTGGTCTATGCCACGAAAAAGTTGATGCATCACCTTCAAGCTCATACTACCTATCTGATCTCAAGACTTGATCCAATCAAGTATCTGTTTGAAAAACCCATTCTTAGTGAAAGGTTAGCAAGATGGCATGCTATGCTTTCTGAGTTTGATATTCAATGTGTCATCCAGAAATCTGTTAAAGGACGAGCCATATCTGAAGCCCTAGCAGAAGGACCAGTATCAAGAGATCAATATGATGATGCATTCCCTGATGAGTACTTATTATTCATTAAAAGTCCACAATGGTGCATGTACTTTGATGGAGCTTCTAATAGGAGAGGTAATGGAGCAGGGGTTTTGTTAGTAGATCCCGATGGAGTCCATATTCCATTTGTTGTCAAGCTGGATTTCCCAACAACAAACAATACAGCTGAGTATGAAGCTTGTATATATGGAGTAAAGGCCGCTTTGGTAGCAGGGGCAAGACATCTCACTGTGTATGGAGATTCTAATCTCATCATATCTCAAACAATAGGAATTTGAAGGGTTAGAGATGAGAGACTTCAGCTCTACACAGAGTACCTTCAAGAATTGATCCCTTATTTTAATGATATCAGCTTCAAACATCTTCCTCGAGAACAAAATAGTTTCACTGATACTTTAGCCAATCTCGCTGTTAATTTAACATGGGAAAATGGTACAAAGATCCAGTCAATTTTAATTGAAGAAAGGAAGGGACCAATAGTGACGGTAGCACAAATTGTCTCCGCGCTGGTTCAACAAAATGATGATGATGTCTGGTATAAGGATATCAAGAATTTTCTGGAAACTATGCAATATCCAAAGGGAAGTGGCAAGAAGGACCGCATAGCTATCAGAAGGCTAGCTGCTCATTTTCTCATACTAAAAGGCAGACTATATCACAAAGGGTTTGATGGTACTCTGCAACTCAGCGTAAATGACAGCGAAAAGCAAGTCATCATGGAAGAAGTTCATGGAGGGGAATATGGACCCCATATGAATGGAAGAATGCCGGCTCGTAAAATTTTGCGAGCAGGTTTCTATTGGAGCACCCTAGAAGGCGATTGCATCAGCTTTGTCCGCGCCTGCAAGCAATGTCAAATATTTTACGAGTTGAGGTGGAGATACAATATCTCAGGGTAATATCAGAAAGTGAAATCTCGGAATACCAGTGGCATAAAACTCACTATGATGAGCTTGCCTTCACAGATGAGCGCCGACTACAAGCATTGCATAACATACAACTCTATCAACGGAGAATTGCTCGTGCGTTTAACAAAAGGGTTCGAGATAGAGACATTTAAGAAGGTGATCTAGTCTTAAAGGAGAATAGAGCTCCGTTGCATGATCCTCGAGGAAAATTCAAGCCTAACTGGTCTGGACCATTCCTGGTCAAGCATGTCACCACGGCTGGAGCAGTGAAGCTAATGGATTTTGATGGAAATGAGTTCACCCATATCACTAATCTTGATCAGTTGAAGAAATATTATGCTTAGGCATCAAAGTAATTATAATTGTCATGATCAAGTAACCAAGCAGTTTGTGGATTTTGTATCCTATCTGGTTATTCTTAATAAACATGCCATGAATTTCTAGATGTTCATCTGATATATGAAAAAAAAAAAAAACAAAAAAAAAACGGAAAAGAGGAAAACAGGAAAAAGGAAAAATGATGAAACATGTCTTTGACTGTTAAGGTTTATATGTTATGCTTTTATGTGTCATATGATTAGTTAATTATGATTTGCATGTCATATTTAATGTTAAAGTGTGCACGTGTTTAGAATTGTGTTCACATTGAATTTCTCACAAGCAAATAATTCTCACAAACAGATCTTTTATTCATCCCAATTGGGGTACTTCATTTCATACATAAAAAGACATAAAACCTTCATTTCCTACAAACTTAAAAAAAAACAACATAAAAACAACATGACAATTCTCTCAAACCCTTCATCTCTTCATGGTAGGCCCGTCTGAATCTTTGTCTTGACCAATATCCGCTAGAAGCCATTGAAGGTAATCTTCATAAATTAGTGGAAAGGAAGGTTCCGGTAGCGCTGATATAATTTTAGCCCCCCGCCATATAGTTGGCATTCTCTGAATACCACTCATATCAGCCTCATAAGTGGTACAAGATGGAAGAATATGGAGGGCAGGAATGTGCTTTTGCTTCCAACCAATTTACCTTAGACATCTCCATGGAAGGTAGAAAGTGACTTGGCAAAGCCCGGGTAATTGTACACCTCTGCGACCAGAATTGCAATATACAATGGCGCTAATGCCAAGGTGGCTTGTGACCCACTTTATGTCTTGATGTAGAAAAAAATCCTCCCACCCACCATTTTTGCTAAGTTGATAGAAGAAAGGAAGAAGATCTCTCTCCCGGACATGACTAGTTTTGTAAGTAAGACTCTTGTGGGGTTTTATGAGAGAAATTTTTTCCAATAACCATAAGTGAAGGGCTAGTGGACATCCCTTCACAAAACTTTGAGGTTTTCTTTTGAGTTCATCTAAGCCAAAAAACATTTCCCCCAAAATAAGTGATCCAAAACGACCCCCACTAACGATTTGAGGAATAAGTGAAAGACACCGAACATGGCATGTGTTTAAAGACCATTTAGTGAGGGTACTCCCTAAAATCATAAGAATGCAAGCATTTTATCTAGCAATTATATAGTTGGCATTGTTAGAAAATTACCAAGTGCCAAATTGGAAAGTCAACAATAAGTTGAGAAGAAATACCTCACCATATTGTAGGTAGTTTCCATGAAGGTTTTTGGGAAGGTATAAAATCGTTGATAAATCTCCCGAAATCCATGTAGGAGATCTAGGTGTAATAACTGGACCATTGGATGGTAAGCCTAGCAAACCTTCGACCTCTTCAACAAGAGGCACAATCTCCCGGTCTCCAAAGCGGAAGACATGGCGAGTTTCATCCCAAAATTTGGAAGTAGCATGAATCATGTCGTAACAAATAAAAAGTGAAAGCAAAGGCATAAGCACCTTAGTGAAGCGTGAAGAGGAAAAGGATTGCCTTGGTTGCTCCAAATTTCTTGTGACCCCCGAGAGTTGTTTTTTCTCCCGACTCCGCATTTCATTAGCTTCTTCATAAGTAAGAACCATTTTTGTGAAAGGAAAATTTAGAGAAAAGATTGGAGTAGTAGAAGTGGTGCACTTGGAAATGAAGAACCATGCCCCTTTTATAGATGGAATAGATGATCATCCATGATTTATGTCATGGATAATGAGTTTGAGTATTGTCCATAGGATAATAAGGAGCATCCTTCACCATGGCTAATGACCAAGCACTTGTGGTATGACAATTTTTGCTAAAGACGAACATAAAAAAAAACAATGTCAATGATGAATCAAGAACGTTGATACAATCCTTTTCTAATAATCATCCAAAATAATGACCATGATCAATCTGTTTTATATAGTGATCATCATTTTCCAATAAAGCGAATAAGCATTATGCATGAAAAATTTTCTGAAAGATTTCGGAAAAACAGATATTTTTTTTTTGCCACGTGATGATTTGGTCCACCATAGTTTGTCTAGAGGGTAATAACCTTAGGTCAACCCTTTTAGGTAACATGATTTAACAATGCATCACTTTGAGGTGACATGATAACACATGGATTCATGAAAAGTAAGTAATGGTGATTTGACAATTTGCTTGTCATCAAGGCAATGAAGAACTGTAAAAAAAAAAACTGGAGTCAATCTAATAATTGTCAAAGTCTCTCACATTAACAAAAGACAAATTCATAAAACTAAAAAAAAAAAACGACAATAAAGTCACATTCAAAATTTTAGAAAATTAATTGAAATTTTCTACTTAAGACGACGATAAAGTCGCGTTTCAAATTTTAGAAAATTAATTGGGATTTTCTATCTAAGACGACGTTAAAGTCACATTCAAAACTTCAGAAAATTAATAAGGATTTTTTACTTAAGATGACGATAAAGTCGCATTTTTAATTTTAGAAATTTAATTGGGATTTTCTATCTAAGACGACGATAAAGTCGCATTGTCAATTTTAGAAAATTAATTGGGAATTTCTGCAATGCAAATTATAGCACTGATGATGACTATGGAGAATATGTTATCTCAAAAGAATTTTTTTGCCAAAATTTTGTGTCTTTTCAAACATTGCATCATTTCCTCCAAAATTCGACCAATGTGGGGCATTCTGAAGACACCAAATTTTGAACCCCTTTTTCGGATAAATAATGATTGTGAAAAGAAATAAAAAAAACGAAAACCATCATGCATCGTGGAAGCGCGCGCATCGTCAAATGCATGATTTCACCCCGGAGCGCGGGTTTGATTTCGTCGTATGGTTTTCCATCTTTGTGTATTAGTCATGCAATTTCGGCTTAGAAATAAAAAATTTTGTGAGTCGTAGTCAATAACTACAACCACCGTTTTAATAATATGATTCGTAGTGTAATCATGCTCGTCTTTATTAATTTTACGAATTTTCGTTAATTGTCTCAAGTTAGTCTTTCGAAAGAACGAAAAAAAACGAGTCGCGATTAGGCGTCGGGATTTTAGTCGTATCCCAAAACCGGCATTAATCTGTTTTATTGATGGTCAAGTCATTGTTCATTGGATAAAGAATATGAATATATTCTTTATCCACTAAACACATCATTTATCCATTAGTTAGAGAATAAAAATCATGAAAAAGAATAAGAATAAGAATCAAATCCAAAGTGTAAGAGCCAAGGATCCGATTTTTTCCGGAAGATTCGAACTGTGCGCCAGGCACATGACCATGCGCTAGACGCATGATCATGCGCCCAACGCACAATAGGCTCCTGCGCTAGACGAAGGCCTGTGCACCTAGCGCACGGTGCTGTGTCTAGCGCAGGACGTTGCGCTAGGCGCAGCTTCCTAATCAGTTGGTTTTGCACGTTTTTCGATGCATTTTTTTACGTATTAGGATGTTTAGGGAAGAATATTTTCTGAAAATCTGATCTTGCTTCATTTATGAGAAAATCCAAAAAGGAATAAGAATATTTGTGTTTCCAAAGAGATTTGATGATGTCATTAGGGTGAGGTCATTAGAGTGATGTCATTAGGGTGATTAAGGATGAAGAAAATCAGATTTTTTGGGTGAAATATCAGATTTTCTACCTCTTTGAAACCCTAGTTCACCTCCTTCATTTCTCTATAAATACCTTCATTTTTTCCACTTCAAAGGCAAGTTAAAAAAAACACAATTCAACTTCACTCTCATCTTCTCTACTACTCTTCTCCTCCTTAATCTTTCCATCAAAGCCAAAGTCTTGATAAGTAAGTAAAAGAAGTTCATCAAAAGGGAAAAAATAAAAAGAGTTTAAGTTAGTAATTAAGTGGATTTAGAAACTTACTTAGAAATTAAGAATATAACAAAAAAGGTAGAAAAATTTACAAAAAGGAAGTGCATCATTGAGCTAGCAAGGTAAAGTTGAAGTTCTTGTTATTTTGATTATCTTCTTAATCATCTACTAACTTTCTCCTTGTTTTCTTCTTATCATTTTTTTAATCTTTGGAGTGATTTGGGTATGTGGAAGTCCTAATAGGTTCCCAACCTTAAATCACCCCACCTAGAATAGTCACCTCTAATGGGGTGACTCTTAGGAAATAATGTGATTATGTGATTTTCCTTAATCAAGTTGTTATTTATCACCAAAAATGTTTTCATAAAAAAATCCAAGACAAGTTGTGCATAAACATCTCCATAAAAGGAAAATGTGATGCTGTAATTATAGTCAGTTTTACTTTCCTATCTTATTTTATTTTTTCGTCTGCATTAACAAATTAGTTCGTGGGATTTAATATTTTTCCTATGAATTGCAATATGTTTCCTGCAACTGGGCTTTGGAATTTCTAAAAAACGAATTTTGTGAAAATAATTAAAAATCATACAACTTTGTTGTGCAAAACTGATTTTGCCCAGTACCACCTAAGCTTGTTCTGTCAATAAAGTTTAAAATAAAATCATTTAGATAAAACTAAAAACATCAAGCTAAGTTTGAAGAAAACATCTGTAGCTTTTCAAATATGCAAAACTCATGTTTATATGAATTTTATACAATTTTACATCATTTTTACAAAACCATTCATGTAAATCACAAAATTCCAGAAAATTGATTTTCCTTTCAGTTAAGGAAATAAATAAAAAGGGTCTTAAAAGTGTCCAATTCAAGTGAAAATTTCCAGTCTAGTACTTCAAAATAAGTTCAATAAGTTGGGTTTCAAAGAACAAATTCAATAAAGGTCATGTTTTGACCTGTTTTGACATAAAATTCACCATAATTCAAGTTGTCACTAAAAACTTGTGAAATTTTGACACAACATAAAGAACTCACTGATCTATCCATATATGTATCACATTCTCAATTTGACTCTTTCTACAGAAAGTTATGATTTTTATAAATCAGTGCAAGAACAAAAGTGTAATCTGGAAAATGAAATAAAGTGATTAACTTAACTTTCATAAAAAAAATATTTTCTTTTCACACGAAAATGTGAATAAAAAATCATGAAATTTTTAAGTTTCTCTTAAAATGACTTATTTCATCATGTAAATAAAAAACAATAAAAATTGTCAAAAAAAATCAAATCAAAGGAGTTAATTAATCTTTAACTTTCACAAATTCACAAATAAACATGAATTCCAAAGCCCATTCAAGGAGGTGAAGATCAAGGAACATCATGGTGAAGACCAAGATTGAAGATTTGTATAGATCATAGATTTTGTACATATTGTTGTAATAATAGTTTCTTTGTAAATAATTGTTGCAGCACTCAATTAATAAAAACATGGAGATGTTTATGCATAATGTTCATAAATAAGTCCACAACTCTTTTTAATAAAATGAGCAACCAATGTTACAAATGTTGCATGTTGGGCCCAATATGTCATAGTACATGAATCAAATGACCCAATCTCAATTAAGAGGAACAATTGCAAATCTAACTAAGTTAAGTTGTATGATGATCCATCCTACGTTTTAAAATGTGTTCTCCATATTCAAATGGATTAATCATATAGTTTGACATAATTAGATTGGTAATTATGATCTCCAAATTGATTTTAAGCCGTTTCACGTGTCTCACTTTAAATGGTCAAATTCCAATTAGCCAAACAGAATCTCTCAATGTTTGATCTCAAATTGATCATTTCTCTCTAAATGACTTAATAATCTTCAATTAAGATTATTTCTCAAAAGCCTTCATGTTAGGAAGCAAACTTCGAAGACCTCTTGAAAATCATAAACGTAATCACTAATTAAGGTGGTTATTTCAATCCTCGATTAATCGCTAATTAGAGTGGTTAACACAAACTTCTTTTAATCACTAATTAGGGTGATTATCTCCAATCATTATTTAATCACTAATTAGAGTGATTATCTTAAACCCTAATAATCGTTAATTAGGACGATTATTCTTCTCCTTTAATCACTAATTAGAGTGATTATCTTAAACCCTAATAATCGTTAATTAAGACGATTATTTTCCTCATCTAATCACTAATTAGAGTGATTATCTTAAACCTTAATGATCGTTAATTACGATGATTATTTTCCTCATTTAATCACTAATTAGAGTGATTATTTTAAGCCTTGAATAATCACTAATTAGGGTGATTATCTTAACCTCCATTTTTAAATCGCTAATTAAGGTGATTATCTTGATCCTCTTTCATATTTAATCACTAATTAAAGTGATTATCATAACCCTATTTTAATCACTAATTGGAGTGATTACCTCATTTCAAATAGATTTGTTTAATTCTAAAGGTGAGTTATTCATAATCTATTCCCCCCTCTTCTTTCCCCAGTGGAATTGGCCATTTAGGGTGAGACATAAGCTCGAACTACGACGGTTTTGATCCATGAGTGGATTCCAATCCCGCAATGATTGGTACGTAGTGCAACTTCAGTGCTCAAACCTACCATGTACAAATGATATATTGGTCCTAAATAAAAATGGTTAATGTGTATATGTGCAAATTATGTGATTTTCTTTCTTTTTAATAGCCATGATTACTTTAAAATGGAAAATAACGCATTTAGTAAGAGCCCGTTCTTTAGAACGGAAGAGGAGACGAGTTCCAGACGTTCGCACCTCTTAACCTAAACCCCGAACCCTATCTCATGGTATGAAAGACAAATTTTCAAAAAAGCCTTATCCATATGAAGTCATCATCGGTTTAAATGATTTTTCTTGAAATTGATTTTAAAACGATTTATTAAATAAATCTGTCCCTATTCAAATATTAATAGGGTAGCGACTTCCAAGTTTTCTAAAACTCAATGTCGAATGAGAGACTTTCGTGGGATTCAGACCGTTAATTAATACAGTAAAAATTTAGATACCACACAATAATGTCCATACCAAATCTTCATTGCATAGCCATAGTTGCTAAAAAAACAATTATTACATGGACACATTATGCAGCCCTTGAAGATGAAAGCTGAGCGCGTTCTCTTGGACGACCTCAGTGCTAACAGTAAGGCGTATAAGGTGAAAGTGAAGGGCATCGAGAAAGGACGCCCAAAGATCTCTCCTAAAAAAGGCGTTGTTTACCAAAATCTTCTTCTAGAGGATGATATGGTATGTTAACTTTTACGCCCCAAACTCATTAGCTTTCCACTTAAATACTTCCCACATATTATACAACCTCTAATTCTTTGAGAAAAAAAAACAATTCCCATTAGAGTTATTATGCGTAATCATACATCCAAGAGTTATTATGCGTAAATACTTACCACATATTTAGTGTTTGTGGAAAAAAAATCAGCTTTGACAATGCACTAAATGACAAAGAATACGTTTAAAAACCAGGCTATGTAAAACGTTGTACACAACCAAGTAATCTTGCTTGCTAAATACTTTCTCTATGCCACTTAGAGCACTTGCAAAATTCTAAAAAAAACATCACTGCTCTTTTTACAGGGAAACAAAATTCGTGGAACACTTTTTGGAGATCAAGTAGAGGGATATAAGGAAGCTTTTGTTTACAAAGGAGAATACGAAATAGCCAATGCTCCAATTGAACCTAGGAAGAACAATGGAAATCCAGCCCCTCGGAGCTTAACTATCAAATGAGTTTTGGAAGACAAACAGTCATCCAACCAGTCGATGTTGAGGCAAATCCTCTAACGCAAGACTACTAGAACATAGCTTCAATTCCAAAGGCTGGAAATTCCGACGAGAAATTTGGTGAGGGACGTTGTGTGTTCTTGATAAAGTTTTCAATGCCTTCAACAATATAAACTTCAATTATTGCCTTTATTTGTAGGTTATGTGCTTTACTTTTGTGGCTTATATACACTGATGCTTTGTTAAAATGCTTTTACAACATACACACTCATTTAGTCATAAATGTTTAACAGATGCTTTACTCAAATTGATATTGCGACGCACACGTTCTTAGTCTATAAAAATGTTGTTATGTAACACTTTATTCATCATTGTCTAGATGTCCTTGGCGTAGTTCTCTATGTCGAAGAAGTTGCACGGACCATAGTCACATCCCAGGCACGTGAAAGTAAGGTCCGAGAAATTGTTATAGCTGACCACAGGTATAATGAACATCTAATTGTAAGTTATTTGCTTTTGCATCAACACTGAATCTGGGAAAACTGACACCTTATGCACAAACCATAATCCAGCACTCAACAACTTTTGGTAATTTCTGCTTGGAATGATTTTGAACATAGCTTCAATTCCAAAGGCTGGAAATCCCGACGAGAAATTTGGTGAGGGACGTTGTGTGTTCTTGATAAAGTTTTCAATGCCTTCAACAATATAAACTTCAATTATTGCCTTTATTTGTATGTTATGTGCTTTACTTATGTGGCTTATATACACTGATGCTTTCTTAAAATGCTTTTACAACATACACACTCATTTAGTCATAAATGTTTAATAGATGCTTTACTGAAATTGATTTTGCGACGCACACGTTCTTAGTCTGTAAAAATGTTGTTATGTAACACTTTATTCATCATTGTCTAGATGTCCTTGGCGTAGTTCTCTATGTCGAAGAAGCTGCACGGACCATTGTCACATCCCAGGCACGTGAAAGTAAGGTCCAAGAAATTGTTATAGCTGGCCATAGGTATAGTGAACATCTAATTGTAAGTTATTTACTTTTGCATCAACACTGAATATGGAAAAACTGACACCTTATGCACAAACCATAATCCAGCACTCAACAACCTTTGGTAATTTCTGCTTGGAATGATTTTGCTGGAGAAGATTGTGACCGTCTCACTTCTTGGATTGAAAAGTTCAAAGTTGTTGGATCCACTGCTTTCAAAGTCACTACTCACAAAGGTATTTTCCTCCATACATACACAATCAAATATAGCCATGGAATCATATTATTTTTCCACTGATATGTTCTTTCTACATAGGCTTCTCACTAGCAACAACCATTGTTCATGAACCTCATGGGGACAAGGCAACCGCACTAACTGAATGGTGATATACATTTTCAATTTCCATAAATAATAATAACTAAACAGGGAACCCAACATGAAAATATAGTCCATTAATCTTTCCTATGTTTTTCAGGGCACTACGTCATATACTTGCCTTAGCTGACAAACAAGCAAGAATCCTTGATGTAAGGACCACATTAAAAGAGAAATTAATCATGTCAATCATTAATCTAAAGCTGAAAACAGTAAGATCCTACAAAAACTATTAAGCCAGCTTAACTAAGCAAAGTTTCCAAAAAATAAACATTGTTAACAGGGTGTTTGTTATTAACTACAGGCTAAGAACACGCTGCAAGAAGAACGGATCTGGTTGAGAGTCACAGTTCCTGAGACTGACTTTGAGAAGGTCCATGCATACCTTGGCTGTTCTAGCTGTGGAAAGCGCACATATGTTCCCGTAAGCAATGGGTTTACATGTCCCACATGCTTCTAGAAAGATGTTATATCAGTTCCTAGGTGCATTTTTAGATACATGCCGACTCGCTATTTAATCGTATACACACCCTTTTTCTATCACTAACATACAACATGGTGCATATAGGGTAACATTTAACTGTGAGGTATCTGATGGAACGAGCACCCTTACAGTCACGCTGTTCACAAGAGACTTGGAGCTCTTCAAAATGCCGGTTGAAGACATCTTCAGGCTAAAGCACTCTGTATGTACTTTAATCCTTCTACGAAATTCAGGTTTACAAAATTTAAGCCTCAAACCTAGATTTGTTTTATTAGAGAGACTTACTAATACTGAAACTAAGACATTAACATAGTAGCTAACTCTTCTAATCCAAAATATCCCAGGATGATCAGCAGGCCTTTGCAAATATCCAAGAACAGCTTTGCAGCTGTCATTTCCTCATTGAAGTGGGTCCAAAAACAACCCTCTCCTGCAACAACATTCTTCAATGGATCCTTAAAAGAGTTGCCCTCGAAAATGAAGCTGAGGAAGATGCTAAACCGAGCCTCAAACTGCCAAAGAACCTAAGGACAATGTTGCTGCTCAAAGTTCCCAGCAAACTCCTCCAGACTTGACTGCCAAGCCTGTTTATGAGGGCTACAACTAATCTGCTGCAGGGGAAGCATAAATAAACATTTTGCTTAATTAGTATTTGTTGTATAAGGTACTAGCATGTGTCCATGCTTTGCCCGTTAGAAAAAGTAACTGGAAAAACTTGTTATTGTCTATTATCCAGAACAGGTTCTTGGTTTAGGTTAGTATATATATGGCGGTGATGCAAAGCATTCTACAGGAACATTGAGAATTACATGTTTCAGTGTTCCATGTATTAATGCTTTGCTCCATATAAGTTATTGCTGCCAGTCCTAGATTTGTGCCTATTATCTACACCAACTATTTAGGTTATGTTAATATATACATGGCACTAATACAAAGGCGTTTAACAAATTTTGTACCAAACAATGATCTACGTGCATTAGGTTAATGGAATATTATAATGAAATTCCTAACGGCATTTACATTACGATTACAACTACCAACTGCACATATTATTGTATTTTCTTGCACGTTTTAGAATTAACACACGATTATTATGGGAAACTACTTTTGAAATTATGATTAATTTAGCTAAATAATAGTTGAATTGAATCATTGAATAAGAGGGGACATAGTTAGAATATTTGTTTGTTTCAAATTTTCCTTTTTTCACCCGTCAACCTTTTAACTTCAATAAGCTATGAGTTGTCTTAGCACTCCTCCTAATGTGAAATTAGATGCATTGGTATACACTTCAAATGGATACTTAATTAAAGGAGCTTATGAGCTTCAGATTGGCTTCATAACAATCTGAATTTGGCTATCTAAGGTATAACTAGAGGCAATCATTCCAATTGATTCATATTAAACAACCAAGTTTCATACATAAGAACTTAACACAGGAATGCTAAGTTAAACAATGTACACCAATAGCTAATGCATCTTTCAATGAAGGAGTGAAATCACACATGTACAAAAAGATTTCCATTCCATATTCAGTTGATGCCCTACATTAGTTAACTACATATTCTAAGGGCTAATAAATAAGAAATCAAAGCCCTAATCACAATCAAGACCCCCGCTACAATCATAACATAAACCACCCAAAATGAAACCAAAAAAAATCCATTTCAGATCATCTTGTAGCAGGGGAGGCTGGTCTTTCACTTCTCATATTCATCATCTGACTCCTCATGCAGCCACTTTAGATACCTAGCATCATTGTAGATAATATCCCAGCATATCCAAGACTCGAATCGGTTCTCCTATTGCTGCACCCTCTCTGGAATCCACCACTTCCAGTGCCACATCTCCTTCCATCTTTTGCAGACCAAAGAGACAACCCCTTTGTCCTTCCTGGACAGTTTGGGAAACACATACATACACATGATGTGCTCGTTGAAGAGCACATCCTCAGCAGCTTGTGACATAGCCATGCCGAACCTTCAACAACAAACCAACACTTAGTAAGATTTCCTAAATAAAAAAAATTAAAACTAAACCCACCCCCTGTTATAACTAGCTTTAAAAGGGCATAAACACATAACAGTATCTAAGAAGCTTGAAAACTCATCTTTACCATAAAAATCCATTTCACTTCCAATCAAACTGAATCGTTAAGCAAGTTAAGTTCTACAAAACCCATAACAATGAAGTGACTAATCGAAAAATATCACCAAATGAATGTATGTATGAACTACCTTTTTCATGATCAACTTCAATATATGGGCTATGAAGTTCTAATCAAAACACTCAACAATATCACAAACACATAGTAAAGCATAATTCAAACAACTTAACACCAAATGGAAAAAAAATTAAAACTACACCCACCCCCTGTTATAACTAGCTTTACAAGAGTATAAACACATAAAAGTTAGAATTTTCCAGAAAGATTTCATGATCATAAAATTAAACAACATCACAAACACATAGGAAACCATAATTCAATCAACTTAACAACAAATTCGTATAGATATATGCTTTATAAAATTCGAAATTCTAACAAAACCCTAACTTATGACTTTATTAAAACTTGAATATTTTAGTACATGAAGTGAAAAGCTAAATTACCTTGAAGATTTGAGTGTGTTCTGCAAGAAAAAATCTCCCCTAAAATCGCTTTCTTCAAATCTGACAAAGAGTTTCTTCTGACACGACTGAAAGATGAGGAGTTGGAGTGAACTGTTCAGTTTACAGAGGATGAGCGTAAGTTGCCCTTTGTGGCGCCAACTTTATGAATACCAGTGCAAGAAACCAAACGTTGTGTTTTTCCTTTATTGCAAATAAGCCAAATTATTGCTTTTTGGGCTTTGACAGTTTATTAGCTTCAATTGGGCCCCATGCAGATTAGTCTCATTATACTAATTACAATAAGCCACTAATAAGCCATAACAAGTATTAAACACACAAATTTGTACTCAAAACTTTCCTGTGAGCGGTTTCCCATTTCTATTAAAAATTAGTTGTGTTTTTGAACTACATAGGACCCTTTGTTTTAGAAAATGGTAAACTAAACAAAAAATTGAGATTTTTTAAATCACATTGTCGATATAATATAATTTGGCCAAATTCGACCATCTAATTACTATGTTCGAATTTTGAGGAACTTTATATTAGCCATTTTAAACATCTTCATCTTTTATCAGACCAATTATCTTTGGTCATATGGATTATGAGTGGAAAAACTAATGATTACTTTGAAATATACGGTAAGGACAAAAGTGTGTTAATTTCTTATCTTTTATAGTTATGTTAGCTAATTAATTTTCAAACATTCCTTCTTTATGTAAGATATCTATCTCATTCAAAACCAAGTCTTTTGTGAAAGCTAATGATCTCACAAATACAGACTACAATTACGTAAAATTACATTATAATTTAAACTTGCAAGAAATAATTAAGTTTGTTCTCACAAATACACAATCAAAATTACATTATCAAGAATTTAACGCCATTAGAATAACACTAATTAGATTTTGCCTCCTTGAGAGACCGCACGCGTTAGCGTGCGGGCCAACAACTAGTTTTGTAAAACCTCAGGGCTACCTGGTGAAAAATACGTTGTTTTTTCATATCTAGTTCCTCTGGTGTAGAAGAAACCAATGGGTCGTTCATAAGAAAATATACCATCTTGTGGCCAGCTTAAAAGTTCCTTCTGGGCTACTTCTGAATAGTTTTGAATAGCTTTTCTCCTTGATATTAAAGAAGTTTTTGCAGCAGTTGTTTCATAGAAACGCGGATGAGACTGGATTGAAGGAATTCATTGTATGTTTTTCACTTCTTCCCCCTGAAAGTGGAACTGTTAGGTATCCTTGAAGCTCTAAAATGAATAAAGCAGCAAAAGTTGTTAAACTACATTTTAGCCACAAACTCTTCCAAATCGATTGCGGGAATGAAAATTTCTGTAAAACTAAACAATGTTGTAGTTGATTTATTTGCAAAATGTAGGGATTTGCTCCAACAGATTTCAGGGATTAGACTCTAGTTTGAAATATGGGAGGAAATAAGCTAGTTGATGCCTTAGCCAAGGATGCTTGTTCTATGCAAGAAAGGTTCAATCAATAGCATATTTACCCCCCCGCCAGTCTGTAATATTTTTTTTGCCGAGAAACATGAAACTCAAGTGTGTTGTAGTAGTCTAAACTCGAATGTTAAGGTTCCCTCTTTAGAGCCCTTGTTGATTATTTCTAGTTAATGCAATGCAACCTCTATTGACCAAAATAAAAAAGTTGTGTATAACTATGTATATTTGTTCGAGACATTTTTAGCTAGTACATGGATGCATATGTCTTTACCTATCTATCAAACTCTCTTGCCTGATTTTGTTATGTTGTTCAATCTAAGTTTGTGTATGTTTGAGTTTGTTGATGCGCGCATGAATTTACATCAATTCCATAGTGATTCTTTCTCATTCAATACTTAGCTTGTTGCCAATCATCAACACATAAGATTACTTGTACTTTAGTGAGATAACCTTTATCAGAAGGCCAAATATTAACTGTGGACATGATCTCCTCAAGGCATTATGTTCCCTAGACAACGTATTACTGTCAAGGCCTTGTTTACAATTTTGCATCGACAAGTTACTACATCTGGAGAATGTTTCAATAATACTTTTAGAGATCATACTAACAAATATCCAATTTATGGTACGTCACTAAAATACGCTCTTTAATTAGTGTTAATGGTTGCGCAATATTGAAATAAGGGAAATTCCCAATGGTAGGCAATTTTTGAGAATTCCCAATTGTAACAACCCTGAATTTCCATTTTCGTTAGAAAACATAACAGAGTACAAAACATGGACAATTCAAGAGCTGTTATGCCGTGATTATTAAACATTTAATAACCGCAAGGCGAAAGATATTACTACTAATACATAAAACCATTATTAACTATTACAACTAAAAGGAAATGTAATTAATTAATACACTCCTATAGCAAACCATAATTCTAAACTATTGCAGCGGAAGTCTTAACTTTAATAAATCTACATCTAGGTGAAGTCAACGCTCTCACCCCAATATAAGCTAGTCACCATCAAGCCCTGCACATTGAAGACATGTAATATCAGCCAAAAGGCTGAGCAAGATTTCATACCAATACCAACTTTGAGCTATCCAATGTGCAGGTGGAATACATACATAGTATTCCACAAAGTTATTTCACTTGTACAACATTTAACTTGAATATAATAGACGCCCTTCAATAATTCAAATCCACTTTACCTTCTTTCTAAACCAGTCTGTAAAACTTTCAAATATAACCTTTCGTAATCTGTGAGTAGGAAGTATTAAGATCCAATGAGCTAGCTAGGCTCACTAAATAAGGTAAGCACCAAAGTCCCTAGTATGCATACCCCTAACTCGATAACCAACCGAGAAGGAAGACAATTGGCAAGAGTATTGATCAACATACTCCCAACTACTAAATAGATTGTTGAGACACCGTTAACTCAACCTACTTTCCATACTCGGGGAATACCGCTTACCGGCAACCCCACGACAGCCCCACATTTTATACAAACTTAATAAACTTAGTAACAATGAGGAACTTCCTCCTTTTAATAATTTCAAACTTGTCTCACGAGGAACTTCCTCCTTTTAATATAATTCTCTTAAATAATCTCATAAATTATTTTGATATTAATATCGTCAAAACAATTAATAGCTCCATAAATAGCATCGTAAAAACAATTCCAAACTCAATATAAATCACAAATCAGTATGAAATACTTTCTGAAATAATCTGTACAAACTTAGTATGAAATCTTACCTTATTAGCAAACGACAGTCAACCAATCTCAATCACAAGTCAAAATGGTTCTTCTACGAACCCGCGATCTACAATATAATATAATATATTATAAATCACTTGACTATACTTTACATTGTTTTAAAAAACTAATATGAACCCGGTGCACACTAACTTAGTGTGCACCTTATCCATCTCACGTGAGTTTTAATGATTACAACTTTTCGTTTTTGCCGCGTTCAGTCTTTTGCTCTTTTCTCTCTCCTGATAACTTCTCTCTCCTCTGAGAACTTCACTCTCCTGATAGTGTATTTTTGAAATAATATAGTTTATTTTGAAATAATATAGTTTATTTTAAAATAATATAGTGTATTTTAAAATGATAGTGTTTTGCTGAGTTTTTTGGCATGATAGTGTTGCATGTTATAGTGTATATTGACATGATATAGTGTATTTTGAAATGATATAGTGTATTTTGACATGATAGTATTTTGCTGTGTTTTTTGACATGATAGTGTTGCATGATATAGTGTGTTTTGACATGATATAGTGTATTTTGAAATGTTATAGTGTAGTTTATTTGTATATTACACAAAATTATCATAATCGATCGTTATAGTGTTTGACATGATAGTGTATTTTGACATGATATAGTGTATTTTGACATGATATAGTGTATTTTAAAATGATATAGTGTATGTTTGTTCTGAACAACTGTTTTTGTTAAAATTTTAGGGCGAGATAATCTTATTGAAGAGAGAGAAAATCAAGCGGATTTTGGAAAGCGGGAGTGACTAGTTTGTAGTGGGGCACGTGTCTAAGCCTGGTCCACACTATTTTTAATGTGAACCGGGTCCACACAAGACGGATTATAAACGACATAACCTAGTTAATGGAGTTTGGACTAATTTTGAAAACAACTCAACTTAACTCAATTCAATTCAAGAGCACAAAAGTCATCATATCAAAACTCAATAAACATGATCATATCACCTAGTTCATAAACTATATATGATATATTCCAACACTAAGTAATACTGCGATAGAACCTTGAATTCATAGGCTCAAGGGAATAAACTTACTTGCCTGCTAACTATGACTCTAATAATAAAACAACTTAAACATTACAACAGCACCACAACAATCAACAACAAAACTATAATTTAAAACACCATACTTGATTATCTCCATACTACATCAAACTCATACTAATTACTCATAAATTTTGCTGAACAGACAACTATAATATTATACTTAAATTTGGCAGCCAACAACCAATACATAACAATAATTTTGGGGTAAATCTTGAAACTAATAATATTGCAAATTAAATAAAACCCCAAACATGAACTAATTACTCAAATTTCGTATAACAAACCTTTCCCCCAATTTAATTTATTCAAGAACCCTAATTTAATAAAAACCCCAAATTTAGATAAATTAACCCAATACGAAAATAAACTGAAGATTATACTTACTTGATTAGGGGTTTAGATAACAGCAAAATTACTCTATGAAAGACCCGAGATTCTCGGCCTGTTGAACCGATATCCGACCCGAAAATCGCAAGTATAAAACCATATTCTCTCTCTTTGAAATACCCACAAAAACTGGAGAAAATATTGAAGAAAGATGAACAACAATTGAAGTGATGATGGTTGGTAAAGAAATTAGTAGCTTTAATGGTAATTGAAACAAGGAGTTGAAGATTGAAGAAAAAGAAAAGGAAGGTAGAGTGTAGAGGAAAAGTGACGTGGGGTTTGGTTTGGAAAATAGAAACTAGGAAGCAGTAACACTAACACTCTCTCCTTTTCTTTTACTTTTTTTTTCTCTCTTTATAATATTAACATAAGTGGTAGTTGGGTACTTAAACCTAGGAAATCTAGGAATTAGCTTTTGACTCCTTCTAAGGTAAAGTCAATAAGTGGAAAGTAAAATATATTTAATAAAAGAATATTTTAATTTATTTTTATAAACTATAATAATATAAATAATTACTAAACAGTATAAAAATACGGGGTGTTACACCAATGGTACATTTAACTTCTTCTTTTTTTCCCATTGCTAGGCCTCAGTTTTTTAATTTACCCAAAAGTAGCATTAATAAGGCTTAAACATTAATTTCATGCTTGGTTTTAATACTTCTGTTAAGTTTTGTCTAATTCCTACTAACCATGGTTTATTTTAGGTCTAAACTCCTAACAGCCGGCAAATTGGATCAAAGTTTTCCAATGACCTCCACAGCTTTGCACTTTCTACGCGCCCGTGATGATGCGAGATCGTTTCTTGTCACATATATTTTAAGGACTCTAGAGTCTCACGAGTCACAATGCATAAGGATGTGATTATGTGAAGCCCTTAAATCATATTCAAGGATCAACACTTAAACTATATCTAATTATTCTAGAACTATCAAACTACAGAAACTGTCATGCTTGTGACTATATTTATTCTTGAGCTACTCACTCATTTATAGATGAATCTGCAAATGAAAAAAATCTGGATCTTCTTTCTTTGTCAACTAACATCCGTATAGACTTATGGCTATCACTGTTCAATTTACACTACTAATATAGTAGTAATATATACTTCCATGACTTTTAACTACCATCCGTATAGATTTATGAAAATTTTTGTTAGTCAGTTAGGAATCTAGACGTAAATAAACCATGGTTAGTAGGGGTTAGGCAAAACTTAACAGAAGTATTAAAACTAAACATGAAATTAATGTTTAAGCCTCATTAATGCTACTTGTGGGTAAATTAGGAAAATTGAGGCTTAACAACAGGGAAAAAAATAAGCTGAATTTACCATTGTGAATTTTCAAGAATAGGAGTCTATCATTGGGAATTTCCCTTGAAACAATAACATCAACAGCAATGTACTTGATCAAACCTCATATAACTATTTTTTAAAGCAAACTTCTTCTAATACTATATGGTATCAAATTTCTCATAATCATAACAAATTATTCCCACCAAAATCAAAACTCCAAAAGAAAAAAAAAAGGCAGAACATAGAATCAAAACCATTTTAGTGTCCCAACACATCACCCTCTGCATCCAACTCAAACTCTTTTTCCTGGCCCTCCATAGCATGACAAGCTTTACAAGTCGCCACAACCGACCTCAAAATTTTATACAAAAAGCTTTCATGACTATTATTACCACCACCACGATTCCTCTTACTTCCAACATCCTTCATCATCCTCGGACTGGTAGCGGTCCCCACACCATTGTCTCTCTTTCCTGGCCGCGACAGGCTGGGACCCAACACGGGCACTGCCGTGATGAACTGCCACCTCTGCGACGATCCTGAACTACCATACTTATAACATTGTCCTAAGGGAGATTTTGTAGTATTTCTCTCCTTTACACTATGCATCCTTTTGTGATAAGATTTCGGTCTTTGATCAAAAACTTCACTAGAGCTAGTCCGTGCACTGCTAGTGCACGTACTGCAGGTGCTTCCTCTGCTGCTGCTGGTGCTGTTACTTCTCGACGACAGCAGCGAGTAATCTTTGCTACTACTCTTATTGCTGCCTGCGCTTGTCCCCCTCGACAGCATGTTCTCCCTCCCAGAGAACGACGTACGTGTGCTCGTATTCATCTGCACGACAGGGAAATCGTGTGGAAGGAGGCGGCCGTTGAGGAAGAATTGATCAGCTGGGGAGGTAGAAGAGATGTCGTCAAGTGAGTTGTTTTTTGCGATCAGGTCATTGGCACTGGTGTTTAAAGTGGGAGAGTCTGGTGTTATGCATGAGCCGAACTCGAATTCGGAATGATCGTCGGTCGGTGTGCCGGGGAATGAGAACATCTCAGGTGAAGGGGAAGAAGGGGTGTCGTTTTGGTGGATTTGATCATGCCGGGAAGAATCCATTATTAAGTTTTATTTCTTTTTACTTTGAGTAGTACTAAAGAGAAGGTTTGTGTTTTTTGTTTTTGAGTTTGTACGACTGTATGACTGTATGTGTGTGTGATATATATATGTACACAAAGTTGTCGGTTTTTTATTTTAATTATAATGATTTTTGAGTGGAACCGGGGAACAGGGAGAAAAGCGAGATGGGTCCAATGTTGGGCCGCTTGGAAAAGCAAAATTGTGGTCCAAGAAAATCATACTAGTCTTACTTAACAACTCAACTTCAATAAAACGCCAATGCTTAGCTTTTCTTCTACTCCCGCTGTTTTAATATAATGTAAACAAAACTAATTAGTTGCTCGGATGATGTCTAAATTCATATTTATTTTGTTCCATAATTATTGTAACACATATAATTTTACGGTCTCCAATACTTTACTTTGACCATTAATATTTTAAATTAATATAATTATGTACTACGTCCGCTTTTTATGGGTATACTCACTTTCCTTTATTGGGTTGTCATGTATTAGTTTACCCGCTTTTTTTTTCTGTTTTTGGAATGATCTTAACAATTTAATATTATTACATCTACCATAAAGATTCTTCTTTCATTACCCACATACCTTCCTTACAATAAATTAATACTTTCTCTTTCCTTCTATGATCCGCATACATAAATCTCCTAAAATTTTATGCCTAAAAAAGTGGGTAAACTAATTAAAATCGGAGGGAATATTAGGTTAAATTAGAATTTGATATATAAAAACTACACTTTGAGATTACTCTAGCAAAATACCACATGACTATTTTTTTCTATTAAATGGTGAGAATTCGTGGTCAATGTTTATAAAGTTCAGATTATTATAAGAAAATTGACAATATTATTGAATATTCTGGAAAATTATTCCTAGATCAAATTTAAACCTAGTTTTTGGAGGAGATTAAATTGTATCCTAAACCTACATTTAACTAATGTTTATCTCAAACCATATCAATTGTTTCTCAAATGCAGTACAAAAGGCTTTGGAAGCGGGTTTATCAAAGGTCTAAAGGGTCAAACTTCATAATAAAGGTAATTTTTATGCTTTGGTATTTTTGTCACTAGGATTTGGATTTATAGCGTTAGGATTGATGGTCTACTCGGTTAAGTATACACAAGCAATAATAACGAGAAACATAAATACAAAAAATAACAATAGAAGAAGACACAAGAAGATTTGATGTAGAGTTTGAGAAGCGAGAGAATAACCATCAACAATCCACTACTCGACTTTCAACAATGTGTATGATACAGTGACTAATAAGGTTTCCAAGATCTCTCGATCTAACTTAATCACTTTAGAAGTTGAATCACTCTTGATCATAGAAGAGCCTTGGATTGTTCTCAAATACTCACATCTTGGATTCTTTTCCCATGCTTTAAATTTATAATTAATAAGATTATCTGAGCTACTTCAACTAGTAATTTACAACTTATTCCATAAGTTAGCAATAATCACAGATATATAGATTATTATATATGCCAAAAATTATTTATAGTTTTGCTAATGTAGTCGGTGTAGGTGAGAGAGAAATAGTGTCGTCGAAGGTATTGTATGTCGTGGTATTCTCATTAGCCGAAATCAAGGTTAATATACAACCCTACAAATATAACAAGCTAATAGGTGGGCCAACCCAAACTAATGTACAAACATAAGCCCATACACAAAATAACACATGGACACATATAATACATAATCCAACACCCCCCCTCAAGTGGGAGCATGGGGATCACCAATGCCCAACTTGCCACGTGAATAAGAAAATTGACGAATACCAAGAGCTTTAGTAAAACAATCAGCAAGCTGCTCCGTGGTAGACACATGAGATGTAGTAATGAGACCATCCTGAATGGCATCTCTAATGTAATGACAATCCACCTCAATGTGTTTCGTGCGTTCATGAAAAACGGGATTTTGAGCAATGTAAAGAGCAGATTTGCTATCGCAAAAGAGGAAAATCGGCTAGGAGTGGGAAACACCAAAGCTACCAAGAAGAGCACGTAACCATTTGAGCTCAGCAGTATCAGCCGCCATAGAACGATACTCCGCCTCAGCAAAAGAGCGAGAAACAGTGTGTTGTTTACGAGTTTTCCAAGAAATGGGCGAAGAGCCAAGAAACACAATCCAACCAGTGACAGAACGACGAGTTAAAGGACAACTCGCCCAATCAGAGTCACACCAAGCAGTAAGATGTAAGTCACACGGTGATGATAAAATAATGCCCTGACCAGGACACCCTTTCAGGTAACGTACAACACGAAGAGCTGCGTCCCAATGTTGTTGTCGAGGTTCATGCATAAACTGAGCAAGCACATGGACAACATAAGCTAAGTCAGGTCTGGTGAAGGCAAGGTAAATCAGACGCCCCACGAGGCGTCGATACTGAGCAGGATCAGGATGCAAAGGACCATCAGCACGTGCGAGATTATGATTTTGCTCAAGCGGAGTGTCAGCAGGCTTGGCCCCGGAGAGACCAACCTCAGAAAGAATGTCAAGAGTGTACTTCCGCTGTGATAAGAAGAAGCCAGCAGCACTGCGAGCCACCTCAATACCCAAAAAATACTTCAAGGGACAAAGATCTTTCATGCGAAAGCAATCACTAAGATAACTCTTAAAAGAAGCAAGAGCAACAGAATCATTACCAGAAATGATGAGATCGTCAACATAAACAAGCACATGAAGGCGAACATGGCCACGGCAATACGTAAAGAGGGAATAATCGGCGTAAGAGCGAGAAAAGTCATACTTGCGCCAAGAAGAGGCAAGCTTAGCAAACCAACACCGAGGAGCCTGTTTGAGGCCATAGAGAGATTTCTGCAAACGACAAACTTTACCAGAAGCAATGGGACTGAAGCCAGGAGGAAGCTTCATATACACCTCCTCATCAAGATCACCATGAAGAAAGGCATTATGGACATCCATTTGATGAACCTCCCAGTTACGAGCGGCAGCAACGGCAAGAAAAGCACGAACAGTAACCATCTTGGCAACGGGAGCAAATGTCTCGTTATAATCAATCCCTTCCACTTGATGATTACCCAAAATAACCAGACGAGCTTTGAGACGCTCCACACTACCATCAGAATTATATTTGATTTTATAGACCCATTTACAACCAAGAGCTTTCTTGCCTGGAGGAAGCTCAGTCATCACCCATGTGTGATTATCTTCTAAAGCACTGATTTCTTTTTGCATAGCTTCTCGCCACCCAGAAGAATTCATAGCCTCTTTAAAACTTTAAGGCTCAACACCTTCATCAACTGCAACAAGGAAAGCACGATGGCGCACAGAAAAATTATCACAATTCACAAAGTGAGCTAAAGGATAAGGAGTAGTACCTGGGGAACATGAAGCAGAAGTGAAACCTGGAGGGGGGCTCTCCATTTGCACCGAACCAACAAAATAATCTCGCAGGAAGGCAATTAGGTTGCTTGTCTCGATGACCACGGCCCAACAAGGGCGTAGAAGAAGACTGAGAATCAAGAGGAGAGGGCAGGGGGTCTGGCACGGAAGTGGGCTGGGCCTCAAAGACCGACTGGGAAGCCGCGTCAGGGGTAGAAGGAAGATGCGGGCCAAGAGGGGATGTAACTGGACCGAGATCAGTAGGTGAAGAAGGTGAGAGTTGGGGAGAGACTGGAGTTGGGCCAGATGGGGAGGGAGTGGAGTTTGGGCCTGCGGAGTGTGGATCAGGAGAGCTATTTGTGGAGGGAAGAGTAGACTGGGCCATAGGAGAAGAATCAAGAGAGGGGGACAGTACCTCAAGAAAAGAATCAGCGGGTGGGGCCGCGAGCTCAAAATCAGGTAATTGATGTGGATCAGCAGAAGCAGGAGAGGGCGATGTAGAAAAGGGAAAAGATGTTTCAAAGAATTGGACATCACGAGAGACAAAAATATCACCAATCATCAAATCATATAACTTCCACCCTTTTTTTCCCGTGGAATAACCAAGAAAAATACATTTTCGGCTACGAGGAGTAAATTTATTCCCTTTTGATTTTTGATTGTAGGCAAAACACAGGCAACCAAAGACCCTCAAGGCATCAAAGTCGGGCGAATGACCAAAAATCATCTCATAAGGAATTTTATTGCCCAAAACCCCTGACGGTGTTCGGTTAATAAGGTGAACTGCGGTAAGGACACACTCACCCCAAAAATGCACAGGCAAGTTAGCTTGAAACATCAAGGCTCGGCTCACATTTAGGATATGTTGGTGTTTACGCTCAACCCTCCCATTTTGTTGAGGTGTGCCAGTGCAAGAGGTTTGAAACAAGATACCGCTTTGGTTAAAGAAAGGAAGCATGCAATTAAATTCAGTGTCATTATCGCTGCGAACAATTTTAACAGTGGTTTCAAACTGACGGGTAACCATAGCAAAGAAAGAAGAGAAATATTTTTCAACCTCAGTTTTATTGTGCAACAAATAAACCCATACAGCACGGGAATAATCATCAACAAGAGTCAAGAAATAGATAGCTCCACAAGAGGAGGGTACACTATAAGGACCCCACAAATCACAATGAATCAACTCAAACAAACGGCTAGCTTTATGAGTACTAAGAGGAAAACTATCACGTGTTTGTTTTGCCATAGGACAAACATCACATATTTTATTCAATTTCTTCCTATCATGACTAGAACGAATAGCGGGAAGCATCTTCACTAATCTTTCCGATGTATGGCCTAACCTTTGATGCCACAAATTAAACAAGCTCAACTCAGAGACCCCAACAGCATGCACCATAGCCACCGTGCGGAAAAAATAGAGTCCCCCCTCGCCGTTCACCTGCTCCAATCAGAGTCCCCGAGGACCGGTCCTGTATAGCACACAAAGATGAAGTGAATTGGATAGTACAATCATTATCAAGAAACAAATGAGATACAGATATCAAGTGACACTGAAAGTCAGGAACAAATAAAACATGGCGCAAAACAAGAGTGTCAGTAAGATAAACATCGCCCTCCATGGTGGCAGATGTCGAACATCCATTAGGATGTCCAACGGGGCACGCATCAATACTCCGAACATTCACTAAAAAAGATAAATCCCCAGTGATGTGACGGGATGCTCTTGTATCAATAATCCACTCCATACCTGCCATGCGGTCACCGGATTTTTTCTCATTATTAATTAAGTTCATAAGAACTTGAACTAGTTCCTGGGTAAGACTTGCAAGAGGTGTACCACCTCCAAGAGGAGTGCCGAAACTGCCATCAGCCACGACGTGGGCACGCACCCCCCCTGCACTGCGTGCTGTCCCACCAACAGCATTACCGCCACCTACACTCGACCCAGCAGCAGCAACGGAAAACCCACCACCACTACCAGCAGTTCCGTCGCCTCGTCCCGCGTTGCACGCACGCAACCTTTCTTCATACCACTCGGGATTGCCATGGATTTTAAAACATGTATTAATTTCATGGCCTCGTTGCTTGCAATGAGAGCAAACAAGTTTAGTTTTATCAACCCACGGAAACCGACTTATCCCATGATCAGAGTGAACAACAAAAGCATGGACATTCTCACTCACCCCCTTATCACGAGAGGCTGCCCTGCTTTGTTCTTCCTGCACCAAAGTTTGGTATGCATGATTTATATCGCCAAGAGGTTGTTGGGATAACAAATTTGTTCTCACAGCCCCATAGATGTTGTTATCGAGCCCAATCAGGAATTGCTGGAACATCTCCTCCTCTCTATTTTTTGCCAACTTCAAAGCAAGATCACAGTCACATTTATGACACTCACATGAAGGTAAAGGTTTCAATCGAGCCAGTTCGTCATAGTATCCCATAAGTTTAGTATAGTACTCATCTATTGTCATATTAACGAGTTATTTGCAGTTTGAAATCGCAGCCTTAAGCTGCTGGATTCGTGGCCCATGTGCCACGCAGAAATGTCGCTCGAGATACAAATACAAATCTCGAGCATTTTCATGTAATGGAACTGTCCCCGCAAGCTTAGGTTCCATGCTTCTTAAAATCCAAGAAACGATCATCGAATGTACGGTGTCCCAATCGAGCACCGCACTTGGTTCAATAGGCTTAGGGATCGAGCCCTCAGTAAAACCAAACTTTCGTCTAGCCCGGAGCGAGAGCGTCATCGCTCTTGCCCACGCCATATAGTTATCACTAGTAAAAATCACATGAGTAATTATGTTACCCGGTTGATCACCGGAACCCAAATAAAAAGGAGAAGTAAAACTTACATTCCAATCTCCCTTACCTCCAATAATTTCTTTCTTATCATCCCCCATAGCTGCGGCTTTCTTTTTCTTCCTGTGCACTTCACGCGAGTGAGGGTCAGGCACCGGCGCAGACAATCGGAAAATTTTCAGGCACGCCGGTCTGAACTCCAGCTCTGATACCATGCTAATGTAGTCGGTATAGGTGAGAGAGAAATAGTGTCGTCGAAGGTATTGTATGTCGTGGTATTCTCATTAGCCGAAATGAATGTTAATATACAACCCTACAAATATGGGCGGGCGCGGATGTGTCGTCGTTGGGCACCGCACCCGGCCAAAGATAAAATTTCTCCTACTCTCTTCTACACTAAGGTAGTATAGTGGAAGTAGGGGTCGTATCCACAGGGAAACAGGGACGAGTTTAGTACTTAGCGTGATTCGAAACCTCGATTAAGCTAAGGGCCGAGAAACCTAATTACAAAGGGGGGTTTCGGGTTGATTTACGAATAAACTAAAACTAACTAGCATATAAACAAAATGAGAAATCAATATGGAAAGATCTTGAATCCGATTAACATCCACTTCAATTCATTATCGATCCTCGAACCTCCACTCTAATTATTTCCATAATTATCTATTGTCGAGAATTAATCTCGTGTTCTCCTTATTCTTAGTTAAATAGCACGATCAGCGTGACTATAAAACCCTAACTAAAGGATAACCTAGTCCGATCTGCGTCTAAGTTCAATCCAATAGCAGCAATAAACACAGAGAACCAATAGACCTGCTAATGTCATACACGCGATAAACATTCAACAGTTGATTCAATTTCCCTAAGAAATAACCAAGATGATCAGCATCTAAATTACTCCCTAGTTTGCTACCAATTGATAAAAGAATAAAACAATCCGATTCTATTCTTAAATCTAGCATTAGATTAACTACACAATCAAACTAGTAACGTTCCTAGCATAATCATGCAATAATCATAGAAAGCAAGCATAGAAATTGAATCATAATCAAGGAAAAGAGAAAGAGAGGAAAGATCTCACAATAACGGTTGAAGCTTCATGTTAATTTCTCCAAGAACAGTTCAAGCTACAATCCGATAGCATAAACCAAATCCAACATAGAAATCTCTAAGAAAACAAAGAAAACTAAGAAAAATAACAAAAGTGAGGAAGGAGAATTAAGAGAGGAGTGTTGGAGACTCCCTCTTCCATTTTCAGCTCTACTCCATCTTTCCTTCCTTAACTAAAAATTAGGTTTTAGGAGGCTTTTAAACCCCGCACAAAATCGTGGCCCCAAGCCGACTTAACAGTCGCGAGTCGCGCCACTGATCGCGAGTCGCGAAGATCGCACTGCCAAACCGCACAAAATGGCCTGGACAATGGTCGCGAGTCGCGACATTACTCGCGAGTCGCGAGGGCATGCTGCTCGCGAGGTGCGAGTAAGCTCGCGAGTCGCGAGCGCCGTGGCTTGGCAAGCGTCTTGCCGGGCTGTCGCGCGCGCTGGCCGTGCGAGCGCCGGGCCGTGCGAGCCGGGCGCCGCCGGGCGAGGCGAGGCCGCTTGTGCTTGGTTGGTGATGACGCTGGCTCACTGGGTTGATGTGAGCTGTGTAGGTGGTCGAAGCATGCTTGGTGCTTAGAGCTTCCGATGATTGCCCATTATGCTCCGATGCCAAATCTCCCAAGCTCTCCAAAGACAACTTCAATCAAACATCATTCAAATCCATTTCATCTTGAAAGCTCGGAATACATGACGTTAATACAAATTATCTCGCAAAGCTCCGAACTTCCGCTAAGGGCTAAATAAAACACGAATGTTAACAATTACAATCAAACCCTTAGCAAAGTGCACCCAAAATAACGCAAAAACATCGTATAACTTGAGCGTATCAAATACCCCCACACTTGAACTTTACTCGACCTCGAGTAAACTCAAAAATGAGAAATACCAATTAAGTCATCGCCCAAGCTATCGAAACCAACCTACACTCCCCATCAACTACATCATCATCATCACATCTTAACAAAATACGCTCAAAACCTAACCGTAAGGGATGATGATTCCCCCACACTTAGATTCAAGCTCACCTGAAATATACCAAAGACGCGACAACAATAATAACCAGCAACGCCAACAAGTTTAACCAACAACACCAACAAGAATCAAAATGCCAGCTCACGACACACTAAAGTATCAGCTCTCCCAAACCTCAAAAGATGACCTACTACTACAACAACTAACTTAAAATAGCAAGCCATGGAACAAAGACAAAAAGGGATAAATTCCATGCTTACTCCCAAAAACAAACAATCAACCAAAAGAATGCGAAAGCCAAAATAAATAGATCTTCACAAAACAAAGGATGAATTCACTAACCCAACCCGAAAACGCTTTCCACCTTATGACACCAACTCCGGCAAATGAGTTTTCAAAATTCAAAATTCTCTCTTTCATCTCTCATTTTGCCTAGGAGCCCTTTCGGGTTTTCATCCTAGCTTCACACATTTCTTTTTGGTTGCACCTCACCATCTTACCCGCTCAATATAAGCCACTTTTTGCATAGGTTGCCCTTTCGGGTTTTCAACCTATCCGGGCCCCCAATTTTTGCCCGAGTCGCCCACCCTTGTGGGTTTTCAACTCAGCGGGTTTCATTTCATCACTTTTTTTTTTTTTTATTCTTTTTCATTTTTTTTTTCATTTTCATTTTTTTTTTCAAATTGAAAGTAATATATACAACATAGATACATGAGAATGAGAATACCCTCCCCCCTACTTAAACTACACATTGTCCTCAATGTGTCGACAATGAGAAGAAAAAGGAAACTGAAAATGGGGGGGGAATAGAAAATCGAGCAAATCGAAGATCAAATGCTCAAGACTCATGACCAAACAATCCGTCAAATTCAAATTTCTTAACAACACCATCTCAAATCTCCGAAATCAACTCACAACCCTCTCCCTCAAATCACTCAAACAAATGGCAAATTCAAAAGTTTAAAATTTTTGAGATTGACACCTAGCTCAAGAGATCGAAAAGATACAACAATCTCCTTGTTCCAATTTAGTCAACTCCTAGCGGTTGAACTCTTCCCAACGGGTTTTCTTTTGTGGACTTGGGCTCAAAGTGGATTATGATTTGTTGTGGTTCTTTTGAGTGGGTGGTGAGTGGGTGGAAGAAAATTTGTTGTGGTGGTGGAAATTTGATAAGAAATAAAGGAAAAGAAAGAAAATAAAAAGGGTATCGGGTTGCCTCCCGAGAAGCGCTGTTGTTTAAAGTCGTTAGCTCGACTTAGTACCTTAAGCTTAATCAGTGGGATTGTGCTCCATGTGCGACAATGGTGGTTCCATGTCAATCTCCACTTCAAGTACCTGCAAAATTGATTGAGAGAAACTCTTGCAATGCATTGTTAGTGCCTAGCTTACTACATCATGGTTGAGCATATAACATCAGATTATATCCAAAACCTAGCATTAAGTCAACAACAAACATCAACTAGTAGTACTCCTAGCTAATCCAAGTCATGACCATTAATATAAGTGTTTAAAGCTAGACAATAACCAAGCAATAAACCGTCAAAAGCTTCAATCAACCATTCCCAAGAGAGTGGCCAACCAAAAACAAAGAGCACAAGCAATACCATCCAAAAATCACGCAAAATACAAACAAGTAACACCGTTTCCCCGGCAACGGCGCCAAAATTTGGGCGGGCGCGGATGTGTCGTCGTTGGGCACCGCACCCGGCCAAAGATAAAATTTCTCCTACTCTCTTCTACACTAAGGTAGTATAGTGGAAGTAGGGGTCGTATCCACAGGGAAACAGGGACGAGTTTAGTACTTAGCGTGATTCGAAACCTCGATTAAGCTAAGGGCCGAGAAACCTAATTACAAAGGGGGGTTTCGGGTTGATTTACGAATAAACTAAAACTAACTAGCATATAAACAAAATGAGAAATCAATATGGAAAGATCTTGAATCCGATTAACATCCACTTCAATTCATTATCGATCCTCGAACCTCCACTCTAATTATTTCCATAATTATCTATTGTCGAGAATTAATCTCGTGTTCTCCTTATTCTTAGTTAAATAGCACGATCAGCGTGACTATAAAACCCTAACTAAAGGATAACCTAGTCCGATCTGCGTCTAAGTTCAATCCAATAGCAAGCAATAAACACGAGAGAACCAATAGACCGCTAATGTCATACACGCGATAAACATTCAACAGTTGATTCAATTTCCCTAAGAAATAACCAAGATGATCAGCATCTAAATTACTCCCTAGTTTGCTACCAATTGATAAAAGAATAAAACAATCCGATTCTATTCTTAAATCTAGCATTAGATTAACTACACAATCAAACTAGTAACGTTCCTAGCATAATCATGCAATAATCATAGAAAGCAAGCATAGAAATTGAATCATAATCAAGGAAAAGAGAAAGAGAGGAAAGATCTCACAATAACGGTTGAAGCTTCATGTTAATTTCTCCAAGAACAGTTCAAGCTACAATCCGATAGCATAAACCAAATCCAACATAGAAATCTCTAAGAAAACAAAGAAAACTAAGAAAAATAACAAAAGTGAGGAAGGAGAATTAAGAGAGGAGTGTTGGAGACTCCCTCTTCCATTTTCAGCTCTACTCCATCTTTCCTTCCTTAACTAAAAATTAGGTTTTAGGAGGCTTTTAAACCCCGCACAAAATCGTGGCCCCAAGCCGACTTAACAGTCGCGAGTCGCGTCACTGATCGCGAGTCGCGAAGATCGCACTGCCAAACCGCACAAAATGGCCTGGACAATGGTCGCGAGTCGCGACATTACTCGCGAGTCGCGAGGGCATGCTGCTCGCGAGGTGCGAGTAAGCTCGCGAGTCGCGAGCGCTGTGCTGGGCAGCGTGCTGGCTGTGCGAGCGCTGGGCTGTGCGAGCTGGGCGCTGCTGGGCGAGGCTGCTGTGCTTGGTTGGTGATGACGCTGGCTCACTGGGTTGATGTGAGCTGTGTAGGTGGTCGAAGCATGCTTGGTGCTTAGAGCTTCCGATGATTGCCCATTATGCTCCGATGCCAAATCTCCCAAGCTCTCCAAAGACAACTTCAATCAAACATCATTCAAATCCATTTCATCTTGAAAGCTCGGAATACATGACGTTAATACAAATTATCTCGCAAAGCTCCGAACTTCCGCTAAGGGCTAAATAAAACACGAATGTTAACAATTACAATCAAACCCTTAGCAAAGTGCACCCAAAATAACGCAAAAACATCGTATAACTTGAGCGTATCAAAATATAACAAGCTAATAGGTGGGCCAACCCAAACTAATGTACAAACATAAGCCCATACACAAAATAACACATGGACACATATAATACATAATCCAACACATACATATCCATATCCTAACAATTTCCCACCTAGAGATCATTTCATGAAGAATAACATCCTTTACCATGAACTAAACCATTTATCATAGATCCACTTTACCATTGATCATCCTCCTATTCATCAAAAAGACACTCTTTGACCACAAGTCAACATATATAACACAAGTCAGGGAGTATATCATTGCACCAAGAGAATAACTATGTTGCCCTTGCCTGCATGATCAACAACCTTTATCATAATCGACTTTACGTGTAAAACACAATTGTGTATAATAATCTTCATCAAGTACGTTTCTTGGCCATCAAGTGCCTTAAGAGACATCAACTTACCTCGCAATTCTCTCACTAAGGCCCAAAGTGCAAGAGCTCCGACCAAACAATGAATTTGTGAAGATTAACGTCCACAACTAGACAATATGTAAACAATCGATCACCTGTTTTTCGTTCAACAATAACTTCCATGCTCAATACAATCAAGCCAACCTGTCAAACCATGGAATTTTCCAATACAATTGCACACATTCCACCCGCTCTACATTTACTTGCTACCGGCGCAAAACCATCGTGGTGATCGACCATTACACGTTCTACAAGCGAAACCCTCATCGCATGAAATCTCCTACAAACACGGATGTTGAAATTCCACCTAGACACAGACATGTTGTTACCATCAACAAGGTCGTGCTAGTGGCCCAACTGCTTCATTTGCTGAATTGTGCTTCTGAACTTCAATCCATGAACCTCGAACCTTTGTTCAGCCTTTCAGGCTCCTACACAATTTATGGCAATCAATTGCCTATCTGACTGAGTAATCAGAATAAGAAATATGTGGGAGAACATACTAAACAACAATAAAGAAACATAAGAAAATTTGATGTTGAAACTCGACAACCGGGAGAGAAAGTATTAAGAATGAACTAGAACTTTCAACGATGTGTACGACACAATGACTTACTAGGATTTCAAGATCCCTTGATCTAATCTAATAAACCCTAGAATTTGGATCATTCTTGATAACACAAAAGCCTTTATCCGAGGCTAAAACCATGCTAAGCTAATCACTCACATATTGGCCTTGCTCCTTGTTTGGTGGGTGTGGGTATGTCTAGGAGTGTGCAGTTTTGGATCGGGTCCGGTCCCCGGTCCTCAAAATTTCCGGTTTTCCGATCCGGTCTAAAACCGGATTTTCCGATCCGGACCGGAAAAACCGGTTACTTAAAAAAATACTTTTTATTTTTTATTTTTATACAAAAGTTTCATTAAACTTTCAACCAACTTATATTACAATTATGAGATTATATTAAAATTATTATTAATATGAAAGTATCATGAAAGGAGGTTGAAATAGTTCATGAATTAGTATTAGGAAGAAGGAAACAAAATAGCTTGTTAAAAAAAAGAAAAAAATTTGCAAAAATCACAAAATCCGGTCCAGAACCGGAACCGGACCGAGCAGGTCTGGACGGTCCCCGGTCCGAAAAAATATGTGATTCCGTTCCAGTCCAAACCGGTTACGGTCCGGTTCGGTCCGGTTCGGTCCGGTTTTGGACCGGTGCACAGCCCTAGGTATGTCCTCTTGTCACATATATCTGTGCTCTTTGTTGATGAACTTTCTTACCTTTATCTAAATTAAATAAAAAAATTTAATACCTAGTAGTTCTTCTTTCAAAGTTTCATTGGGTGGAAAATATATTTCAAGATTAGTGGTTTAATTTTTTATTTTTATTTTGTTTGATATGAACAAAAAAAATTCAAAATGGTAGAAAATAGCTCTTTCATTCCATAAACATATTTCTTCCTTTTACTTACCATCCCCTTTCCTTCTTCTCATATATCATCCTCTCCCTTCCATTTTCAAATTCCCTTTTCTCTTTTTAGTTTTTTTAAATAAATATTAATCATTGATTTAAAGTCATACAACATCCACAAAATAATTCAAAACTATAAACACTAGTAGAATAATTGTATATTGCTGCGGTTTTACCCCTACGCAGCAATATATTACATCGAAAAAGAAAAAAAGTGTTCAAATTAGCCTATTGCGGCGGTTCTTGGTTGAAACTGCAGCAATAGATTGAAATATTAATTTTATTTAATCTATTGATGCGGTTATTATAAAAAACAGCAACAACATATCCGTTTAATAATAAAACCTTTTAGGGTTTCATTCTCGTGTTTCATTCAACAGATCCGCCTCTCATATTCTCTCTCCCCTCTCTCATCTTCTCTCTCGCCTCTCTTCTTCTTTCATCCTCCTTCCTCTCAGGCGTGGATGTTTAAACTTCCTCTTAGTCATCTCTCTTTCCCACCGTCCTCCCTTCCCCTTTCTTCCTCTCAGTCATCTCTCCTTCCCTCTCTCAGGCGCCATCTTCAACCTTCGCGGTCTGCGGTCTTCGCCATCAACCTTCACGATATGTGGTCTTTGCCTTCAGCCTCGCCTCTCAGGCGCCGATGGTGTTATGGGTTGTGATTTCACCGAGCTTGCCTTCGTTGTCGCTCGCTTTCGTCGCCTTTAACCTTCGCCGTCACTGTGCCTCGTCCTTTGTATAATCTTCGTCGGCGCTGTGACTCCTCCGTCACTCATGGATCGTCGTCGTGGCTCGAGTTTCTGTAATTTGTTCTGTATTTTGTTTTAGTTTTCGTTTTCGTTTTGGGTGGTAGTAAACTCCACGCTCCAGTCGTTTGTTGTTGTTGCTGATTTTTAGTTTTGGATTTCGTTCTTCGTCCCAACCAAGCCGTGGCCTGGTTGCCGGTTTTTATTCTTAATTTATCTTTTAGATATTGTAATTTTTGATTTTGACTATTTTTGATTTTCTACTCGATGTCTGAATTCAATGTGATGTACTAGTTCATTTTAGTTACTTTTGGTTTTAGTTACATTTTAATGTTTAAAACAATATGTAGGTTTAAATTTTAGAAAAACATTTTTTTAAAAAAATACGTTCACCTATTGTTGTGGTTTCTACCCAAAACCGCAACAATAGACCTATTTTTTTAATATAAAAAAACACCTATTGCTGCGGTTTTGGGAAGAAACCACATCAATAGGTCGACGTATTGCTGCGGTTAAAAACCGCAGCAATAGATTTACTTATTGATGCGCCCTTATTTACGTCACGGCGAAATCCGCAACAATACCCCACATAAAAACCGCAGCAATATTATAATATTCTACTAGTGAAATACATATCAAATTGGATCAAACAAAATTTTATTATGCCAAAATTACGATCATTGATAAGATCTAACAATTATGCAAACCATTTTTCACATCGCTGTTTGATACAAATTTTCATCAACAAATCAACGTATAAAAGAAAACAAAACACACAAAAAACCCCAAGCTCTCACACACAGAGAGATAAAACCCAATATATTGGTAGATATTACCCAAGATATGGGAAGAACAACTCACCATCAGAGAGAGAGATGAGGTTTATTGTAACCCAGACTCTTGGGTGTAACTGCTACCCATAGTTTATAGTGTAACAACCAATAAACCACCACTTCTTTTGTAATAAAGTTCAAATGACATGAATTAATGACAAAATGACATGAGATTCATGTCATTATTTGTATAGTCCATGTCATTCTTGTTGAAGTCTATGTCATTATGCATGTTACACAATAAGCTATGGTGTAACATGTTACACCTAAGACACAATTTTATTCTAAACAAAAACTTAGAAACAAATAACAAAAAGAATAAACGGGGCTGGGCGGTGGTAACCCCTAGATCAAAAAGAAATTAAAGTAGGATTTTGTAGAGAAAAGAGACAGGGAAGAGAAAGAACGATTAGGACTATTTTTTTTTCTTTTTAGTTTA
Source organism: Beta corolliflora (assembly GCA_947648045.1). NCBI lineage: Eukaryota > Viridiplantae > Streptophyta > Magnoliopsida > Caryophyllales > Amaranthaceae > Beta > Beta corolliflora. Next base: position 1,563,392 of record CANSZD010002917.1, on the reverse strand, counting down.
CATGTAATAAAATAAACAACAAAAACAAAGTATTCTTTCTGGAAAATTTTAAATATTTTAACCTCAAAAATCATTTTGGGTTTTTCTATATTGTACCCCTGTGGTTTTTTGTTTTCTACATTGTACCCCAGCTTTTTTAACTTTCTACACTGTGCCCCTTAACTTATAAAGTGTTACACAAATTACCCCTACCGTTAACCTTCCGTTAGTGTTATACGTTTACTGCAGTTAGTGGATTGTTTTAATTTTTGGCCGCAAAGAAATCTAGGGTTTGTTTATATCAGCCCCCCTAATTTTCCCCAATTTATCTCTCTTCTTCAATTTCAATTTGCAACCAAGATTCATCCGATTTTTGCATCTCCTTGAAACACAAAAAATATCTTCCTCTTATTCTTCATCAATCGCTGTAGGGAATGAGTATGAATTTTTTGCACCAAAATGTAATTGTAGTCCTCCAAAATTGGCGAAATTGCATATCTCACATTCACAATGCAATCCAAGGAAAGCGTATTTCAAGTGTGATTACTGCCAGTATTTCGTGTGGTTCAACAACAATCACATAATGAGAAGAGAGGAAGAAGGTATGCTGCGTGGTGATGCTGCAAATTCACAAACTGACCAAAGCCATTTGATGCAAATAAGGCAGGAGCTTGAAGATGTGAAGGCAAAAGTGTCTGACCTAGGTGTATTTTTGAGAGATTTTGTTAAAATTGGGTTAGTCATGTATGTCCTTTTGGTGGTTGTTATTAAGATGGGGTGAGAGAGTGATGTTTACTGATTTTTTTGTTTTGGAAGGGGAGGCAGGGGATATTTTGTGGTTAAATTAGTAGTAATTGCATGTTTAGTCTTGTTTTGGATCATTAGGTTGTACTATAATTGCAATTGCATATCTAATGAAAAGGTAATTTCATTCCACAACAATGTTCAAAATGTGTATACACTCAAAATCATCTAATATTGCAATTATTGCCAACAAGGCATGTTCAATCCAAAAAGAAAACTAACCCAACATTATATTATGCCCAACAAAAACAGGTGACAACAACAAAATATTCCCACTGTATGCACCAATATGATAGAGTTTGAAACAAAAACTAGAGTGTATACACCCAAAATCATCCAGCTAACATTGAAATTCTGTCCATGATTTTCTTTCTTTTGGCACGGACATCTTCTTCACCAAGAGTAACTAGTTGTGTTTCACCAAGACTAACTGGTTGACTCATGGTCTTCCTTGTGGATTTCCCTTTCCTCGGCTGACCTGATGGGGGTTGACTTGATGATGGTTGATCTGTTAGCTAGATTAGAGTCACACTTGTGCTGCTTGGTAATGCTTTTAATTGCCCAAGTGTAGCCATCAGCAAGCTTAGATGCATGAATTCTCCATGCACATCTTCCATCAGCACATTCAGCAGTATATCTATTGTTATCTGCTTTATTTACAATCACAGCAAATCCTTCCTGGACACAATAATCCCTAAGTGCATCTTTGAAATGTTCTTTATCAACAAAAAGAATCCATGCCTTTAGCCTAATCTGCCCAAACTCCATATCATCATATACTTGCCCATTTTTGTATAGCCTTCCCAAATACCAACCCTCATCATCATTGACCTCATTTGATCCAAGTGGATCCCATGAACCATCAACAAAATTCATGTGCAGCAAATCAGTCCCTTCATTTACATCCTCCTCCATATCTCTCTCTTCTACCTCTGAGTCAATCTCCTCACTGTCCACTGGTGGAGGCTCATACTCACCCTCACTATCACTTTCACTTTCACCCGCACTGTCCATTTGTGCACCACTTTCAATAACATCATCAGTGTTCCCCAAATCCACCTGGACATTAGCTGACTTTCTTATCCTAGTTACTCTACCAACATGTAAGTTAACTGAGGTGGTGGGTGGTTTCTCTTTCATAGTCCAGGTGCCTTTAAGTTTTGCAGTGGTTTTAGGAACTTTTCTACCATGAGGGTATGGTTTGAAATAGTTAAGATGGGTAGTGTTTGAAGGTGTTGTGTTTGGGTTTGAAGGGGGTGTGTTAGTTGTGTTTGGGTTGGAATTGGCTGGGTTTGAAGGGGATGTGTTTGGGTTTGAAGAGGTTGGGTTTGAAGGGGCTGTGTTTTGGTTTGAAGGGAGTGGGTTTGCAGCTTCTGTTAGTTGGTTAATAGGTTGTTGTTCTTCAAGTGTAAAGATAGGGAAGGGATCATTAATGGGCTGTTGTTCAACAACAGTAGGTGAGTCAATTTGAGTTTCACAAAAAGTGTCATGGAATTCACTTGGGTTGATAACTATTGGATTCCTAGGGCTTGTCCTTGGGCTTGTCATAGTTAGAAAGACTGTTGGGTTGCCTACTTTTGGGTTTCTTCTAATTCGAAGCTTGGGCCTTGGAGATTGAATTGGTTTTTTGGGCCTTAAGGGTGGTTTAGTTTTGGTGACCTCAACACCACTTTCACATCTGACCCTCTTTGCTAAAGTCCATATAAAATTGGCTTCCTCTAAAGCACCAATCCAAATATCAATATCCTTCCTATTTAACACCCCAAACATCTTCATCATAGTACCATCAGCCACTAACTGATGAGTGTCTATATCATCAGAATATTGGAGTACATGATACTCTGGAAGTTCAAACCCATGCTTATGGAACTCATCACACATGTCATTAACTATATCTATCATCAAACACTTATCAACATCATCTATTTCTAGTTCAACATAATTATTTGTGTAACACTTTATAAGTTAAGGGGCACAGTGTAGAAAGTCAAAAAAGCTGGGGTACAATGTAGAAAACAAAAAACTACAGGGGTACAATATAGAAAAACCCAATCATTTTTCATTAAAATTATTTACGCCCGACCAAAGGAAATTTTGATTCGGGATAATGTTTGAGAAGTTTCCTAAAGTTTTCCAAGAGAATAATGATCGAAGTGCCCAACTTCTTTAACTTCTAGCCACTCAACGTACTAGAAAGTATATCCTACGTCCCCCTCTCTCTTTTTCTCTCTCTCAAACCCTAGCCTCCCCTACCCCTTCTTCATCAATTAGGGGCTGCCATGGATGATTTCATCCATGGTAAGCCCCTTTTCCCCTTTTATTTTCAGCTTTTAGTTCATTTTCTTATTTTGTTTAATAAATTAGTCTCTCTTTATGAGATTTTCTCAAACCCTGTTATGGGGTTTTTAGTTTCTGTTTTGGAAATCTCCTTCTCCCCTATGGGAGTTGTGAGTATGGTTCTTTTGTTTTTAGGTATGAGAAATTATTCTCATTGGTTGAAGTTCGAGACTTGACATGAAGGTATTGGAATCTCGGATGCGGTCAACCTGACTCGATCAAGAATGTTCTTCCCAAACTATATCAGAATGATAGACTTCCTCATCAATAGCTGCTTGATTCAGCAAATACAAGGGGGCTGCGCTGTATTGCTCGATCTGGTTCATTGTAGTTTCTTCGAAGATGAATTTGATTTAGTCTTGTTTAATTGTATCTTGTTTTTCTTTAATACCTATTGTAGATGTCGTTTGACCTTCAATTAATGAAATTTCTCTTTAAAAAAAAAAAAAGTGCCCCCGTTTTTGTGGCCAGATAAAGTGCTTTGTTATTGTAATGAGTGAGATCTGGCCATTAGTTAAATAATTTTAAGCTACTGTATTATCCAGGTGTTAAGCCATCTCAAGCGATCTTAGCCATCCTTTATCTCAGACAACTTTAATTAGGCATGTGCGTGCCAGCTTCCAAAATCTAATTCGAAGTACAATTGATAACATCAATTACAAAATTGGGTTGTAAGAAATAAGAAACTCTTTTGATTTGTTCGATCCTAACTCCCCTTAATAATGTAAACAGAGTTTAATTTTAAAACTCGGGCATTAAATTTTTTGCCAACTAAACTGATTGATATCCACAAATTAATTTTACCGTAATTAACTAATTATTACTATAAATTTTACTGATGGGTTGAAAATATTAAAACAAACATGCTTTTACCCTTATATTCGTTTTAAATACTTTTTTTTAATAAAATCAATTCATTAATAAAAAGTCATACGACATTTACAAGAGAAATTTGATAATAAATACATAAGAAATAGAAACAAATAAATTTTGCATTGCGGGTCATCTCTCACACATATCGCTGGAATATATTGCCTTTTTAAAGAGATGGCTGGCGATTTGTTGTAGTCGCGAGGATGATTTTATATGATTCACCAGAATGTATTTGAAAAATTGATTGTTCTTGTGCACCTGTGTCATTCTTTATCAACGAACCAATTTCAGGATAATCCAATAGATCTACGACTCTAGATATTCCTAAAAACAAAAAAAATCTCTCGCAAAGAATCTTAAATATGTAAGAAACCTGTTTTTTTTAATAAACTCTCGTCAACTTTCGTAGAAGAAAGTTTTACATGAAAAGTTAGTGATAGTACTTGTTTAAATAGAACATTAAGTGGATATGCATGATTAACTTCCCTCATCGTCGCACTTTTTTTCCTTTTGTTCGTAAAAATTATTCATATTTTAGAATTTATAATGTAAAATATTAAAAGTGGACTGTTTTTTTCCCCCTCAAAAAGAAGTGGACTGTTGATTTTGCTTTACTATTTCACCCTCTTTACTTTTCCTAAAGGCAAAAAGGCCGCCGCAGGCCTTATTATCATTTAGACTCCTTTTGTTTTAAAAACTAATCCGTTTCTTTTTAATCTACTCACTTTTCTTTTGCTCGGTTTATTTTTAATCTACACATTGTTATTTTTTCTATTCTTGGTAACATGTCTCGTGTACTTTCTTCCTAGGGCTGGCAATGGATCGGAGATGGGTCGGGTGGACCTCCATCCGCCACATCACCCGCGATCCAAATCTCCATCCACACCATCCATCACCCGCCAAGAATTTCACCCATATCCGCTCCACCCATCAACCACGGGTGAGGCGGGTGGAGCGGGTGAGAAACTACTGATACTAGAAAAAAACTATTTCTTAGACTTAACAATTGTAAAGAAGTTAATAGATGAAAAATTAATCATAGTCTCGTAGATTAACAATAAAGCGACTAAATATCAATTTATATATATATATATATATATATATATATATATATATATATATATATATATATATATATATATATATATATGATGGATGCATATATTAATGGGTGGATGGATGGGGCGGGTGATGGGTCCAAAAAATAGCATCCATATCCGACCCGACTCATCACCCGATCCACCCATCACCCGTTCGTCACCCGCTTCTCCGCGGGTTTTCACCCATTTATTCGGGGCGGGTGGGTGGATAATTCACTCACCCATGGATAATTGTCAGCTCTATTTCTTCCCTTTTTTCACCTACGTCATCCACTTTATAAAATTTTAACCCACTTTTTTGTTTCTCTCTCATATTTTTGTATTGCCTCCTTGGTTCTCTCCCAAAGTAAAGTGAGTAAACTAAAAAGAAACGGAGGAAGTAATATTTTTGCCCGGGTGATGCCCCAATTCAGTAACAATCATGTTTGGCTTTTCGTAATTTTCTGTCTATTGCGAAATTGTAAAATGGACGTTATGCCATGATAAGAAGTTTAAAGAAAACTTCTAAGAAATTGGGGATGAAATTAATAATTTGAATGGAATTCCGGTAAGAGAATGTTATTACCTTAATAGAAGTGTTACAGATCAAAAAGCTTGTCTATATCTTTATAGTTGCATATAATCATAAGGTTTTATTATTTTTTACTTTGAAACATTAAACATCGATATTGTAGTAGTTTGGTGGTTAAATTCTCACATTTCATTTCAAAAGTCATGTGTTCAATTCCTAGTAGCTACACCATTTAATATTTTTATATGCGCGTATAAGTATATGTATTAGAAGTTTGAGAAGAGTGCTACGTAGCACATACATTGGAGAGTGCCATGTGGCACTGTTCCGTTGATAGAAATGCCTTTTAGTATATTTGTATAGATTTACTAGAAAATTACAATAAAACCCTTGTATATCTTAATTCCAATTCAACTATTTCTTCAATTCCTATTTGTTTATTTTATATAGAATATAAGAAGAGAAAAAACTAAGGTAAATGTGATTTATGTGTTATCTCTCTTACTTTTAGGTTATTCTCCGACTCTCTCTTTCTTGTTGTTATCCAAATAAAGTAATAGCAGTATCACTATAGGAAGATTTTTATGAAGTATCTCAATAAAAAAACAGGAAGAACATACAGAAACGGATAGATTAGTATCCACTATTAAGTCAACATTGAAAATGCTAGATTTTCATGTGATAATATCAATTTTTCTGAACTTATTTTAACATTTTCCCTAAATCGAACTTCATCGACCTTTTTTTAGTTGCAACACTTTGACTTTTGTATTATTCATATGCTAACTTTGACCATATATTTTTATTATTATAGGGAAAAAATATATTATTCTATCAGATGCCATTGGATTTGTCTCATACCAATGTATATTCACTATAACCTGTTATTTTTTTACTAAGAAATAACTAACGAATGTATGTTCCATATGGCACTCTTCTCGAGCTTCTAATACACATTTTTTTAAAAGGTAAGATGAAGGGGGCTCATTTGAGAGGGGAGGGGGAATAAGGGAAATTCCTCAAATGAGTCTCATGAGGTTTAATCCCTATATCTCACGGATATGACTTTTGAAATGAAATGTGAGAGTTTAACCACCAATCTACTACAATTTCAATGTTCAATGTTTCAACGTAAAACACAATAAAGTCTTATAATTATATGTAACTATAAAAAAACATAGACACACTTTTTGAGCTGTAACACTTTTATTAAGGTAATAAATTTTTCTTACCCGAATTACATTGAAATTGATAGTTTTATCCCCAATTCCTTAGATGTTTTTTTTAACGGAATTCCTTAGATGTTTTTAAACAACTTATTATGCTATAACAACGTCCATTTTCCAATTCCGCACTAGACATAAAATTACGAAAAGCTAATATAATCAATTATCAAAAATTTGAATAATTATTTGATATTTGTAACTGACTCGGGGCATCTTTTAGGCCAAAATACTAGTTGCAACTTTTAAAATGTAAAAGTTAAACGGTTGCAAATAAAAAAAATCTAAATAAAATACATACTATAAATGAAATCGCCTCGACATGATTCACTAACAATATAATATTTAACTCTGTATCAAATGTAGTAGAGATTTTGATGGTATATTTATAGTACTGTTTATTGATAGACGCATCATTCGCTTTCATCTAGATCCATCACAATCTCAAAGCATTTCTTTAACATAGAAAAAACGGTATTTGCGTTTTCAGGCAACAAGGAGCGCCTCATGGAAGAAAAATGTCCCACATAAATTATGTAGGACACTTTGAAAAATTCGTAACATAATCAATTGGATATTAGATCTAACTTACATTGGAAGGCCTGATAAGCTAGAACTACTAAACACCATAATTGGTATTTGATAAGCTAGCAAATTGTATAGGTACAAATTAAAATCTCATATTAAACCCTTTTTCAATAATTTGTTAAACGATGGAGTTACCTTTTTGCCTTTAGGAATCAAGAGGTTATTTATAGTAGAACTGATCCATTCGAGGAACAAATTGACTCCTTCAAATAAAAAAGAAACCCTATTTTAGGACAAAAAGTAGGGTAGTCTTACAATAACTTTATTGTAAAGGGGTATCATACAAGACTTACTTATGTATCCCCTAAAAAAACAATATTAACTCAATTAACCATTAATCATGTCTCAACTGAACGCCTCACTGTCTAACTAACTCAAAATAATTTTCTAAGTACATAATTCCACCATATAAGAAGGTGAAGATGATTAGGAAATTTTTTTCCTTTCTTTTTATATACGTGGGGATAAGTTAATTAACCATTAATCATGTCTCAACTGAACGCCTCACTGTCTAACTAACTCATCTAGGAATTTAGTTTAGTAATTTGAAAATAATGGTTAGAGTAAGAACTGACCAATGAATCATTTTGTATGTAATCTGCTATATATATTTTAACTGTATGATATTTCTATTTATTTTTTAATCAATGACGTTGTGAAACAACAATATTAACACTTTCACATCACTAAGATCTATTTCTATCTAATCTATATATGTATAATCATATCCTCAAAGTGGTCTTGAATCAAAAACTAGTTTACAATTTTTGTCACGAGACCTAGTAATGATGGCTTAAGCACAAGCTTTCTCTTTGTTTTGGAAGCAAAGGCTATAAAATACAATAGACTTTAAGTTGTAGACCAAACCTGTATTAATTGGCACTCATTATCTCAAGGTTCACTCCCTAAAGTTGGGTGACAAAGCCTTATGAAAAAAATATGTGTCTTCCATAGAGGTTTCAAAGGAGGACCCATAATGTTCCTTCCATCTCATCATGTTATAGGGACCACCGGTCAACCAAGATTTGGCCACCTTGCTAGCTTATGCCTTCATCATGCGTACTAGTGCTTTATTTGGTTAGTTCTCTATGACTACAATGACTGCGTGGTCAAGGAATATAAGTGATTTTAGAACATGAGATCAGGAAACATTGTTTGAGAAAGCTTGACTCGTATGCTATTACAAATGAATGTAAGTAAATGCATTCGAAAAAGATCATCAAAGATTGGATGGCAGGGATCTGTAAGTTCTATTGACTATCAATCTAGAAATAATAGCAAACAATAATAGAACAACAAATAACAAAGCAAGAAAGAACACACAAGAACTTTTACGTGGAAACCCAAGAACTGGGAGAAAAACCACGAATCTGCACTAGGAATCGATGAATGTTCAAGAAAGGTTACAAAAGCTCTATGAGATCTCTCTCTAACTTTTTCTCTCTTGAATATAAGAGTAATGATGAATAATACTCAAGTTATGGCAATAGGTTAAACCTAAATATAACTTAAATCGGAAAATCGCCTCCCCGCGTGAAATAAACCTCCGCCCGATCGGGCGGTTAAGCGCCAGACCAAAACTGCTCTCGGGCCCGATCAGGCGACCTTCGCCCGGTCGTTCGCCCGATGAAGATCGGTACTTCGCCCGATCGGGCGAGACCGCCCGATTCCATCGGGCGCCTTAGCATCCATACTCCTGCCAACTGATCGACCCCGCCCGATCGGGCGATACTGCCCGATGCCATCGGGCGGGCCAGCGAAACAGCCAATATACGCCAAATGAGCTTCACGCAACCTCATCTCCACACCATGCACCCATTGAGCTCCATATGACATCATATACCCAACAATCTCCCACTTGGAGATAGGTGTAAGTGAAGAATACCTTATACCATCATCATCTCTCCATTCATCTCAATTCCTAAAGCACCACCTTCATCAGCAATTACCGAAGGCCAACTAAGGTTCGGCACAACCTTAGTTTGTCACAACTCACACTCTTAGTGAGCATATCTGCTAGGTTTTTAGCACCCAACACTTTCTCCAGACACAACACATTCTCCTCCACTAAACTCCTGATGTAATGAAAGCGCCGACGAATATGCTTGGTCCTACAATGATACATAGGATTCTTAGCCAAATGCACTGCACTTTGACTATCACTGTAAAGTATCACTTTCTCCTGTTTAATGCCCATCTCTTCAAGAAAACCAATAAGCCATTCCATCTCCTTACCTGCCTCTGATATAGCCACATACTCGACTCGTAGTAGACGAGAGATACACTTCGTAACTTGGACATCCGACTCACTGCAAGTCAACCAACGAGTAGAGACATATCCAGACGTACTTTTGCTAGTATCGATATCTCCACTGAGATCAGCATCAACATAACCCTCAAGCTTCACTCATTTCTTCCAGAAACAAAGCCCCATACTTGAAGTGCCCTTCAAGTATCTTAGTAACCACTTCACAGCATCCCAATGTTTCTCACCTGGATTAGAAACAAATCTACTCACAACTCCCACTGCAAAAGCAATGTCTGGCCGTGTGCAAACCATGGCATACATCAAGCTACCAACCGCTGAAGCATAGGGAACAGTAGCCATCCGCTCCTTTTCTTCTTACCGTAGTTGGTGAGTGCTCCTTGTCGATTTGAGGTCGCTAGGAAGCGACGAGTTTCTGGGTTTTGCATCTCCCACATTAAACCTCTTAAGTACCTTTAGAATATAATCTTCCTGAGACAATTTCAACATGCCAGTAGACTTGTCCCTGAAAATCCTCATACCTAAGATTTGTGTAGATTCACCCAAATCCTTCATCTCAAATTTCTGTGACAGTTTTCCCTTCACACTATTTATCACCTCCATGCTCGTACCAAAGAATCGAGCATATCATCAACATACGAAGTAAATAAACATAGTCATTTACATACCTCTGAAAATAGCAACAATGATCGCTATCAGCTCTCTTGAACCCACTGCTACACATAAAGGTGTCAAATTTTATGTACCACTGTCTCGGAGCCTGCTTCAATCCATATAAGCTCCTCTTGAGCTTGCACACTAAGTTCTCTTTTCCACGAACTTTGAAGCCATCCGGTTGCTTCATGTAGATCTCCTCATCCATATCACCATGTAGAAACGCGGTCTTAACATCCATCTGTTCTAAGAACAGACTCTCGACGAGAACAATAGCCAGCAAGATACGTATAGTAGTCAACTTTACAACAGGAGCAAATATCTCGTTGTAGTCAATGCCCTCCTGTTGTAAGAACCCCTTTACTACTAATCTTGCCTTATACCTGACATTTCCATCAGGCTCTTTCTTCAATCTGAAGATCCATTTGTTGCTAAGTGCTCTCATTCTCGCAGTGCAATGCATAACTCCCATGTCGATTCTTTTCCGGGACTGCATCTCATCTTTCATGGCTAACTCCCACTTAGATGAGTCGGGCCGAATTTATTGCTTCTTTATATGATTCCGGGTTCACCCGCATCGCTTAGTAGCAAATAAAACATAGAAGGGGAATATCGATTTGGTGCTTTGGACACCCTTGCGGATTTTCTCAAATCAACTTGAGAGACTATTCTTCCTGTACTAGAACTGAAGCCTCTTGGTGGTGTGACAGTAGCACCATCTGAATTACCTTGCTGTGAGTTATCTGACTCATCTGAATCAGACCCTGCAGGAGTGTGAGCCTCATTTCCATGTTGCTCATCCCGTTCTGGAACAATGACATCTCTTCCATCAATGCCTTCAGTCACCACAAACTCCTCCTCCTGAGCTCCCACTAGTTCAGTAATCTCAGATTTATCACCATAAACATCCTTGTACACCTTAGTCTCATCAAAAGTGACATCACAGTGTCTCAAAATCTTCCTACTTTTAGGTTCCCAACATCGATACCCATACTTCTCAGAACCATACCCAATAAAATAGCATTTAACGGCCTTTGGGTCTAACTTGTCGCGTTTCTCAGATTGAACATAAGCAACACAACCAAATAATTTCAGAAAAGAAAGATTTACCTCCTTCCCACTCCAAACCTCCTCTGGTAGCTTGAACTCCAATGGAACTGATGGTCCCCAGTTGATCAAGTAAGCTGCTGTACTAACTGAATCTGCCCAGAATGTTTTAGGTAGCCCTGCATGCAACCTCATACTCCTAGCCCTCTCAGTCAGTGTCCTGTTCATCCTCTATGCGACTCCATTCTGTCGAGGTTTCCCCGGAACAGTCCTCTTCAGAATGATGCCATTCTCCTCACAGAGCTTTGTGTACTCTGCCAATTCATACTCACCTCCATTATCAGACTTAATGCACTTAATTTTCTTTCCAGTCTGATTCTCTACCTCAGCCTTCCACTTCTTGAAGGTCTCATGAAGCTCAGATTTCCTCTTCATGAAGTAGACCCATACCTTCCTGCTGAAGTCATCAATGAAAGTAACAAAGTAACGTGAGCCTCCAAGGGATCTGACTGGGGAAGACCCCCACAAATCAGTGTGCACCAACTCTAGCTTCTCAGTTTTCAACTCTTTCTTGGCTTTTGTGAAAGTCACCTTTTTCTGCTTGCCATAGACACAACTCTCACAAAATTCCATGTCAACTGATTTCAACCCTGACAATTTGCCACTTGAAGCTAAAATCTTCATCCCTTTCTCACTCATGTGACCAAGTCTAGTATGCCATAACTTAGTCTCATCCACAGTAGCTGCAACAACCATGCCTGTACACCCTGCAATAGTGTATAGTGTTCCCATCTTAGTACCTCTAGCCAAGATCATGGAACCTTTGGAAATTTTCCACTTCCCCTCACAGAACACAGTTTTGTAGCCACATGAGTCCAGTTGACTCACAGAAATCAGATTCTTTGCTAGGCCTGGAATGTACCTAACATCATGCAGTTTTAAAGTTCCCCCGTTCGCAGTCTTGACAATTACATCTCCCTTCCCCATGATTTCCAAGGTCTTGTCATCAGCAAGATAGACCTTACCCAACTTCTTTGCTTTGAAGTCATGAAACAGCTCCCTCATAGGTGAAGAGTGAAACGATGCCCCCGAATCTAGGATCCACGACTCTATGGGACTATCAACACTTAGGACCAAAGCATCCTCAATCTCATTCGATGCAGAATAAATCGATGAGTTATCACTATCCTCCTGTTTATCATTATGGTCAGACTTTCCACCCTTCTTCTTGGGATGTGGACACTCCCTCTTTGGATGACCCTTCTCACCACAATTCCAACAGGTAATACTAGCCCTGCCTTTTGACTTACTCCGGCCTCTAGACTTTAATCTACCCTGAAAATTCTTTCCTTTTCCCTTTTGTTTTCCTCTCCCTCTACCATCAGTACTGTATGCTCCAGATGTTTCTCCACTCTCCTTCCTTCGAATACTCTCACTCAAAATCGGATCACGGACAACATCATACACCAATTTTTCTTTACCAGAAGAATTGCTAACAGCAGTTACTACAGTTTCCCAAGTAACAGGTAAGGAGGATAACAAAATTAAGGCTTTCACTTCATCATCAAATATAATATTTACCGAAGATAACTGACTTATTATTGAATTAAATTCATTAATATGTTCAGCAGCAGAACTACCATTATTCATCTCTAAATCAAATAAACGGCGCATCAGATATACCTTATTCATTGCCGAGGGCTTCTCATACATATCTGACAGTGCTTTGATTAATTCCGCCGTTGTTTTGATATCCTTGACATTGAACGCCACAGTTCGAGCCAATGTCAATCGCACCACCGCTAGTGCTGCCCGCGATCGAGTACCTTCCACTTAGCCTCTTCAATGTCATCTGGCTTTGTAGACAGAGGTTGATACAGATTCTTTTGATATAAGATGTCTTCTATTTGCATCTTCCAATATCCAAAATTTGTTCCATCAAACTTCTCAATTCTAATCTTTGCATCCTCCATTGTTAATTATTCTAGATCTAGACAATAAACCAACCTAGCTCTTGATACCACTTGTAAGTTCTATTGACTATCAATCTAGAAATAATAGCAAACAATAATAGAACAACAAATAACAAAGCAAGAAAGAACACACAAGAACTTTTACGTGGAAACCCAAGAACTGGGAGAAAAACCACGAATCTGCACTAGGAATCGATGAATGTTCAAGAAAGGTTACAAAAGCTCTCTGAGATCTCTCTCTAACTTTTTCTCTCTTGAATATAAGAGTAATGATGAATAATACTCAAGTTATGGCAATAGGTTAAACCTAAATATAACTTAAATCGGAAAATCGCCTCCCCGCGTGAAATAAACCTCCGCCCGATCGGGTCGGGCGACATCCGCCCGATCGGGTCGGGCGACATCCGCCCGATCGGGCGGTTAAGCGCCAGACCAAAACTGCTCTCGGACCCGATCGGGCGACCTTCGCCCGGTCGTTCGCCCGATGAAGATCGGTACTTCGCCCGATCGGGCGCCCTAGCATCCATGCTCCTGCCAACTGATCGACGCCGCCCGATCGGGCGATACTGCCCGATGCCATCGGGCGGGCCAGCGAAACAGCCAATATACGCCAAATGAGCTTCACGCAACCTCATCTCCACACCATACACCCATTGAGCTCCATATGACATCATATACCCAACAGGATCAAGGGAAGGAAGAGGTATTGGATATGGTTTGATATTGTCCGCTTTGGAAAAATTTGAAAGAATTTGTTCTTGGGCATTGGGCACACTACTTCTTAGGAGTTAGGATCCTTTTGGCTGAAGTTCGCACGAATTTGGTGTTGAATACCTGATCCAAAAAGCCTCATACGAATGGAATTAGATGTTATATTCAAGACAACTCTTCCTTGATTCATCAACATAGGACATGGATTGACACCCCAACAAAATTGACAATTTTTTTCGATATTTAAAAGCTTAATCTTCTAATATTATGGAAAATAGATAATGTCTTAATTCAGATTTTATCTCACCTCTGGTGCACAATTCATCGCCTCTTCCTCTAGGCTCTAGCGTTCTCACTAGTGTTGTTAACTTCTCGCCACTGCAATTGGTTGCATCGTTGCAAGTTGCAACCATTGTTGGTGCTGGTTATTCTAGCCGTCACTAATCTCCTAATGTTGGTGGTGTTCGAAATTGAGAAATTTTGGGATGAAATTTTCAAATCTGATAGAGAAGGAAGAGAGAGAGAGATATAGAGAGAGAGAAAGAGAGAGAGAGACTGAGTGAGAAGGACATCTGTCTCATTCACTTAATTGAGACGGCTCGACCAAGATCTTATGTTTTGATTAAAATGCCAAAAAGATTTAGAAAAAAAAAGGAAGAAAGAAGATATGATTTCATACTCAATGGTTAAATAAAAAAAGTTGCGTGAAGCGAGAATCGAACGTTATACTTTGAAAGAGCATGACACGTATACTTGCTCAAGACCGCTGCGCTACAAGCCTATTTGACGAACATATTTGGAAGCTTCTTTGAAATTTCACTTTTTTCTCAATCACGGGGAGGGACAAGGCCCAACCACCGTACCCCCCTTTAGATTCACCCTGCCAATGGATTTGTTGGCCGAACAACGTATATGTGTTTATAGCAACTATCCTTATTAATGATATTTTTGATGAGTGGTTCAAAAAGAATGGCATCCCTCGCTCAATTAATATTTGATAAGAGGTTTAAAAAGATTGGCATTCCTTGTGTGATATGATGGATTCCAAATGAATGGCTTTCCTTTTCAATTAATATATATGACAAGAGGTGTGAAAATAATAGCATTTCTCTTTTGAATGATTAATATTTAATGGGTTCGAAAAGAATGACATTTTCGGGGAATCGATATATGACATGAGGTTCGAAAAGAATGGCGTCCCTTGACTAAGGGTGGTAATAATAATGAGTCAAGTTCGAGTTTAGGTTATCTTGGCTCGACTCGCTAACTTCTCGAGTCAAACTCGCTCAAGTCGAGTATAATCGAGCTTTAGTGAGTCGAGCTGCCTTGAGTTAAGTTTTAGTCGAGTCAATCTCGAGTAACTCGCATGTTATCTTATCTGTTTAGTGCCCATAGGGTAAAAAATATGTTGGATTTAAGCATTTTACTTTTGGTAATAATTATTTATATAATTGTATTTTCAAGTTTCTCACAAATTTTTGAGTCGAGTACTGAATAACTCAATTCAACTTGAAAATATCTCGAGTTAGATTCGAGCTCACTCGAGTCGAGTTTTGACCGACTCCGTCCCTAGTACCTCTCGAGCTGTCTCTTGTCATTAACACCCCTACCCTCGACTGACATATCTAACAAGTTAAAAAATAATGGCGTTCTTGCTTGAGTGATATATGGTGGGTAAAAAAGCGAATGGCATTTTCCTCAATTTTTTATTTCTTATTTCTTCTGTTTTTTTAATTGCACCATTTGTCTTTTGGCACTATTCATCACTCAACTTTGTTAAGCTATCTCGCATCATTATGTAAGAAAAAACATAGCCAAGTCGGGTCTTTTTAGATTCGTCTCAATGCAAGGATTCAAAATATCAAATTTTTATTATTTTCACTTATACGCTATTGATGTTCAAAGAATCTGTTAGGGTTTTATTTTAATACCGCAAGTGAACGACGTCGTAGCACATACGGGTCGAACTGGGGTCGGACAGAGAGAGGTGCAAGATTAAACACTAGTTGATTCTAGACTATGAAATAACTACACAATTCGATCAAGATAGGTTTTCAGTAACTAAATGCTAATAATAACAAAAGATGACCAACCATAATAACTATGATAATTAAAACACTAAAATTTAGCATCACCAGTGATTAGGGGTGTTCATGGGTGGTTAACCGTTCCGAAACGACATTTCGGTTCGGTAACCGGAAGTTTCGGTTCGCTCATTTTACAAACAGTAACTGGTTACCGCCTAAGCGGTTAACCGTTATTTCGGTACGGTTTTCCGGTTAATCATTAACCGTTATTCAAGTTATACTATTATTTTTTACTTAATGTACATTACATATATATTTTCCATTTTTTTGTACATAATTTAATATTATATATGCTCTAATATAAAATATATTATAAAGTGGATAATGAATCCATTGAAAAATATAACTAACACTAAGAATTTACTCCATTCCCTAATTATAGTGTTTATATTAGTACTAGAGTTTCCAAACAATCACATACTTCCTCTAATTGTTGTTACTTAGTAACAAATATTATAATTAATGTAATTGTTGGAAAATATTTCACAATAATGAGATAGAGAAAAAAAATATATTTTGGTTTTCCGGTTAACCATTCATATAAAAATCATAACCGTAACCGTACCGTTTAACCATTACTTTTATCAATTTGGTAACCGTGTCGTTATAATTTTTTATCGGTACGGTTACCACCCATTTAGACCGATTTTCCAGTATTTCGATATGGTTTTTCGGTTTCGGTCTTTTATGAACACTCATACCAGTGATATATATTGTTCAAAACATAACTCGCATCCCAATTATTCAGTTAAAGCTTAGGTGAGATTGACATTCCTTCATAACTCAACAATAAAGCACGGTTGAGAACCGAAACTAAATCCTTAGTCATTAATTCCTCAATACCTAAATTTCACTTTCGTGGTAATAAATGGCCTAAACTAACATGTATGTCTTCTATTTTCATGGCTTACATACATAATTGGAAGCATTTAGAAATAATGTCAAAACAATTCCCAATCCTAGTTCTAACCTATTTTCATGGGAGAGTTCAAATTAATGACAAGAGAATCTAAATTATGACCCAACTTTCGTTGATGAACTCAATTAATGAAATAACAGTATGCCAACAAATAAATCCTAATTTTAAATCCAACTTTCATTGACAATATAAAACTAGGGCTAAATCATGATGCAAATCTGACTACATAAATCATCTTAAAGCATATAATTCAATAACATGGAACTTAGAAGAAATTCATATAACCAATTCATACGAGGGCTTAACTCAATCTTAGATAAAAAGACTACTCACTAATCATAGCAATAAAAACAAAAAAATTAATTGAAAACATAATTGAAATAAACAAAGAGAAAGAAAAGAATAAAGCTTGATTAATAGTGCATGAATGGAAGAAGAATATGAAATCTTGATTAAAGACACAATCTTGAATCTCCAAATTGCAATATAATTCAATAACTTTTATTTTAAATGCACAAACAAATTGTTTTCATGTTCAACAACAAACTTACAGATGTGCAAGCATAGTTTTTGTATGTGCAAAAATATTTTTTGGTTGTACAAAAGAACTTATGCATATACAAGATACAAATGAAATTATAGATATATTTTTTTGGTTGTACAAATGAAAGCTGCAAACATATTTTTTGGATGTACAAAAAGAGATAATGGATGTGCAAAAAACAATATAGCTTATAGATATGTTAACATAAATTTTCGGTGCACGTACAAATGAAATTATGGATGTACAATATAATATTTGTTTGCGCATAATACAACACACAAAATAGATTATGGATTAACTGAAACGTTTTTTAAATGTGCAAATATACTTTTTGGATGTGCAAAAATAAATTTTAAAGGAAAAATTGTCAATAATAAACCAACCTTTGGCCGGTCTCTTCAAAGTGAGTCACACTTTGAATTAGCTTAGAATAATCAAAGCTTTTGGGCGTATATGCTTTTAATGGTTTTAACAGGTAATTAATATGTTATTGTAAGTAACCTGTCCACATGTCTTTTTTTATTGGTTTAAATTTTCAATTTTAATCTTATTTTAATTCTAAATATTAATTAAATTAAAAAACCCTATCGCTATTTACCGTCCGTATTTACTTGAAATCAGCCGTATTTTTTTCTTTAAATACCCCCATGCCCCTCCCCCTTTTACCCCACTCTACTCTCTCAACTCTTATCCAACTTCATCCCTCTCTCTACCATTGAGCACTACCACCATCACCGGACCACCACCACTGGCGCACCACCACCGGAGCACCACCACCGACGAACCAACTACCCCCGTGGAATAACACCACCGGCTTACTACCAACACCGGAGCACCACTGGACCACCAACATCGGAGCAACACATCCACCGGCAGACCACTATCACCGGAAATCACAATGTCCGACGAAGAACCCTCAACGCCGCCAGCCTCACCGGAACGAAATGTGGTTAGTTTTTAATTTTTTTTTTCCGCCATCAGTGCACGGAAACGTATGAAAATTCCGTTCTCATGGAGGAAACGGATAAGATTTTCGTTTCCTACATGGAGGAAACGGACAAGATTTCCGTTTCCTCCATGGAAGAAACGAAAGTCCTGTTTGTTACCACGGTAACAGACAGATTTTTCGTTACCTCCATGGAGGAAACGAAAATCTTATCCGTTTCCTCCATGGAGGAAATGGAAATCTTGTCCGTTTCTTCCATGGTGGAAACGAATTTTTCATACGTTTATGTTTTTTTTTTTCCGAATATGTTTGCATATTATTGAAATTATTGTGATAATTAGTATTGATTTTCTAATTAGCTAATAATAGTCGATGCGTTTCTGTTAATTTTGTTAATGAATATTTTTTTAGTAAGTTGTGTAATTGAATATTTAGTTAATATTTATAGCTTTTTTTCCAAATATGTATGCATATTATTGTAATTATTTTGATAATTAGTTGTTATTTTCTGATTAGCGAATAATAGTCGTTGTGAAAATTTGTTGATGAATATTTGTTATTAAGTTGAGAAATTGAATATTTAGTTAACATTAATAGTTGTGATTGGTAAATAATAGTTATTAGTAGTTACGATAAGTAAGTGATTGATCTAATTATTAGCCAATATTAGTAATTAATTACTTTATTAGCCAATATTATTGATTATATGTTGTCTAAATGGTAAATGTTAAACATTTTAGGTTTATTTGCCGGATTTTGGGGGTGATTATATCGATTATAATCACTTGTTTTATAATGAAACGCTTTGGGCTGAGAAAAAGGAAGTACATGCTTGGGTTAAAACAAGGGCACATAAAATTGGGTTTGTGATGGTAATTTCGTCAAATCATAAACATGAGCCTAGTGGTTGATAAGTCGATTTTTAGTTGCATATAAGTAGGATTTAAGTCTCATTTTCACGTAGTTTTTAGTGCATCTTAGGTCTATTTGCATGCTTTGAGTAGTTTTTCAACCATTGTGTTGCTTCGAGATACTTTTGCCTCTTTTTGTGATTTTCAGGTTTTTTGTGGCCGGTTGTGGCTAAGGGAGGCTAAGATGGTTCGTAGACGGTCTAGATAGCGGTTCCCGGAGGCGAGGAGATGAGTTTGAGTCCTTTGGGATTGAAGAAATGATGATCCTTGAAGAATATTGTTTTCGCGGGACCACGCACATTTCCGCTTGCCCGAGCGACGAGCCGCGATACTAAGCAGATTGTTGCTTGCCCGTGCAGATCTGTGAACAAAAGAGTAAATATTGAACCTTGAGATCTACAATTTGGCGACCTTTCGATTGATTCATTCAAGTAAAGAATAGGTTTTTCTAATTTCCTATCTTCCTTTTATTGTTATGTCTTCTTATTTATTTTTCAATTGCTTTGTTATTTCAATTATGAGTGAGTAGTTCTATAATCTAGGATTTAGTTGAACCCTAGCAATGATTGATGCATGAATTCCCCCTAATTCCAATTTAATATGGTTAATTGTCCTTACTTGATTGAATTATGTTTATTTTCATTATCATACTAGGTGTTGTAGCCTAAAATATCAACGGCTATCTTGGAGACATGTGGATCCATCAGGACCATACACGTGTCCCATCAGAGGAAGTAAAGAAAAGTGGTTTAACCATTGGGTTTTACTCAAATGGGAGAAAAAGCTCACCTTTTGGCCTAAAGGACATTCAGAGCCCAAATCCCAAAAATGGCTCCAGGTGATTGGTTGATGAATCCATCCCCAATCATAGCCTGCCACGTGTCATGATTTGATTGCCTAGCCAATCAGGTGCCCCTATTATAGGGTAACCTAAAAGGGCAGCAGTCATATCACAAACACTAAAAATACCCCCTGAAATCAGGAGAAAGGTAATTCAATTTGAACAGTGTAAACTTACTCTGTGGAAATACTCTCTCAACTTTCTCTCTCTATCTCTACTTTTCCTTCTCACTCCTGATACCTGACTTAAGATTCGGAGGGGGAACCACCACCCAAACCTCTAGGGTGGGTTCCTTTTTTGCAGGTTTGGAACGCAGCTCAGGTTCGGACTTACTAGATTCAGAAATCGTTGCACAAGTCTCCAAAGAAGAACATCTTAAGGGAAAAGAATTTAGTTGCCAGCCAAGGAGACCAAACATTTGACGCCGTATGTGGAGAGACGCAACGATGATTGACTGTCAATAATCCAATGTGGCTAGAAATGGAAGTTTTCATATTAGAGTTGAAGATACCGTAAATCACGAGAAACCACCTCGAGGGAGGGATAGACCTCCGTCCATTGTCAATGTTCCTGGTCAGAGCCATGAACCTGTCATCCAAGAAAATTTAGAACGTCCGGTGACTACGACTCACTTGGAGAACGTCCTTCATGATTTTCAGACAAAGATGGCAGCAGTCGTCAAGGAACAGATCAAGAGCAACATGCTGTTTTTCCAAGACAACCCAGATCCAGCAGCTAATAATCCAGTTCCTCTTAGAGGACGTTCCTAGGAGAATCGTCCAGGTCCAAGCAGACCTGTCCATCAGGAACCCTCAAGGAAAACAGCCAGAAAAAGACAGCAAGAAGTCAGTGAGCAGCGAAGGAAGATGGACTGGAACCTTGTGGTCAGGACCCAGGATAATGTTCGTCCAAATGGGCACCGAATGGAAACAGATGCCAGGGAGTTCCTAGAGGCAAAGAAAGCTGCTGCATTACAGCGGTCGGCCACGGGGTCTACACCTTATTTGAGATATCCTCCTTTGAGGCTACCATCTAGAACAAACGGAAGAAGTCTGGGACCCTCTCTTGTTCGTCCAAGACAAGAGAAAACGGTGGTGCAGCCCATGGTTTATAGGCGTCCTACCCCTGTAAATACTTTCTCCAATCCAGTGTTGAAGGAATATCGTAAGGAGCTCATACCCATTGAGGGACAGCTGGGAGCTCTCCGGATCAATTGGCCAACCCCATTCTCGGCCAGGATCATGGAAGCCCCCCCCTTCCTAAAGGTAAAGCTCCCTACTATAGAACCTTTTGATGGAACAACCGATCCCGACGATTACCTATCAGCCTATAAGCATCAGATGTATGTCCAAGCCGTAGATGATGCTACATGGTGCAAGAACTTCCCGGCTACTCTGAAGGGAGTAGCTCAGAAGTGGTTTAACAATCTCCCCCCTAATCCAGCCAACAATTTCACTGAACTCAGTATTCTATTCACTAGTCACTTTGTGGCCAACCGACAAGAGCAGAAAACAAGCATGCACTTGGGCAAGGTCGTCCAAGGACCAAAAGAAGCCCTTAGAAGATTTGTTAAGAGATTCAATCTAGAAGCCCTGCAGATTCAAGATCTCAATGCTGGTGTGACCTTTAACGCCTTCATCAGGGGGCTCAGGCCAGGAAGTTTCAAGTTTGATCTTGTAAAGAAGAAAGTCACTACTCTTGGAGAAGCCTTAAAAGAGGCTGAAGCATTTATACATGCCACCGAAGTATGTGCCGAGGCAAAGCACACTGAGTCTAAGAAGCCTGAAGTGGTAGCTCAACCAAAGAAGAGCAACCCTAAAAAGGCTGAGACTTGGGCTATAACCTCCACAACCACTTCGTCCAGGAGAGGCAAGAGGAAAGAAGTTGAATCTTCAGCTAATCCCATTGAATTTAGCAAGGATCAATACTCCATTCTTATGGAGATAAAGGACCAATATAAGCTTAAGGCTCCGGCTGAAATGAAGACCCCTTACAGGAATAGGGACAAGAGCAACAACTGCCATTTTCACAAGGATTGTGGTCATGAGACCAATGAATGTAAACATCTTAAGAGGGCATTAGAGGATTTAGCTCGAAAAGGAAAGATGAATTCATACTTACCCCAAGGGGGAAAGAAGTTTTAGAAGAGTGATGATCGTCAGAGCAAGAGAAAAGGAAAGTGAAAGCACTTACGAGGATGTTGTCCTTGTTATCTCGGGAGGATTTGCAGCTGGCGGACCAACCAACAGGGGGCACAAAAACTATCTTAGGGAGCTCGGCCAAATTTTGTTGACAGATCAGACAAAGGCTGAGCCCTTTCCCAAGGTATTAGTCAAAGAACAAGATCGGGGGAAGCTGAGAACCCCCCATGATGATCCCTTGGTTGTGGAGATGAAGATAGCAAACCTGAGAGTAAGAAGGATTCTAATTGATACTGGAAGCTCGACGGACATCATCAGTGCAGATTGCTTGTCTAGTTTGAGGTTTGATGAGAAGAACTTGGTGCCCGTCCACCATCCCATCATTGGGTTTGGGGGAGGAATCATTCATCCTATGGGGACAGTCACGCTGCTCGTCCGAGTTGGAGAAAAGGAGGCCTCTCGGACTTTGTTCATCAAGTTCTTGGTTGTCCGAGATTTGACGGCTTATAATGTCAGTCTTGGACGACCAACTCTGAATCATGTTAAGGCTGTGATAGTAACTCACTTAATGCTCATGAAGTTTGAATGTGATGGTGGTCAAATTGGCTCCTTATATGGAGACCAGCAGGCGGCTAGGGAATGTTACCTAACTACTCTGAAACCATCATCATGGAAAGCAGACAAGCAAGACCAGACGAAGGTCGCTGGCGAAGGGAAACCGTCCGAGATTGTGAAAGACTAAGTGGCCTCCCTGAGAATGACAATTGAAAGTCCTCAGACGCAGGTCGCTCTCTCAAGGAAAATGTCTAAAAACCTTCCCAGCAAGAAGAGAAAGTATGTGCCCGTCAAGGAAGAGCCATCCTCGTCTGGCGAATTGATGGCCATTATGGGCGTGGCCCATGAAGGTCCAGAGCCAGTAGAGGCCCCGGAAGATGTTTGCTCGGATGAAGCACGTCCAGAAAGAACCTTGAAGATTGGATCTTCTCTCTCCCCTGGGTTGAGGGGCATTTTGATTAGTTTCTCCAAGAATTTCAAGATGTATTTGCCTACTGCGTCAAAGAAATGCCTGGGATTGATCCAGAAATAGCCGTCCACCGACTAAACGTTGACCCAAGTTTAAAACCTGTTCGTCAGAAGAAGAGACACTTGGGACCGGCCAGATACCAGGCGGTCGACCAAGAAGTTCAGAAGTTGTTGGAGTCTCGGTTTATCAGAGAGACTTACTATCCAGACTGGATAGCTAATGTGGTCATGGTACCAAAGCCTAATGGTACATGGAGAATGTGCGTGGACTACACTGATCTTAACAAGGCCTATCCTAAAGACAGCTTCCCCTTGCCTAAATTAGATCGGCTGGTGGATTCCACGGCTGGCCATGCCTTGTTGAGCTTCATGGACGCTTATTCAGGCTTTAACCATATACCCATGTGGCCGGAGGACCAAGACAAAACGTCCTTCATTATTGAAAAAGGATTGTATGGCTGGCTTAGGATGCCTTTTGGCCTCCGAAATGCGCCAGCCACCTTCCAAAGACTGATTAACACGGTCTTCCCGCCACAACTGGGATGAAACATGGAGGCATATATAGATGACATGATTGTAAAAAGTCAGCAAGAAGATGACCATGTTGGTGATTTGAGAGAAACTTTTGAAACTCTCGGGAAATACAATCTTAAATTGAATCCCAAAAAATGTGTTTTTGGTGTCTTGGCGGGAAAGTTCTTAGGCTTCCTAGTAGATCAGAGGGGAATAGAAGCCAATCCTGAAAAAATTCAAGCTATTCTTGACATGAAGTTCCCGTGAAAGATTAAGGAAGTCCAGTGCCTGACGGGCTGCCTAGTGGCCCTTGGACGTTTCTTGTCTAAGTCGGGAGACAAGTGTCATCATTTTTTCGCTACTATCAAGAAGAAAGCCAAGTTTGAATGGACAGTAGAAGCTGAACAAGCACTTCAGCAGGTCAAGGACCACCTTCGTCAGTTACCTAGGTTGGTCAGTCCAGCCGAGGGGGAAAAACTGTTTGTATACTTGGTCGTGTCTCCTCAGGCCGTGAGTGCTGTTCTACTAGCCGAAAGAGAGTGCAAATCCCAATCTACTTTGTAAGTCATGTGCTCAAGGATGCAGAATGTAGGTACACACCGGTCGAGAAGTTTGGGTTGGCACTTGTCATGACCAGCAGGAAGTTGAGGCCTTATTTCTTGGCTCATAGTATACTAGTCTACACTGACCAACCTCTGAAGCAAGTCTTACAAAAGATGGAAGCCGATGGACGAATGATGAAGTGGGCTGTTGAACTAAACATGTTTGACATCTCTTTTGAACCAAGGAAAGCTATTAAAGGGCAAGCCTGAGCAGACTTTATAGTTGAGCTCACTCGGCCAGCTATAGAACCAATATCTGATCCTGCCGAAGGAAGGAAGCACTGGACGCTCTTGGTAGATGGATCGTCCACTGTCAATGGATGTGGGGCAGGAATCATTTGTCAATCTCCAGAAGGAGACAAATTTGAATATGCACTAAGGTTCCAATTTCAAGCGTCCAATAATGAAGCTGAGTACGAAGCACTTCTGGCTGGGATCAAGATGTGTAAGGCGGCTGGGGCTGTAGAGATTGAGGCCAAATCGGACTCTCTCTTAGTCGTCAGTCAAGTCAATGGAGATTTTGAATGCAAATAAGCATCAATGAGCAAATACAAGCGTCTGATTCAGGATGAGATTGAGCCTTTAAAGCGATTTGTTCTCGACCAAGTACCAAGGTCAGAAAATCATCAAGCTGATGCTCTCTCAAAATTGGCCAGTTCAGCAGATTATGATGCACCAAGAACTATTTTCTGGGAAGTTAAGGCAAAAAAGAGTATTGAGCTAGAACAAGTCATGTTTCTTAACCGAGGGGCAGTTTCGATGGAGCCATTATAGAATTCAATAAGACAGGACGACTACCTTCATACCCTGTAGAGGCTAAGTACGTAAAAGCCCGAGACAAATGGTTTGAGTTGTGGGATGAAACACTCTACAAGAAGTCATTCAATCGTCCTCTTCTCAAGTGTATCACCAGGGAAGATGGGCTAGAAGTGCTGAAGGAACTACATGAAGGGGATTGTGCATCCCACATTGGGGGAAGAGCATTGGGGGAAAAGGCTTTAAGGACTAAGTATTATTGGCCTACCTTAAAGAAAGATGCTCTTGATTATGCAAAGAAGTGCGACAGTTGTCAGAAACATGGAAATCTGCATCAGAAGCCGTCCAATTACTTAACTCCTATCTTGTTCCCACTTCCTTTTGCCAAATGGGGCATGGATATTCTGGGACCTTTCCCTGTGGCCGCTGGTCAGAAGAAGTTTGTGATTGTAGTTGTGGACTACTTTACTAAGTGGATAGAAGCTGAAGCAATGCGAGGCATAACAACGAATGATGTCAAGGGCTTTATTTGGAAGAACATTATAACCCGGTTTGGCATGCCGCAGTCCATCGTCTTTGACAACGGTCCACAGTTTGAAATGCCTAAGCTGAAAGATTGGTTGGTAGAAAGAGAAATCAAAGCTCACTTTGCTGCAGTCGCCCACCCACAGGCCAATGGGCAAGTTGAGTCGTTCAACAAAATCCTTTCAAACGGCATTAAAAGAAAGCTGGATAATGCCAAGGGACTATGGGTTGAAGAACTACAACTGGTTTTATGGTCCATTAGAACCACAGCAAAAAACTCTACAAGAGAGACACCCTTCATGTTGGTCTATGGTACCGAAGCCGTCTTGCCCATTGAGATTGAAGAACCCACCCTGAGAGTCATGCTGTACATAGAAGAAGCCAACTGGGCTGCCTTGCGCATGACCTTGGACCAAGTACCAGAGGTCAGGGGCAATGCGCTATTAAGAATGAAATTGTACAAGCTGCGAATGGTCCGGGACTTTAACAAGAGAGTCGCTAGACGACTACTCAAGGTAGGGGACTTACATCTGAGGAAGATGGAGGTTGTTGGACGAGCTAAGGAGCTGGGTAAGCTGACCCCAAATTGGGAAGGACCCTATTTGATAGTCCAGGAAGTGCGTAGCGGAACTTTTCGTCTCCAAGATATGGATGGATGACCAATCCTTCGCACTTGGAACTCAGACACATTGAAGAAGTACCACGTCTGATTCAGATAATCGACAAGAATGTTACAGTAGATTGTAATACCAAACAAGTGCCACGACACAAAAAAGAGAACTAGAAATGTATACATGTATCTTGGCACTTAGTCAAGCAAAATTCATATAATACTTTCTCCCTATATTGTTTCTTAACATTTTACTAAGTTGTTCACTTTGGGGCATTTTTACCACCAGTTAGTCTAGTGGTCTAAAAGCGACATTAACTTAGACAAAATCACAAAGAATAATAAAACTTCCAAAGTAAAAGATAAACAATGGACATAACAACATGGAATAACCCGTTCTCTAACGTACATTGCTTCCTCAAGGAGACCGGCCAAAGTGTATTAAACCTAAAAGGTATATCATACATCTGGTTAACCAAATAATGATAGTCTCTAGTAAGAGAAACATCATGGTCCCTAAAAGGAAGCCGATTAGAAATAAGCAAGCCTTAATAATGGAATCTTACTTTCAAATGCAAGCAAGGTCAGCTAAGTAGTAAAGACCCTAATTAATAAGGGCTCACTACTTCAAGACGAGCATTGCTTCCTCAAGGAAGCCAGCCAAAACATGGTTTGTCCATAAACAGCAAAATAAAAACTGCAGACAAGTATCTAAGCTCGTCCTAAATGATAAACTTTATGATGGCTTGGCCAAAGTTGGCCGCTCTCCTTCTTGGTACAAAGTTCGTCCAGAATACAAGGACGAGCTAGTCCTAAGAAGGGGGGGGTACAACTAAACAGTTCAAAGACGAGTCCAGTTCGATGGTGGAGCTAGTCCCAAGAAGGGGGGGATACAACTAAACTGTTTTAGGACGAGTCCAGTTCGATGGTCGTCCGAAAAACAGGACGAGCCACATTTACACTTAGCTTATTTAAGGGAAGTTTGAGGATCGTCTAAAGACAAGGATAAGACTCACATTACCAAACCCGATGGCCGTCCGAAAAGCAGGACGAGCCACATTTACACTTAGCTTATTTGAGGGAAGTTTGAGGATCGTCCAAAGACAAGGACGAGACTCACACTACCCTTAACTAAGCCTGAAGGTCGTCTGAAAAGCAGGACGAGTCTCATTTTTGCTATGCTAACTTGATGAAAGACTGAAGATCATCCAACGACAAGGACATGATTCATCTATAGTTTAATTAAGCTGCAAGGATGTCCAAGAAGAGCTAGACGAGTCTCAGTTATACTTAATGAAAATTTAAGTGTGATGATAGGAACCAAAAGACAAGCATTAACAAAAGATCATTCCATTAAACGTCAAAAGAGGCTTTACAACCTAGTCTAAAACAAAAAGGACTAAGCTACAATGGCGAACAAGCAAAGATACTTCGAAATATAAACCTAAGTTAGGTACTTTATTCGGCAGGAGTATCTTGGTCGTCCAAAGGAGACACTTCCTCATCATCCACTTCCTCGTCTGAGGAGTCAAGGAAGGTTGGAGGCTCCTTAGCAGTTACCATTGCCCTGTGGACGCTCTCTTGAAAGGCCAGGTGGCGCTCAAAGCGAGGAACTTCCTCGGGTGCTGCCAGCATCTCAAAGGCCTTGAGAGCCCAATCCTTGGACGTCTCAATGACCTCGTTAAGGTCTTCCTTGGCATCCTTGTAGGCCTGCTGCACCTCCCCAGTCAGCCGAGCATTATGCATGGGCCCTTAGAAGGATATTTTCCCTTCTAAGTTGAACAACGGCTAAAAGAGCAGTATCTCTCTCGCCCTTCAACTCGGCTGAGACAATGTCCAAGACCAGCTTCAACTGATCCTTCTCTTTGAACATCTCATTGATGGTGATGAGGTATTTTTTGTTGCTAGTCTCCAGTGTGGCCGACCGTTTTTCCCAGGCCTCCCTTGATTGACGGTGAAGAGTATCCGCCATCTCAATGTCGTGCATGGCCTTGTCACCGGCCATTGTAGCTTGATGGACGAGATGCTTATTTTCCTTCCTAAGCTCTCTCGCCTAGTCCTCAGTCAAAATGCTGCGAGCAAGTAGCTGAAATAACAAAAATCAAGCAAGTCAGCAGACGAGTCACAAAAAAAAAAATTAGTACAAGTACAAAAATGAATCGACAGCAAAATGTACCTCGGCAGCAAGTTGAGACATGTAGCCCACATGCCCAGCTGAGGCTCCCCTCAAGCCCTTTATATTCTCGCCCAGCCTTTGACATTTTGGCAAAGGCAGCAGAAGACTCCTCGTCCGAGTCCGATGTGGGAGCAGCCGAGGCCGAAGCAGGTCCTTTGTCCTTATCTGAAAGAGGGGGGAGTCAGTTCTCTTGATGGGGATGACTATTGCTTGTCTGTTGGACGGACTCATTGAACGTCCACCGACCCGCAACGTCCTAAATATGTTAGGATAATATGACTCACCCGAAGATAGGGACACCGCCCTAATAGATAGCGGCATCTGTGAGACCAGCTTAGCGACCGAGCCGCTGAAGGCTGGTTTGTCTTCAGTGGTCGAGTCCGGTTTCTGATCCACCAACGCCAGAGCAGAGTCTGGCTTAGCCTCAGATTGATTAGTTGTGTCCAACTGATCAATAGGAACAAAGTTCGGCTCTTTCTCTCCCGCTGTCGGGGCATCGGTGGACGTGTAACAACCCATAATTTTGCTCCAAGTTTTTCGCAAAAGTTTACCCTAAAATTATTATTTTCATTAAATTAATGATTTTTATTTTTATAAAATGGTGGGAGCCGAATTATTTTTATTATATGGCGTGCTAAGTGTGTTTATTATATTTATATTTATAATATAATTTAGTAGAATTATTTTCATTATTAAGTATTTTTAAAGTTTAGGCGCGATTTAGGAAGTTATCGATTTATCGCGTAACGGACTTTTGATGCATGGATCTTTGATGATTTGGGCCGAAAATATTTGGTGTGGTTGGGCTTGGGTCAGCCGGCCATGTTGAGGGAAAGGAGAAGTTTTTCTTTTCTCATTTTATTTTGGGTGACTCTTTGCATTTTTGTAACCTCCATAACCCCCTCATCATTTCTCCTATTAAATTCTTTTATTTATTCTTTTAATCACTCTAAAAAATCTGATTAAAATCAGAACTTCATTGCTGCCATTCTCACAAAATTTCGAACATCATCATCTTCATCATTCTCTCTCAAATTGTTTCGATTTCTTTTCTTCATCAATTGTTCGTGATTTGTTCTACTTGCCTTTTCTTGTACGTGGTGCTTGGGGTTTGAAGAAGGAGAAGGGTGCACGCATATAACGGGATTTTCCTGTATTTTTCAGCTCGCCTCCGACGATCCAGGTAACTAGTAGTTATCTTAGAACAATAGTGATTAGGGTATTATTCGGTATTAGATTATTATGTTAGGAATTGTTTAAAATACTTTTTTAATGAAATTATTGATGAAATTTTACGTGAATGTTCTTTATGTATGCTGTGTGAATATTATGTGCGGAGAAATAATTTTCGTTTGAATCTTCTTATTTATTTGGTAATTTATGTGTTTATTGCTTATTTGTAAAATAATTATTGAACGAATTTTATAATTGCTGAAATTATTTTTCGTGAAGCATGTTATGTGTGTAGTATGTATTTCATGCCTTGGAATAATTTTTGTCTACTGGTTACAGGTTTATTTGATTGATTTATCTATTTTTGCATTTTCATGTTTGTTAGTATTTAAATCGTGAATAATATATTTTTAGGCTGAACATTATGTTTCTTTGCATAATCTGTATTACCGTGGGTTTATACATATTATGTGAATTTTTGGTAATTTTTGGGAGTTTATTTCTATTTTTAATTATTATTTTGGCTTTATTGAGTATTCTATAAATTAACGTTTAAAATTACTTTTAAAGTTCAAAAATTAGAAATAAAATTTGTATTATGTCAGTAGAGTTATAATGGTCATATGATAATTTTTGTGGTATTTTTACTGATCGTTTTTATTAGATTAATAATTTTTATTGAGTTTTTGTTAAGAGTTTGAGGATATTCTTTTTAATTATTTAAGAGTTTATTAATCAAAAATAATTTGTGACCTTTTATGGTCTTGGAAGCTGATGATTTGTAGGTTACTATGGTTATTATGAAGTATCATTATGTTTACGTTTGGTTTATGTAAAAATGATTAGTCGTATACGTTTTGCTGATTTAATTAGCTTTAGAGTTAATTGATGGTGACGTCAGACGCACACTGATGAGTCAGACGCACACTGGTCAGTGCGCCAGACGCACAGGTTGGCGCTGAGCGCAAGCTCATGCGCCGAACGCACAGTTTTGTGTTGTGTGATTTTCGTATGTTCTTGTACGTATGTTTCACATGAGTTGAAGATCTTATATGATGTAATTCTTTTCTGGTTGATGCTGTTAGTGCTGTAAAAACTCTTTTATTATCATTGTTGGTGCTTGGTGGTGTACATAGTATTTGGTGTTTGACATATTTGTTGTAAGTTTGTAAGTTACTATTTTGAGGATTTTTGAAGAATTATTTTTGATGAATTATGGGTATAAGGCCGGGTGGCATCCATTTTTTTTTTGACGAATAGTTTTGAAATGGATGATACTTTATGATTTTATTTTTGAGATAAGAACATTCGGTGGGATAGATGTAGTCTCCAGTGAAGAACATGCCAACCACATGGTTTGCGAACTAGGGGTACACCTGGGTTAATTGTTGTCGTCCGATAGGTCAGGGAGTTCTACGTGTTCTACCCTGCATCGGGAGTTTGGCCATTCTTAGACACAGGCAGTGGGGAACGTAAGCCCATAGACTAACCTGGAGATTGTGATCTGACAAACCTTAGGAAGTGAATTGCGATTCACTGGCGTTCGGTTTCTGACTCAATAACTTGTTGTACCTTTGTTTTTATTATTATTTAAGCACTCTTGAGATGATTTATTCATTTTATCTTATTTACTTGATATTTACTTTCACTTGTATCACTTGTGAGCTTTATGGTTTTGGATTCATGTTATAGTTGTCTTGATCTTATGCATTCCTTTCTTATTTATCTATGTCTGAATCATGCTTTGATTTCTTTTGTTCTGGGAGAACTGCTAGTTACTCCCTACTGACTGTGGAATTATTTAATATATCCTTGCATATGGAAATGACTGCTAGACTTGTAAATGCTTGGGCTAGCAGAGTGTGGGTCGGTAATGAGAGGAAGCTTCATGTAGTCTTTTTGGTAGATGAGTTCTATGCAGACAATAGGAAGTCTTATGTTATGCTAGGTCTCAAGGACATTTAGTTTTATTTGAGTTTTTATGGGAGACTTGCATGTCTCGTAGTTTTGGGTGATGTTATGTTCTATTATGTTTTGGGATGTTCTTTTTTATTAGAATTATAATGTTTTGAGATATTTCTTTTAGAAGCTATGAAACTTTAGTTTGAGGTTGTCTTTATTTATTGTTTTAGAGTAGCATAACCGTCCTGACGATATTTCCGCTAACGTCTTTTAGTCAATCTAAAATAGTTATTGTTTAGTATCTTAGTAGTAGAAGGACGGGGTGTTACAGTTGGTATCAGAGCAGGTTACCCGAGACCCTTACTTAGTCACTAAGAAACTCCCGGGAAATGTGTAGTTGAGGTAACTAGAGTCATTAGAATCTTAGGCTTCAAGAAAAGTAGTGGTGAGAGAGTCACTTGGGTAGGAAACCATGGGAAATTTTGTTTTCTTACTTTGATGTGATAAGTTGTTATTTACAACTAATAATGTGTTAAGTAATGATTGTTTAACTTGTGTTTGTTGAATGACGCCTCGAGGATTGACTAGTGCTAGAAAGGAGGTTACCCGGAAAAGGCGCCAAGCACTTGAGAACGCTATCATAGCCATGGCTGCTAATCGGTCTACTGCTCAGTCTAATGGGCAATCTGTCTTCGATCGATTTGACCGTCACCGTCCGCCTACTTTTGACGGGACTTCTGATCTTGTTGTGCTAGAAGGGTGGATAAGGGAGATGGAGAAACTGTTTGCTGCTACTGGTTGCTCTGCTGCTGAAATGGTGCATATCGGTACCTACTATCTGAAGCTGGAAGCTGATAATTGGTGGATCACTGTTCGTGCAAGCTGCATGGCTACACTGGGTTTTGGATGGGATGAATTTCGTGTTAAACTGAAAGAGAGGTTTTATCCTGATGAGCTTCGTTGGCAGAAGCAAGAAGAGTTCTTAACTCTGTCTCAGGGTACTCTGAGTGTGCAGGAGTACACTGATAAGTTCACCGAGCTGTCCAGGTTTGTTACCACTGTTGTACCTACTAAAGCTGAGCATGTGAAAAGGTACATCAAGAAAATGGATCCTAGGGTGAGGACCCATGTTCTGAGTTCGAATGCTTCGACTTTTCAGGGAGCCTATGAGATAGCCCTGAGTATTCATGCCTCTTTGAAAGAGGAAGATTCTGCTAAGGTGGTTGCTGCAAAGAAGCATGATACTACCTATGTTCAGTTCCCGGCCAAGAAGCCGAGGTATGAGTCGTCTAGTCGAGGAGGTTATCAACAGGGTTCTGGATCTGGTTGTCGTTCGAGCTTTGATCCGAGCAAGTGTCGAATCTGTGGTAAGGCGGCTCATACAGGGAAGAACTGTGATGGATCGACTGTTGTTTGTTTCTACTGCAAGGGGGTGGGGCACAAGTCTTTCCAGTGTTCTAAGAATCCTAGAGCTCCGTCTTATTCTGCTGGTCCTGCTAAGCCAGTTGATTCTTCTGCTCCTTCGAAGAACAGGATTTATGTGATGACGCAAGCTGAAGCCGACGTCCATCCTGATGTCATCTCTGGTACTTTTCTTGTAAATAATACTCCTGCTTTTGTTCTGTTCGATACTGGTGCTACATTATCTTTTGTTGCTAGTTCCTTCGTTCGAAAAGCTAATCTCTCCTCTAGATCTCCTATTAAGACCCTAATATCTCTTCCGTCTGGTGAGAATTATCCCTGTCATTCTGAGTTTAATGGCATGCCTGTTAGCATTATGGGTTCTGAGTTGCCAGCTGATCTTAAGGAGTTTGCTATGTTAGAGTTTGATGTGATCCTCGAAATAGATTGGTTATCGAAGTATCATGCATGCATTCAGTGCCGTGATCAGAAGGTGGTGCTCCGAGATTCTAAGGGAAAAAGGATTTCATATTCTAGCGTTGTGGTGAAGAAGGGTGTTAAGTGGGTGTCCGCTCTGAGAATGCGGAAGATGCGTCAGAAAGGTGATGTGGTATACCTTTGCATGGTGAAGGATTTGTCGTCTGAAGATCAGCTCGAGAGTATTCCGGTGGTTCGGGATTATCCTGATGTATTTCCTGAAGAGTTGCCAGGTATTCCTCCTAAAAGAGATGTGGAGTTCTGCATTGATTTAGTACTGGGTACTGCTCCTATATCCAAGGCTCCGTATAGAATGGCACCGTCTGAATTGCAAGAGTTGAAGACTCAATTGCAAGAGCTGATAGATAAGGGCTTCATAAGGCCTAGTGTGTTTCCTTGGGGTGCTTTAGTTCTGTTTGTCAAGAAGAAAGACGGGAGTATGCGTCTGTGCATTGATTACCGTGAGCTGAATAAGGTAACTATCAAGAATAAATATCCGTTGCCTCGCATTGAAGATATGTTTGATCAATTGAAGGGTGCTGGGGTATTTTCCAAGATCGATCTGAGATCCGGATATCATCAAATCCCCGTTAAGAAGGAAGATATTCCGAAGACTGATTTCCGCACCAAAGTATGGGTACTATGAATTTGAAGTGATGCCTTTTGGTCTCACGAATGCTCCTGCGATTTTCATGGATCAAATGAATCGCCCTTTCCACGAGTACTTGGATACTTGTGTGGTCGTGTTTATCGATGATATTCTCGTTTACTCTAAGGACGAGAAGGAGCATGAGAAGCATTTGAGACTGGTGTTGGATGTTCTGTCAAGCAAAAGTGGTTCGCAAAGCTGTCTAAGTGTGAGTTTCGGCTGAAGGAAGTTGCTTTTCTAGGGCATGTAATCAGCAAGGAAGGAGTTAAGGTGGATCTCGCTAAGATCAAGCCTGTTGTCGAGTGGGAGAGTCCTAAGAATGTGACCGAGGTTCGGAGTTTTCTGGGTCTTGCTGGCTATTATAGGAGGTTCGTTCAAGATTTCTCCAAGATAGCTCAACCTCTGACTCGCTTGATGCGCAAGGACTGCAAGTTCGTCTGGTCTGAGGATTGTGAAGGGGCATTTCAGAAGCTGAAAAAGAGTTTGACCTCTGCTCCTCTTCTTACTCTGCCATCTGAGGGTGTTGGGCATGAAGTGTTCAGTGATGCATCAAAGAATGGTCTGGGTTGTGTTTTGATGCAGCAAGGGAAGGTAATAGCCTATACTTCGAGGCAGCTGAAGGTGCATGAGAGGAATTACCCTACCCATGATCTGGAGTTAGCGGCTGTGGTGTTTGCACTTAAGATATGGTGACACTAACTGTATGGTGTTCCGTGTAAGGTGTATACTGACCACAAGAGCCTGAAGTACATCTTCACTCAGCATGATCTTAATATGAGGCAGAGAAGGTGGCTTGAATTGATCAAGTATTATGATCTGACCCTGGACTACCAAGAGGGTAAGGCGAACAAAGTAGCGGATGCTCCGAGTCGCAAGAATAAGCATGCTTTAGACGCTGCTATGGTGGTGCCTCGTGAATTGTGTGAAGAGTTTCGCAAGCTTGATATCGAGGTTGTTCCTCAGGGTTATGTGTCTGCGATGTTGGGTTCCACGAGTGCTGAGCCTGAGTTGTTCCAGGAGTTAAGAAGCAAGCAAAAGGGTGATCCGAAGCTGGAGAAGATCCGTGAAGCAAAGATGCAAGGTCGTGCAGGGAATTTTGAGATCTGTGCTGATGATAGCTTGAGGTTTATGGGGCGTTGGTGTGTGCCCAATGATGGTGAGCTTAAGAGAAAGATTCTCGAGGAAGCTCATAGTACTCCTTATTCTGTTCATCCTTGTGGTGACAAGCTTTATAAGGATCTGAAGGTTAATTTCTGGTGGCCTGGTATGAAGAGTGAGATCGCCGAGTTTGTAGCTAGGTGTTTGGTCTGCCAGAAGGTGGAAATTAAGCATCAGAGGTCTGGTGGTTTGTTGCAACCTTTGCCTATTCCTGCTTGGAAGTTCGACTCGATCTCGATGGATTTCGTGATGGGTTTGCCTAGAGCTGCTGGTGGGAAGAATGATGTGTGGGTAATTGTGGATCGGTTGACCAAAGTGGCTCGTTTTATTGCGATGAAGAACACTTGGTCTATGGAAGAGTTAGCTGAAGCTTATGCTAATGAGATCATTCGTCTTCATGGGGTTCCCAAAGACATTATCTCTGACCGTGATCCGCGATTTCTATTCCATTTCTGGACCGCTTTGCAGCAAGCTTTTGGCTCGAAGTTGAAGCTTAGCACTGCATTTCATGTAGCTACCGATGGTCAGACTGAGAGAACTATTCAGACCTCGGAAGATATGCTTCGTGCTTGTGCCTTAGAATTTCAACAGTCTTGGGTCAAGTCGCTTAGTCTGGTGGAGTTCTCTTATAACAGCAGCTATCAAGCTAGTATCCAAATGGCTCCGTATGAGGCTCTCTATGAAAGGAAGTGTCGTAGTCCTACTTGTTGGAGCGACATCAGTGACTCATTGATTTTGGGCCCGGAGTTAATTCAGGATACTGTTGAGCAGGTAAAAGTAATTCAAGCTAAGATGAAGGCTGCTCAAGATAGGCGGAAGTCGTATGCATATTTGCGTCGGAAACCTATTTCCTTTGAGGTGGGAGATAAGGTGCTTCTGAAGGTTTCTCCTATGAAGGGAGTGATGCAGTTTGGTCAAAAGGGCAAGTTGAGTCCAAAGTACGTAGGTCCCTATGAGATTCTTGAAAGGATTGGGGAGGCCGCGTATCGTTTGGCTTTGCCGCCAGAGCTGTCGAAGGTTCATGATGTATTTCATGTGTCGCAGTTGCGTAGGTATCGAAGTGATCCTTCGCATGTGATTCTTGTGGTTATTATGAAGTATCATTATGTTTACGTTTGGTTTATGTAAAAATGATTAGTCGTATACGTTTTGCTGATTTAATTAGCTTTAGAGTTAATTGATGGTGACGTCAGACGCACGCTGATGCGTCAGACGCACGCTGATGCGTCAGACGCAGGTTGGTCAGTGCGCCAGACGCACAGGGTGGCGCTGAGCGCAAGGTCATGCACCGAACGCACATTTTTGTGTTGTGTGATTTTCGTATGTTCTTGTACGTATGTTTCACATGAGTTGAAGATCTTATATGATGTAATTCGTTTCTGGTTGATGTTGTTAGTGCTGTAAAAACTCATTTATTATCATTGTTGGTGCTTGGTGGTGTACATTGTATTTGGTGTTTGATATATTTGTTGTAAGTCTGTAAGTTACTATTTTGAGGATTTTTGAAGATTTATTTTTGATGAATTATGGGTATAAGGCCGGGTGGCATCCCTTTCTTTTTTGACGAATAGTTTTGAGATGGATGATACTTTATGATTTTATTTTTGAGATAAGAACATCCGATGGAATAGATGTAGTCCCCAGTGAAGAACATGCCAACCACCTGGTTTGCGAACTAGGGTTACACTTGGGTTAATTGTTGTCGTCCGAGAGGTCAGAGAGTTATGCGTGTTCTACCCTGCATCGGGAGTTTGGCCATTCTTAGACACAGGCAGTGGGGAACGTAAGCCCATAGACTAACCTGGAGATTGCGATCTGACAAACCTTAGGAAGTGAATTGCGATTCACTGGCGTTCGGTTTCTGACTCAATAACTTGTTGTACCTTTGTTTTTATTATTATTTATGTACTCTTGAGATGATTTATTCATTTTATCTTATTTACTTGATATTTACTTTCACTTGTATCACTTGTGGGTCGGTAATGAGAGGAAGCTTCTTGCAGTCTTTTTGGTAGATGAGTTCTATGCAGACAATAGGAAGTCTTATGTTATGCTAGGTCTCAAGGACATTTAGTTTTATTTGAGTTTTTATGGGAGACTTGCATGTCTCGTAGTTTTGGGTGATGTTATGTTCTATTATGTTTTGGGATGTTCCTTTTGATTAGAATTATAATGTTTTGAGATATTTCTTTTGGAAGCTATGAAACTTTAGTTTGAGGTTGTCTTTATTTATTATTATAGAGTAGCATAACCGTCCTGACGTTATTTTCGCTAACGTCTTTTAGTCAATCTAAAATAGTTATTGTTTAGTATCTTAGTAGTAGAAGGACGGGGTGTTATAGGACGGCTCATCTTTCACAGCTTTGTCCATTGGAGGCTGGATAGTTTTTCCTCCGACCCCCTTGCCGGCTGGGGTTGTCTTCTCAGTCTTCTTTTTCACAAAGCCCTTAGGCTTTTTGGCCAAGGGCTGATCACCAGCCGTCGTAGGCCTCTTCTTAGACGAGGAAGACTTCCCAGGCGGGGCCTTATTGGTCGGGGCATTTTTCTGCACAAATAAACAAAGTCAGGAGAATGATCGTTCGAAGGAGAAAAAGCTAATAATCGTTCGAAGGAGACAGAGCATCACATTCAAGATGAGAATGAATCGAAGAAGGAAGCCATCCAAGCATGGACGCCTTCCCTCCTCTAGGGACCCTCGTCCAAAAATCCAAGATCAAAGGATTTCAGACGAGGATGGATCGAAGAAGGAAGCCGTCTAAGCATGGACGCCTTCCTTCCTCGAGGGACCCTCGTCCAAAAATCCAAGATCCAAGGGTTTCAGACGATGATGGATCGAAGAAAGAAGCCGCCCAAGCTAGGACGCCTTCCTTCCTCAATGGACCCTCGTCCAAAACTACGAGACCCTCGTCCAAAGTCAAAAGAACAAAAGGAGGCCGGCCATGTGTGGTCGTTCTCCTTCCGTAAAGGACCCCCGTCCAAAGCAAAAAAGGTGCTTTAAGACGTCAAAAAAAAAATATTACCAGAGTTTCAGCCCTCTTTTCGGCGCTCGTCTTGGCGAACTCCTTCTACAAGTTATCAGTAAACTTGGACATACTGATATCGCCCATCCAAGATTTTCTGAGAAGTGCTCTAGCTGACTCTGCAAAAAAGAAATGAAGGGGTTAGTCAGATGCACATTATGGACGGGGCTGTTTACTTAGAAGTTTGGAAAAAAATACCTCTATCCTCGGCCAACCGCAAGCCAGCAGCGACCAAGAAGTTATCGTCATAAAACATCTCTTTGAAGGGAATCCAGCTAGCTGGCCCTTTAAAGGATGTGTGATTTGGCTTGGAATACTCTTTTATTTTAAAGTATTCCATCACCTCCTCGTCATATTTATTCTCTAAATCCAAAAAAGATTTCCCTCGTCCAGTATTCATAACGGCCCGACTATGAAAACGGTATCCCTCAGTGGCGGAATCGTTGGCTGCTCGAAGAAAATTGAAGGCGGCTTTCCAATCATGCATCTTCGAAGGTTTACCCCAAGCGGTAAGAAAGCCGGGGCGGTTGCAGATGCTGAGCCAAGCACCGTCCACTGTCCCTGGAACTTTGGACGCGTAGTGTATTTGAGTAAAGGCCGGGAGAGAAGGTTAGAATGTTGTGCAAGGCATTTGGTGCCAGTTGGTTATGGCCGATGTTGTAGTGCCTTAGCACTTGCTCGACAAAATCGTGGAGGGGGAACCTTAGCCCCGCGTCCAAGGCCAGCTTGTAGACGGCGAAGTGGTTCTTGGGAGCGCTCAAAATCGTAGCCTCCTTATTAGGAATGACGAAAGAAAAGCCTGACATGGGCATGATGGTGGATAAGTAGCTAGGGTCAGGGCCAATTTTTTCTAACCACCTACGGTTGAATTTGAACAGTGTAAACTTACTCTGTGGAAATACTCTCTCAACTTTCTCTCTCTATCTCTACTTTTCCTTCTCACTCCTGATACCTGACTTAAGCTTCGAAGGGGGAACCACCACCCAAACCACTAGGGTGGGTCCATTTTTTACAGGTTTAGAACGGAGCTTAGGTTCGGACTTACCAGATTCAGACATCGTTGCACAAGTCTCCAAAGAAGAACATCTTAAGGGAAAATAGTTTACTTGCCAGCTAAGGAGACCAAACACTAGGGATAGGTGGTATTGAATTGAGTCCTTATATCTTGTTTTCAATGGGAATTAAATCTAGATGGATTAGTTGATTCAATCAAGAGTATGAATATCTCTATGGGAATAAGTAGATAGGATTACTAGGAATTTATATTGTGATGCATTGTTTAATGTCTCTTTTATTGCATGATTCCATGGTAATAGGTTTGAATGCTTGATTAGAGTAGCCATTGGTACTTGGGAGAGGCTTTTGGTATTTTTAGGGTGCATTACTCCTGTTGGACAATTGATTGTGTTTATTGGGATGGGAACTATTCATGTATTGCTTGTGCTAGTGGGGATACTTAATTCTAGATGCTTTTATTGATTGATTTTACCGCGTGCGTTATTGCTAGTTGTCATAGTTTAGTGTTAGTATTAGTTAACATCCATTTCACCGTTGTTTGTTACGTGTTTAGTTAAATTGAGTTAAGATACCTAGTGTTTGATACTGTTTTCCCCTGTGGATTCGACCTTGACTTGCCCTGCTACATAGTTTGGAGGTTTAGTTAGGAATTATCTTTGTTAGGTGCGCGACACGCCTATCAGTGGTCGACCGTATGTTTATATGACATGTAACTGGGATCTTAGCGTAGCAAAACGTGAAGCTACAAAAACAAAAGCATGTAGATGTAGAGCGGTAGTTAGGATAGAGTTTTTGGATAACCCTGATCAAACAAGATAGGTGATCAAAGCAGAGCTAGGGATAAGG
The DNA here is from genome assembly GCA_947648045.1 of Beta corolliflora. NCBI lineage: Eukaryota > Viridiplantae > Streptophyta > Magnoliopsida > Caryophyllales > Amaranthaceae > Beta > Beta corolliflora. Next base: position 1,523,089 of record CANSZD010002917.1, on the reverse strand, counting down.
GGCATGCACAAACATGAGTTCATTCATTACCGTGAGGGCCATCAACCCATGAGTGGCCTTAGTCTGGCGGCTAAGAGTTTTTGCTCGCGATATGATTAAGTCGCACATTAGCCCTGTTAGTATCATGAAAGTTTGTAATTATAAATTTTTCGGTGATCATCCAAATATGAGACACTTTTACATCCTGAAAAAAGATGATAAAAGGGAAGCAATGGATGGCAGAGACGTAATGCAGCACTTCCTTCACCTTGCTCGAGAGAGCGACTACCTTCATTGGATTAGGCAAGACGAGGAGACAAATGTAATGACTGCGGCGTTTACTCCGCACTTATCTGCATGTTGTTGGTATGGATGCAACATACAAAACCAACAAATATAACATGCCTTTTCTAGAGCTCGTTGGGATGATGCCTTGTAACAAGAATTTTATGGGACTACTTACTCTCGACTTAGTATATATTATTTTGTTGGTTGGGGGTTTAATTGTTAGTTGTATATTCTATTTTGTAACTTTTAGTCAATGTTTTGTAATGATTAGTATAATGATATGATATTAATATATAATGTTGGATCTATTCATTATAATGTTTTGTAGAAATTAGTATAATGATTCAAACTGAAATAATAAGTTGCATAAAACCAAAGTTCTAGTACATAACAAAATAATATCCGCATACAACGTTAGTTCTAGTACATAACAAAACAATACACGCGTAAATAGTACATCAAATGAATACACTGATCTAAACTAGTACATCAAAACATATCATCATCATCAGCATGATGATCAAGGTCATGTGCCCGATCTAACCGCAGTGCAAGATCCCAATCCCGAGCGAGGGCATCCATCATCTCATATGACGAAGCAGTCTTGGGTCGCTGGTCATTGTACCGATCCTCCGTCAAAGCTCTTGTAGAGTTAAAATGTCTGGCCATCCACTGCAAAAAGTAAGTTACTTATGTTAGGTAACAATAATTAACAACGAAATGCTAAACATAGAATACAAAATGCATACATAGTGTGCGTTTGTAGTGTTGGGTCGGAATAGTCGTCCTATCTTCCGCGATAAGGGTAGGATGAGAATATGTACAATACCAATCCATGTACTCTCTCGAACAATCTCCTGGACGACCAACACGTCTCAACTGTGAAACATTGAGACCCCCAGAATATGGCGTGAAACGCTACCATGATGACTCTGCTGCTGCTACCGGGAACTCAAGCTCATACTTCTTCGGATTTATCGGTCTGTATGCAAACTCAGGCTGAGGAATTGGGGAAGAAATGACCTGAACATAACCCAACTGTCGTAGTACACGATCTGGATTGTACGGCTCAACGATATCTCGATAGCGTATGCAACCGATATACATCGTCCTCGGAACCGTGGCAGTCGGGTCATCCCCATATGGCATCCAAATGACCTGAAATAGGATAAATGTAATAATTTGATTAGTTTAATGTACTAGTAATATATGACAACATTAATTATTAAATAAATTACGTACCTCTGAAGCCTGAAGGTTGTCCAAGCGTCTGCGCATCGACTCCAGTCGGATGAAATCCTTGCCGAAGATGTGATAATCCCATTTTCTAGCCCCGGGTTCGTGATCAGTGTACGCTAAACCATCTCTCTGAGGCCGCAAACATGGGAAGTACTCGTATATCCAACACTGTAAAAACCGTGAGACATACAGCAATATGTTTGGCCGACGCTCTACTCACCACCCCTAGCTGACGATATAGATACACCAAAGTCGCTGACCCCCATGAGTACCTATGTACTGAATCAAGGTCATCCAACTTAATAATGTTCTGGGGCAAGATCTGGGAACCACTCTTATCAGTGAAGAGCGTACACCCAAGTGTGAGGAGCATCTAAGCGCGAACCTCCACATCAGCTGAACGACCAACACGCCTCCATCTATCAATAATCTCCTGAACACTAACGCCACCGTTCTTCCAAACCGGTGCGTTCTCCTGAAATAACTCCTCACGAGTACACTGGAGGAGCTCCTCCCACCGAACATACAAATCAGAAGGTGGCAAAGCACCACTCACTGTGCGACCCTCGATAGGAACTCGTATAATCTGCCAAACATCATGCAACATGATCGTCATCTCTCCAAAAGGCAAGTGAAACATGTTCGTTTCGGGCTGGCAACGCTCTACAAACGCTGAAATCAATGGGAAGTCGAGGTGCCCAAACATAATCTGCGGCAGATGGTTAATACGAGTTCTATCTAAGAGCTCCAATGACTGCCGATCGAACTACCAAGTCGTCAATACATCAAACGGACCCGAACGATAATGACACAAGATAACTGCATGAGCCTCCGGATCCTCGTAGATAACGACGCCGATGTGACCCCACCAACTAGGAATCATGCTACCGTCAAGAGAGCCCCCAGGCATAAACTTGGTAACATTCGGGAAGTATCACTAGCAACTCTGGTCCTGCTCGTTGTGTACTACATCCGGAACCTGACTATCTCGAAACAAACCTCCCACCTCTACCCTTCCTGACAGTCACACGGGAGGAGGCTTCACCCACATCATATGCAGCACCACCACTCAAAATATTTTCTAACTCCTCCTCGTCCTGGGTATCCCAACCCGGACTGTGAGGTGTGATGTTATGGTTTTATATAGAGTTTTTTCCCTTATATTTGAGCTAAAATGTGTATCAATGGTGCTCTTAGGAGCCATTTCATGCTAACTTTCTCCATCTAGTTGTGGTTTTCTGTTCTTTGTCAGATTGCAGGTTTTAGGGAGTTATCTCCCTATTTTCTACTATTATTTGACCATTACACTGGACTGGAGAGGTTTTATGCGGAGTTTCAAAGTCCCGAGGATACTTTCCGGGATCCTTGAGCAAAGAAGAATTGAAGACTTGACGTTTAGAGCCAAGAAGGAAGAACCGGATCTGAGCCCGATCAAATCGGGCAGGACACGCCTGATCGGGCGCTGGCAAGAGATAACCAGTTGTTGTTGCGGGCCCGATCGGGCGCTATCGCCCGTTCGTTAGTTCGTTGAGTCGCCCGTTCGTTAGTTCGTTGAGTCGCCCGATCGGGCGGCTCGGCCCGATTCCGTCGGGCGTGATTGAGCAATGGTTTGGGCGCAATGCTTACAACTGCTGGGCCGCCCGATTGCATCGGGCGTGTCGGCCCGATTGCATCGGGCGAGGTCTAGTTTTGGAGCTCTGCTGCTGCTTTGAGCCCGATTTGATCAGGCAGACGTAGCCCGATCGGTGGCTGACCCGACGCGCGTTTTTTTAATGATTTTCGGGCTATTTCTCTAAGACTTTTCCTAGTTGTTTTAGGATTAGTATAAATAGCAAAATCATAATATTATTATTGATCTTGGTTTTAGTCCTTATTTTCTCATAGTTTCTCTCAAGAACCCTAGTTTTACTACTTTTCATTGTGGATTCAAGATCAAACCTTTGGATTATTCGTAAGTTCAATATAGTTCTTCAGTTTGGTAATCTTCTTTATTGTTTTCTTTATTATTGATTAGATTAATTTCTTAGTTATTTGCAATAGTTCAAAGTATGAATTTTTACATGGAATTGGTTATTGTTTTCTCAAGCATGAGTGAGTAGTTTTATTTCTAGGATTGTGGGGATCTATGTATGCAATGAGGGATTGATAGATTAGTATAATTACCCTTTATTTCAATTGTTTCCTGTGATTAAATCGTTCATGCTAGATTTATGAATTAGGCCTGATTTGTATTTCTATTATCGCAATATTGAATCTGCTTCGAGAGGAGAGATTTCGTATAGGCTTTCAATCATTAGGCATAGTGATCCTTGACCATGCGAGAGCGGCTAGGTGATCTTTGAGGGAGGTAATGTTCGAGAGAAATTACATGTGCCCTAGATAAATTGACTTATTGGGTGATTATTATTCGTCTCTGATTTCCCGAATTTATGCATAGTGATCCATAGTCCTAGTTCTTTATTAATTGATTCTTACCTTCATACTTAGTTCTGTCATTTGCCTATTAGTTTAGTCACACACCCATTTTCAACTGATTTAGTTAGTATAATATTAGAATTCAGATACAATAAGTATAACTTTCTCTCTGTGGATTCGATCCTGACTTCCCTGACTACTTGTTAGTGGACCTTAGGTTATTTTTGATAAGGTGATACGACTTTAGCCTGTCAAATTTTAGCGTCGTTGCCGGGGAGACGGTTTATTTTTATTTTGTCTGAATTATAGTATTGCACTAACCTCTACTCCGAAGAACACCTGTTCTTTGGAGCATCTCACGTTTGTTTTAGTGTTTTTGGTGTATGAGTAGGAAATTGAAATCCCCAAATCTCATTCCATTTGATCCGAAAATTGAAAAGACCGCTCGTAGACTCAAAAAGAAAGCTAAGCAAACCAAGTTGATTGCAGGGACACCTTCCCAAAAGGAACCGTCTCCACCATCTTCACCACAACAAGGATTCCCCGCCTCACCTATTACTGCTAGAATGGGTGACGACGCTAAACCCACCTTCAGAGATTATGCACAACCATCTCCTGATAATGTGCCCTCTGGGGTACGGTTGCCTACTATTGCTGCTGCAAACTTTGAAATCAAGTCTCATGTTCTGAATATGGTTCAGAATAATCAGTTTACTGGGTTACCATCTGAAGACCCAAATCAGCACCTGCAGCGGTTCTTACAATGTTGTGCTACTCAGAAGCAAGCTGGTGTTACTGCTGATGAAATGAAACTCATCTTATTTGGTTTTTCTCTGCGCGACAAAGCTTTATTTTGGTATAATAAGCTACCTTCCACCATCACCACCTGGGCAGAACTCTCAAAGATCTTCCTCATCAAGTGGTACCCTTACCAAAAGACTGCAGATATGCGTCATGAGATAGTGACTTTCACCCAAGATCCTGGAGAGTCATTGTATGAAGCTTGGGAACGATTCAAAGATCTGCAACGTCTTTGTCCCCATCATGGTTTTGACAAGTGGTATCTGTGCCATATTTTCTACACTAGAGTTGATGCAGATACTAGACGGGTAATCGATGGAGCTGCTGGTGGGTTCTTCATGGATAAAGCCATAGACGAAGGGTATGAACTTCTGGAGAAACTCGCTTCGAATCAAGCGTCTACTATTCGTTCCTCTATGACAAAGGGAGGCAAACATGATGTTGAAGCCATTTCTTTACTGATCGGGCAACTAGCTGTTCTTCACCAGAAGATTGATTCTTTGAAGCTAGGTAACAATTCCCGCCCTCACATGAGTGTCAATGCTATGGCTAGTGTTTCTGGTTACAATGCTTTTATATGTGACGCTTGTGGAGTAGCTGGACATAACTCTCAAGAGTGCCCCGCTCTCTCACATTCTATTGAGCCAGTGCACGCATTACAATCCCAACACAAGCCCCAGTTCGATCCTTACTCCAATACATATAATCCTGGGATGAGAGATCATCCAAATCTCTCATATAGGAGTAATAATGTGATGAATCCGCAACAACAACATTATGCTCAACAACAACAACAATATCAACCACAAGCTCCTCCTGGATATCAGAGAACTCAGTTTCAACAGCTTCACAACACACCTCCTTCAGACCCAGCTATTGCTGAACTCAAAAGTCTCATGTTACAGATGCAGAAAGGCATTATTTCCTTTCAAGCAGATACCAGGTCTCAATTTGAGAGCCTGCATGCTCAGAATAAGCTACAAGGGACACATAATAAGATGTTGGAGTCACAAATAGCTCAGCTGGCTAGTTCCTCTGCTAGTAGGCCATCTAGGTCATTGCCTTCGCAACCAATGCAACCAAGGGACACCGCCAATGCTATCACCCTTCGCAGTAGAGTGCAGTACGATGCTCCGGCAATGCTAGAGGTGGAATCACGAATTGCTAAGAAACCACAAGAAGTGCCTGAGGATGCTGAACCTCAGGCAGAGCAAGGGGCTGCAGACAAGACTAATGAGGTGACTAAGGAGAAAACTATGCCTCCGGTGATCAAGCTACCATTCCCCGAGCGGATGCTCAAGAAGAAGCTCGACCACCAGTATGGTAAGTTTTTAGAGGTGGTAAAGAATCTGCAAGTAACAGTTCCTTTTACTGAATTATTAAATCAAGTGCCTGCTTATTCTAAATTTTTAAAAGAACTGTTGATGAGGAAGCGGACTCTCAATGAGGTGAAAACTGTAGCTTTTACTACTGAATGCAGCGCTCTTTTACAAAACCATTCTCCACCCAAATTGAAAGATCCATAGAGTTTTTCCATCCCCTGTCACATTGGCACCATATTTATTGACAAGGCTTTATGTGATTTGGGTGCCAGTGTGAGTGTCATGCCTCTTTCTATCTGTAAGCAACTGAACATGGGTGAATTAAAATGTACTACCATTACTCTGCAAATGGCTAACCGTTCTGTGAAATACCCCCTAGGTATATTAGAGGACGTTCCTGTTATAGTAGGTAAATTCTTTATCCTTGTGGACTTTGTTATATTAGACATGGCCGAAGACACTCAAACACCCATTATCCTTGGGAGACCTTTCCTCCACACTGCTGGGGCAGTTATAGATGTTAAAAGTGGGAAACTGATACTGACTGTGGGGGATAATAAGGTTATGTTTAGCCTAAACAATGCCCCTAAAAGCCCAATGCTAGAGGAATCATGCTATAGTGTTGATGTTATAGACAAACCGATCCATGATTGCATGCCTCATTCCCCCTCCCATGCTACTTCAAATGATGTGCTTGTCTTAGAGTCTATTGCAGGTGATGAACATTTTCTAACGGTCTTACAGACTCACAAAAAGACCATTGGCTATAGCACTGATGACTTGACAGGAATAAGCCCTGACTTTAATGAGCACCGCATTCATCTACATGAGGACCACCACACTAGCATTACAGTCCAACGCGGGTTGCAAGAGGTGGTACAACATGTGGCTACTAAACTGCTCGATCCAGGCTGATGGGCAGCTGATGTCCATTTTCCTTTCCTTCCCCTTGTTGCAATGAGGCCATTGCCAAGTTCAGCTTGGGGGAGGATTTCTGTAAGTATTAGTATTGTTTTTCTTTTTGTTTTTAATTGTTTTTCTTTTTGTTTTTACTGCTTTTTTAGGTTAGTTAAGGTAGTTTAATTGCTTTGAAAAATGAAAAATCACAAAAAAAATGAAATATTGCTGAAAAAAACACAAAAATACGAGTTGAATACGAACAGATTGATTGATTCCCTATGCCCCGAACTTTGTTATGAACAACGATTTAACTCTTTATTCTGGATAGTTGGGCATTTGTGATTGGGATGTTGTGAAGTGATATCTGAATGCCTTGATCTTGAATGAATTTTGATGATAAAGTGCCTATTCTAACTGCATGCTTGAATTGGTTAGATTGTGAGGATTCATTCTAGCCCTCGGATTTATCTCTTTTTCCGGTCTATTCTTGTGTGTTAGTTCCTCGTAGCATTCTTATCTTGGTTTTGGCATTGTACTCGTTGAGTTCTGGTGACTTTAGACATATGCTGTGATAGAGGCGTTCATTTGTTTAATTTTTAAGCCTCAGAGTTGTTTAATGAATCATTTTCCCCTAGCCCCGCTGAGCCTAATGACTTCTTTTTGGATCTATATTAAGCCACCTTACACACCTTGAGCCTTTACATTGACTATTGTCCCAAGCCTAGCTTGGGGGAGCATTTGTTAAGTTAATATCATATTGTGTGGTTGACTCCGTAGGGCGGTTGGAAAATAATGATATTTTGGTACAAAGAAAAGAAAGAAAAAGAAAAAAAAATAAAGTGAAAAATGATAGTGAAAAACTGAAAAATTTCTATGATCTTCACTTATTAACTTTCAAAAGTGTTGGAATATATGATGAAAGAGACAATTATTGGTTGGTTCGTGAAATTTCAGAGTTGGTTATTATCTTGGTTATGTTGTTGATGCCATGGGAGTTGTTTCGACCACACCTAGTCCTACTAGTGTTTTTTGCTCCCCTTTCTTGGCTTTTCCACCCCATTCCCTAAATAATTTCCGTACCTTTACCCGAGCCCCATTACAACCCTGAGAAAGACCTTTTGAGCACATGTTTGATTGTTTATTGGAATAATACTGAGTCAATATGCCAAAGTTGAAGACTAAGTCTGTTATTTGAGTCGACCTGATTAGGATGAGCGATGTTTTACCTTTCTAAACACATGAGAGTGTGAGTGGGAAGGGCTATTATGGTTGGGTTGGTGAGCGATCGGGCACACATTTTGCCTGCCACAAAATTGAGAGGAGTGACACCTCGGTGAGCACCTTTTCAAGATTTGCAAGATATGTAGGGCAGCTGCATTTGATGGTTTGCTTAAGTGATTGGTAGTCAGGTGATCTGAGCAACTGAACTTGAATTTTTCTTGCTTGAACGATTTTGAGTTGGAAATAATTGAGTTTAAAATTTCCTATCTGAGGGGTGAAGCAATCCTATTCTTATTCATGTTGTGCTTTACTTGGGGACAAGCAAAGGTTTAGCTTGGGGGAGTTTGATGTTATGGTTTTATATAGAGTTTTTCCCCTTATATTTGAGCTAAAATGTGTATCAATGGTGCTCTTAGGAGCCATTTCATGCTAACTTTCTCCATCTAGTTGTGGTTTTCTGTTCTGTGTCAGATTGCAGGTTTTAGGGAGTTATCTCCCTATTTTCTACTATTATTTGACCATTACACTGGACTGGAGAGGTTCTATGCGGAGTTTCAAAGTCCCGAGGATACTTTCCGGGATCCTTGAGCAAAGAAGAATTTAAGACTTGGCGTTTAGAGCCAAGAAGGAAGAACCGGATCTGAGCCCGATCAAATCGGGCAGGACATGCCCGATCGGGCGCTGGCAAGAGATAACCAGTTGTTGTTGCGGGCCCGATCGGGCGCTATCGCCCGTTCGTTAGTTCGTTGAGTCGCCCGATCGGGCGGTTCGGCCCGATTCCGTCGGGCGTGATTGAGCAATGGTTTGGGCGCAATGCTTACAACTGCTGGGCCGCCCGATTGCATCGGGCGATGTCTAGTTTTGGAGCTCTGCTGCTGCTTTGAGCCCGATTAGATCGGGCAGACGTAGCCCGATCGGGCGGCTGACCCGACGCGCGTTTTTTTAATGATTTTCGAGCTATTTCTCTAAGACTTTTCCTAGTTGTTTTAGGATTAGTATAAATAGCAAAATCAGAATATTATTATTGATCTTGGTTTTAGTCCTTATTTTCTCATAGTTTCTCTCAAGAACCCTAGTTTTACTACTTTTCATTGTGGATTCAAGATCAAACCTTTGGATTATTCGCAAGTTCAATATAGTTCTTCAGTTTGGTAATCTTCTTTATTGTTTTCTTTATTATTGATTAGATTAATTTCTTAGTTATTTGCAATAGTTCAAAGTATGAATTTTTACATGGAATTGGTTATTGTTTTCTCAAGCATGAGTGAGTAGTTTTATTTCTAGGATTGTGGGGATCTATGTATGCAATGAGGGATTGATAGATTAGTATAATTACCCTTTATTTCAATTGTTTCCTGTGATTGAATCGTTCATGCTAGATTTATGAATTAGGCCTGATTTGTATTTATATTATCGCAATATTGAATCTGCTTCGAGAGGAGAGATTTCGTATAGGCTTTTAATCATTAGGCATAGTGATCCTTGACCATGCGAGAGCGGCTAGGTAATCTTTGAGGGAGGTAATGTTTGAGAGAAATTACATGTGCCCTAGATAAATTGACTTATTGGGTGATTATTATTCGTCTCTGATTTCCCGAATTTATGCATAGTGATCCATAGTCCTAGTTCTTTATTAATTGATTCTTACCTTCATACTTAGTTCTGTCATTTGCCTATTAGTTTAGTCACACACCCCTTTTCAACTGATTAGTTAGTATAATATTAGAATTCAGATACAATAAGTATAACTTTCTCTCTGTGGATTCGATCCTGACTTCCCTTACTACTTGTTAGTGGACCTTAGGTTATTTTTGATAAGGTGATACGACTTTAGCCTGTCAAATATTAGTGTCGTTGCCGGGGAGACGGTTTATTTTTATTTTGTCTGAATTATAGTATTGCACTAACCTCTACTCCGAAGAACACCTGTTCTTTGGAGCATCTCACGTTTGTTTTAGTGTTTTTGGTGTATGAGTAGGAAATTGAAATCCCCAAATCTCATTCCATTTGATCCGGAGATTGAAAAGACCGCTCGTAGACTCAAAAAGAAAGCTAAGCAAACCAAGTTGACTGCAGGGACACCTTCCCAAAAGGTACCTGCTCCACCATCTTCACCACAACAAGGATTCCCCGCCTCACCTATTACTGCTAGAATGGGTGACGACGCTAAACTCACCTTCAGAGATTATGCACAACCATCTCCTGATAATGTGCCCTCTGGGGTACGGTTGCCTACTATTGCTGCTGCAAACTTTGAAATCAAGTCTCATGTTCTGAATATGGTTCAGAATAATCGGTTTTTTCGGGTTACCATCCGAAGACCCAAATCGGCACTGCGGCGGTTCTTACAATGTTGTGCTACTCGAAGCAAGTCGGTGTTTACTGGCGATGAGATGAAACTCATCTTATTTGGTTTTTCTCTGGCGCAACAAAGCTTTATTTTGGTATAATAAGCTACCTTCCACCATCACCACCTGGGCAGAACTCTCAAAGATCTTCCTCATCAAGTGGTACCCTTACCAAAAGACTGCAGATATGCGTCATGAGATAGTGACTTTCACCCAAGATCCTGGAGAGTCATTGTATGAAGCTTGGGAACGATTCAAAGATCTGCAACGTCTTTGTCCCCATCATGGTTTTGACAAGTGGTATCTGTGCCATATTTTCAACACTAGAGTTGATGCAGATACTAGACGGGTAATCGATGGAGCTGCTGGTGGGTTCTTCATGGATAAAGCCATAGACGAAGGGTATGAACTTCTGGAGAAACTCACTTCTAATCAAGCGTCTACTATTCGTTCCTCTATGACAAAGGGAGGCAAACATGATGTTGAAGCCATTTCTTTACTGACCGGGCAACTAGCTGTTCTTCACCAGAAGATTGATTCTTTGAAGCTAGGTAACAATTCCCCCCCCCCTCACATGAGTGTCAATGCTATGGCTAGTGTTTCCGGTTACAATGCTTTTATATGTGACGCTTGTGGGGTAGCTGGACATAACTCTCAAGAGTGCCCCGCTCTCTCACATTCTAGTGAGTCAGTGCACGCATTACAATCCCAACACAAGCCCCAGTTCGATCCTTACTCCAATACATATAATCCTGGGATGAGAGATCATCCAAATCTCTCGTATAGGAGTAATAATGTGATGAATCCGCAAGAACAACATTATCCTCAACAACAACAACAATATCAACCACAAGCTCCTCCTGGATATCAGAGAACTCAGTTTCAACAGCTTCACAACACACCTCCTTCAGACCCAGCTATTGCTCAACTCAAAAGTCTCATGTTGCAGATGCAGAAAGGCATTATTTCCTTTCAAGCAGATACCAGGTCTCAATTTGAGAGCCTGCATGCTCAGAATAAGCTACAAGGGACACATAATAAGATGTTGGAGTCACAAATAGCTCAGCTGGCTAGTTCCTCTGCTAGTAAGCCATTTGGGTCATTGCCTTCGCAACCAATGCAACCAAGGGACACCGCCAATGCTATCACCCTATTTTAGGATTAGTATAAATAGCAAAATCAGAATATTATTATTGATCTTGGTTTTAGTCCTTATTTTCTCATTGTTTCTCTCAAGAACCCTAGTTTTACTACTTTTCATTGTGGATTCAAGATCAAACCTTTGGATTATTCGCAAGTTCAATATAGTTCTTCAGTTTGGTAATCTTCTTTATTGTTTTCTTTATTATTGATTAGATTAATTTCTTAGTTATTTGCAATAGTTCAAAGTATGAATTTTTACATGGAATTGGTTATTGTTTTCTCAAGCATGAGTGAGTAGTTTTATTTCTAGGATTGTGGGGATCTATGTATGCAATGAGGGATTGATAGATTAGTATAATTACCCTTTATTTCAATTGTTTCCTGTGATTGAATCGTTCATGCTAGATTCATGAATTAGGCCTGATTTGTATTTCTATTATCGCAATATTGAATGCGCTCGAGAGGAGAGATTTCGTATAGGCTTTCAATCATTAGGCATAGTGATCCTTGACCATGCGAGAGCGGCTAGGTGATCTTTGAGGGAGGTAATGTTTGAGAGAAATTACATGTGCCCTAGATAAATTGACTTATTGGGTGATTATTATTCGTCTCTGATTTCCCGAATTTATGCATAGTGATCCATAGTCCTAGTTCTTTATTAATTGATTCTTACCTTCATATTTAGTTCTGTCATTTGCCTATTAGTTTAGTCACACACCCATTTTCAACTGATTTAGTTATTGTAATATTAGAATTCAGATACAATAAGTATAACTTTCTCTCTGTGGATTCGATCCTGACTTCCCTAACTACTTGTTAGTGGACCTTAGGTTATTTTTGATAAGGTGATACGACTTTAGCCTGTCAAATATTAGTGTCGTTCGTGGGAGACGGTTTATTTTTATTTTGTCTCGAGATTATAGTATTGCACTAACCTCTACTCCGAAGAACACCTGTTCTTTGGAGCATCTCACGTTTGTTTTAGTGTTTTTGGTGTATGAGTAGGAAATTGAAATCCCCAAATCTCATTCCATTTGATCCGGAGATTGAAAAGACCGCTCGTAGACTCAAAAAGAAAGCTAAGCAAACCAAGTTGACTGCAGGGACACCTTCCCAAAAGGCACCTTCTCCACCATCTTCACCACAACAAGGATTCCCCGCCTCACCTATTACTGCTAGAATGGGTGACGACGCTAAACTCACCTTCAGAGATTATGCACAACCATCTCCTGATAATGTGCCCTCTGGGGTACGGTTGCCTACTATTGCTGCTGCAAACTTTGAAATCAAGTCTCATGTTCGAATATGGTTCGAGAATAATCGGTTCTTTTGGGTTACCATCCGAAGACCCAAATCGGCACTGCGGCGGTTCTTACAATGTTGTGCTACTCGAAGCAAGGCGGGTGTTACTGCCGATGAGATGAAACTCATCTTATTTGGTTTTTCTCTGCGCAACAAAGCTTTATTTTGGTATAATAAGCTACCTTCCACCATCACCACCTGGGCAGAACTCTCAAAGATCTTCCTCATCAAGTGGTACCCTTACCAAAAGACTGCAGATATGCGTCTTGAGATAGTGACTTTCACCCAAGATCCTGGAGAGTCATTGTATGAAGCTTGGGAACGATTCAAAGATCTGCAACGTCTTTGTCCCCATCATGGTTTTGACAAGTGGTATCTGTGCCATATTTTCAACACTAGAGTTGATGCAGATACTAGACGGGTAATCGATGGAGCTGCTGGTGGGTTCTTCATGGATAAAGCCATAGACGAAGGGTATGAACTTCTGGAGAAACTCGCTTCTAATCAAGCGTCTACTATTCGTTCCTCTATGACAAAGGGAGGCAAACATGATGTTGAAGCCATTTCTTTACTGACTGGGCAACTAGCTGTTCTTCACCAGAAGATTGATTCTTTGAAGCTAGGTAACAATTCCCCCCCTCACATGAGTGTCAATGCTATGGCTAGTGTTTCTGGTTACAATGCTTTTATATGTGACGCTTGTGGGGTAGCTGGACATAACTCTCAAGAGTGCCCCGCTCTCTCACATTCTAGTGAGCCAGTGCACGCATTGCAATCCCAACACAAGCCCCAGTTCGATCCTTACTCCAATACATATAATCCTGGGATGAGAGATCATCCAAATCTCTCGTATAGGAGTAATAATATGATGAATCCGCAAGAACAACATTATCCTCAACAACAACAACAATATCAACCACAAGCTCCTCCTGGATATCAGAGAACTCAGTTTCAACAGCTTCACAACACACCTCCTTCAGACCCAGCTATTGCTGAACTCAAAAGTCTCATGTTGCAGATGCAGAAAGGCATTATTTCCTTTCAAGCAGATACCAGGTCTCAATTTGAGAGCCTGCATGCTCAGAATAAGCTACAAGGGACACATAATAAGATGTTGGAGTCACAAATAGCTCAGCTGGCTAGTTCCTCTGCTAGTAGGCCATTTGGGTCATTGCCTTCGCAACCAATGCAACCAAGGAACACCGCCAATGCTATCACCCTATTTTAGGATTAGTATAAATAGCAAAATCAGAATATTATTATTGATCTTGGTTTTAGTCCTTATTTTCTCATAGTTTCTCTCAAGAACCCTAGTTTTACTACTTTTCATTGTGGATTCAAGATCAAACCTTTGGATTATTCGCAAGTTCAATATAGTTCTTCAGTTTGGTAATCTTCTTTATTGTTTTCTTTATTATTGATTAGATTAATTTCTTAGTTATTTGCAATAGTTCAAAGTATGAATTTTTACATGGAATTGGTTATTGTTTTCTCAAGCATGAGTGAGTAGTTTTATTTCTAGGATTGTGGGGATCTATGTATGCAATGAGGGATTGATAGATTAGTATAATTACCCTTTATTTCAATTGTTTCCTGTGATTGAATCGTTCATGCTAGATTTATGAATTAGGCCTGATTTGTATTTCTATTATCGCAATATTGAATCTGCATCGAGAGGAGAGATTTCGTATAGGCTTTCAATCATTAGGCATAGTGATCCTTGACCATTCGAGAGCGGCTAGGTGATCTTTGAGGGAGGTAATGTTTGAGAGAAATTACATGTGCCCTAGATAAATTGACTTATTGGGTGATTATTATTCGTCTCTGATTTCCCGAATTTATGCATAGTGATCCATAGTCCTAGTTCTTTATTAATTGATTCTTACCTTCATACTTAGTTCTGTCATTTGCCTATTAGTTTAGTCACACACCCATTTTCAACTGATTTAGTTAGTGTAATATTAGAATTCAGATACAATAAGTATAACTTTCTCTCTGTGGATTCGATCCTGACTTCCCTGACTACTTGTTAGTGGACCTTAGGTTATTTTTGATAAGGTGATACGACTTTAGCCTGTCAAATATTAGTGTCGTTGCCGGGGAGACGGTTTATTTTTATTTTATCTGAATTATAGTATTGCACTAACTTCTACTCCGAAGAACACCTGTTCTTTGGAGCATCTCACGTTTGTTTTAGTGTTTTTGGTGTATGAGTAGGAAATTGAAATCCCCAAATCTCATTCCATTTGATCCGGAGATTGAAAAGACCGCTCGTAGACTCAAAAAGAAAGCTAAGCAAACCAAGTTGACTGCAGGGACACCTTCCCAAAAGGCACCTTCTCCACCATCTTCACCACAACAAGGATTCCCCGCCTCACCTATTACTGCTAGAATGGGTGACGACACTAAACTCACCTTCAGAGATTATGCACAACCATCTCCTGATAATGTGCCCTCTGGGGTACGGTTGCCTACTATTGCTGCTGTAAACTTTGAAATCAAGTCTCATGTTCTGAATATGGTTCAGAATAATCAGTTTGCTGGGTTACCATCTGAAGACCCAAATCAGCACCTGCAGCGGTTCTTACAATGTTGTGCTACTCAGAAGCAAGCTGGTGTTACTGCTGATGAGATGAAACTCATCTTATTTGGTTTTTCTCTGCGCAACAAAGCTTTATTTTGGTATAATAAGCTACCTTCCACCATCACCACCTAGGCAGAACTCTCAAAGATCTTCCTCATCAAGTGGTACCCTTACCAAAAGACTGCAGATATGCGTCATGAGATAATGACTTTCACCCAAGATCCTGGAGAGTCATTGTATGAAGCTTGGGAACGATTCAAAGATCTGCAACGTCTTTGTCCCCATCATGGTTTTGACAAGTGGTATCTGTGCCATATTTTCTACACTAGAGTTGATGCAGATACTAGACGGGTAATCGATGGAGCTGCTGGTGGGTTCTTCATGGATAAAGCCATAGACGAAGGGTATGAACTTCTGGAGAAACTCGCTTCTAATCAAGCGTCTACTATTCGTTCCTCTATGACAAAGGGAGGCAAACATGATGTTGAAGCCATTTCTTCTTTGGCCGAGGGCAACTAGCTGTTCTTCACCAGAAGATTGATTCTTTGAAGCTAGGTAACAATTCCCCCCCCTCACATGAGTGTCAATGCTATGGCTAGTGTTTCTGGTTACAATGCTTTTATATGTGACGCTTGTGGGGTAGCTGGACATAACTCTCAAGAGTGCCCCGCTCTCTCACATTCTAGTGAGCCAGTGCACGCATTACAATCCCAACACAAGCCCCAGTTCGATCCTTACTCCAATACATATAATCCTGGGATGAGAGATCATCCAAATCTCTCGTATAGGAGTAATAATGTGATGAATCCGCAAGAACAACATTATCCTCAACAACAACAACAATATCAACCACAAGCTCCTCCTGGATATCAGAGAACTCAGTTTCAACTTCACAACACACCTCCTTCAGACCCAGCTATTGCTGAACTCAAAAGTCTCATGTTGCAGATGCAGAAAGGCATTATTTCCTTTCAAGCAGATACCAGGTCTCAATTTGAGAGCCTGCATGCTCAGAATAAGCTACAAGGGACACATAATAAGATGTTGGAGTCACAAATAGCTCAGTGGCTAGTTCCTCTCGCTAGTAGGCCATTTGGGTCATTGCCTTCGCAACCAATGCAACCAAGGGACACCGCCAATCTTGTCACCCTATTTTAGGATTAGTATAAATAGCAAAATCGAATATTATTATTGATCTTGGTTTTAGTCTTTATTTTCTCATAGTTTCTCTCAAGAACCCTTGTTTTACTACTTTTCATTGTGGATTCAAGATCAAACCTTTGGATTATTCGCAAGTTCAATATAGTTCTTCAGTTTGGTAATCTTCTTTATTGTTTTCTTTATTATTGATTAGATTAATTTCTTATTTATTTGCAATAGTTCAAAGTATGAATTTTTACATGGAATTGGTTATTGTTTTCTCAAGCATGAGTGAGTAGTTTTATTTATAGGATTGTGGGGATCTATGTATGCAATGAGGGATTGATAGATTAGTATAATTACCCTTTATTTCAATTGTTTCCTGTGATTGAATCGTTCATGCTAGATTTATGAATTAGGCACGATTTGTATTTCTATTATCGCAATATTGAATCCGCATCGAGATGAGAGATTTCGTATAGGCTTTCAATCATTAGGCATAGTGATCCTTGACCATGCGAGAGCGGCTAGGTGATCTTTGAGGGAGGTAATGTTTGAGAGAAATTACATGTGCCCTAGATAAATTGACTTATTGGGTGATTATTATTCGTCTCTGATTTCCCGAATTTATGCATAGTGATCCATAGTCCTAGTTCTTTATTAATTGATTCTTACCTTCATACTTAGTTCTGTCATTTGCCTATTAGTTTAGTCACACACCCATTTTCAACTGATTTAGTTAGTGTAATATTAGAATTCGAGATACAATAAGTATAACTTTCTCTCTGTGGATTCGATCCGACTTCCCGACTACTTGTTAGTGGACCTTAGGTTATTTTTGATAAGGTGATACGACTTTAGCCTGTCAAATATTAGTGTCGTTGCCGGGGAGACGGTTTATTTTTATTTTATCTGAATTATAGTATTGCACTAACCTCTACTCCGAAGAACACCTGTTCTTTGGAGCATCTCACGTTTGTTTTAGTGTTTTTGGTGTATGAGTAGGAAATTGAAATCCCCAAATCTCATTCCATTTGATCCGGAGATTGAAAAGACCGCTCGTAGACTCAAAAAGAAAGCTAAGCAAACCAAGTTGACTGCAGGGACACCTTCCCAAAAGGCACCTTCTCCACCATCTTCACCACAACAAGGATTCCCCGCCTCACCTATTACTGCTAGAATGGGTGACGACGCTAAACTCACCTTCAGAGATTATGCACAACCATCTCCCGATAATGTACCCTCTGGGGGTACGGTTGCCTACTATTGCTTCTGCAAACTTTGAAATCAAGTCTCATATTCTGAATATGGTTCAGAATAATCAGTTTGCTGGGTTACCATCTGAAGACCCAAATCAGCACCTGCAGCGGTTCTTACAATGTTATGCTACTCAGAAGCAAGCTGGTGTTACTGCTGATGAGATGAAACTCATCTTATTTGGTTTTTCTCTGCGCAACAAAGCTTTATTTTGGTATAATAAGCTACCTTCCACCATCACCACCTAGGCAGAACTCTCAAAGATCTTCCTCATCAAGTGGTACCCTTACCAAAAGATGAGATATGCGTCATGAGATAATGACTTTCACCCAAGATCCCGGAGAGTCATTGTATGAAGCTTGGGAACGATTCAAAGATCTCGCAACGTCTTTGTCCCCATCATGGTTTTGACAAGTGGTATCTGTGCCATATTTTCTACACTAGAGTTGATGCAGATACTAGACGGGTAATCGATGGAGCTGCTGGTGGGTTCTTCATGGATAAAGCCATAGACGAAGGGTATGAACTTCTGGAGAAACTCGCTTCTAATCAAGCGTCTACTATTCGTTCCTCTATGACAAAGGGAGGCAAACATGATGTTGAAGCCATTTCTTTCTTGGCCGAGGCAACTAGTCGTTCTTCACCAGAAGATTGATTCTTTGAAGCTAGGTAATAATTCCCCCCCTCACATGAGTGTCAATGCTATGGCTAGTGTTTACGGTTACAATGCTTTTATATGTGACGCTTGTGGGGTAGCTGGACATAACTCTCAAGAGTGCCCCGCTCTCACATTCTAGTGAGCCAGTGCACGCATTACAATCCCAACACAAGCCCCAGTTCGATCCTTACTCCAATACATATAATCCTGGGATGAGAGATCATCCAAATCTCTCGTATAGGAGTAATAATGTGATGAATCCGCAAGAACAACATTATCCTCAACAACAACAACAATATCAACCACAAGCTCCTCCTGGATATCAGAGAACTCAGTTTCAACAGCTTCACAACACACCTCCTTCAGACCCAGCTATTGCTGAACTCAAAAGTCTCATGTTGCAGATGCAGAAAGGCATTATTTCCTTTCAAGCAGATACCAGGTCTCAATTTGAGAGCCTGCATGCTCAGAATAAGCTACAAGGGACACATAATAAGATGTTGGAGTCACAAATAGCTCAGCTGGCTAGTTCCTCTGCTAGTAGGCCATTTGGGTCATTGCCTTCGCAACCAATGCAACCAAGGGACACCGTCAATGCTGTCACCCTATTTTAGGATTAGTATAAATAGCAAAATCAGAATATTATTATTGATCTTGGTTTTAGTCTTTATTTTCTCATAGTTTCTCTCAAGAACCCTAGTTTTACTACTTTTCATTGTGGATTCAAGATCAAACCTTTGGATTATTCGCAAGTTCAATATAGTTCTTCAGTTTGGTAATCTTCTTTATTGTTTTCTTTATTATTGATTAGATTAATTTCTTAGTTATTTGCAATAGTTCAAAGTATGAATTTTTACATGGAATTGGTTATTGTTTTCTCAAGCATGAGTGAGTAGTTTTATTTATAGGATTGTGGGGATCTATGTATGCAATGAGGGATTGATAGATTAGTATAATTACCCTTTATTTCAATTGTTTACTGTGATTGAATCGTTCATGCTAGATTTACGAATTAGGCCTGATTTGTATTTCTATTATCGCAATATTGAATCTGCATCGAGAGGAGAGATTTCGTATAGGCTTTCAATCATTAGGCATAGTGATCCTTGACCATGCGAGAGCGGCTAGGTGATCTTTGAGGGAGGTAATGTTTGAGAGAAATTACATGTGCCCTAGATAAATTGACTTATTGGGTGATTATTATTCGTCTCTGATTTCCCGAATTTATGCATAGTGATCCATAGTCCTAGTTCTTTATTAATTGATTCTTACCTTCATACTTAGTTCTGTCATTTGCCTATTAGTTTAGTCACACACCCATTTTCAACTGATTTAGTTAGTGTAATATTAGAATTCAGATACAATAAGTATAACTTTCTCTCTGTGGATTCGATCCTGACTTCCCTGACTACTTGTTAGTGGACCTTAGGTTATTTTTGATAAGGTGATACGACTTTAGCCTGTCAAATATTAGTGTCGTTGCCGGGGAGACGGTTTATTTTTATTTTATCTGAATTATAGTATTGCACTAACCTCTACTCCGAAGAACACCTGTTCTTTGGAGCATCTCACGTTTGTTTTAGTGTTTTTGGTGTATGAGTAGGAAATTGAAATCCCCAAATCTCATTCCATTTGATCCGGAGATTGAAAAGACCGCTCGTAGACTCAAAAAGAAAGCTAAGCAAACCAAGTTGACTGCAGGGACACCTTCCCAAAAGGCACCTTCTCCACCATCTTCACCACAACAAGGATTCCCCGCCTCACCTATTACTGCTAGAATGGGTGACGACGCTAAACTCACCTTCAGAGATTATGCACAACCATCTCCTGATAATGTGCCCTCTGGGGTACGGTTGCCTACTATTGCTGCTGCAAACTTTGAAATCAAGTCTCATGTTCTGAATATGGTTCAGAATAATCAGTTTGCTGGGTTACCATCTGAAGACCCAAATCAGCACCTGCAGCGGTTCTTACAATGTTGTGCTACTCAGAAGCAAGCTGGTGTTACTGCTGATGAGATGAAACTCATCTTATTTGGTTTTTCTCTGCGCAACAAAGCTTTATTTTGGTATAATAAGCTACCTTCCACCATCACCACCTAGGCAGAACTCTCAAAGATCTTCCTCATCAAGTGGTACCCTTACCAAAAGATGCTGAGATATGCGTCATGAGATAATGACTTTCACCCAAGATCCCGGAGAGTCATTGTATGAAGCTTGGGAACGATTCAAAGATCTCGCAACGTCTTTGTCCCCATCATGGTTTTGACAAGTGGTATCTCGTGCCATATTTTCTACACTAGAGTTGATGCGAGATATTAGACGGGTAATCGATGGAGCCGCTGGTGGGTTCTTCATGGATAAAGCCATAGACGAAGGGTATGAACTTACGGAGAAACTTCGCTTCTAATCAAGCGTCTACTATTCGTTCCTCTATGACAAAGGGAGGCAAACATGATGTTGAAGCCATTTCTTTACTGACTGGGCAACTAGCTGTTCTTCACCAGAAGATTGATTCTTTGAAGCTAGGTAACAATTCCCCCCCCTCACGTGAGTGTCAATGCTATGGCTAGTGTTTTGGGTTACAATGCTTTTATATGTGACGCTTGTGGGGTAGTTGGACATAACTCTCAAGAGTGCCCCGCTCTCTCACATTCTAGTGAGCCGGTGCACGCATTACAATCCCAACACAAGCCCCGGTTCGATCCTTACTCCAATACATATAATCCTGGGATGAGAGATCATCCAAATCTCTCGTATAGGAGTAATAATGTGATGAATCCGCAAGAACAACATTATCCTCAACAACAACAACAATATCAACCACAAGCTCCTCCTGGATATCAGAGAACTCAGTTTCAACAGCTTCACAACACACCTCCTTCAGACCCAGCTATTGCTGAACTCAAAAGTCTCATGTTGCGGATGCAGAAAGGCATTATTTCCTTTCAAGCAGATACCAGGTCTCAATTTGAGAGCCTGCATGCTCAGAATAAGCTACAAGGGACACATAATAAGATGTTGGAGTCACAAATAGCTCGGTGGCT
Source organism: Beta corolliflora (assembly GCA_947648045.1). NCBI lineage: Eukaryota > Viridiplantae > Streptophyta > Magnoliopsida > Caryophyllales > Amaranthaceae > Beta > Beta corolliflora. The sequence continues at coordinate 1,501,446 of CANSZD010002917.1, read as the reverse complement.
AGTTCCTCTCGCTAGTAGGCCATTTGGGTCATTGCCTTCGCAACCAATGCAACCAAGGGACACCGTCAATCTTTGTCACCCTATTTTAGGATTAGTATAAATAGCAAAATCAGAATATTATTATTGATCTTGGTTTTAGTCTTTATTTTCTCATAGTTTCTCTCAAGAACCCTAGTTTTACTACTTTTCATTGTGGATTCAAGATCAAACCTTTGGATTATTCGCAAGTTCAATATAGTTCTTCAGTTTGGTAATCTTCTTTATTGTTTTCTTTATTATTGATTAGATTAATTTCTTAGTTATTTGCAATAGTTCAAAGTATGAATTTTTACATGGAATTGGTTATTGTTTTCTCAAGCATGAGTGAGTAGTTTTATTTATAGGATTGTGGGGATCTATGTATGCAATGAGGGATTGATAGATTAGTATAATTACCCTTTATTTCAATTGTTTACTGTGATTGAATCGTTCATGCTAGATTTACGAATTAGGCCTGATTTGTATTTCTATTATCGCAATATTGAATCTGCATCGAGAGGAGAGATTTCGTATAGGCTTTCAATCATTAGGCATAGTGATCCTTGACCATGCGAGAGCGGCTAGGTGATCTTTGAGGGAGGTAATGTTTGAGAGAAATTACATGTGCCCTAGATAAATTGACTTATTGGGTGATTATTATTCGTCTCTGATTTCCCGAATTTATGCATAGTGATCCATAGTCCTAGTTCTTTATTAATTGATTCTTACCTTCATACTTAGTTCTGTCATTTACCTATTAGTTTAGTCACACACCCATTTTCAACTGATTTAGTTAGTGTAATATTAGAATTCAGATACAATAAGTATAACTTTCTCTCTGTGGATTCGATCCTGACTTCCCTGACTACTTGTTAGTGGACCTTAGGTTATTTTTGATAAGGTGATACGACTTTAGCCTGTCAAATATTAGTGTCGTTGCCGGGGAGACGGTTTATTTTTATTTTATCTGAATTATAGTATTGCACTAACCTCTACTCCGAAGAACACCTGTTCTTTGGAGCATCTCACGTTTGTTTTAGTGTTTTTGGTGTATGAGTAGGAAATTGAAATCCCCAAATCTCATTCCATTTGATCCGGAGATTGAAAAGACCGCTCGTAGACTCAAAAAGAAAGCTAAGCAAACCAAGTTGACTGCAGGGACACCTTCCCAAAAGGCACCTTCTCCACCATCTTCACCACAACAAGGATTCCCCGCCTCACCTATTACTGCTAGAATGGGTGACGACGCTAAACTCACCTTCAGAGATTATGCACAACCATCTCCTGATAATGTGCCCTCTGGGGTACGGTTGCCTACTATTGCTGCTGCAAACTTTGAAATCAAGTCTCATGTTCTGAATATGGTTCAGAATAATCAGTTTGCTGGGTTACCATCGAAGACCCAAATCGGCACTGCGGCGGTTCTTACAATGTTGTGCTACTCGAAGCAAGTTGGTGTTACTGCTGATGAGATGAAACTCATCTTATTTGGTTTTTCTCTGCGCAACAAAGCTTTATTTTGGTATAATAAGCTACCTTCCACCATCACCACCTAGGCAGAACTCTCAAAGATCTTCCTCATCAAGTGGTACCCTTACCAAAAGCTCAGAGATATGCGTCATGAGATAATGACTTTCACCCAAGATCTCGGAGAGTCATTGTATGAAGCTTGGGAACGATTCAAAGATCTCGCAACGTCTTTGTCCCCATCATGGTTTTGACAAGTGGTATACGTGCCATATTTTCTACACTAGAGTTGATGCAGATATTAGACGGGTAATCGATGGAGCTGCTGGTGGGTTCTTCATGGATAAAGCCATAGACGAAGGGTATGAACTTCTGGAGAAACTCGCTTCTAATCAAGCGTCTACTATTCGTTCCTCTATGACAAAGGGAGGCAAACATGATGTTGAAGCCATTTCTTTGCTGACCGGGCAACTAGCTGTTCTTCACCAGAAGATTGATTCTTTGAAGCTAGGTAACAATTCCCCCCCCTCACGTGAGTGTCAATGCTATGGCTAGTGTTTCTGGTTACAATGCTTTTATATGTGACGCTTGTGGGGTAGCTGGACATAACTCTCAAGAGTGCCCCGCTCTCTCACATTCTAGTGAGCCAGTGCACGCATTACAATCCCAACACAAGCCCCAGTTCGATCCTTACTCCAATACATATAATCCTGGGATGAGAGATCATCCAAATCTCTCGTATAGGAGTAATAATGTGATGAATCCGCAAGAACAACATTATCCTCAACAACAACAACAATATCAACCACAAGCTCCTCCTGGATATCAGAGAACTCAGTTTCAACAGCTTCACAACACACCTCCTTCAGACCCAGCTATTGCTGAACTCAAAAGTCTCATGTTGCAGATGCAGAAAGGCATTATTTCCTTTCACGCAGATACCAGGTCTCAATTTGAGAGCCTGCATGCTCAGAATAAGCTACAAGGGACACATAATAAGATGTTGGAGTCACAAATAGCTCGGCTGGCTAGTTCCTCTGCTAGTAGGCCATTTGGGTCATTGCCTTCGCAACCAATGCAACCAAGGGACACCGCCAATGCTGTCACCCTATTTTAGGATTAGTATAAATAGCAAAATCAGAATATTATTATTGATCTTGGTTTTATTCTTTATTTTCTCATAGTTTCTCTCAAGAACCCTAGTTTTACTACTTTTCATTGTGGATTCAAGATCAAACCTTTGGATTATTCGAAAGTTCAATATAGTTCTTCAGTTTGGTAATCTTCTTTATTGTTTTCTTTATTATTGATTAGATTAATTTCTTAGTTATTTGCAATAGTTCAAAGTATGAATTTTTACATGGAATTGGTTATTGTTTTCTCAAGCATGAGTGAGTAGTTTTATTTATAGGATTGTGGGGATCTATGTATGCAATGAGGGATTGATAGATTAGTGTAATTACCCTTTATTTCAATTGTTTACTGTGATTGAATCGTTCATGCTAGATTTATGAATTAGGCCTGATTTGTATTTCTATTATTATCGCAATATTGAATCTGCTTCGAGAGGAGAGATTTCGTATAGGCTTTCAATCATTAGGCATAGTGATCCTTGACCATGTGAGAGCGGCTAGGTGATCTTTGAGGGAGGTAATGTTCGAGAGAAATTACATGTGCCCTAAATAAATTGACTTATTGGGTGATTATTATTCGTCTCTGATTTCCCGAATTTATGCATAGTGATCCATAGTCCTAGTTCTTTATTAATTGATTCTTACCTTCATACTTAGTTACGTCATTTGCCTATTAGTTTACACACCCATTTTCAATCGATTTAGTTAGTATAATATTAGAATTCGGATAAAATAAGTATAATTTTCTCTCTGTGGATTCGATCCCGACTTCCACGACTACTTGTTAGTGGACCTTAGGTTATTTTTGATAAGGTGATACGACTTTGCTTTGTCAAGGCGCATCCTCGAGGAATAGGAGTCGGCGTAGCTCGAGACTTCACTCCTCGCCCTCCTTCGATGCATCAACACCACGAGATCTAGTGTGTCGTGGCTTTGATCCCTCAAGACCCTAATTATCAATTATGTTAATTAGTTATTATTTAATGTCCATGTACGTTCGTCGTTATTATATTGTAATTACTAGTAATTTATAACTATTGACATTCTAATAATTAATTCACTAAAATTAAAACAATAAATAATATTAACATGCTACTAACATGCATTAACATAATAACATGCTACTAACATGCATTAACATAATAATATGCTAATATCATTAAATATTATTATAACATATTAACATGCTCAAACAAATTAAAATAATTTATAACTATTGACATTCTAATAATTAATTCACTAAAATTAAAACAATAAATAATATTAACATGCTACTACATTATTCGAAATTAAAAAAAAACAAATTATTCGAATGAGAGAGAAAGTGATTGAGAGTGGTGGTGGTGGTGGTTGCTATGGTAGTTGGGGTGGTGGTTGGGGTGAGGTGAGAGAAAGTAAGAGTGAGAGTGAGAATGAGAGAGAGAGAGTGATTGAGTGTGAGTGAGAGAGTGAGAGTGAGTGAGAGTGAGTGAGAGTGTGTATATGTAGGGGTAGTTTAGGGATATTTTGGACGATTTTTAGTAAATACGGACGATAGATAGTAATGCCCTTAAAAAAGACCTAAAAAGAAAAACCTATCTTCCCTTCCCACCAAAAACCCCTGCGATTCGGCGACCACCTTACCACTCCCTCGGCTTGACTTTTTTAGACACCCAAAACCCCCCCCCCCCCCCCGCGACCACCCCCCATTTTCGCTCGGGGTGTGCACTTACGGACTGGGACCGGAATTTGGACCGGAATGGACCGGACCGGAAAATTCCGGTCTGGTCTCCGGTCCATGAAAATTTGGAATTCCGGGTTTCCGGTCCGGTCCGGTCCAAACCCGGAATTTTCCGGTCCTGACCGGTGGACCGGAATTCCTGTTTTCTTTAAAAAAATAAGTTTAAAGGTTAAAAAAAAGTTCAAAACTTAGAAAGTTAAAACCTCATATTTATTGCCTTTAAGATTATTGATTTTAGAATTATTATATTTTAATATATTGAATTTATAAATATGTTTAAACCTAAGAAAAAAGTTTTTTTTTTAATAAAAAAAATATAAATTACGGTCCAACCGGTCCAAAATCGGACCAGACTGGAATTTTTCCGGTCCCGATCCAAAAAAAATTTCAGATACGGGTCCACCGATCCAACCGGTCCGGTCCTGGACCGGTGCACACCCCTAACTGTCGCGACCAACCCCTCTCCAGCCCCTGCGAACACCTCCCATCCCCATCGCCTGCGACCACCCCCTCCCCCACCCTCCAAACCTTACCTGAAACGACCTTTCCATCCCCCATCCTGAAACAACTCTCCCGCCCCCGAAAATTCTCTCTCCTCCATTTTCGACGCCTATGCTCTCCTCCACCTCTCCGAAAACCTTAATTCCAAAACCTTACTCTCGCTCGCTCAGACTCCAACTCCTTCGCCGGGGTTAGTGTGGGATGATGGTGACTTGTGAATGAGGGTGAAAGAGGTGGCGGCTTGCGAAGGAGGGAGAACGAGGTGGCGATGCTGGGTGGTGGTGATACTTGGTAATTTCGACAAAAATTTTGAATTATTGGGTGGTAGTGAGGGGTTTTAAGTGGGTTTTAGTGGGTGGTGGTGGAGCTAGGGTGGGGATGGGGTGTTGGGTTGTGGTGGGGAGGAGGAACAAAGAGAGGTTGGAGAAGGTGGTCTGGTGGTGGAGTAATAGAGGGGTGGAGGCGGGAGAAAGAAGGTATGGAGGAGAGAGATTAGTCAAAAGGAAAAAAAATTACATGTTGTTCACGTCTCTGGTCACCTAAACCTATTAAAAGAAAATATCTTAATAAACTTTGATTATTCAGAGTTAGCCTAAGATCTAATTTATTTTTAGCAAACCAACTAAAATTTGGCTTATTCTTGACAATTATTCTAATTTTAATAATGTACAAACACATTAGATAGATGTGCACATTATTTGGCAATAGTTATGGAAGTAAAATTTATAAGGGAGATGTGGTAGCTCAGTGTACTACTACGCCAAATTCTAGGGCGCAGCCCAGGGTATGAATCTTCATCCCAACAATATGTTGGTGGGATTAATCTTGTAGTGGCAGTGGGCCTTCATGCCTGTTGTCTCTCGGCTGTTTTGCCTTGTACGATTGTATCGAACCTCTGAGCTGGTGTTCCCTGCAAGCTAGTAGCTTAAAAGAGGTTGATTATCGCCTCTTCGGATCAATTATCTTTCCTAATAAAAAAAAATGGAAGTAAAATTTATATGTAAAAAAAACTATTCGGTACCGAATAGGCGAATAGTTTGAATCGAGCCGAATAAAGATGTGAATAATTAAAAGGGACATCTGTCCAATGGTATTCAGCAATTTTCTAGTATCAACTTGAATAGAGGTCGTGTCGAATGGTGAAAGACTTAAAAGCCCATTTGTCAATCAGTCACCAACTTTTCAACTGCTGACTAAACTTATGTCTTTTTCTCTCTCTCTCTAATTCTTGTTCCTATCCCTTAGGATACTCGTGGTTGCTCTGCTTCAACATACCAATACCCTTCACGAGAAACCATGACTAATGGTAAAGATATTCTTAGCAAAGTTAAGGTATTCATTCAAATTATTTCTACCCACATACTTTATTTTACTTAATATAGATTCAATTATTCTTGTTTATGTTTTTCCTCCCGTTTGTGTATGCAACTGGGTAATTTAATTGAAATTTATTGATTTTTTTCTTCTAAAATCTTCAAGCATGAAGTATTATTAATGATATTGATGATTTACTATTTCTGCCAATAAAATTTAGGAAACAAGTTTGGAAATATATTTTAGGTGTGGGCTTTCATCATGGATAGTTCTCAGGTGACCATTTTCCATTTTAGAATTATTATCTATTTCATCATCTGTCATGCTTTGTTGATTTTGGTTCATGCTATGTCATTTTTTTACGGATTCTTAGCTCATCTGTTAAAATTGTAAGATTATCTTTTGTCGCGTTATAATTATTGCCCGAATGAAGGGGATCTAGTCTGAATTTTTCTAACTTTTTAGTTTGGCCTCATATGATGTTTTTGATGTGTGCAAGATATAACTCATGATAGGATAATGTGTTGTTTTTGTGCCTTTGAATTGATATGAAAACTAGAACTAGAAAATGTAGTTTCGAATTATTTGTTGTCAGTTTTCAAAATTGACATGTTTAGTAAACTAGTATAAGTATGATGAACTTTAAGTTTATTATATTTCTTATATCATATGACTTCTACATACTTAAAACTAAAAACTAGAAACTGCCGGGGACCCCGAACGGGCCTTAGATATTAGCAAAATGTTATGGTCAAAGTTGGATATTTGGCTAATGCAGAAGTTCAATTGTTGCAATTAAATTGGCATCTAGTCTTTGCTTATACTCATTCAACATGTGTCCAAGACACTTGTGATTTTTTTTCTTCAACTTATAATGCAGTATGCGCAAACCTTTTCTGTGACACTTTCATGGAGCTTCCAGAAGTTATTTATTAGTTCTAAGTATAGAGTTTAGGTTCCAACCATTCCAATAATATAAACATGAAATTTGAAGGTCGTTTTGTGGATAAGATAGATTTAATGGTGATCTTATGCACTTCCATATGCCACCATTGCAGAAAGTTGATTCTGGGCTTGAGAAAGTGGTAGAAATGTAGGACGTACGCAAACCTATTTTTTTAGTCATTGGGCAGAGTGATCCTTTGCTACTTCAGCGTGTGAGTCCTTTGATAGCTACATCTTTCCTTATAGAGCGCTTAGACCAAGGCCCTAATAGGAATGAGGCATTGTCCTTGTTCTCGAGAAGTTAAAGGGATAATCTAAACCACCTCAAAGTTGGGTTGTTGTAATAGGCTTTCATAGTCCTTGCAAGAAAGTGCTTAAGTTTTGGGCAGTACGACTTTTAGCTTTGCGCAAGCTACATGTATGACATAAGTTAAAAGAAGATTCTGCCATCGCAAAAAATGGTCCGCCAACTAAACTTGGCTGCAACCAGCAAGGCTCTTTGGCCACTTTTCAGTAACTTTTGCATTAAGCATGATTCAAATGAATGCATAAATGTTAAGGAATTGTTGCATCATGTTCAGTCGGACCTTTCGAAGTTTCGATTGACTGAAAACTTGTGTTTCATAATTAGAATGTGTGTATTCTTTTAAAAAGAAAGAAATTTGTTGCCTTGACTTTTTATCCTTTTGCTCGATGTGAAAAAAATGGAGTGTTTAGTAGTTATCTGTGATATAAGGATCATAATTAATATAATCTGAACTCCTTGGCAGGAAAAGGTTGGTCTAGGCTCTACTGCATCTTCTGCAGAAACTGGAAAAGGGAAGAGCAAGATATCAAAGCATGTTACACATGGCTATGACACGGCGAAGGGCAAATCGGCTCATCCGATGGAGGATTATGTTTTTGCAGAATTTAAGCAGGTGGATGATAATGAGCTTGGTCTGTTTGCTATATTTGATGGTCATGTGAGCCAAGAGGTTCCTGATTATTTGAGATCCAATTTATTCAACAACATATTGAAAGAGGTACATATCGTGTGTTTCTATGACTCAATAATATCCATTTGAACTCTTAATATTCAAAGGTTTACTTTAGCTTTATTCCAAATAATACATGTATGTGAAATTCTAATGATTTGCTTACAGAAGTTCAATAATATTTCCAAAATAATTTTGTGTATTAGACTATTAGTTACAAATTGTAGGCGCATTTGTTTTAGAATGTAGTACTAAAAGGAAAATGCATTCGGTTAATTTTTAATACTTGTTTGGTTAGCCATGGAAAGTGTTCCCTTGAATTAGTGGTGCTTAGGAATATTCTTTGCATGAAGCTTACTGTTTCTTGGTAATGACTATATTTCTTCCATGTTTCACATGACTCAAAACAGCCTGATTTTTGGAATGAGACTGAGAATGCTGTCAGAAGAGCTTATCAGATAACTGATGAGAAAATTTTGAAAAAATCAGCTGACTTAGGAAAAGGCGGCTCGACTGCAGTTACAGCAATTCTTATTAATTGTCAAAAACTGGTGGTGGCGAACATTGGGGACTCGAGGGCAGTAATATGCCGAAATGGAAAGGCTAAACAGCTATCAGTCGACCATGAACCAGATAGAGAAAGGAAGGATATTGAAGATCGGGGTGGTTTCGTCACCAAGTTTCCAGGTTTATGTCAATTATTTGTTGCATTTCCACCAATTAGTTGATGTAAATAGGATCTATCATATAAGCATAACAATCATGGAATTAAAACTCTCCCGTTCCGTTACAGAACGGCCGTTCTGTAACGGATTTTGGATTTGCCGTTCCGCGAAATCCCGTTACGGAACGCCATAATAAAAATCACATACTTCTCGCCGCGTTGTCCGTTCCGTAACGCGAACTCGCCCGCGTTAGAACGTTTTTATTCCCGTTACATCCGTTCTTTTAAAACATTGGCCAAAAATATTTGATGATTTAATTATATAGTTGATGAAACATGATATTCTAATAGATTTTGTTATATTATGTTGTAATAATGCTTAATAACTAAAACAATGCAAATAAGGTTATAACGTATTAATGTGAATTTTTTTTAAAAATTCACGCCGCGTTGGCCGCGAAACGTTCTATTCCCCCGTTACAAGCCGTTCCCGCGACAACGCGACCGTTCCCGCGAACGCGACCGCGACCGCGTTTTTTTTCCCTGATAACAATCGTAATATCAGGTCATGTTTATTCTGTGAGTTCTCGAAGATAAATCGACATGATTGTTTCAGGGGACGTGGCACGTGTTGACGGGCAATTGGCAGTGGCAAGAGCATTTGGTGACAAGACCATAAAAGATCATCTTAGTTCAGAACCGCATGTAACAATTGAGATGATAGATGATGATACTGAGTTTGTTATTTTGGCTAGCGATGGGATCTGGCATGTTAGTCCTCTTCTAATTTTACAGGATCCTCCTTAGTTCTTACTATACGACATCTTCTTTTCTTCTTGTTATCCTTTAATTTTTTTTATCCTTGAGGGTGCGTTCTCTTCTCCTTCGTATAATATGCTCTACGGATCAATTATTAACATAAGCTGAAATCAAGGCTCATCAGGTCTAATTAAGTCGAATAAGTTTTGGTGAAGGTAACGCACCCTATAGTGATCTGTTGAAGTAGATTGAAAAGCATGAATAAAATGAATAGTGTATGCTGGATTTATGCTAATACTTAGAATTATTCATAGGTAATGAACAATCAAGAAGCGGTGGACTGCGTTAAGGATGTAAAGGAAGCTCGTGCTGCTGCAAAAGCTTTGATTGAGGAAGCTCTAAAAAGGAACAGTACTGATGATATTTCAGTGGTAGTTGTGATGTTTCAGATGTAAATGTTAAGGAAGGTCACATTTGCTGCGTGAATTGTAAGGTTAAAATCTTGTCATTTTTGCTTGTTTGCATATTTAAAGTGTGTTTCTTAGCTGCTGCTCGTGAACCACTGAACCAGTAGAATCCTTCCTGTTTTGCAATAGTTTTTACCAATTATTTTGCATTTAGTTGAGCAAAATATGGAAGCATTTTAGCTTTATGATCAATAAAATTTAAAATTTTCAATAACAGAAATAATAACATACATATTTAGTGACGTTATTACATAAATCTGCATTGGATTTTGAAATAAAACCCGAATGCTCCTTCTCTTCTTCCTCTTTAGCAGCAGCTTCTTCTTGTTCTCTTTTTTTTTTTGGTGAAAGATGGATGCATTAAAACTTAAATAGTAGTGTCATACAACTCCTGAGAGCAAACTATAGTGTCATTACTAATACATTCTTCTAGATACGTCTCTACGCAATAGCTAGGAACATGATGGAAAATGCTAGCTACGCTATTACATATTTGTGGGTCTTCATGCGCCATACAATGTTTCGCCATCTTGTCCGCAATTCTGTTATCATGCCTCTTGCAATGGAGAATCTTGAACTCCTCAAACTTCCTGCCTAACTCCCTGCATTTACATAAGACATCAGTATATATGTTAGTTTGGGTTACTTCCTGGTCAAGGAGTTGTGTGGCCATTTTACAATCGGAAAAAAGCACCAACTTCCTAAAACCATGGTGGAGGGCGAATGATAACCCCTCATGAATACCCTGAAGCTCCGCCCCCAATGCATCTCGTGCGAAAGTGGTCTTGGTAAACCCCAACACCCAGCTCCCCTCATTCGTTCTAATCACCCCCGCTAGGCCACTAGTTTGGGCGTGGCTTTTAAATGCGGCATCCACATTTAACATGGTCCAAGAGTAGGGTGTATGATCCCCTAAGCGATAGGGCTGGGTTTGTTTAGCTGTTTCTTCTTCACATATTGCTTTCCTTTATCTGCATATATAATGTTTGTTAGGACTGTATTTCCGTAAAATTTATTCATAATCGTTCCATGCTCTTTTGACCTTGAGAAGAGAAATTCGAGATGATTAATGAATGTAGGTTTGGTATCTTTAATTCGCGGTACTCCAGTGAATCCAAGTATTGGGATTTGCATGGATTAACAAAGCATCCTAATAGCTCAACGAGTTACTATACCGTAAATTTTTTCATATTGACGCACTTCCATCTTAACGCGTGCTACTTTGGCCAACCTCGGCTCATAATCTCGACTTCTAGGCTGCTCCTCAATTATTGCATCTATATCATATCTCAAGTACTGGATGTTCATTAAAACGGCTCATGAGATGCAAAACTAAAGGAGGTTGAGGTGGTGGAGTAGTGGCATCGCTTCCCACCTCATATCCCTGAGGTCTAGGGATCAAACCTCATGGGATTCATTTGAGGATTTCCCCTTATCCCCTTCAAGTGAGCCTCTTTCATCTTATCTTAAAAAAAATTATGCAAAACTAAAGGAATGTACCTTTCAAAAGTTCTACTGAAGCAGGAATAGAGGAGTATGAGTCAGACAGATGAGTCAAACAGTTAGTGAAGTGTTGTGGTTAGAAGGTTTGCTAAGATTTGGGTATTTATGTTACTGATCCCATTAAATTATTTTGTGGCAATGTGGCTGCTCAGCGTATTACTGAAAATATACAAACTGGTTTTTTGGCTAGATGTACATTTTTTTTAGGGGAAAAAAAATGTACATCTAGCAAATAAACCAATTTGTTTATTTTGCTAGATGTACATTATGTGAGAGAAAATATACAAACTGGTTTTTTTTGGCAAACAATTAATGGCAAATTGGCTCTTCAGCTAGCGGATCATGTATTCATATGACCAAGTCTTTGGGTACCAATCAGTGCAGGTTGTTGTCATCAATAATGGTCTTGTTGCTCAACCTACGGCCAGTGCTGTTTTACTTGATCAGTAACCTGATTTTGACAAGTTAAAAGGTTTGAGCTATTTTTTTTTGACAACAACATCATACAAAGACATACACAAAAACACTAGACAAGTGTACCATTCCTAGCTGCTACCGCTAACTCATGACTTTCATGAACCACATCCCTAGGTACTTTCCTAACCTCACAATACTTAAACATATTACAGACCACACGAATATCATAGCCTAAACTAGTCAACTGAAACGGGAACTGATTATTCCTTATCATACATACTAACATACTGGAAGTAGTCTGGACACTAACATATGTACTTCCTCGTTGCAAGCTTTCCTTCAATCCTCTGAGCATCGCCAAACCTTCACATTGAAGCACTTAAGTAGCTTTAACTTTATCATTACCCTTGAATACCTGACCATCCTCTAACATAATTGTCCATCTAATCCCTGCCGACGGGCAATCTTTCCTGACATTTTTCTTCCAAGCTCCATCCACCCGAACTCTGCACATCTTTCCCTGGCTGCCCAAAAACAACCACAAGCTCCTCATGAACGCTACTCTTATTCCTCACGCTTTCTCCTTTGCCCATCTTGATACTTTTCCCTCCATTCCTCTTCCTTAATAAAATCGTCTGCCATACGCAGAATCTCCAATGGATTTGGGTCACAACTACGGAACACAACATTGTTCCTATGCCTCCATATATCCCACATATACGCACACAAACTTTTAACTCTAAAATTATGGGGGCCATCATCTTTCCAGAATTTCTGCATGAAATTAGTGATCTAGTAGTTAATTGAAACATGATTAGAACTTCGTACCTGGATACTCAGCCATGATCCCCACCAAATCCTAGCACTTATTGAACAATCTCTGAATAAATGGGCTTCATCTTCCGTCGCAGCATTACATAGATAACAGCGCTCAATAACATTCAAATTTCTTTTAATTTCCTGAGATTCGTAGCTACTGACAGCGCCTTTGAAAGGATACGCTAGACAAAGACTTTCCATTTCGGTCTCATCCTCATTGCCCATAACTTATTCCAAAACTTCCTGTCCACACTCTGCCCACTATGGCAAGACTCTGCAGAGAGCAACATAGCATAAGCATCCTTGGTTATGAGTTTCCCTGAATTTGTTCTATTCCAGACATATGAATCTTCAACATCACACTCCGGAATGTGAACCGATAGAATTCTATGAGCCACATCCTTAGGAAAGATTCTCCAAATTAGTGAGGCATTCCAAGATTTCACTCCTGGATTCATCATATCCCTCACCTTCTGAACACCCAGTTGTCCCATACTAAGTCCCCTTCTCAGAGCTATTGGCTTATCCTGAACCCATCTATCCTGAAATATATGTGCCCCCTGCCCATTCCCAATAACTTTGCTGAATCCCTTCCCCGGAGGATGTATTGCCCAACACATACCCCTAAAACCCCATGATGCATTTCCAACATAATTCCCCTTCAAACCAATAGTGACAGGAGTGCCTTTATACTTGGCTGCTAAAACTCTGGATACCAGTAAATCATCACGCTTATGCAGTCTGAAAGCTTGCTTTGCCAAAACTGCGATATTAAATGCTCTAACATTCCGAATACCAAGGCCACCCATTCCTTTCGGCAACTCTATTCGATTCCTCTTCGCCCAATAAATTGGTGTTGCGCCAGAAGCATTTCTCCATAGGAACCTTGAAAAAATTGCATTAATGCTATCTGAAACTCGTTTTGGAAGCAGAAACACGAAAAGAACATGCTTGGCACAACGAAGCTAGAACAAAGATTGATCGGAAGAATTTTCCCTACATGAGACAATGCAAGATGTTTCCAGCTACCCACCTTTTTCCTTATTTTCTCTACAATAGGTAGGAACTTGCTTGAACTGCGACCATCTATCTCAATGTTATTACCAAGATATTTCCCCAACTCTTCAGCCGAAGGAGTCCCAATAACACGCCTCATGTACGACTCAGGTGGAGTATTAGGACTGAACATGACTAGTTGACTGAATCTTCGAATGACTTCTTTAACAACCCCACAAGTATGTGGAGTAGCTTTAAAGAACAGCAATGAATCATCTGCAAAGAATAGATGAGATACAGAAGGCCCATCCCTTGAGAGTCTAATTCCCTGAAACAAAGTCTCTTGCTCCGCTTTAACAATCATTCAGGAAAAAACCTCCATCACTAAAATAAATAGATATGGTGAAAACGGGTCTCCCTGTCTTAGCCCACATTGAGGTTTGAACCTTTTCGTAGCCTCCCCATTAATCAAAATAGAACACGATACGCCTAACGCACTTGCATGATCCAATGCCTTACCTTTTCCGGAAGCTCATACGCTGTAAAAGCCAATCTAAAAATTCCCAATTTACCTTATCATAAGCCTTGAACATATCAATCTTCAGTGCAGCAAGATATTCCACTCCTCTTTTCCTCCTTCTTAAGAAAGTCACAGCTTCATGTGCCAACAGGCACTTGTCCGACATCAACCTTCTAGGAACAAATGCATTTTGAAAAGGGGATACCAGAGAATGAATAATTGGCTTCAAACGATTAACTAGCACTTTAGATATGATTTTATAGATGACATTACACAGGCTTATGGGACGAAACTGTCCTGCTGCTTCAGGTTGATCAACCTTCGGAATCAAACATATAAGTGTAGAATTTCATTCCTTTAAAAGATAACCTTTGTTAAAGAAATGAGAAACCGCTTCAATCACATCTTTTCCAACAATCTCCCAACTTTTCTGGTAAAAAATTGCTGGCATTCCATCCGGACTTGGTGCCTTTAGACCTCCCAATTGAAAGACTGCCTCTGTAATTTCCCGCTCACAAACTCTGGCACTTAAACTTTGATGTTGCAACTCCGATAATGACGGAATGTAACTTTCAACATCACGCTCAATGGCTCGTACCTCATCGTCCCTATTACCACGATGCGTTTGGAAAATACCACTATAAAATTTCAAAATAACATCATGAATGTCTTTTTTGTCAGATTTCCATTTTCCATCTTCATCCTTAATCATCAATATCTCATTTCTCCTTTGCCTTGATTTAGCTTTCCTGAAAAACCATTTGCAATTCATATCCTCAAGCGCTACCCACTTACCTTTTGCTCTCTGTTTCCAATAGTCAAGCTGAATTTGAATCGTATGCTTTACTTGATTCTGAATTTCTGATTCATCACACCCATTATCACCATTCTGGACAGTTAATTGCGCATCTTCACAATCCTTAGACCAATTCTCCCAATCCAGGGCCATCTTTGCTTTATATTCACGACACCATTTGAACACTTGAAATCTTACCATTGCAATTTGTTTCAAAATTCTGAACATGGGTGAACCCTCAAATATCTCATTCCATCCTTTTTGAATAAACCTCTTCACCTCATCAAACTCTAAACACCACGCCTCTAATTTAATTTGACTCTTCTTTTTATGGCGCATTAGATTTGTATATACAATTATGGGGCTATGATCCGAAACCATGATGGGAAGGGTTACAACAGCTGCATCAGGGTGAGACTGAATCCAATCCTCCGAACCATATGCCCTATCAAGTCGCACATATATTCTTTCATCATCAGCCCTATTATTAAACCATGTGTATTTTGGTCCAAGTGATGGAATTTCCGTCAATACTAATTCCATTGTCCAGTCAATAAAAGCTTCTCGACCTTGAATATATCTTGCACCTCCCATTTTTTTATCACTACTGTCCAGTTGATTGAAATCCCCACAAATTAGGAAATTTTTAGTTCCATCTCCAATTTCCGCTTTTATATTATCCCAAACTAAAGGCCTTGATTAATGATACAGCGATCCATACAAAAGAATTAACTTCCATTCATACCTTTCACCCCTAATTACATCATATATCTTACATACTAAAAAGTTCCACGACTTGATACATACATTAATATTAACATTGCTACCCCCACAAAAGAGCTAAACCCCCTGCAGAACCATTAGCATTATATACAGCTATATTATACAAACCTAATATGTTAAACACCTTAGAAATAAGTAACTCATTAGCTTTAGTTTCAGACAGAAACACACACAGAAGGACTGAATTTGCGGACCAACCAACACAAGTAAGGAATTGTAGGGGAGTTCGCATCATTCAAGCCCCTACAACTCCATGACAAAATGATCATATGGCCCCCGGAGGCTGACTCGGCCCAGCCTCATGGCCGTGGTCATCATCTTCCTCAGTAGATTTGTAGTTCTTAATCTGCGCTGCTAACTTCTTTCGTTCCTCTTTAGCCCACTTTTTGAAGTCACGCTCAACCTCCATCATAATTTTACCCATCAAAGATCCTAACTCATCTAGCTTTCGCTTCTTAGTTCCTTTAATGATCTGTCCTGACTCATCTCGAGGCAAAGGTGGTCTCCCCCGTCGGCGTTTCTTCGATTTTTCATCAAGTCCTATCCCTGTTGTGTTCACCGACCCAAAACAAATACCCCCTGCTTCCAAATTCACCACATCATGTTGCTCCTTCCTGCCTGCAATAATGTCCCCACATCCTTTACCATCCCCCAAATCAGTCTGGGCATTGGTGATATGTCCTCCACAACTGATTTCGGCCATCACCCCCTCCTTTAACATCTCACCTTCCTTAGAAACATTTTCAAAATTTAACTTAATTGTTTGCGATATTTCCGGCGGCAAAATATTGTCCATGTAGTCAACTTGTTCAGGAAACCCAAGGAAGGGGATAATTTGAAGATTTGCAAATTGGTGTGCTGGAATATTACGACACTCAGAATGGAAAGAACTAGACGAACCTGATTGTAAAGAAGAATGAGATACAGGCATCTGCAAGGGAGTTTGAGGCGAGTTCCTATTTGAAATAATACCTTATATCCAATCCGATTCCTAGCCAGAGGCTCTTTCAATTGAGGCTGATGATGGTGGTTGTTCCGGAACTATAGCCCATGGACCTGAGGCTTCCTCAGAGGATCGAAAACTACCTGATTCTTGCTGCAATAAAATACGACTTGCTTCCAACATGCTTTCAAATCCAAACCATCAGTCGTAATGACTTCAGTATTGGGCTGAGCCCATACGTCTTCATACTAGGCTTGAAAAGACGACCTAGTGGGCATCCCACTTTCAATATCCCGAAAAACCGAGGGTTGAAATGGTAATTCTTCATTTGAAAATGGCTGAATTGAAGCAAACTTAGGAGATTCACTCATTTTGACTGTGTCCTCCAACACACGTGGGAGAGAGAGAGAAGATTCTGGTGCTTGTAGTAATGGTGGATTAAAGTAAATATCTTTTTCGCACAATATGAATGGCAAAGAATGAGAGCAAAAGCCAACATCCTTATCACCAATTTTTTCCAACCCCAACAAATCATTTCCACCATTCGTTTTCACCATACCCCACGTGTCCACTCCCTTAAATAATTCTCCAACCCCCTTAAATAAACATGTCCCTTTTGTCCTTTATAAATCTTTTTTTTGTTTAAAATATACACTACATCACCTGTCTTACCACGTTTATTTATTCCTGATTTTTTAATTCCAAGGCCACGTAGACTACTACCCTCATTCTGACTTTCAACATCCATCATTTTATCCCCCTTTCTCTTTCTACTCCATTTTTTGCTGCACTCACCTTTTTCAAAATTCCTATTATCCCTGTGAGAGCTACAAACTCTCTTCAATGATGGAAAAAACTGATCTTGATTATTATTTCGGCCTACGTAGCTTTCACTATCAGAGTTTGGATTTTCTTCCATTATTGCATCTTCATTATTTTCCTCATTACCTCCATCACCATCATCATCGCTTGAATCACTGCTACTTGAAGATACTAACTTCGACGATCTTCAGCCGAACTCTGGTAGTTGTGAATTGTGGAATGAATGGCAATCCAAAGATTTTGTTAGTGTACAATGGCGCATTAGCTTGGCCCAACATAAGTGCTGAATTTGGGTGACATGCTTCCATTAATACTCTATCAATCTCCTTCTTGACAAGAATCCATGGCTTGTTGCACCAATACTGCTTATGCCCAATTCGACCACATCGCTTACAGAGATTGAAAACACCTTCATAACGGAAAGCAACCCACACTCGACTTCCCTTCTTGAAATTCAAGAAAAGCACCCGATATCAAAGGATTTTTCACTCTCAACCATATTAGGGCTCACGTAACATTTCTTCGGACCAAGAACTTGAGATTTTTCATCAAATCGCATCACCTTCGCTACCTTGGCCAGAAGATTTGATGCAATCTCTAATGAACATAATGCAAATGGGATACCCTCAACCTTAACCCTAAAAAATTAGTTCTTCCATTTTCAAATAAGTGAAACACTTTTCTTAAAAAACTCTCACATAAGTGTTTCACTTATTTCAGAACGAAGGAAGTATGTCTTAAGGATTTGGGGCTACCTAGTCTGGCTAGTCTAATAGACTTCCACTGCACATGGGTATTTGGACTGATGCAGAAGTGTAGTAGAAGGAAAACAATACAAACAAATCTATATGGAGCGGAAAATAAGAATAACGACAAACGTAAATTTTAGCATGAAAAAACTCTCCCTAACAATTAGAGGAAGAACTACCAAAACATCAACTGATCCTTCAGCGAATATTGGTCACCAACGAGAGTTGGGATCGGGTGATATTTGTGGCCTCAATAATATCGTCAGGGTCACATCAATGTTATAATATAGTCGTCATATAACCTTGAGACCATGTTGTTGTCCATCTTGTGGTGAGTTTATTAGCTATTAAGCATAATCAGTGGTAGATCTTTATCCTAGACATTTTACCATTGGCGGGCGCGGATGTGTCGTTGTGCACCGCACCCGGCCAAAGATAAAATTTCTCCTACTCCCTTTTACACTAAGCAAGTATAATGGAAGTAGGGGTCGTATCCACAGGGAAACAGGGACGAGTTTAATACTTAGCGGGATTCAATACCTAGATTAAGCTAAGGGCCGAGAAACCTAATAACAAAGGGGGGTTTCAAGTAGATTTACTAACAAACTAAAACTAACTAGCATATAAATAAAATGAGAAATCAATATGGAAAGATCTTGAATCCGATTAACATCCACTTCAATTCATTATCGATCCTTGAACCTCCACTCTAATTATTTCCATAATTATCTATTGTCGAGAACTAATCTCGCATTCTCCTTATTCTTAGTTGAATAGCACGATCAGCGTGACTATAAAACCCTAACTAAAGGATAACCTATTTCGATCTGCGTCTAAGTTCAATCCAATAGCAGCAAAAAACACAGAGAACCAATAGACCTGCTAATGTCATACACGCGATAAACATTCAACAGTTGATTCAATTTCCCTAAGAAATAACCAAGACGATCTGCATCTAAGTTACTCCCTAGTTTGCTACCAATTGATAAAAGAATAAAACAATCCGATTCTATTCTTAAATCTAGTATTAGATTAATTACACAATCAAACTAGTAACGTTCCTAGCATAATTATGCAATAATCATAAAGTATAATCATAGAAATTAAACCATAATCAAAGAAAATAGAAAGAGAGGAAAGATCTATCAATAACGGTTGAAGCTTCATGTTAATCTCGTTCAAGAACAGTTCAAGCTACAAACCGATAGCATAAACTAAATCCAACATTGAAATCCCTAAAAACTAAACTAGGAAATGAAAACTAAAACTAGAAAATGAAAAACAAAGAAATGGAAAACAAAGAGGAATGAAGAAGGAAAGATGGAAAGAGGAGCATGAAGAAGGAAAGATGAAGAGAGGAGTATCCTCTCTCTCTCCTCAAACTTGCTGCTCCAATCCCTACATTTCAGCTCTCCTCTTCGTCCCCTCTTCGTCCTCTCTTTTAAAATAGGTTTTGGGATGCTTTTAAACCCCGCACAAAACGTGGCCGCTGAACCGACTAAAGCATCACGAGTCGCGACACTGATCGCGAGTCGCGAAGAGATCACTGCCTTCCCGCACAAAATGGTTGGGGTAAAGTGGTCGCGAGTCGCGACGTAGCTCGCGAGGTGCGAGGGCAGGGCTCGCGAGCTACTTCGTGAGTCGCGATGCTACTGGGCAGGCTCTTGTGCCTACTTGGCAGGCGTGCGAAGCCGGCTGTGGCTTGCCGAGCCGCTGGGGCTTCTTCTTTGGGCGATCTTGCCGCGAGCTTGCTAGGCATGCGGTGCTTGGGCTTGCGATGCTTGGGCATGCTTGCGATGCGGCCGGTGGAGCTTGGTTGTGGCGAGCTTGGTTGGTGAGACGATGTTGTGGAACCATTCATGCTTCCAAGAGCTCGGAACTTACAACTTTAACAATAATTAAAATATAAAATTCCGAACTTCCGCTAAGGTCGATTTATATGCAAACATTAACAATTCCGAATAAATCCCTTAGCAAAGTGTACCTAAAATACCACAAAAACATCGTATAACTTGAGCGTATCAAATACCCCCACAGTTGAACTTTACTCGACCTCGAGTAAACTCAAAAATGAGAAATACCAATTAAATCATCGCCCAAGCTATCGACACCAACCTACACTCCCCATCAACTACATCATCATCATCACATCTTAACAAAATACGCTCAAAACCTAAACGTAAGGGATGATGATTCCCCCACACTTAGATTCAAGCTCACCTGAAATATACAAAGACGCGACAACAATAATAACCAGCAACACCAACAAGAATCAAAATGCCAGCTCACGACACACTAAACTATCAGCTCTCCCAAACCTCAAAAGATGACCTACTACTACAACAACTAACTTAAAATAGCAAGCCATGGAACAAAGACAAAAAGGGATAAATTCCATGCTTACTCCCAAAAACAAAAAATCAACCAAAAGAATGTGAAAGCCAAAACTAATCTTCACAAAATCAAGGATAAATTCACCAACCATACCCGAAAACGCTTTCCACCTTATGACACCATCTCCGGCAAATGAGTTTTCAAAGTATATAATTCTCTCTTAATCTCTCATTTTGCCTAGGAGCCCTTTCGGGTTTTCATCCTAGCTTCTCACATTTTTTTCATCTCTTTTCTTTTTCCGGCTCACAAAACTCACCCGCTCAA
This sequence comes from Beta corolliflora, assembly GCA_947648045.1. Lineage (NCBI taxonomy): Eukaryota > Viridiplantae > Streptophyta > Magnoliopsida > Caryophyllales > Amaranthaceae > Beta > Beta corolliflora. Next base: position 1,480,475 of record CANSZD010002917.1, on the reverse strand, counting down.
CTAGCTCTTTTTTGCATAGGCCGCCCTTTCGGGTTTTCTACCTATCCGAGCCCCCAATTTTGCCCGAGTCGCCCGTCCTTGCGGGTTTTCAACTCAGCGGGATTCACTTCATCACTTTTTTTTTTTAAATATTTTTTTTTTTCATTTTTTCAAATTGAAAGAAATAAATACAACATAGATACATGAGAATGAGAATACCCTCCCCCCTACTTAAACTACACATTGTCCTCAATGTGATGACAATTAGAAGAAAAAGTAAACTGAAAATGGGGGGGGAAAATCGAAAATCGGGTAAATCGAAGATCGAATGCTCAAAACTCATGACAGACAATCCGTCAAACTCAAATTTCTTAACAACACCAACTCAAATCTCATAACTCAACTCACAACCCTCTCCCTCGAATCACTCAAACAAATGACAAATTCAAAATTTTAAATTCTTGAGATTTGCACCTAGCTTAAGAGATCGAAAAGATACAACAATCTCACCGTTCCAATTTCGCCAACTCCTAGCGGTTGAACTCTTCCCAACGGGTTTTCTTTTGTGGACTTGGGCTCAAAGTGGATTAAGATTTGTTGTGGTTCTTTTGAGTGGGTGGTTAATGAGTGAAAGAAAATTTATTGTGGTGGTGGAAATTTGATGAGAAATAAAGGAAAAGAAAGAAAATAAAAGGGGTCTCGGGTTGCCTCCCAAGAAGCGCTGTTGTTTAAAGTTGTTAGCTCGACTTAGTACCTTAGGCTCAATCATTGGATTGTGCTCCATGTGTGACAATGGTGGTTCCATGTCAATCTCCACTTCAAGTACCTGCAAAATTGATTGAGAAGAACTCTTGCAATGCATCGTTAATATCTAGCTTACTACAACATGGTTGAGCATATAACATCAGATTATATCCAAAACCTAGCATTAAGTCAACAACAAACATCAACTAGTAGTACTCCTAGCTAATCCAAGTCATGACCATTAATATCAATATTTAAAGCTAGACAATAACCAAGATATAGAGTAAATCTTACAATAAACCGTCAAAAGCTTCAATCAACCATTCCCAAGAGAGTTTAAGCAACAAGTTCCATGCTTCTTGTCCAAAATACAAAAGTGAAATACATAGAGCTCAATGGAAGATGAAAACTAGAAACTAAAACAAAAAGGGAATTCTTTATATGAGTGGCCAACCAAAAACAAAGAGCACAAGCAATACCATCCAAAAATCACGCTAAATACAAACAAGTAACACCGTTTCCCGGCAACGGCGCCAAAATTTGGCGGGCGCGGATGTGTCGTTGTGCACCGCACCCGGCCAAAGATAAAATTTCTCCTACTCTCTTTTACACTAAGCAAGTATAATGGAAGTAGGGGTCGTATCCACTGGGAAACAGGGACGAGTTTAATACTTAGCGGGATTCAATACCTAGATTAAGCTAAGGACCGAGAAACCTAATAACAAAGGGGGGTTTCAAGTAGATTTACTAACAAACTAAAACTAACTAGCATATAAATAAAATGAGAAATCAATATGGAAAGATCTTGAATCCGATTAACATCCACTTCAATTCATTATCGATCCTTGAACTTCCACTCTAATTATTTCCATAATTATCTATTATCGAGAACTAATCTCGCATTCTCCTTATTCTTAGTTGAATAGCACGATCAGCGTGACTATAAAACCCTAACTAAAGGATAACCTAGTCCGATCTGCGTCTAAGTTCAATCCAATAGCATCAATAAACACAGAGAACCAATAGACCTGCTAATGTCATACACGCGATAAACATTCAACAGTTGATTCAATTTCCCTAAGAAATAACCAAGACGATCTGCATCTAAGTTACTCCCTAGTTTGCTACCAATTGATAAAAGAATAAAACAATCCGATTCTATTCTTAAATCTAGCATTAGATTAATTACACAATCAAACTAGTAACGTTCCTAGCATAATTATGCAATAATCATAAAGTATAATCATAGAAATTAAACCATAATCAAAGAAAATAGAAAGAGAGGAAAGATCTCACAATAACGGTTGAAGCTTCATGTTAATCTCGTTCAAGAACAGTTTAAGCTACAATCCGATAGCGTAAACTAAATCCAACATTGAAATCCCTAAAAACTAAACTAGGAAATGAAAACTAAAACTAGAAAATGAAAAACAAAGAAATGGAAAACAAAGAGGAATGAAGAAGGAAAGATGGAAAGAGGAGCATGAAGAAGGAAAGATGAAGAGAGGAGTATCCTCTCTCTCTCCTCAAACTTGCTGCTCCAATCCCTACATTTCAGCTCTCCTCTTCGTCCCCTCTTCGTCCTCTCTTTCAAAATAGGTTTTGGGATGCTTTTAAACCCCGCACAAAACGTGGCCGCTGAACCGACTAAAGCATCGCGAGTCGCGACACTGATCGCGAGTCGCGAAGAGATCACTGCCTTCCCGCACAAAATGGCTGGGGCAAAGTGGTCGCGAGTCGCGACGTAGCTCGCGAGGTGCGAGGGCAGGGCTCGCGAGTCGCGAGCTACTTCCCGAGTCGCGATGCTGCTGGGCAGGCTCTCGTGCCTGCTTGGCAGGCGTGCGAAGCTGCTGTGCTGCCGAGCTGCTGGGCTTGCTGCTGGGCGATGCTGCCGAGCTTGCTAGGCATGCGGTGCTTGGGCTTGCGATGCTGGGCATGCTTGCGATGCGGCTGGTGGAGCTTGGTTGTGGCGGAGCTTGGTTGGTGAGACGATGTTGTGGAACCATTCATGCTTCCAAGAGCTCGGAACTTACAACTTTAACAATAATTAAAATATAAAATTCCGAACTTCCGCTAAGGTCGATTTATATGCAAACATTAACAATTCCGAATAAATCCCTTAGCAAAGTGTACCTAAAATACCACAAAAACATCGTATAACTTGAGCGTATCAACCATGTATAGTTCCTAGCGTAAAAATTACTACCAGAGGACAATAGAGGTTTCAAATATGACCACTTGTCGTTTAGAGATCCCAACTATCAAATAACCAGTGAGGATCTCAACTATAAGGGTTACAATAAATAAGCTTAAATGGAAAAGAGCGAAAAGTTTAGAGAGAGAGAGAGAGAGAAAACACCATAAATGAAACCTAGCTACTCGTTTCCACTGTCCTCACGACACCAAATTGACCTTTATGCCAAGATCCCGCCAACTTGTCAAAGGTCATCCAAAATATCAAGGATCCAAAGATCCGGCCCCTCCGCTTGCCTGTCTCTGTCCCAACTCGCGTTCGAACAGGTAAACCCCACTGTGGCTGTCGAAGTTAATGCTGCGAAAGCCATTAAAGAAGGCTCATTTATGAAGGCCCTTGTAACAACTAATTTTAGTCATCCAGGGCATTTCCCTGAAAATATACTTTATCAATGCCAGACTTGCTTTTTGCAACTGATACCCCTCCTACACTTCAGGAGGATGAAATCATCATCCCCATCACTAGAGAAGAATATGCAGATTTATCTAAACCATGGGAACATGCCATAATCTGCAAGATTTTAGGAAGGTCATTTTCTCAGGATTATTTCTTGAAGAAAGAGTTGAGCAAAGTTTGGAAATGGAATGTGCCTATGGAGCTCATCTTCTTGGGAAGAGGTTTTTACGCATAAAATGCTCGTCATCCATGGAGAAATACGCCGCTCTCACGGATTGACCTTGTTTCGTTATTGGGCATATTGTTTGGGTCCAACAATGGATCCTAGGTTTTCAACCATCGGTGGCGAATATTAACTAGTATCCGGCGTGGATACATCTTCCCGAGCTCCCGATGGAATTCTACAGGCGTGACATATCGGAAAAAATTGGAATTGGGGTAAAACCTTAAAAGTTGACTCTCACTCATTGGAAGGAGGAAAGAGAAGATACGCTGCTATATATGCGTTAATGGATGACCGAAAAACACCACCATTAAAATCCAGAATTGGGGCCATAACCCAAAACCTTTTGTACGTTGATGGGCCATGGTGGTGTGGTCCATGTTAGAAGGTGGGTCACAGGCTAAGGCGTGCCCAACTAAAAATTCCGTAAGCTCGAATTAATGAAGCGGAGGTTCACCAAGAAAGTGGATGGTTGCAGGCGAGGCGTTTGAATCAAACCAAAAAACAGAGGTAAGGAAGAACTGGAAGTTTGAAAAAACAAAAAGAAGACAAAAGAAACTTTTCCCAAAATACTAGGTGGACCTCCAAAAAATTGGGTGAAAGTTAAAAAGGAAAGCCGACCAGTTCAGCTAAGGGTAATGGAGGCATGTCCTCTCGGGGGGAACTTTCTTTGCCTGCAAATAAAGACATAGAAACCCAAAATTCCTTCCTCATACTTCAATCTTTGAGTGATTTTGACCTTGAATCTTCCATCCCTCAAAACAAGATTCCCCCCCCCCCTTCTAAGATTATGAAACGTGGCTCAACTCTCTCTCCTAACACATCACATCACCACTCCCTCAACACTACCCATTTCCCCCCTTCCAACTTATATTTAAAAAACCCTTTGAGCCCAGTATGTCTACTACGGTAACTCCAAAAAATAAACCCAACACCCAAAATGAACCACCACGAGATAATTCAGATGACGCTATCACTTCTATCTCCCACCTTCCACTCCGACCATCCCCTCCCCCTCCGAGAATTGTGCTCGAGTGAGAGTGCCCATCCCTGCTGTTTGCTCCCCCGGTGAGGCTTTTGTTCCCGAATTTGAACCTAGGATATGTGGAATACCTCATTCTCAACAACCTGCAAGTCTCGTGGGAATTATTTTCGGACCTTCCTCTCCAAGAATTTCCAAACATCTCCTAATGTGTGCCAACTCGGAATTGATGCCACCCCACATTCTTCGATTCCAGGTGGATGCTTACCTTCCTCATATGCTAAAAATCTTTCTCCGGTGGTTTCTGAAAAAGGAAGTGGTGATCGAGTCGGAAGATCAAAATCTCATGCAAAATTTGGGGTCATGGTTGCACCCGGCTCCTCTCCTACCAATGACCGGTGGTCGGTGGTACCGGGTCAACACTATGGATGTCCGGCCGTGAGATGAGCAACACGGATGCGGTCATCCTTGCACAACTCCAAAGGCCCTTGAAACAATTAAGTATCACGGTCTCTTGGTAAGAGGCAAAATGGAACGCTAACCCTCTTGAGGCTGAGATGGTTTTCTGGCAACATCGGAGGCTATGAACTTGTCTCATAACCGACGAATAAGTCGACCCATGGGCATAAGGAAACGAGGGGGTGCTAAAGGGGATAATGGGCACACCCAACTTATTTAAAAGGATGATTGTCCTTTTTAATTAGAATGTTCGTGGGCTAAGGTTGGCCCTCCTTTATTCCTAATTTTTCGGCTCCTTACCCAACAACATATGAGCTCCTTCGTCGTTCTTGATGAGACGTGGGTTAGCTGCTAAAGGACGACTAGCATTGTTACTGGGTTAAGGATGGATTCTTGGTGTCTTGTTGGGTCTTTGGGTTTTGCTGGAGGCATCCTCCTCCTCTAGATTTCGTGCGGAGTTACAATTTCGCGCGGGCCTAAATACCTTGTGACTGGTTGTGTATGTTAGCTTATGATATGTGCCTCTGTGGTCCCATTTCCTCCTAAATGTTTTAAGAAAATTTAGAATAATTATCTACCCGCTTCAGCGTTTTTTAAGTTTGGAGAGAGAAGTTCTCGAAATTATCTAATAATCTTCGAAAAGAAAAAGGAAAAAAATTTGGACTATGAAAAATTGAAAACAAACAAATGAACTGGAATTCAAGAATTAAAAGGGTTTTTCCATAAAGTACCCTTGTATTTAGCGTTTTACTATGTTGTATCTTTAATGTTTTTTTTTTCATACAAGTTGTCCACTTGAATTTTTTATGTGTATTATGTTGTATCCCTTTGTTAGGTCCATATTAAGTTTTTCGTTAGTTTCTTATTTTCAGTTAATTAGACTTATTAGAAGGGAGAAAATTTTCGATTAAAGAGTTGTACATAATGGAGCAGTAGAGTAAATTTTTGTGATAAAGTTTCCTTCTTATTGTTAGTCTAAAGAACTAAAAATAAGAAAATAAATAGAAAACATAACATTGACTTAATGGAGGGGTAAAACTTAGAACAAAGTTGTAGTTTAAGGCTACAACTTAGAAGAAGAAAAACATTGGGGGTATACAGTAGAAACGATAGAACACAAGGGTACCTTATAAAAACCTTATTTTTTTTAGAAAAAAGGACTTGGGCTTGAAAGTTGATATTGGGAGGTTTTATCTTTGAGGAAATTTTATATCACATATATTAGGCAAAATTTCAAAAAACTACCTGTTATAACAAAAAAAATTCAAAAACTACATTTTAAATTTTTTTCTTCATAAAACTACCTTTTATAGCATTATTTTTTCAAAACACTATCACTTACTGATTTTAAATCCGACCATTAATACGAGATTTGACCATCACATGCTACTCACATGAGCACCTTACCAGAAGTTTTTCTCCCTTCGACCCTCCCGAATGACTCATGACCTCGTCGGAGAATAATTTTCCTCCCTCCCGAATGACCCCGTCCTCGTCCTAACCCAACTATAATTCATTTTAGTTTAATGTGATATATAGCACGTGATTGTCAAACCTCTTTAGGATTGTTAAATACTTCCTCCGTTCTTTTTCTATTGCAATAATGGATTTAGACACGATTTTTTAATAAAGTGAAGAAGGTGAGTAGTTTAGCATAAATGTATCCCTTTAATTAACTAAAGTAGGATAGAGAAATAAAATCCTCAATAAAGTAAAAACAACTTTATGAGGCAAAGTGAGTAACTAATGATAGTTTTAGTAAGATAAATAAGGATTGTATTGTCAACTAAAGTTTATTTGTTTACCAAAAGTGAAATTGTTTCAATAGATGTGAAACTATCCAAACCCAAAGTGGTGATTGTTGCAATAAAAGAAGGAAGTATAATTAAGACCGTTAAGTGGTAGTGTTTTGAAATAAATTTACTATAAAAGTTAGTTTCATGAAAAAAAATTAGAAGGTAGTTTTTTGCAAAAAATTGTTATAAAATAAACTTTTTTGAAAATTTTCTTATATTTTATATGATTTTTTTGTTGCATTGTTTGTTTTTTGAACAAATTTCAAAAAAAAAGAGGCGAGAGAAGGAAATTGGAATTATATGCCTATGTAAATAGCTCTATTATAAGGAACGACGTGTGAGTAGTCGACGTTAAAAAGGTAACATAACATTCTAATCTTGTCAAATAATATAGAAATCGTGCAACTAAAAGAAAATAAAACAACTCAAAGTGACAAATGATGTAAAAAAATTGAAGGAAGTATATATAGAGAGAGAAGTACAAGAAATACAAGCAAAACAAAGCAAACGAAAAGCAGAACAAACTACACACAATTAATACTTGACAATGTTAAAAAAAGAACCGAAAAAAAAAACTTAAATTGGGATGGGATGAAGAAGGACTGAGGCAACTTTATCTTTAATGATTTGGTTTACTATAGTATAACCATATGTTCTTCCCTTATAAAAGACATCCGTTCCACGAACAGCATATAGTATGAGATCCAATAAAGGCTTCGGTATAACAAAAGGTCGAAGCATTGCTTGATTCAAATCCTTCCATGCATTCTCCACTTGCTTTTCTAAATCTTGGTAAACTTGTTCCTCATCTAAGATGCGATTTTCATTCATGTAGCATTGGATGGAAGACACAACATGGTCTCTGCTGCTCTGCTCAATCTACAATATATTACTTATGTCAGCATTAGCTAGGTTGTTGCACATTACTAGTTCAAATTATATTCCACGCACATGACGATTAATTATTTCTAATTTGGGTGGAATAGATATGCATGTTTTATTGTTCATTAAGTAGTTCATTTCCCCCCGCATTTTTCATCCCAAAATTGTTGTACGTTCATTGTGAAAATTGAAAACATGGTCTATATAAAACTAAATTAAGACATATTCTAGATTAAATGGATTATATAATTTGTAGTAAATATAATTATAATGGATTGTTTCGAATATGGAGTACGTGCTATAAAAAAATTGATTCAAATGGTTAGATTTTGGTAAACTCCTGGTTGGAGTAATTTCCATTGATCAAATTCTATACCGTATAAATTAATGATAATCCTAACCACATGTTGGGAAACCTATCTAGATTAGAAATATATTTACAAAATATTTTTTTATTCTAAGTCTCAGTGCTATGTTGTAATGAGGAGATAAAAGTAGAAGTACCTTCGTGCTTGCAAGGTCATTCATGAGCCTGAAGATGGTAGTCGCAGCTTCTACTAGCTTAGGCATAGGATCCTGGCACACATATTCAAATCCCTCCTTTGTTGCGTCGGGTCCCATTCCAAGATATGATCCAAGAATTCCCAGAAGATGGGCAATGGAAAGTATAGCAACTTCCATATACTCCGCATATGAAGGTATATTTTTCTGGTTGCACCATTTAGCTTCTTTAAGCCACGCCTGACAACCACGGTTCAACTAGAGGGAACAAAATACATCTAGTCAACCATCTGCTGGTTCTTGTATAAGCTCTAATTCTTTACCAATGTCGTTCTACATTCTTGATAGGCACGATAAACTTTTTAATTATTGGGGTAGAAATTGAACCCTAGACTTTACTAAGAGAGATAGAAAAGCGTATCACCACTTCAACCAAGGCTTAATTCATTTTTTAACTTCTGTTTGTGTTTTAATATACATCATATATATACTTCCTCTGTTTTTTATTAGATGCAACATTTGATTTTTTAATACACTCACCCAAAAGTCAAATGTTGCATCTAAATAAAAACAGAGGTAGTATAATACAACCTATTATTTTAAGATGGGGGAATATTATTGAGACATTCAGGTTTCGTTTGGTTAGTTGGACGGAAAACATATTCAATGAAAAATAATTTTCCTTGAAAATATATTTTACAAGGGAAAACAAAATTGTTGCTTAGCTTTCCGTAGTTTGGTTTCTTGCATGAAAAGTTAGGGAGTAGAGGAAGATTGTAATGAAATAGGAGAAGATGGATAGGAGTTAGTGAAGAATGGGAAGGAAAATGTGTTTTCCCTTCCTTCAAGAGGAAAAAAATTTCCGCCAATAGAAAAACTATTTTCCATCCTTTACAAACCAAACAAAGAAAAATGGGAAAACTATATTTCTAGAAAAAGGTTTTACACTTCACCAACTAAACTCTCAGCGCAAAATCTTATATCCATTACCAACCTTTTTCGACACGTACCTGCTGTTTAAAATGATGAACACGATAAGACCTGCCTTCTTTAGCTAATTCTTGCTCAACTTCGCCCATTGTTTCAAGTAGTAATTGGTAACAGCTGTTAAAATATTCCGGCAATTGAGCTACGTAGTTGTAGTCCCACCTAAACATTCAATGAGCAAAATTCTTCCAACTAATTAATTAACAATATGATTTTCTATATAGCGATTATTAATTATATAAACGAGTGATATAGAGTCCTAATGAATTCACACACTTGTCAACTGCTTCAACGAGGATCTTCAGAATTTCATAGTTGCCATATGCATCAAATATGTCGTCAAATACTTGCAACATCATGAATATTTTGATAAATATCTTTCTTGCAGGTGCATATTTCGGTTCATAATAGATTCCCAATACCCAGAAGTAGGCTTCCACCAATCTATCTCGAGTGAATGGTACCTTCTCGCACAACTCTTTCCACCAACTATTTTTATCCACATCATATAATTTGATATTAGAATTAACGTCAATAAATTTTAGGCATAATTATCCTAAGGGAGATTTGTCTCTTTGTGAAAATTTATCTGGTTCAGAAGATATAAAATACAATCACTTAAAAATCACGGCTCTCAATAATAGATTTCCCGGTTCAAATAGGAATTTCAAAGAATTTGATAAAGAAAAAATTAAAGGAATGATGAAAGATATTTAGGTTAGACATGAGTATGAGTAGTAATAGGCGTGTATATTTCCTTAGTTTTAGGAAATATCTTGGTGATACATATCTTTTGTATATTTGTTAACTTTGTGATTATCTTGTATTTTAAGGTTGTATATATTGCTTTCTGACTCTAAATGAAAGGCTAAGCCGTTATCCCTATTCTATAGTTTTCTCTGAACTTTAACATGGTATCACAGCCTTCAAAGTTTTGAAATTTTTTTTCCGATCCTCACTCATATTCTGTCGAGTGTATTTTTTTTTTTTTTTCCTTCTTTGTTCTTCTTCCGCTGCTGTGTGTGTGGTGTTGGTTCGTGCATCATGGTCGATCCCAAGGACTCCAACGACATGAAGCCTCCACGGTATGAACCGTTCTCGGAGTATTACTTGCATCCTAGCGAAGGAACCTGGCATCATTAGCCCTATCATGCTGAATGGCGATAATTATGAGTCATGGTCTCGGTCTATTCGCAACAATCTTCGTGCCAAGAACAAGTTGGGGTTCATAGACGGTACTATCGCTGTCCCGAACGCAACATCTCCTGATCTTCCTCAATGGGGTATTGTAAACTCTATGCTTGTTGCTTGGATTTTTAATACTTTAGACGTTTCTGTACGTTCTACTATGCGTTTTCCTGACAATGTAAAATCTTTATGGGATGATTTACGAGATCGGTATTCTCTTGGTAATGGTCCACGTTTTCTTGAATTAAAAAATAAAATACGTGATTGTCGTCAACTTGGACGTCCTGTGGCTGTATTTTTTGGTGAATTACGTCAATTGCAGGATGAACTCCTGAGTTATTGTAAGCTTCCTGTTTGTACTTGTTCTGCTGCCTCGGAGTACATTCGTTTGCAGGAAACCGATCATCTACATCAATTTTGTCTCGGTTTAGATCCAAAAAAATTTGGCACTCTTGTTTCGGGCTTGTTAATGCAGGATCCCTTGCCCTCTTTGAATGTGGCTTATGCCAAAATTATTTCTGATGAAAGGAAACAGTTGGTTTCCGAAGGCCAGGAACCTTCTCGTGCGGACGCTGTTGGGTTCGCTGCTGTGTCCAAGTCCGTCCCTCCTGCTGGTGATGAGCGCGTCTGTAGTCACTGTGGTCGAACCGGTCATCTCAAGGAGCGTTGTTTTCAGCTTCATGGGTTTCCGGACAGACGTGGGGGTCGCGGGAAAGGCCAGCGTGGTGGTGGACGTGGCTCAACTCGTGGGGCGTTTGCTGCTAACGCTGGTACATCAGTCCGTGGTACCTCAGGTTCGACTGATTTGGGTGATCTTGATCGTCGTAGCACCCCGACTCTTAGTGATGATCAATGGCAGCAACTTATGTCTGCCCTTAAGGGTTCTACTGGTTCATCAAATGAAAAATTAAGTGGTATGTATGGTGCTAATGCTTGGCTTATTGATTCCGGTGCTTCGAATCATATGTCTGGTAATCTTAATTTGTTTACTAATTTGCGTTCTATTTCTTCTACTGTTGGTTTGCCTAATGGTAAGAGTACTGTTGCTACTAAGGAGGGCACTATTGTTTTGAGTGATGGCTTAATTCTTGAACATGTTCTCTATGTTCCCGCTCTTACATATAGTTTGTTGTCTGTTTCTCAATTATTGGAGCAACAACAGTATGTTATTTTCTTCACTAATAAGCTATGTATTATACAGGACCTCACTTTGAAGAGCCTGATTGGAGTGGGAGTGCAGTGTGACGGGGTCTATGTTTTCAAGCCAGTGCGAGTTCGTTCTTTTCAAGCTAATAAAGTGACTAAGGTGGATGATACAAGTTTGCTGTGGCGTCGTCGTCTAGGTCATCCTTCACTTAAAGTTATTTCTTTGTTGTCTGGAGTAGTTGGTGGTAGTAATTTACAGTGTCCTCTGGATTGTACTATTTGTTTTATGGGTAAACAACCACGAAACTCTTTCTCGTTAAGTTCGAATAAAGCTGTTTATGTTTTTGATTTAATCCATTGTGATATTTGGGGTCCCAATAAACTTCCATCCTCTTCCCATGCTCGATTTTTCTTAACTATTGTTGATGATTGTTCTCGTGCTACATGGTTATTTTTAATGACTCATAAATCAGAGGTCTCTCAACTTGTTCAAAAATTTTATGCCATGGTGAAGACTCAGTTCAATAAGAAACTCAAAGTGTTGCGTAGTGATAATGGACAAGAATTTTTGAGTTTAAAAGGTTTTTTTGCTAAAAAAGGGATTCTCCATCAAACTAGTTGCGTTGATACGGCTCAACAGAATGGTCGTGTGGAACGTAAGCATCGCCATCTCCTTAACGTGGCGCGTGCTTTGCGTTTCCAAGCTCGGTTGCCGAAGTTTTTTTGGGGGGAATGTGTTATGGCTGCTGCACATCTTATTAATCTTACTACAACGCCTGTTTTACATGGCAAAAGTCTGTATGAGTGCTTGTATGGTGTTCCTCCTGTTTATGATAGTATTCGCGTGTTTGGGTGCCTTTGTTATGCTACTAATCGGCCCCGTCTCAAAGATAAGTTTGATTCCAAGTCTAGGCGTTGTATTTTTGTTGGCTATCCGTTTGGTAAAAAAGGTTGGCGTTTGTATGACTTGGAGACACGTGAGTTTTTTATAAGTCGTGATGTGCATTTTTTTGAGGTTGTTTTTCCCTACTTTGATTCCTTAACTACTACTGCTCGGGCACAATGGGATGCCTATATTTCTCAATCCTCGGTTTGGGATGATGATATTGATGTTGGGTCCCATGATGGGGGGGTTTTCCGAGCTCCTGTGGCTGCTACGGACGCTCCCGCAGCCAGCACACCTCCTTATGCCTCTCGTATGCCTGCGCCCGCAGCTAGTGCTACTCCTTGCACTCCACCTGTTGTCCGCCCGCCGGGTGATTCCGTGCCCGCAGGTTTGGGCGAGCAGGGGGTGCCTCTTGCTCTCGAGGGTGGTAGTGTTGTGCGCATAGGTGAGGTTCTTTGTGATACAACGACCCCCCTACAGTTGAGGGGGAGTTCTTCTCGGTCTACGGACATAGTTGGTGACAATGATGAAGTATTGGGTCGTGGACACCGGGTTAAAATTCCATCTTCCAAGCTTCGTGGTTTTGTGACAAATACTATTATTCAACAAAACATAGCTCCCGCCTCTTCCACTGCTCTTCCGCCCTCGTCTCGTTCTTCAGGTAAGCCCTTTGATCTAGCTTGTTGTGTTGATTATAATAATTTTTCTGCCAAACATCGTCATTTTCTGGCAGCTGTAACAAAAGGTGTCGAACCTACCTCTTATAAAGAAGCTGCTTCTCATCCTGGTTGGCGTAAGGCTATGAAAGATGAAATTGATGCTTTAGAGCGAAATGGCACGTGGACATTGGAAGATTTACCCTCTGGTAAGCGTGCTATTAGTAGTGGTTGGGTGTATAAAATTAAATATACATCGACTGGTGAGCTTGAACGTCTTAAGGGACGTCTTGTTGTGCACGGTAATCGGCAAGTTGCCGGTATTGATTATAATGAAACTTTCGCGCCTGTCGCGAAAATGGGTACTGTTCGTACTCTTCTTGCTGTTGCAGCTATTAAGAATTGGGAACTCCATCAGATGGATGTTCACAATGCTTTTCTTCATGGTGAGTTATCTGAGGAGGTTTATATGAAACTTCCACCTGGCTATACTTGTTCTCAACCAGGCAAAGTTTGTCGGCTTCGCAAATCTTTGTATGGATTAAAGCAGGCTCCCCGGCAATGGTTTGCCAAGTTATCTGCTGCTTTAACAGCTTATGGTTTTACTCAGTCTTATGCTGATTATTCGTTGTTCAGTCATATTCAGGGCGATATTTCTCTTCATGTTTTAGTTTATGTGGATGATTTGATTGTTGCTGGCTCCTCCTCGGCTGTTATCTCCCGCTTCAAAGCTTATCTCAGTTCTTGTTTTCATATGAAAGACTTGGGTCCTCTGAAGTATTTTTTGGGTATTGAAGTTGTTCGCAGTCCAGATGGTATTTTCTTGTCTCAACGCAAATATGCGTTGGATGTTTTGTCTGAAGCTGGTATGTTAGGCTGCAAGCCCATTGACACTCCTATGGAACAACATCATCGTCTAGCTATTGTCAAAGGTGCGCCTATGACTGACCCAGATGCCTATCGTCGACTTGTGGGTCGATTGGTATATCTTTCTGTCACTCGCCCGGAGCTAAGTTATGCCGTTCATACTCTGGCTCAGTTTCTCAGTGATCCCCAGATTCCTCACTGGGATGCTGCTGTTCGTGTCTTGCGTTATATTAAGGGCAGCCCTGGTCAAGGTATTTTGTTGCATTCCAAAAATACTTTGTCTCTGTCTGCTTTTTGTGATAGTGATTGGGCTGCTTGCCCCACTACAAGGAGATCGTTGTCTGGTTATTTGGTGTTTCTGGGTTGCTCTCTTGTCTCTTGGAAAACAAAGAAGCAACCTACTGTTTCTCGATCTTCTGCGGAGGCCGAATATCGTTCTATGGCTGTTACTACTTGTGAATTAAAATGGTTGAAATATTTATTGGCCTCTCTTGGTGTTCCACATTCTTCTGCCATGCGTACGTTTCCGTGATAGTCAGTCTGCGCTTCATATTGCTAAAAATCCTGTTTTTCATGATCGTACTAAACACATTGAAGCTGATTGTCATTTTGTTCGCGATGAGTTGTTGGCTGGAACTCTTTCTACTGCTTATGTTCCTACTGGTCATCAGTTAGCTGATATTCTCACAAAGGCGCTTGGTCGACGGCAGTTCAGTTTTCTTCTTCGCAAGTTGGGCATTCGTGATTTACATGCTCCAACTTGAGGGGGGGTAATAGGCGTGTATATTTCCTTAGTTTTAGGAAATATCTTGGTGATACATATCTTTTGTATATTTGTTAACTTTGTGATTATCTTGTATTTTAGGGTTGTATATATTGCTTTCTGACTCTAAATGAAAGGCTAAGCCGTTATCCCTATTCTATAGTTTTCTCTGAACTTTAACAAGTAGCGTAGTTTAGTTAATTAAAATATTCTTGTTATTTAAATTCGAGTCATCTAAAAGCCAAAGTTCATTTACAATTACCCATGCATGTGTTCAAGGTTGGTTTATTGCATATTTTTCATGACTTTCGAACCCATAGTTTGTGGCTAAGGGTAGAATGGTAGATAATCAACCCATATATATATATATGTCAAATTTGGATAAATAACCAGGCCATACTCTTTTTTTCTTTACCTATAAAAAACTAATTAAGGAAAAAAACGACTATCAATTGTTATTTGGTAGATAATTCAAATTGCTATGAACTAAATATCTTCCAAACTAACTAGTCCTCCCATGCTCATGATGTAAGGCATCGTCAGTTCACTCATATTTATCATACATGTAAAGGGCTATAGATTTGAAAGATCATTCATCTTGCAAAATTGTGGAATTGAATGTTTGTTGGTACATGGTTGCAGATTTGAAAGATTTTATTTCGCAAATTTGCCAATCTAGAGAACTAGTCAAGTTTTATCACCTTATTAGTGACTGTACGTTCAAGGAGCTCTGTCAAGAACGACGCAGAAACATCTAGAATCATGCATAAACAGATCAACAGCAATGTCATTGATTCACACATGATATTAAGGGTCGAATGAATTTTATTCAATGAAATCACTCCTCCCCATTTTCTTTCGAAAAAAAGAAGAAATTGCAAACTGAACTAGTTTGTCATCATTTTATAATTATGTATTTATGTTATAGCCTACAATTTTTCAGTATATAATTATAACTGACCATTGAAATATATGGCAAATCAAAATAACGTCAAACCATTAAATATAAGAAGAATTACTCAGTTTTATGATGAATTAGGTTAAATGAAAGAGATTCTAGTATCACCTCAAGGTTATTCGGAAATTTTGAATAATAATCCTTCCATGTTTTTGAAAATTTTATCTTTGTATTATTATTTTTAAATTTTCAGTTTAATCATAAATCTTAAGAAATCAAGTTGCTTGGTAATTATTCATCGAAAAAAAAGTACTTCATCTGTTTCTATATTATTGCAACAGTTTGACTTTCAAACTTGTCAATACATAACTTTGACTATTAATATCTTTAATGATGTATTCATAAAATTTATACAAAGTTGATATTATATGAATATTCATTGAAACAATTCCAGTAATACTCTATAGGAATTCTTTTGTTTTTATATATTAGTAGAAAAATACAGTCAAAATAAGGAATGTGAATAGTGCAAAAGTATAGTCAAAGTATTGCACTTACAAAGAAACAAAGAAGTATGAAGAAAGGACTAAAAGAGTGTTACCTAGAAATATCTCGTAATTCCTTTTGATGCACTTGCTGGAGTAAATTGAAATCCAATTTTGTAAATTTGAGTAGTGATTTGTTGTGAGAAGTTTGTTGTTCATAAAATGTGATGTAAAGCTTTGACTCTAATCGGACAAAGCCTTTGTGGAGGGGTTGATGAAGGGCATGAACTACTTGTTCGGCCATAGGAGAGCTCAACTTGTCGACCACCTGCGCAGATTAAAGATAAGCCGTCGAAAAAACAAAGGCTTCATCCAAAATGTCTTCTCCAAGGATTCGAACATGGGAAGCCTCGTATAAGCTCAGGATGCCTCGCATGTCATCCAGTATGGAATCCTTGAAGTCTCCTTTGTCGTCCTTAAACTTCTAGAAAACTCCTAATATGTATTTGGCAAAAAATTATAAACCGAAGAAGTAACAATAAAATATATGTTTTAATGCATGCATTTACCTATTTCTTAAAATATATAAAAGTGTAAAAACTAATTTAGGACGGATGAAAGAGAAAAGTATAGATAGCAAGTAAAAAACGAAGGGAGTATAACGAAACAAGAACTTCCCTATAGCTTTTCCACTCCCAAGAGACTAACCTAGTTATTATAAATTAAAATCAGTTTGGGTTTAATCCTTAAGGAATTCCGTCCAATTTGATTTTTTTCTGATAGTAAATCAGAAGCAAGTAAGCTTGTCAATATCTACGATCTCAAACTTTTTGTACTTTTTTTTGACGGGGAATGTTATCACGTTGTACTTAATAATGTGGAATTTTATCACGTTGATATTTGAATATAATTAACAATATAATTGCTATTACCATGTACTCAATTGACTCAAACTAATATAATTAACAATATAATCCTGTCAAAAAAAAAACAATATAATCAGTTTGGAGTACTAAACTACTAATAGAAGGGACAACGACAAATGCACATACATATTAGTCAGCATAGGCGCGCACTTTGTGCTGTTGCTGCCTTGCTGGCCATTTTTCTTCTTTTAAGCCCGTCTGTATTCCTCTCCAAACAAAATTGCCCTATGTATTTTTATTTAATTAATTTTTCATTATTAAAAAAAGGTTAAACATTGCTTAAAAATTATCAAAACGTGTAACACGAATACATGATACGTTGAATCAGCACCAAGTGATTCCGGTTCTACATCGAGAGACCCCTATAAAACAGGAAATTTGTGAGAAACCACCTTGTATAATTTTTTTTGCGATAACAAACCTTAAACAATTTTTTTTTAAAGAACGAACCTTATGCCGATTTTCGATCATTGGCCCAAGGTTCCGGTAAATTCCGCTCATTGACCTAAGGTTCCAAAATTCACCGTGTCATGTGCACGGCACGTGATTCTTTAAACCCAACGAAATCCATGACATGCTCAATGCCGGAACGTCGGGTCAATGATCGGAATCTGACATAAGGTTTGTTTTCGAAAAAAAAAATTGTTTAAGGTTTGTTTTCGCAAAAAAATTATATAAGGTGGTTTCTCATAAATTTGATGTTTTATAAGGTGGTTTTTGACAAAAAAAAATCCTAATTTTTTTCATAGGTGACAAGATCATATAGGATTTACAACTACTATTATTTTATAGGCTGGGTATATTTTCTGTATTCTTTTATGAATTTTAATCGCATAATTTCAAAGTCATGAAAAATAAAAATTACCGAATTACCTCTAGATCATGGAGTACTAATTAAGAATAAAGTGTTTTAACTTACCACAAGGCATACAGAAACCATGTTGCCTAAGGATACGAAAGCGGTTGGAAACATGGTATAAACCATCTTCATCACATTGCTCATGAAAGCTCTCGTACATTTGCTGCAAGGATTCCTCAATTTCCTCCTCAAAATGATATGCCACACCAAGACGTTCAATTGCATCAATAAAATCGAGTTGCGCTAGTGGTTTGTTGAAAGTTGCCACTAGCTCCTTCTTCACTTCCTCTTTTAGCTGCTCCACTTCTTGCTCCTTTTCAAGTTGGGTTGCCTAAATCATCAAATTTGTTATATTGGATTATGTTACAACATAAATCTGCACCCAAAAACACACAAGCAAAAAAACAAAGTAACAAAAACAGAACAAACACAATTTAGCAAAAACAGAAGTCATGTGATAACATTCATCGTGTTTCTTCTCATATAAAAATATCTTGTGATTAGCAAGTCTGCAGGTAGTGATACAAATAAATGGAACAGAAGCTTTTCTTCCGTGAGGGAGAGGAACATGTGTCGGAATACTAACATAATAGCAGCAAATATTACTGGGTTGGATTTTTATAGATTTACTTTACAGAAGTTCGTAAATAAATGCGCGTACCTTATCATGGGGAGAAAAATTTACAAATTGGTTACCCCAGTGGGATGGATGGAAGTAGGCAACGGGGTGTGTACGAAGGTCAGCAGAGGTAATTGTGGACATTTTTTTGGGCTGGTGAGCTTATTTCTTGAGGTGGCTATGGAATATATATTTATGGTTGGAGAATAATAATGCCTTCTGGGCTCACACCTCCATCACTTCGTACATGCTTGTACTTTTTTTATTTGCTACATTTTTCATATGGTAACCACATAATGACATAAAAATACCAATATTTCTCTTTATTTCTATCCTCTTGCTACCTTTAACGCCCATATATTTGTCATTTTTACATAAAGTTATTGTCTCCACCATGCGTTATCTTCATCCCTAAATTTTTGAGCAAAAGCAATTGTATTAGAATGTAAATGGAAATAGAGGAAGTATAAGATGTAGTGGACGGCCATGACAGACCTAAAAAGCCAATTTTTTTTTTCAGGAGATACAATATATTACTCCATATTGAAGTAAAAATTAAAGGGCCAAGTGTTAATCCCCCATTAAATCTTTTCCCGCCTAAATTTTTTTATTTAAAATTTTCCAATATAAATTGCAGAAAAGATATGTTATCATATCTTCAAATATATGATGGATATTTATACTAATATATTAAAAGGCGTTCTTAAATAAAGAACGGTGCTACGTTAAAATATTTTGTATAAGATTTGATCCCGTGACTTCAAGCTCATACATTAAAGTCTTAACCACTAAACCAAGTCATATTTAGTATTATCATTTTAAAGTAAAATATTAATAAATGCAAAAATGTCATTACGCGGGGCGTAACCCGGGCTTAAAAACTAATTATGTTTCTAAAAGGTATGTTGTACTTTTATAAAGATTATCAATAAATGTACAACTTTCTAACTAATACTGTATCATATTTATGTAACGCTCATCTATAAACCAATATTTGTTGTTTAAGTGTATTTCAAGCATGGCTCTGGTAAAAAACTATTTTCCTACTTAATATGACCAATACATGCAGTGGCGGAGCCACGTTTAGTCCTGGTGGGTCACGTGACCCACCATTCCTCCAAAAAAAAAAAAAAAAAAAATTGAATTTTTTAGGTTTAGGAAGCGCCGCATTTCCTACTCATATCTTCAGTCTTCTTCTTCCTTTCATCCTCTGACTTCTCTCAAGTCTTTTTACATCAATGGAGTTCGGAGATTACTTCCTGATGGTTTAGCTCACTTGACTCTTCTTGAGTATCTCAGAGGTATTATGTTTTTCAATTTTAATCTGTTGTGATATCAATTTTGATGTTTAATAAGTTGAATTCGGTTCAATATTCATATGAATTTCATTCTTCGCCTTTATATTTTTGCAGAGAGGTGCTTTTTTGTTTGTATTCATTATTTCTTGGGCTAACTGTGTATGGTTGTATCTTCTTATTCTGTAGGTGTTTGGTGACAATCCACCGGTAATTCTTTCTCTCTCTTAAAATCCTTCATTTTTTCGCAATATAATCTTCAATAACGTTCATTTTCTCCAATTTTTCAATACAAATGAAACTTGCTAAACTTTTTGCATTTGAAAATTGTAATTAGGGTTCATAGACAAAAATGTTTCTGAGAAGAATTTGTGGAAGAATATTATCGGCATCTGTAAAATGAGAACATTCAAGTTGCGAATGCTTCCGGTATTCGTGCGTAACCCTCTTGAGCGGTTCTTCGAGGTTGATAGAAAGTGATGATGAAAAACGCGTCGTTTATGGTGCGTTTTAGCTCCCCTTTTTCTACTTCTAATTTTTTTTTTCTATACTATAATACATCTATAATACTATGAGTAAGAATAAGGTATGGAAAAACATAGTTTTATGTAGTTGAATGTTGTTAGCACTTGGTTTTTTGTAATATTAATTGTTGAAAGTTTGATTTATGATGTGCTTTTTCATGGAATTTTTCGTTGTATTTCCGGATGGTATGTTCTTTTGCTATTCAGATATTATCTGTAATTGTTTTTGGTTGCGGCCTTGCGGGTGATTGCCAAATATGGTTTGAGAGGTCATTGATAGTCCCCTGAGAAAAGTTTAGTGCCATGTTGATTTTGAAACCAAGCATGCCACCAACAAATCTATCTTGCTTCTCGTAGTAAATGTTCAAAGACATTTGAGAAACCAGAGCAGTATTTGCTCAGAACTAGTACACTTAATTTTAGTTTATTATCCAAAAGAAATGAGCAGATCTTGGATATTCTGTCAGAAACTGAGTTAGTTTTGATCTATATTCTGTTTCACATTGCGGTTTGATGGAACGTTTCCATCAGAATTCATCCCTCACTATCATAATTTTTGCTGGCATTTAATGGGATTCAAGACTTATTCTGCATTTGTACTTTGGGAGAACGCATCACCAATCAAGGAGGTTGATTATTGAATTAAGCTTTATGAAACTAATCAATTGTTATAAGTCACTCTGTCACTGTTTCTTATCATAAATCATATATCCATTTTCATTGTTCAAAAAAGTCATTTTCTTGATTCCCTTCAAGTAATTAATTGCTAGCTCATTTCTTCTTCATATGCAGCTTGAGAACCATTTAAAGATCTAATTCCTGAAAGTTAAAGGGGGTGTTTTCTTGATGCTTACCACAAGAGGTTAAATTCTGATGATAACGAGACACAGGTAAGGCTTGTCTTATTTTGATATGACGTCCTATTGGTCATTTGGTTGTGACTAGCTACTTGTAAAGGTGCTTTTGTTGCCGTGTCCATTTGAGTCGATCCATCTCCCTTATATGTCTATTACATGATTGACTTGTAAGAATCTCTAAGATATACCATATGCATGAATGATGAACCCGAGTAATAGGTTGAATTACCAAATCCTTTTTTATTTCCTATATCCTATTACTTCTCCTCGTGTGTCTCACTGTCTCTTGTTCTCTAAGGATGCTGAAACTGGATAGTTTGAGGCTCTCTGAGCTACCTTATGTTTCGTCTTTTCTCCCGCTTTCCACCCTTTTCAAGAGTCAGTCACCATATGGGTGTGCGTATCCGAACCCGTACCTGTATCCGTCTCTGTGCAACCTAGTCGGTGGTGACCCACCATTCATAAATTCCTGGATCCGCCACTGAATACATGCTCAATTTCATTGGTTTTGATAATGACATTATAAACGTAAACTAACTTTTGATCTCCTACAGATTGCAATACAAGAGCTGTTAGTCATATCAAGAAGATATTGAAGAAAAAAAATATTTATAGACTTAGAATAATAATTTGAGCTGGAACATTTGCTATTTAGTGGAAGTGTGGAACTCACGGTAATATTTCCTAAAGTTAAAAGGTCAATCTGGGTTAAAGGGTGGTTAAAATACATGAAAGCTAACTTTGGGTCTCCAAAGATGAAGAAAAAAAGGTAAAGTTCTAATTGGTGAAACAATTAAAAAGTTACATCCCAAATTCCCAATAATATAGTTAACTCCAATTATGAATATACACAAGCCCTCTATGATGGGGATGGTGTAAAAGCTAATAGCATAACATGAGCCATGCTTCAAAGCTGGCATTGCAATCGAACAATATATATATATATATATATATATATATATATATATATATATATATATATATATATATATATATATATATATATATATAGGGACAAGATCACATGAGAAAACATCTTACGTGAGAAATGAGAAGGGGCTTAAGAGTCACTCCACTTCTTCGTTAACACTTATTCATTAGAGTCACAATCTAAGGATATTTCCTCTGTTATTTTATTATTGCAATATTTCCCTTATTTAAAAGTTTTATATTAATTGCAACATTACTAAATTTGACTATGTTTTCTCTCTATCTCTCTCCTTATGACATAGGTCCCTTTTTTCATCTCTCTATCTCTCTCATCTCCTTAAAAAAATGTGCAACCCCTACATGTTAAAATTATTAAAAAAACAGATTAAGTATTAAATTTTGATAATTTATAAAGATATCCCATGTACAGATGTCAGATTAATTAGCTATAACTAATACGGTACACGATACATAATCTAAGAATTAGAAAAAAGAATTAGAAAAAAGTACAGGATATTGGAGAATCGGGAAGGATGGAGACATGGAGTAATATACTTAACTAATGTGAAGACAAAACCCTAGCCTCCCCTACCCCTTTTTCATCAATTAGGGGCTGCCATGGATGATTTCATCCATGGTAAGCCCATTTTCCCCTTTTATTTTCAGTTTTTAGGTCATTTTCTTGTTTTATTTAATAAATTAGTCTCTCTTTATGAGATTTTCTCAAACCCTGTTATGGGGTTTTTAGTTTCTGTTTTGGAAATCTCATTCTCCCCTATGGAAGTTGTGAGTATGGTTCTTTTGTTTTTAGGTATGAGAAATTATTCTCATTGGTTGAAATTCGAGACTCAACATGAAGGTATTGGAATCTCGGATACGGTCAACCTGACTCGATCAAGAATGTTCTTCCCAAACTATATCAGAATGATAGACTTCCTCATCAATAGCTGCTTGATTCAGTAAATACAAGGGGC
This sequence comes from Beta corolliflora, assembly GCA_947648045.1. Taxonomy (NCBI): domain Eukaryota; kingdom Viridiplantae; phylum Streptophyta; class Magnoliopsida; order Caryophyllales; family Amaranthaceae; genus Beta; species Beta corolliflora. The sequence continues at coordinate 1,457,399 of CANSZD010002917.1, read as the reverse complement.
TGCTATTGTATTGCTCGATCTGGTTCATTGTAGTTTCTTCGAAGACGAATTTGATTTAGTCTTGTTTAATTGTATCTTGTTTTTCTTTAATACCTATTGTAGATGCCGTTTGGCCTTCAATTAATGAAATTTCTCTTTCAAAAAAAAAAACTAATGTAAAGACACGACAGTGAGGGCATCTTTGTATATTTTACTCCTATCTAATGAGCAGTTCTAGAACAATGTGCTAAAAGATCTTATATACACTGATACACAGTTTGAAATAAAAGATTTCCTTTGAAAACACCTCATGCATGATGTTGGAGTAGATTAACAAAATCGCAATTTCCTATGTGTGGAATATGTTGGAATATTGAAGAGGTGTCGAAAAGCTAGTTTATGACAACAATAATGGCTAGTTATCGAGCCCAGATGATAACCAAGTTATTTGTGTATGTTGTTTTTTAGTACTCCCATCATCCTAAAACAAAGTATTTGTGTCAAATTAAGGGTTAAGATGATTTTCCCTTAGCGTCTATTGCCAAACACAGAAGGTTATATACATCATATTACTAAGAAGGCTCAAGCCCAAGCTAAGCATATTACAAGGCTCAAGCCCAAGCTAAGCATATTACAAGGCTCAAGCCCATGCTAAACATAATACAATCTAATACAAGCCCAAGGTTATACATGAGAAGCTCCAATACCCCCCCTCAAGTTGGAGCGTGAAGATTACAAACGCCCAACTTGCGAAGAAGATATAAAAATTGACTCTTACCAAGAGCCTTTGTGAAAATATCTGCTAGTTGTTCTGTTGTAGAAACATGATGAGGATCAATGAGACCCTCCTTAATGGCATCCCGAACATAGTGACAATCCACCTCAATATGCTTTGTGCGCTCATGAAACACGGGATTCTGAGCAATGTGCAAGGCCGATTTGCTATCACAGAAAAGTCGCATAGCTTTAGGATGATGAACCCCTAAGCTCTGGAGAAGAGCCTTGAGCCACTTTAACTTTGAAGTAATATCCGCAAGAGAACGATACTCGGCTTCAGCAGAGGAGCGAGAAACAGTATGTTGTTTCTTGGTTTTCCAAGAGATAGGAGAACCACCAAGAAACACGAGCCAACCAGTTAAGGAACGACGCGTCAAGGGACAAACGGCCCAATCGAGTCGCACCATCCAGACAAAGTGAGATCACAATGAGAGCCGAGAAGAATACCTTGACCAAACCCCCCTTTTAAGTACCGAAACAACCCTAAGTGCGGCATCCCAATGCTCTTGCCGAGGCTGCTGCATGAATTGAGCCAAGATATGAACCGAGTATGCCAGGTCAGGGCGTGTGATGGATAAGTAAATGAGACGGCCAACAAGGCGCCGATAGGACTCAGGATCAGAGAGTAGAGCACCCGAAGCAAGAGCAAGAGTGTGATTTTGCTCTAGAGGAAAAGTCGCAGGTTTAGCACCAAGTAAGCCAGCTTCAGCAATGATATCAAGGGCATATTTCCGTTGGCATAAGAAGAGACCATCAGGACTACGGGCAACTTCGATGCTAAGGAAGTATTTCAAAGGACCTAAGTCCTTCATATGAAAACACTGGCTTAAATATGCTTTAAAAGCATGAACAGCGGAAGAATCATTACCAGAAATAATCAAGTCATCCACATAAACAAGAACAGAGACCTGAACCTGATCCTTAGAGAGAGTGAACAAGGAATAATCAGAGTAGGACTGAGAGAAGCCATAGGACAACAGAGAAGCAGCCAACTTAGCAAACCAACAGCGCGGAGCCTGGTGAAGATCATATAAAGACTTTTGAAGACGACATACCAGACCAGATGTAGAAGGAGTGAAGCCTGGAGGCGGCTTCATATAAACTTCTTCATCTAAGTCACCATGGAGAAATGCATTGTGAACATCCATCTGATGAAGCTCCCAATTCTTAGCAGCAGCAATAGCAAGAAAGGCACGCACAGTGACCATTTTGGCAACTGGTGCAAAAGTTTCAGTGGAATCAATGCCCTCATCCTGATGGTTACCAAAAATAACCAAACGAGCCTTGAGTCGCTCAACGGACCCATCAGAGTGATATTTGATCTTGTACACCCATTTACTTCCAAGAGCCTTTTTCCCAGCAGGGAGAGGCTCCATGACCCAGGTGCCATTGTCCTCAAGAGCTCCAATTTCCTTCGCATAGCATCACGCCAACCAAGATCCTTCATAGCCTCGAAAAAACTCCGAGGCTCAATACCACCAAGAATGACCGCAAGGAATACACGATGGCGCACGTAAAAATTATCATAATTCACAAAGTGTGCTAAAGGATAAGGAGTACCTGAGGAACAAGTCGAGACAGGAGATTGCGGGGAGGGACTCAATTTCCGAACATTATTAGTCACATAATCATTGAGAAGAACAGAGGGCTTCTTGGCACGTAAACCACGACCTAGAGACAAGCAATCACCAGAAGGAGCACCAAGATCAAGAGAAGGAGAAGGAACCTCGTCTGTGATAGAGGAAGCAGAAGCAGTGACAGTAGGAACGTCGTCAGGAACGACGGCGGTAATGGGGTCGATAAAAGGAAGATGAGCCTCCCCATCATCCAAAATGGAAGCATGAGCATCCGGGAAAAAACAGAATCGGAACCCGAGGGCACCGTATCGGTAGGGCGAAGTGGAGGACACAAGTTCGGGAGCAAAGGGGAATTCATTCTCATGAAACTGGACATCACGGGAGACAAAAAAATCACCAGAATCAATATCATACAACCTCCAACCCTTTTTCCCATTAGGATATCCAACAAAGATACATTTCCGACTACGAGGAGCAAACTTATTACCCTTTGCCCGTTGATCATTCGCAAAACACAAACACCCAAAAACCCGCAAGGCATCAAAATTAGGTTCTTGCCCACAAAGAACCTCATATGGAGTTTTGCCATCTAATAAACCAGAAGGAGTACGGTTTATCAAATGAACAGCGGCTAAGACACATTCACCCCAAAACTGAACAGAAAGATGAGCTTGAAACATCAAAGCACGAGCCACATTTAAGATATGTTGGTGTTTACGTTCCACTTTGCCATTTTGTTGGGGAGTGCCCGTACAAGAAGTTTGGAAAAGCATGCCACAAGAATTAAAGTAATCCAACATACACCTAAATTCAGTTCCATTGTCACTACGCACAATTTTAACAGTAGTCTCAAATTGACGCTCAACCATAGCAAAGAAAGATGAGAATGCCTTTGAAACTTCAGTCTTATCACATAATAAATAAACCCAAACAGCACGGGAAAAATCATCCACTAAAGTCAAAAAATATATGGCATCACATGAAGAGGCAGTTCGATACGGGCCCCATAAATCACAATGAATCATCTCAAAAATTCTGCTAGATTTAGTATCACTAATAGGAAAACTATCACGTGTTTGCTTTGCTTGAGGACAAACTACACATGCTTTAGTTAATTTCTTTTTAGAACTACTGTTACGAATAGCTGGAACTAACTTGATAACCCGATCCGAAGGATGCCCCAAACGACGATGCCACAACTCAAACTTAGACAAGCCAGGAACAGTGACAACATGAATAGTAGGAACCCCTCGGAAGTAGTAGAGTCCATCCCGACGCTCACCTGCTCCAATCAGGTTCCCCGAAGGTAGGTCCTGTATAGCACACAATGAATCAGTAAAGCGAACAATGCAATTGGATTCATCAATTAATTGTGACACGGAAATTAAATTGCACGCAAGAGAAGGGACATATAAAACATGGTGCAAAGAAAGTCCGCGAGATAAAATAACACGCCCAGTCATGGTGGCAACAACACTTTGACCATCAGGGAGACCAACAGGGGAAGCAACAATAGGTCGAATATCAGTCAAACACGACCGATCCCCAGTAACATGATGAGAAGCGCCAGTATCAATAATCCAATCCATAGAAAAAACGTCACCTGTCATCCTATCATTAGAAAATTTATCAGCATTAATCATGTTTAACAAGATTTGAACTTGGTCAGGAGTGAGGTCAGCAAGGGGGGTTCCACCAGCACCCGTGGAAGTCACGGACCCCCCCTCGCTCACGGAGTTGGCACGGGCAACGAGATGGACGGCTCGCAAAGTAGCCACGGCAGAGAGTGAGTGGCGGAAGAGGCGAGCACCAGACAAAGAGGACTCGGTGGGGGCAAAGAAGCACCACCTTTGCCATACTTCGCTTCATACCACGGAGCCGGGCCGTGAAGTTTAAAACAAGAGGCCTTATCATGTCCCCGACGTTTACGGTAGGAGCATATAATTTTAGACTTGTCGGGCGGTCGAACTTGATAGAATTCGGTCGGCTTGAAGAGAAAAAGCATGAACCTCTTCTACAACTGCTTTGCTGCGTGCTATGTCTCGAGAACGCTCCTCTTGAACCAATGCCTGATAAACACGATCCAAGGACGGGGAAGGAGTTTGAGACAGAAGGTTGGTGCGTACAGTAGCGTACCTGTCATCATCAATACCAATTAGGAATTGATGCAATTTCTCTTCCGTGCGCAAATTTAGAGGCTAAATTACACACACACTGGCCACAAGTACAATGGTGTAAGGGTTTAATGCGATCGAGTTCGTCGTAGCCCCATCAATTGAAGTGAAATAATCGTCAATGGTCATGGATTTTGATTGTTGGCAATGAGAAATTGAAGAACGTAGTTGCTGCAGACGTGGGCCATTGGCCACGGAAAACCGTCGATCAAGATAGGTCCATAGCTTCCGGGCTTCATCGTGAAAGGGGATGGAAGCCGAAAGTTTTGAATCAAGGCTGCGCAAGATCCATGAGACGACCATAGAATTTACAGTATCCCAGTCTAAAAGCTTTTTCTTTTCAGTAGGAGGGGTGATAGTTCCGTCGACAAAGCCGAACTTGCGGCGGGCTTTCAATGAGAGAGTCATGGCACGAGACCAGACAACATAATTGTCGCCGGTGAGGATAACGTGCGTGATAAGGTTTCCGGGCTGATCGCCCGACCCAAGATAGAAAGGAGAGGTCACATCAATACGTCTATCGTCGCCCATGATCTGAAATAACACGAACCACACTGGTGGTGTGAGAGATCAGCGCCGGCGAGAAGAGAAAAAAAATGGAAGAATCAGATCAGGTTCGGCAGATGCTCCGATATGGGCCTGGGCCGCACCCATCATAAGGAGAGAGAGTCCAATTCACAAGACAAATGAAGTTCCACCTTAAAACCATATGGCATTAAGGGGAGTAGTCCCTTTGCATTATAAAGTGAACACATCTCTCTTCTTCAATCAATGTGGGACACTCACATGTGGTGTGCGCTATACATCATAGCTTCAACACACCCCCTCACATGTGAGGTCCCTTTTTCAATTGACCCAGTGTAAATTAACGGACCCTCTATGGGCCTGGCTCTGATACCATGTCAAATTAAGGGTTAAGATGATTTTCCCTTAGCGTCTATTGCCAAACACAGAAGGTTATATACATCCTATTACTAAGAGGGCTCAAGCCCAAGCTAAGCATATTACAAGGCTCAAGCCCATGCTAAACATAATATAATCTAATACAAGCCCAAGGCTATACATGAGAAGCTCCAATAATTTGTATACTAATATTTGATTTTAGATCTTCCAAAATATAGTATCTATTGCAATATTTCTATTTTAATTATTTACTTTGTTGTGGATTATTAAGCACAATTTACCACAAGTTTCAATTAATGATATTTGGTATTTTTGTTTAAAACATAAGGGAAAAACCACTGACTACCCGATATATACAAGCAAATCATTAAGTACAAATTAAATTATGATATTTTTCACTTTCTTAATTCCCGTGAAAAATAAGAAACAAGCATTATATTATAAAAAGATCCTGCAAAAAAATATGTGGATCATTGAATAAGATAATGTGGATCATTGAATAAGATATTGTGGATCATTGAACAAGATATGTTCCTAAAACTTATAAATCAAAAAACATAGAAAGATCCTCCAGAAAAAGATATGTGGATCATTGAATAAGATATTGTGGATCATTGAACAAGATATGTTCCTAAAGCGTATAAATCAAAAATCATAGAAAGATCCTCCAGAAAAAGGAAAAAAAAGAACATCAATAGAACTTTAACTTTAACCGACCAATAATAACTTGTAATGTATGACTAACCTATTATAAAAAAAATCATTTGAAATATGAAACAAGTTGGAGATTTAGAGCATTTTTATGGTTGATACATGCTACGACCTAAGTCACTTGGTTAAGGTGTCGTGCCTTATATAACGTAGGAAATAGAGGCTTTCAATATAGAGCGTTCGCTTTGGTATAGGAGCACTCGCACGTAATCGACAGAAGCAATGGAACAACGAAAACCGAACACGTAGAGCATGGAGCGTCCCGGTTTTCGGTTTCGTCGGTTTTCGCGAATCGTTGCTTGTTACCTTGAACGATTATTGTCTTTTGACGATAGTTTACGCATTGTAAAGCTTCTCTATATATATAAGACTCCTCTCATACCGTTGCATGGTCGAAAAACTCTCTCAAACACAAGCACAAAGATTTTCATCATCACAAATTTCATCAAACATTTGTTCTTAATTGACATTGTTCTTAGTAAGCAAGAACATTGTTGTTCTTCTTTGTATCTCGATTGAGGATCCCATGCAACCCACGCTCGCATAGGGTCGGAATACTCGGGAAAGTGATTACAAGCCTAGAGGATTCACCGTGTTCATGTTTCGAGATCCTAGTTTTACTGTTTTTCCTCTAACAATCCAAAATAAGTATTATTCAAAGATGTCTACAATTCGTAAAATGTCTCGCAAATTTCCACAAACATGACAAGTTCGAAGGTATTGGATTTAGAAGATGGCAAAAGAAGATGCATTTTCTCCTTAATTACTTCACTAAGTGTGGCGTATATTTTTAGCACTCCCAAGCCCGAGGAAGTGGAGAATGAAACCGTTGAAGCAACTAGGAAGAGAAACAAATGGGAGAATAATGATTATATATGCCGTGGTCGCATCCTTAACGGTATGTCCGATGCTTTGTTTGATATTTATCAATTTGTTGAATCCGCTAAGATTCTTTAGGATGAACTAGAAATTAAGTATATGATCGAAGATGCTTCTAGCAAGAAGTTCTTTGTTGGTAACTTTAATAACTTTAAAATGGTAGATTCTAGGCCTTTGATGGAGCAATTCCATGAGATACAAAGAATCTTAGGGAGTTTTAAGCAATACAACATTGTTGTGGATGAGAATTTTGTTGTTTCTTCTATAATTGACAAATTAATACCAAGTTGGAAAGATGTTAGGAATTCGTTAAAACATAAGAAGGATGATATGAATGTTCAATAATTGGGTGCTTCTTTTCGGATTGAAGAGGGCATTTGGGTCCAAGATGGACAAAAGGATCTTAATCCTAATTCTTCCACCGTTAACATGGTGGAAGATGGTAAGTCAAAGAAGTCTTCTAATCCTAAGAAGAGGCTAACAATTTCACCAAAAGGCAACAATGGGAAGAAACCTAAGTATGGTGGAGGCGCTCAATGAGGTTGTTGGGAATGTGGTAAGCTCGGTCACTTCAAGAAGGATTGCACTATTTGGAAGAAGAAAATAATCAAAAAGAATGGTGGGAATGGCGAGTCTAGCCAAACCCATGCCAAAGAAGGTATGTGTACATAAGTTTCACTTAATTCAAATGTGAATTATGTGTATGATTTCTGAAATCTTTTGTGTACAGGATGATTGTTTATGGTGGATCAATTCGGGAGCATCAAGACATGTATGCAAGGAGCTTTCTCTAATCAAGACCTTCAAGGAGGTTGACAATTGAGAAGTACTTTACATGGGAAATGATTCTACAGCTCAAGTTCTAGACATAGGACAAGTAGAATTAGTTTTTAGTTCTGGAAAGCCTCTTATTTTAAGAGATGTGTTATATGCTACGGAACTTAGGAGAAATTTAGTCTCCGGTGCTACCTTGAATCAATTAGCTAGGTTTTAATATGGTGTTTGAAGTAGACAAATTTATATTATCTAAAGGTGGTGTATTTGTAAGAATTAGTTATCTTTGTAATGCTATGTTCAAACTAAGTATTTGGAATGCTTTGAAAGACACTTGTTTTATTGTCAATGATAATTCTTCTCTATGGCATAATAGACTTGGTCATGTTAACTATAAAAAAGTTGTATTCCATGTCAAAACATGATTTGATTCCCTCATTTGATCCAAGTATGGAGAAGTGTAGAACATGCATGTTAACAAAGATAACAAGGACATCCTTTCCAAATATTGTGGAAAGTGATAAATCATTGCTAGATTTGGTGCATAGTGATTTATATGATTTCCAAAGTACTCCTTCATTAGGAAACAAGAAATACATGGTAACTTTCATTGATGATCATTCACGATTTTGTTATGTATACTTGTTTACTAAGGATGAATCCTTGATCAGTTAAGGTCTATAAAAATGAAGTTTAATTTCAACTAAGTGATAAGATTAAATGGTTTAGGATCGATAAAGGTGGTGAATACTATGATCCAAATTATTTCCAAACAATGGGAATTATTCATGAAACAACCACGACTTATACACCACAACAAAATGGTATAGTGGAAAGAAAGAATAGAACTTTTCAAGAAATGATAAATTTTGTGTTATCCTATTCGGATTTGAGTGATCGTTTTTGGGGAGAAACTATTTTAACGGCTTGTCATATTTTAAACCGAGTTCCAACGAAAAAGAACGAGTTTACCCCATATGAACTTTGGTGTAAAAGAAAATCAAACTTGAGTTATCTCAAAGTTTGAGGATGTAAGGCAATTGCAAAAGTGCCAGAAGCCAAACTTAAAAAGTTGGGTGAAAGGGGAGTTGAATCCATCTTTATAGGGTATGTTCTTCATTGCAAATGCTATAGGTTCTATGTAATAGAAGAAAATAACATTTGGTCAATTCACACTATTGTGGAGTCAAGAGATGCAATATTTGATGAAAATAGATATTCATCAATTCGTAGACCAAAGGATATTACTCCTAATACCAATGGTCAAGAAATTGATCAAACAATAGTTGATCAAGGAGTTGATGAACAAACTCTTGATGAGAATGTTGCATCAACATCATTATCGCCTAGGAGAAGTAAAAGAGCAAGGAAAGAGAAATCTTTTGAGCATAAAGTATGCAAACTAATTAGATCTTTTGTATGGGTTCAAACAAGCACCAAAGCAATGACATCAAAAGTTTGATGATGTTGTGTTGTCTAATGGTTTCAAATTGAACAATTCAGACAAATGTGTGTAGCAAATTTGTTGATAACGGTAATGGTGTCATGATTTTTCTATTTGTGGATGACATGTTGATCTTTGGAACGGATTTGTCACAAGTTGAGTTGACAAAATCTTTTCTTTCTTCAAAATTCTCCATGAAAGATTTGGGGTAGGCGAATGTCATCCTAGGTATAAGGATTAAGATAGACGATGGAAAATTGATCTTGTCACAATCTCTTTTGTTTAATGTTAGTGATTGCTCTCTTGTTTCAACTCCTATGGACCCAAGTGAAAAGTTGTTACCAAATGATGGTAATGCAGTGTATCAACTTGAGTATGCAATGGTCATAGGTTGTTTAATGTATGCTATATATGACAAGTACTAGGCCGGATATCGCGTTTTCGGTGGAGAAATTAAGTAGATATACTAGTAGTCCTAGTATGAAACAACTATTCGTCGTGTATTAAAGTATTTGAGGAAAACCATGGAATACTGTTTGTCTTATAGTGGATATCCTTCGGTATTGGAAGGGTATTCAGATGCAAGTTGGATCTCTAATAGAGAAGATCTTCCTCCACAAGTGGATAGGTATTCCTCCTTGGAAGAGGTGCTATATCTTGGGCTTCTAAGAAACAAACTTAGCCGAGTGGTTAAGGAATCTCATGTTTGATATACCTTTGTTGCCAAAACCAATATCACCTATTGCAACATTGTGATAGTGATGCAGACTTTGGCAAGAGCTTATAGTCAAATATATAATGGTAAGTCAAGGCACATCCAAGGATGGCAATCGGTTTAGGATTTGTCCTCGTTGGAAATCACGAATAGGGAGTCTTAACTTAACGCCTAATAAGACGTTGGGTCTTAAGTTCAATAAGATCAATTTCCTTATTTGATGATTGAAAGAACTTATATGAACATCCAAGGTAAAGTTCTTTAAATATGTGATGGTTTAAGAGGTTGTTTAATCTTAATAGATCTCTTGACATGTGCTTTATCACTGGAGCATGTTTTTCTAAGAGATCTACCTATGTAAATGCGAGGTTTGGATGCTTCAAGGAGCTAGTGAGGCATAGCTTTGATGCACTTATGAATTGATATGGACACATGGCTTTAAGTGTCAAGTTTATGTTAAGAACAAGTACGTAGTTAATATTGTGTGTATAGTATCTTCAAGTTTTCATTATGTGTTGCTAATGGTTCAATCGTTTATCGACACCATTTGGATACCGATACTTGGAATGCGTATTATACTAACCGTAAGTTCAAGTATTTGTACACTTTCATTAATGCATGAGATTGTTTTGTGATGGTCATGTTTGTGCAATAATCTTTTAAATACTCTAAATGGGGGAGGATTGTTGGAGATTTAGAGCATTTGTATGGTTTGATGCATACTACGATTATTTAACTCACTTGGTTAAGGTGTCGTGCCTTATACAACATAGGATATAGAGGCTTTCAATATAGAGTGTTCGCTCTGGTAAAGGAGCGCTCGCACAGAATCGACAGGAAGCAAGGAAACAACGAAAACCGAAGAAAAGGATCATGGAGCGCGCACTCCACGGGGAGCGCAAGTTCCGATTTGTCGGGTTCGTCGGTTCACGAATCATTGCTTGTTGTCTTGAACGAATATTGTATTTTAACGATAGTTTAGGCGTTGTAAAACTTCTCTATATATATGAGACTCCTCTCATATTGTTGCATGGTTAGAAAAACTCTCTCTAAAACACAAGCACAAAGAAATTCATCATCACAAATTTCATCAAACATTTGTTCTTAATCGACATTGTTCTTAGTAAGCAAGAACATTGTTGTTCTTCTTTGTATCTCGATTGAGGATCCCATGCAACCCACGCCGCATAGGGTCGGAATACCGGAAAAGTGATTACAAGCATAGAGGATTCACCGTGTTCATGTTTCGAGATCCTAGTTTTACTGTTTTTCCTCAAACAATCCAAAATAAGTAGGAAAAATTGACAAAATAATCCCAACTATGACCGGGTCCGCTCAAAATAATCCCAATTTGGGTTATTCACGAATAATCCAAACTATTTGGGGTACCTTCCCAAAATAATCCAAACTTTTATTTTTCTTGCCTTCAATGATCCCTTTTGGGTCTATTACATATAGGATAATTAAAACTTTGGATTATTTTGAGAAAGTACTCCCAATAGTTTGGATTATTCTAGAATAACCCATAGTTGAGATTATTTTGAGCGGAACGGTAATAGTTTGGATTATTCTTGTCAATTTTTCCAAATAAGTATTATTCAAAGATGTCTACAATTCGTAAAATGTCTGCAAATTTCCACAAACATCACAAGTTCGAAGGTATTGGCTTTAGAAGATGGCAAAAGAAGATGAATTTCCTCCGTACTTCACTAAGTGTGGCGTATATTTTTAGCACTCCTAAGCCCGAGGAAGTGGAGAATGAAACTGTTGAAGCAACTAGGAAGATAAACAAATGGGAGAATAATGATTATATATGCCGTGGTCACATCCTTAACAAAGTATGTCCGATGCTTTGTTTGATATTTATCAATTTGTTGAATCCGCTAAGATTCTTTAGGATGAACTAGAAATTAAGTATATGATCGAAGATGCTTCTAGCAAGAAGTTCTTTGTTGGTAACTTTAATAACTTTAAAATGGTAGATTCTAGGCCTTTGATGGAGCAATTCCATGAGATACAAAGTATTTTAGGGAGTTTTAAGCAATAAAACATTGTTGTGGATGAGACTTTTGTTGTTTCTTCTATAATTGACAAATTGATACCAAGTTGGAAAGTTGTTAGGAATTCGTTAAAACATAAGAAGGATGATATGAATGTTCAATAATTGGGTGCTTCTTTTCGGATTGAAGAGGGCATTTGGGTCCAAGATGGACAAAATGATCTTAATCCTAATTCTTCCACCGTTAACATGGTGGAAGATGGTAAGTCAAAGGAGTCTTCTAATCCTAAGAAGAGGCTAACAATTTCACCAAAAGGCAACAATGGGAAGAAACCTAAGTATGGTGGAGGCGCTCAATGAGGTTGTTGGGAATGTGGTAAGCCCTGGTCACTTCAAGAAGGATTGCACTATTTGGAAGAAGAAAATAAACAAAAAGAATGGTGGGAATGGCGAGTCTAGCCAAACCCATGCCAAAGAAGGTATGTGTACACAAGTTTCACTTAATTCAAATGTGAATTATGTGTATGATTTCTGAAATCTTTTGTGTACAGGATGATTGTTCATGGTGGATCAATTCGGGAGCATCAAGACATGTATGCAAGGAGCGCTCTCTATTCAAGGCCTTAAAGGAGGTTGACAATTGAGAAGTTCTTTACAAAGGAAATGATTCTACGGCTTCAAGTTCTAGACATAGGTCAAGTAGAATTAGTTTTTAGTTACGTAACGCCTCTTATTTTAAGAGATTTGTTGTATGCTTCGAACTTAGGAGAAATTTAGTCTCGTGCTACCTTGAATCAATTAGCTAGGTTTTAAAATGGTCTTTGAAGTAGACAAATTTATATTATCAATGGGTGGTGTATTTGTAGGAATTGGTTATCTTTGTAATGGTATGTTCAAACTAAGTATTTCGAATGCTTTGAAAGACACTTGTTTCATTGTCAATGATAATTCTTCTCTATGGCATAATATATTTGGTTATGTTAACTATAAAAAAGTTGTATTTCATGTCAAAACATGATTTGATTCCCTCATTTGATCCAAGTATAGAGAAGTGTAGAACATGCATATTAACAAAGATAACAAGGACATCCTTTCCAAATATTGTGGAAAGAGATACTTCATTGCTAGATTTGGTGCATAGTGATTTATATGATTTCCATAGTACTCCTTCATTAGGAAACAATGAATACATAATAACTTTCATTGATGATCATTCACGATTTTGTTATGTATAGTTGTTTACTAAGGATGAATCCCTTGATCAGTTAAAGGTCTATAAAAATAAAGTTCAATTACAACTAAGTGACAAGATTAAATGGTTTAGAACCGATAAAGGTGGTGAATACTATGATCCAAATTATTTCCAAACAACGGGAATTATACATGAAACAACCACGACTAATACACCACAACAAAATGGTATAGTGGAAAGAAAGAATATAACTTTACAAGAAATGGTAAATTTTATGTTATCCTATTCGGGTTTGAGTGATGGTTTTTGGGGAGAAGCTATTTTAACGGCTTGTCATATTTTAAATCGAGTTCCAACGAAAAAGAACGAGTTTACCCCATATGAACTTTGGTATAAAAGAAAACCAAATTTGAGTTATCTCAAAGTTTGAGGATGTAGGGCAATTTTAAAAGTGCTAGAACCCAAAGTTAAAAAGTTGGGTGAAAGGGGAGTTGAATGCATCTTTATAGGGTATGTTCTTCATAGCAAATCCTTTTGGTTCTATGTAATAGAACAAAATGACATTTGGTCAATTCACATTATTGTGGAGTCAAGAGATGCAATATTTGTTGAAAAATAGATAAATCATGACACCATTACCGTTATCAACAAATTTGCTACACACATTTGTCTTAATTGTTCAATTTGAAACCATTAGACAACACAACCTCATCAAACTTTTGATGCCATTGCTTTGGTGCTTGTTTGAACCCATACAAAAGATCTAATTAGTTTGCATACTTTATGCTCAAAATATTTCTCTTTCATTGCCCTTCTACTTCTCCTAGGCGCTAATGATGTTGATGCAACATTCTCATTATGAGTTTGTTCATCAACTCCTTGATCAACTATTGTTTGATCAATTTCTTGAACATTGGTATTAGGAGTAACATCCTTTGGTCTTTGGAACGGATTTGTCACAAATTGAGTTGATAAAATCTTTTCTATCTTCAAATTCTCCATGAAAGATTTGGGGGAGGCGGATGTCATCCTAGGTATAAGGATTAAGATATACAATGGAAAATTGATCTTGTAACAATCTATTTACATCGAAAGTGCTCAAGAAGTTTAATGTTAGTGATTGATCTCTTGTTTCAACTCCTATGGACTCAAGTGAAAAGTTCTTACCATATGATGGTAATACCGTGTATCAACTTGAGTATGCAAGGGCCATAGGTTGTTTGATGTATGCTATATATAAGACAAGTACTAGGCTGGATATCGCGTTTTCGGTGGAGAAATTAAGTAGATATACTAGTAATCCTAGTATGGAACAACTATTCGTAGTGTATTAAAGTATTTGAGGAAAACCATGGGACACTGTTTGTCTTATAGTGGATATCCTTCGGTATAGGAAGGGTATTCAGATGCAAGTTGGATCTCTAATAGAGAAGATCTTCCTCCACAAGTGGATAGGTATTCCTCCTTGGGAGAGGTGCTATATCTTGGGCTTCTAAGAAACAAACTTAGCCGAGTGGTTAAGAAATCTCATGTTTGATATACCTTTGTTGCCAAAACCAATATCACCTATTGCAACATTGTGATAATGATGCAGCTTTGGCAAGAGCTTACAGTCAAAGATATAATGGTAAGTCAAGGCACATTGGTGTGAGACATAGTTATATCCAATGACTTATTATCAAATATAGTGCAATCACCATTGACTATATGAGAACAACATATAATCTAGCGAATTGTTTCACAAAGGCATTAGCTAGAGATACGGTAAAAAGGATGGCAATCGGTTTAGGATTTGTCCCCGTTGGAAATCACGAATAGAGGAGTCTTAACTTAAAGCCCAATAAGACGTGGTCTTATGTTCAATAAGATCAATATCCTTATTTGATGATTGAAAGAACTTATATGAACATCCAAGGTAAAGTGCTTTAAATTTGTGATGGTTTAAGAGGTTGTTTAATCTTAATAGATCTCTTGACATTGTGCTTTATCACATGAGCATGTTTTTCTAAGAGATCTACCTATGTAAGTGCGAAGTTTGGATGCTTCAAGGAGCTAGGGAGGCATATCTTTGATGCACTTATTAATTGATATGGACACATGGCTTTAAGTGTGAACTTTATGTTAAGAACAAGTACATAGTTAATCTTGTGTGGGTAGTATCTTCAAGTTTTCATTATGTGTTGCTAATGGTTCAATCGACATCATTTGGATACGGATACTTGGAATGTGTATTATACTAAGTGGAAGTTCAAGTCTTTGTACACTTTCATTAATGCATGAGATTGCTTTGTGATGGTGATGTTTGTGCAATAATCTTTTAAATACTCTAAATGAGGGAGGATTGTTGGAGATTTAGAGCATTTGTATGGTTTGATGCATACTACGATTATCAAAGTCACTTGGTTAAGGTGTCGTGCCTTATACAGCGTAGGATATAGAGGCTTTCAATATAGAGCGTTCGCTTTGGTACAAGAGCGCTCGCACAGAATCGACAGGAAGCAAGGGAACAACGAAAATCGGAGAAAAGGATCATGGAGCACGCGCTCCACAGGGGAGCGCAAGGTCTGATTTGTCAGTTTCGTCAGTTTTCGCGAATCATTGCTTGTTGTCTTGAATGGTTATTGTCTTTTGACGATTGTTTTGGCGTTGTGACAAAGGATATTTTGGTCATTGGACAAAACACGTAAGATCAAACTACCTAACTAAACCACCAACCTAAGTAAAGTGGTAAGGAAGGGTCATTCTTCCACAAGGAGTAAGGAAGACCAAAATGTGTTCATAAATCAATAAGCTAGGCCGAAATCAAGTTGGAAATTATCGGAAACCAACTACGAGCTACCAAATAGGCTAAATATCAAAGATAACTAAAATTAGGAGATGAGGTTAAACTCTAACTAATCATGAAATAGGCATAAGAATATCAAACATAGAGATAATGCATGAACACTACATGAATTAACTATTAACCCAACACACAACTCCCATCCTACTTTCATAGGCGAAAAAATTCTCAAAGACATCAAATAAGGACTCTCGTCCATTACTAACATATCACGAGGTTCAAATAAGCCTAAGTCAATAATAGAAATCAATAGGTCACACTCTCATGCCAACTTAAATCAATATACTCCAATCTAATACAACATTCAAGTGATCAAAGAGAATGCAACATAGATTAAAAAAATTAAACAAGCAATAATTTAATCATACAAATCTCTAAATCCAATCTCAAATGCCCAATTCAATCATGGTTGGGTTTTCGCCTAAACCTTAACTCACTAACTAGACCTGGGCATGGGCCGGGTCGGGCTCGTTCATGGGCTCGGCCCGCGGGCTTGAGGAAATGGCGGGCCGGGCCCGAGCCCGTGAATGACGGGCCGTGCCGGGCCGGGCCTGAAATTTCCAGATTTTGTCCACGGCCCGGCCCAGGCCCAAGGCCCGCGGGCCGGGCTAGTGCCTCATGCGGGCCTGGCCCGTGTTTTATGTTGTTTTTTTGGATTCTTGGTAGTTTTAGGCTAAAAAACAAAGAAAAGGGGCGTTCGGCCCGCGGGCCGACCCATGGGCCATATAGGCGGGCTTGTGTCGGTGCGGGCCTGAAATAAAATTTCTTGACCGTGGCAGGCCCACGGAGTGGACAACGGGCCGGGTCGGGCCTTGAGTGGGCTCGTGTCGGGCCGGGTCCAAACTGTGCCGGGCCGGGCCGGCCCATGCCCACCTCTATCACTAACTACTCCATAAACACAAAAATGAGAACTTTAGAAAAATTACCAACTAATAACATGATATTAAACATTAATCTAACATTAAACTAAATAAAATAAACCACAAAATAATTAAACTAAGTAATTAACAACTAATCTAATGAAAATAATTAAAATAAAGCAATAAAAGAGGAGATAGAGTAAGGAATGCTCATTGATTAATGGTTGAAAGTTCAAATACAAGTGTCACCCTTGAATCTACAATCTTCAACCTCTCTTTGTGTTTTCTCCCTTTTCTCCCTAAACTAACTTATGGAGGCTAAACCTCATTAAAACCCTAAAACTATTCTAAAACTAAGAGTGGTGAATAAAAGCCTTTTCCCAAAAGATACTCCATTTTATGCCTTATTTTTTATTTTTTATTGGTTTGTAGGATCTTGATGATGAGTTGGATGATTATATGGATGATTGAGGATGCATATGGATTATGGAGGCTTGAGGATGCATGAATTGAGTAATGGGCTCATGGCTACAAGAATTTATGAGGCCATTAAACATTTTTTAGTCTTTTTTTTCCTTTGTTTTTTTGGATATTAGTCTTCCAAGACATTATTTGTATTGTCCTAAATAGTATAAATTGCTCTAGACATAATTATTATTGTATTTTGTGTTTTTCTTATTTATGGGTATTTTTTCTAGATGATTATTGATATTAATATTGCTGAAAATTTGGCAAAATTAAAGAATTTAGGCTTGAACCCTCCAGACCCTCTAGACCCTCCAAACCCTAAAGTGCCTGGCCAGTCTAATTTTTCCAGACCCTTGGGTCCCGGTCCCGGTTCGCAAAAAAAATTAGTGGTCCGGATTCAGGGGCCCACTTGGACTCGACCGCTTGCCATCCCTACTCCTAATATTGAAAGAGACAATAATAAGAGAAGAAAAATAGAAAGTGTAAAAAGGTTAAATGATTAAAAGGAAAATAAAAAGGTAAAAAGGGGGGATGAAAAACGGGAGAAAGATCCCAAAAGAAAACAAAACAAAAAAAATAAAAAAAGGAAAGTACAGCAAAGAAAGGGAGAAAAGAAGGAAAGAAAAGAAAAAAGGAAAAAAAAAATTGAAAATGAAAACCTCCAAAACAACAGACCCATTTTCTCTCATTCTTCTTCGATGCGTTGGGGTCGCCGCATCATCACCATCAACGTCAATCATCATCATCAACATCCATCTTGGTCGTTCATCATCCTTTCTATTTTTCTCTGATTGTAATTGTTGTTCAACGTTCAATCTCTGCCGTTCATTCGTGGTGTACGACGACAATCTTATGATACCAGGTGGTACCTCCTCACCTGCTGTCTATAAATGAATTGGTTTGATGAGCGCCTACTCCGAGGTCGCGCAATGGTCGCTCAAACATCCTGGAACTCTTCTGTTTTGTGGTGAATTAGCACGGAGCACCCGCTCTGTTATACAGAGCAGCGCCGGCTCCTCTTTGGCTGGAGCAGTATTAACGGACCTGGAAGGGTGGTGACAGTGCTATAACGGGTGGCAGTGCTGCCGTTTGGTGAGGTGAGAGTGATGATGGTAGTGTTGTGTGGAGGATAGGTGAAAGATGTGGTGTAGGGTAAGGGTAATCAGGGGCGGATCCAGGATTTTAATAATGGTGGGGCACTAAAATAGTCAACCGAATATTATGCAAAAATTCAAAAAAGATCCAGAAATACATAAAATCACCCACAAAAAAGTATTTTTATTTAAATCACAATCTAATATTTTTTCTATATAAACTACTACAATTGTTTCGTCGAGTCTTCATATTTTGGAATCCGCAATCAAATAAAAAAATCAAGTAAATTTTATATTAAAAATAATAAAGTCTAATATTCAAATAAAAAAATTAAACAATCTCATTGTAATTCAATCAAGAATGCAAGTACTTCTAGTAAATTTGAAACAAAAAGCAAAGTCAATTGGTAATTTGATACTTGTGGAAAAAACGAAAAAGAAAAAGAAAGATTGAACATACAATTTGCATCAGTGCGTGATGGCGAGTTGCGTGACTTGCGTCTTCTTGTCTACTACTCTACTGTTGCAATTCGCAAAGCTGAATTGTTGTTCTGAAGACTTAACACTCGATGGCAATGTCAGGCTATTTTTTAGGTTTCACTTTTTAGGTTCAAAAAGTACCTTTTTTTAATCTTTGACAGGTTAAAATAATATTTTGGGAGAGTGGAATTTGTGGAAACCAAGGGAGTCCGAAAGCCTGACGGAAGGCGTTTTTTGTTTTTTTGTTTTTACTTTTCTTTAACTAGTTTTTTTTTAAATTAATGGTGGGGCACGTGCCACCCAGGACCCCAAGTGGGTCCGCCCCTGAGAGTAATGAGGGAGTTGGAGGAAGTGTAGGAAAGGTGGTGGTGTGGTGTGGTGTGGTGTGGTGTAGGATAAGAAAAGGTATGGTGGAGGTGTAGACACATAGTTATGTCTCCCCATTAGTACCCTATGATGAGTTGATGACTAATACCCCTCTCTAATTGGTCCTGATCGAGGAAAGAATAAAAAACGAGTCCAAAATATAATGTTTTAAGCCCAAAACCATTTTATAAATCTTTTTATTAACCCATTTCCAAAAACCTTTTTATAAATACTTTTACTAAACCCACTTTCTAAAACGTTTTTAAATAACTTTTTAAATGCCCATGTTTTGAAAACCTTTTAAAAATAGTTTTTATGAAAGCCCAATTTTTAAAATCCATATTCTTGCCCAATTTAATTAATATAATTAATTAATTATTATTGATTAGTTTTATTAATAAAATATCTTTTATAAAAAATAATCTTTTCCCAAAATATTTTTAAATATTTTTTATCTAACACTTTTCTAGAATCTTTTTAATAAATGTTTTAGAAACCTACTTGTTTTCGAAAACCTATTGCCTCCCAACC
This sequence comes from Beta corolliflora, assembly GCA_947648045.1. Lineage (NCBI taxonomy): Eukaryota > Viridiplantae > Streptophyta > Magnoliopsida > Caryophyllales > Amaranthaceae > Beta > Beta corolliflora. The sequence continues at coordinate 1,437,634 of CANSZD010002917.1, read as the reverse complement.
ACCCTAAACTTATATATTAGTATATCTCTATTATATAAGACAACTAAGGGAGACACCAAAATAATAAAAGCCCTATTTTACCCTTCCTAAATTACACAAATTACCCTCACTAAGTTATCAGTTTCTACCATATCCTCATCCGAAAACAAAGCCTAACTGAAATGGCAGTTTTTAACATATTCAAAAAATAAAAAAAAGGAATAAAATGGCAGTTTTTTACAATCAAAAAACCGAAATCAAAGGTGTTGAGATCCTCTAGAGTTTCAAAATAACTCTACACTAGAGAGTTCGTTAAATATCGATCGTTGATTAAGAAATCGAAGGCTTGTATTTTATTTCCCAAAAATCCCCCCTATTTTTCCCCCGAATATCCTGCCCATATCTTTTCCTTTCCCACTAATCATGAGCCCTTGATTTTTTAATATATGGTTAGGATTCAACTCTACTTTTGTAGAGTTTTCATAAAACTCTGTAAATGATCCGGACCCAAATCAAAGTCACAAAATCGCAATACTAAAATGGCAGTTTTTAACAAATAGAAAAAATAAAAATCAGGACAATATAGACAACAGTTCCTGTTAAAGAATCAACTTTTTCCTAATTTTCTTGCTTCCATTTGAATTCTTCCCTGTATTTCATCTTCCCCCTCCTATAAACTGCAAACAAAATCACAAGTCTAATAAATAAAACACCACTTTTCAAAGGCCAAGAGCAACTAATTATTGAAAGCAACAAAAACTCAAGACGGTTAAATTCCCCTTTTCAAAGGCAAAGAGCAGGTAATGCAAATCCAAAAACAAGGCGACATTCGTATGTTGTTGGGTTCTTCATCATAATTATTAAGTGGTACCAAACCAAGAGCCAAGAGGATCACAAACCAAACCACAAGAAGTAACAAGGAAATCACAGTCATAAGGTAATTTTTACCTTCTAATATTTTTTTTTACTTTGTAATTAATGTGTTTGTAATCCAAATTATGAAGTAAGATAAAAGAAAAAAAAAGTCAGAGAACACCTAATTAAAATTTGGATAAAAAAAAAAGGAATTCAAGTATGAGTATTATAACTTAGGATCTTAAAATTCGGAACTATAATTTAAATGGAATCCTATATATTTTTCTTTTTAATATTCACCCATAGATGTATCAATTCGACCAAAGGTAAATCGAAAGTTCAACAATTGAAACAAACCCCAAGTCCAAAATTATAGGAAAACCCACACAAATTGGACGAGAACCCAAAATTTTTGAAGAAAAAACCATTTTAGAAAAAAAATCCAAACACACCTTTACTCCATGTTAGAGGTGTGTAGATATAACAATGAGTAACTGAATATTAGAACTTCCAAGCACGTATTGGATACGCTTTCCTATAAGTTATTTACCGACCCACTAGGAACAACAGAAACAGTATCGCGGTAATACTTATGAGATACGAAGAAGAAACATTGAATCTTGGTTGTTAACAAGAAACAATCCCAACAAGAGTTTGTAGTTTGATTTTGTTTAGAGAAAACACAAGTATTTTTTTTTAAGCAAGTACCATGGAATGATTTCACACTTTAAGCAAGCATAAATAATTTTTCTCTAACCCATTCCACATGTGATATGTCCCTATATATATATACTAGGGAAGACTTACAGAAGAAAAGACGCAATCATATACGAAAAGACACACACCATTTCATGAAAGAAATGCCTCGTCAGGAAAACTGACGAATAGGAGCCAGCGCTCCTCTCGGAGCGGCGCTCCGGGCGGGAGCCGGCGCTCCTCGGCCTGTCAAGGAAATTGGTTCAAACTCCAATTCCCTGACAATTCTGAGCGTGCGCTCTACTTAGAGCAAGCGCTCTATTGACCTGCCTTTTCGTTATTCCTCATTTCTCATCACATAACATCAACGGACACATTTAAACTATAAATGTTCCAACACTCCAGAGTTGCGGCAGCGATAGAGTTAGAGTTGGGTCTGTCAGCACTACTCAGTAGCCACTGGGCTCCATAGGTGAAAAATAAGATGGATTGTACCATGAGATTCGATATAGGTGAATTTATATATACCATTAAATCTCTTTTTTTTTTTCAACAATATATGTATGTTGTAGATGCTACTCTTTGAGGGTGGGTGAAATTGAAGTCATCGGTGTACAAAGATAAAGATTTTCTTTTTGGACTTTGAATTTGGGTTGTGGATAGTCCAGAAGAAAAAAACGTGCCTCCACACTAATGAGGAGGGTTTGGAGGTTTGGTAAAAATCATGGTAAGGTGGGGTGGGCTTATTTTTGGGTGTGCTACCTAGCCGTAGCCCGTAGGTCTTAGCTTGGTATGTTGGATTAAGACTATTGTCATTAAAGGTGGTAAATGTGTTGTTGGTTAGAACTTGGGTCATTTAGATATGTTACGTTTTGGGTCGGTTTGATCTGGTGGGTATTATTTTGGTCCATTTACTATAGGTGGTCAAAGGGTCAAGTGAACAATTATATGTTAGAGTAGTCGCAAATAGAGTTGTTTGCAAACAATTCAAATTAGTTAAAAGCTTGATTCCTCGAGAGTTGTTAGTAAATAAGTTGAATTCAAATTCAATTCCTTCAATATTATAGTTTAAGTTTGATATGAGTTGCGTTTGGTAACAATTTGGTTCGGATTATTTTACATTATTCATGACTTTTTGGAATATTATGCAAATCATGAGCCAGATGGTTCTTGATTATCCATGACTTTTTAAAAAATTTAAAGAATCATGCTAATGATTGTTCTTTAAGGAAACTTTGTATACAATTTTTGACGAAAATTATTACCAGAAGTAATTAAACAATATATGATTTTGCACGCATAGCGTGCATATAAGGCTAGTCATCACTAACATAATTCTTCATTTTAACAATTCACATCAATCCCACCCGATAACTCCCACGGCTCACTGATAACTAACAAATTCCCACGGCAAACTCACAAAAATCACTCGAGAACTCTCATCTCCCACAATAAATCTTCACGACACCCTCTGTATCTCACGGCAACCTCCTACTTTCCATCACACTCGCACGCCACCATCTCCCTAATCCTCACAAATCTCCTACTGCTCCACCGCCTAATACATTATTCATCATCAGTACTACGTCTAACTATACCCCTACAACGGCATCTTCATCTAATTATCATCACCGATACATCATCATCATCTAATCATTGCCTACTCCCTAATCTGCCTAAACTCCATACAACACACATCCCTCTAATACACTGCCATATTAACCATTAACTCTTCATCATCTAAAAGTCACGGCACTAATACACCTCATACAAATCAAACAAAGCAGCTAGCAGCACCAAACTTCATGCAAACATTAAATACAAAACACAACTTTTTCAAGACAAAGCACAAATCTTTTTTCAAGGCTCGAATAATATTCAATTTTCCAAGATCCGTACAAATCAACGACCCCGAACGGTGGTATAATTTCTGAGGGTCAACTAAATTAACCACCTTTATTTTATTTCTTTATTTACTTTTATTATTTTCTTGAAGTTACTAACATTCTATTCGTGAGATAGATTGTTAACGTATTCCTGCGACGGTAAGTATTGTATATATTATACTAACTCCCAGCAATATTTTCTTTTCAATATTTTTCTTATTTTTCTTTCTTTTCATGAACATATTTTTTTTCGACAGATTACAATATTTATCACCTTGTATTTATTGTTAATCAAGACTTAAATAATTGTTCTAATTAAATCGAATAACATGGACAACCCGTCGGGAACCCGAAGAATATTGATTGTCTAATAGCTTGTGACTAAAAAAGTAGCACTACTACAAAAAAACCCCTATCGTGTCCCCTCTAGAAGACCTGTCGCGTCACATTTGGCCCGTCACGATAGTTGCCGACACGATAGGTGCCATAGTCTTTTATGTGTTTCCTGAACCAACTTAGACTAATATTTGTAAGGTGTATTAAAATATTATATGATTATTCTTTTGCGTAAAACTATGATATGAATCGATATTTAATAGAGGTCAGCAATGGGCAATATGGTTCCTGACTGTGTTGTACCCTCACCCCCGAACTTAATTTTTGGTTCAATGACCATGTATGGAGTCAGGACGGGGACATCTACATTGGATAAATCCCTAAGATGTCCCTACAGTTTTCAATATCCAATTAGGTTTATAAGTTTTCCTTTAAAGACTTGTTGGCGACTTCAAAACGAATTTCAATAAAACCTTAACAATGGGGTAGTCAAATACGCGCTCACACCGCGGAAGGCGAAAATAAAATCACGCCTACAATTTGGCGACTTCACTGGGGAGGATTTTTAAAATTTTTTTTTTTTAAATGAGTGGGTGAAACTTGAAAAAGACGATTCAATCTCTTTTTATGCCTTTGAATAATATAATGTTTTGCATCTGCATGGCTACTGTTTAGCCACCATAAGGACAATCTACCTTGCCTCATTAGCACATGTTCTATGTGTGAGGTCACCGCCGGGGGGTTTGCGCTTTGTCCTTCCAAAAAGCTTCCTGAGCAATAGTGTTACATCTTAGTTATAAGCAAACCTACCCAACTATGACATTGTTCTCTTATTCCTGACTTGAGAAGCTGGAGTGCGTCTTACACGTGGCCACCTTTTTAAGCAAAGGTACGAAGCGTGGGATCAATCTCTTAGTCATGGATCCTTTTCGGCCTTAACCTAAACCTGACCATAGTGAACGTAGAGCTTGACTTTAGGTTGGAACTTTGCATACTATCATCCTATTTGTGCATATTTGTGTGTGCGTGGCTTTAATTGTTTCGTATTATCAATGTTTTGAGTCGAATATTATCAAATGAAGTTGCGCGATCAATTAGGATTTGCATTCATATTAGAATCCTTTTTGCCTTTGCATAGTCCGTTATGCATACACCTCATGCATAATTGGAGTTCATAGGCATTTAGGCCCCGTTCTTTTGAACTTATTTTGATCGAAATTAAATTAAATTAAATTAAATTAACCGAAATTAAATGAACCGGGCGAAATTAAATTAACCGGGCGAAATTAGCCGAACTAAGCGAAATGAAATTAACCGAGCGAAATTAAATTAACCGAGCGAAATTAAATTAAATTAGCCGAAATTAACCGAAATGAGAGACAACGACTCGAATTGTATATTTAATTTTCTAAAATAATAATCATCGATAATAATCAATAAGTATTAACATAATATTATCAATACTTATTATTATTATTATTATTATTATTATTATTATTATTATTATTATTATTATTATTTATTTATTATTATTATTATTATTATTATTATTATTATTATTTATTATTTATTATTTATGTTAAGTTCAGTTAAGTTCAACTTAATAATAATACTAATAATAATAATAATAATAATAATAATAAAAATAATAATAAATAATAATAAATAATAATAAATAATAAATAATAATAATAAATAATAAATAATAAAAAATAAAAAATAAAAAATAAATAATAAATAATAAATAATAAATAATAAATAATATTAATAAATAATAAATAATAAATAATAAATAATAAATAATAAATAATAGTAAATAGTAAATAGTAAATAGTAAATAGCAAATAGTAAATAGTAAATAATAAATAATAAATAATAAATAATAAATAATAAATAATAAATAAATAATAATAATTATGGTAATAATAATAATAATAATAAATAATAAATAATAAATAATAAATAATAAATAATAAATAATAAATTATAAATAATAAATAATAAATAATAAATAATAAATAATAAATAATAAATAACAATAGTAAATAATAATAATTATGATAATAATAATAATAATAATAATAAAAATAATAAAATAATAATAATAAATAATAATAATAATACATAATAAAAAAATAATAATAATAATAAATAATAATAATATAATAATAATATAATAATAATAATAATAAATAATAATAAAAATAATTATAATAAATAATAATAATAATAATAATAATAATAATAATAATAATAAAAATAATAAATAATAATAATAATAATAATAAATAATAATAATAATGATAATAATAATAATAATAAATAATAATAATAATAGTAATCATAAACAATAATAATGATAAAAATAATAATAATAAATAATAATAATTATTATTATCATAAATAATATTAATAATAATAATAATAATAATAATAATAATAATAATAATAATAATAATCATAATAAATATTAAATAATAATAATTATTATTATTTTCATAAATAATAATAAAATAATAATAATAATCATAATAAATAAAAAATAATAATTAAAATATTAGATAAGATTGAACTAAACTGAAATTAACTAAACTAAATGAAATTAAATTAATCGGGCGAAATTAAATTAAATTAACCGAAATTAAATTAACCGGGCCGAAATTAAATTAACCGGGCCGAAATGAGCCGAAATTAAATTAACCGAGCGAAATTAGCCGAAAATAAGTTCAAAAGAACAGGGCCTTAGGAGTCTCATTGCATCCATACTTTCCATTTCATTTCATGCATTCCGCATTTAGTAGTCCCGAACTACAAGCGGTCTGATTCCCTTTTTTGGGATATGTAGGCGGCCTTTACGGGTTCGAACGCATAGATTGAGTCATTCATACATACATTAGGTCTAAGTGCATCCAAAAAGTCATGCATACATGCATTAGGTCTAGGTGCATCCAAAAAAAAAATTCAAAAAAATATCATTCATTTAGGAGTTAGGAGATGCTAATTTGTTTCTAAAAGCTCAACTTTTAAAATGAAATTTCTTTCTAAAATATATATTCTTCCATTCCATTCCTTTATCTCCACCATCACTCCAATTCTAATCTCCCGCTTGATGATCCATTGTAGGAAATACACAAATATGTCAAGCACACTTCAAGAACAAGTTGATGGGTTGAAGGGTATCTTGGTAGATCTTGTAGCACGTGTCGTCGGACTAGAGGAACACTACACTTTGTTCTTCAAGAGAATCGCAGTGCAAATTACAAGGCACCAGATAGTTTTGCTTGCAATAGCGGCCCGACCAACAAAGGATCAATGAACTACATGACATTATACAACACAGTCCGCTGATAAATCCTTCCATCAAATAAGTCTCTGAAAGCTCGCCTCTTTCCGGAGGAGGCAAAAAGAATTATTGATGATTCACCTCATGCCCAAGTATCTACGAAAACAAAGGAAACTCCGTGAGATACATTCCAGACCTGCACTAACTCTTACCAGGCCTCGAAGAAAACGCAAGAGAGAATATACCTCACTGGGTATAAGTTATGGAACAACTTTTGACCGCCTTCGCGCAAAAGGCGCACTTTCCCCTCTTGGGCCTACTCCAGATCCAGACGAAAAAAAAGGGGGCCAAATTGGAACAAAGATGCTTATTGCAAGTACTATAGAGGCCATGGACATAAGACTGACAATTGCTACCCATTGCGAGGCCTTATTCAGGACATGATCGATAATGGGAGACTTCTAATTTCTCCTACTACAAAAAGGCCTCAGATTTAAGATCACTTGTCACGTGACGTAGGAGTCTAGACTTAGGATTTCATTTTCTGTTTCATCTCTCTTATTTTGCCAAGTCTAATATAGGATTTTCCCTCTTATTGCATGTACTCATATATCCCAAATAATAAATGAGTATTTATTTACTCTCTAACCTTGCACCAATGAGCATCAATGGAAATCATGATTGTCGCCTTAAAAGAAAATGAATTTATAATTCTCATGACTATTCTAATAAAGGCAATGAACAAAATTGGCATAAAAGACTCCTCCGTTTCTCCAATCCTATTCCTCCATTTCAACCTAAATGCATAACACCCCTCTCCCTTTAACCCAAGCTCATGGGAAGTACATTAGACAACAATTCAATGTAAAGGACATGTAAAAAAAAAGCAACATAAAAAAATCTAAGCGAAAAAAAAAAAAAGCAAAAGAAAAAATGATACAAAAAGTGCAAAATATGAAAAAAAACAAAAAGTGTTGTAAATAAGCCCATCAATAGCTATGTCAAATGTACTTCTTTCAAAACCTTCAACTTTCAACCCAAAACTTTAACCAATCGGCCTTGACCTCCACAATGAAAAATCTTTACAAGCCAAATCATACTTCGGATAAACCTTCTCATAAACAACCGACAACCAATCACATTGCATTCCAATAAGCCATAAGAGACAAACCAAAACCCGCTAGGCAGGAAACCCAAAAGGGCGACTTACGCAAAAGTCAGGGCATCTTCTCATTCATCAGCCTGAACTACGAATGGCCTGATTCTGCTAAAGATACGTAGGAAACCTCACCCTGAGGTCCGACCGCTTTAAACCAAACCAAACCTACATCATTATCCACCCTTGCCAAAGACCTCTTCCAAATCAATGCCTAATTCATTGCAAATGGCTCCAAAGCAAAATGCTCGGTCACCAATTAAAATGTTAAGAGCTACGACTGGCCTGATTCCTTCATGGATACTTAGGCAACCTCTTTTGAGGCCCGACCATTTTAATTCAAAAAAGAAACATGTTTTTGAAGGCTCGCCTAGGCCCATGAGAAAAGTACGATCACCCAAATTATGAATTTTCAATGCTCATTCCTACCCTTAGAACTAGACTCGGATTTGAACCTGCATCATTAGCCTACCTTATTGCGTGAGTCAATACATTATGCCTTCGTCCTCTTCTTATTCTTATCCCTTGCCGTTTTCTCAGCTACATTATCGCTTCTAAGCCAACCTTAGCATAACCTTTCAACACTCAGCGCTAGGACCGTGCCTTATCTTTTGAGTGTTCCTTTCTTTGGCCATTCTTGTCTTTTTCACCTTATGAACCCTATACGGAATCTTTGGTCGAAACTTCCACTAAGCGTGACGAGATATCTTCGAAATCAAGCAATCAAGTTGGACAATTCATCAACTCCATCTTACTGGGCGCTTCATCACTGATCCACACAGAAAATCATAGGCTCCAGGCCCAGGCCTATTGTGATAAGGACTTCATTACGAGCCCATACATGAAATCTTGGGTTTTAAACCCGCATGGATACAAGATCAAACCTATTGTGGGCTCACTTAGGCCCTTAGCATACAAAACTCGAAGCATATACAACTCAAGCGCTACGAAAGCTCGTTCTACATCGTATTTCAAATCCAACATAATCTATTAACTGAATAGATCATCCTTGGGGGCTTCCCAATCCTCCTTTTTCATAGGCTCCATGTGCACCTTGATAAGGACTTCATTACGAGTCGATACAAAAGATTGTGGGCTCCAGACCCATACGAGGAAATAATACGAGATCATAACTATTTTATAGGCTCACTTACGCCCGTAACAACTACAATGGGTTTTGAATCAAGCATAACCTACATGGATCATCCTTGGGGGATTCCTATTTCTTCACTTTCGAAAACTGTTTTCCAAAAGAAAAATTGAGCTTTTAGAAGAACGATAAAGCATCGTATCTCTACTTTAGCATCATTTCATCTGCATTAGCATCATATCTCTGCATTAGTGTCATATCTCCGCATTAGTGTCATATATCTGCATTTGCATTACATATCTGCATCATCCAAATACTGTATCAAGCATAGCATTGCATCCTTCGTCCTTAGCCATAGGATTCTAGCATAAGTCATGGAGTCACACACACACATACACATACGTATGCACACACGATATCACCTTTAAGTATAGAGTATTAGAGGTCACTCTTTATAGGTCAAGTCATCTCCTACCCATACACTAGCACCCACATCACGGGACATATGCATATCCCATAATTGTTTGTCTGCATATCTGTGTATTCTTTGCATTTACAGGTATCCAACATTGAGCAACTCTATACGAGTTATATTCCACCAAGGCATGCGGACATAAATTGCTCAAGAGACAAGAAGTACTCATCAATATTAATAGCGGGCAAATCCAACGCTAGGTCTGCGGGCCATTACGAGCCGAGATAATGGAAAACAAGCGTTAATATGGTTCGTGTGCCTGAAGACAACAACATCGGTCAATTCTAGCGTTAGCCTTCAGTCATAATAAGCACAATGCTGGAGCGAGATGTAGCTCTACCCCGACATGAGCCGGACCAGAATAGCTCTCCCCCGACATGAGCCAGACCAGAATAGCACTACCCCGACATGAGCCGGACCAGAATAGCTCTACACATTATAGCACAGCACTGGAGCGGGATGCAGCTCTAATCCCGATATGAGCCGGACCAGAATAGCTCTACACGTTATAGCACAGCCCTAGAACGGGATGCAGCTCTACCGCGACATCAGCCGGACCAGAATAGCTCTACCCCAACATGAGCCGGACCAAAATAGCTCTACACGTTATAGCACATCCCTGGAGTGGGATGCAGCTCTACCTCGACATGAGCCGGACCAGAATAGCTCTATCCCGACATGAGCCGGACCAAAATAGCTCTACACGTTATAGCACAGCCCTGGAGCGGGGTGCAGCTCTACCCCAACATGAGCCGGACCAAAATAGCTCTACACGTTATAGCATAGCCCTGGAGCGGGATGCAGCTCTACCCCGACATGAGCCGGACCAGAATAGCTCAACCCCGACATGAACCGGACCAGAATAACTCTACCCTGACATGAGCCGGACCAGAATAGCTCTACCCCGACATGAGCCGAACCAGAATAGCTCTACACATTATAGCACAGCCTTGGAGCGAGATGCGGCTCTACCCCGACATGAGCCGGACCAGAATAGCTCTACCCCGACATGAGCCGGACCAGAATAGCTCATAATACCCTTTTTCACCTATCATCTCATTTTTACTTATTTACAAATGTGTTCCACACATGTCTGTTCCTGAAGCTTTTGCTTATTTTACAGGTACCGGCGTAAAAGAGTGATTTTGGATTGCAGCTCATCTAGAATCATTCTCCGTCCCGACACGTATACTTTGACTTTCGGTTTTACAAACCTCAGTCAAAGTGGGGGCTTCTGTAGACACATAATCGTGTCTCCCCATTTAGTACCCTATGATGACTAATACCCCGCTCTAATTGGTCCGGATCGAGGAAAGAATAAAGAACGACTCCAAAATAAAATGTTTTAAGCCCAAAACCGTTTTATAAATCTTTTAATTAACCCAGTTCCAAAAACCTTTTTATAAATAGTTTTACTAAACCCACTTTCTAAAACGTTTTAAAACAACTTTTTAAAGGCCCATGTTTTGAAAACCTTTTAAAAATAGTTTTTATGAAAGCCCAATTTTTAAAACCCATTTTCTTGCCCAATTTAATTAATAGAATTAATTAATTAATTATTGATTAGTTTTATTAATAAAACTATCTTTTATAAAAAATAATCTTTCTCCAAAATGTTTTTAAATATTTTTTATTTAACACTTTTCTAGAATCTTTTTAATAAATGTTTTAGAAACCTACTTGTTTTCGAAAACCTATTACCTCCCAACCACCCTAAACTTATATATATCCTCCGTAACATAACTCTTCACTTCAACAATTCACATCAATCCCACGTGATCTGATAACTCCCACGGCTCACTGATAACTAACAAATTCCCACGGCCAACTCATAAAAATCACTCAGACAATTCTCATCTCCCACAATAAATCTTCACGGCACCCTCTGTATCTCACAGCAACCTCCTACTTTCCATCACACTCGCACACCTTCATCACATGCGCCAACCATCTCCCTAATCCTCACAAATCTCCTACTGCTCCACCGCCTAATACATTATTCATCATCAGTACCACGTCTAACTATACGTCTATACCCCTACAACAACAGCATCTTCATCTAATTATCATCACCGATTCATTATCATCATCTAATCATTGCCTACTCCCTAATGGCCTAATCTGCCTAAACTCCATACAACACATCCCTCTAATACACTGCCATATTACCCATTAACTCTTCATCGTCATCTAAAAATCACGACACTAATACACCTCATACAAATCAAACAAAGCAGCAGCACCAAACTCCACGCAAATATTAAATACAAAACACAAACCTTTTTCAAGACAAAGCACAAATCTTTTTTCAAGGCTCGAATAATATTAAATTTTCCAAGATCCGTACAAATCAACGACCACGGACGGTGGTATAATTTCTCAAGGTCAACTAAATTAACCACCTTTATTTTATTTCTTTATTTATTTTTATTATTTTCTTGAAGTTACTAACATTCTATTCATGATGTAGATTGTTAACGTATTCGTGCGACTGTAAGTATTGTATATATTATACTAACTCCCTGCAATATTTTCTTTTCAATATTTTTCCTATTTTTCTTTCTTTTCATGAACATATTATTTTTTCTGCGTGATTGCAATATTTATCACCTTGTATTTATTGTTAATCAAGACCTAAATAATTAAACTAACTACATCAGACAACATGGACAACCTGCCAAGAACTCAGTAATATTGATTGTCTAATAACTTGTCACTAAAAAAGTAGTTTTTTATGTGTTTCCTGAACCAACTTAGACTAATATTTTTAGGGTGTATAAAAATATTATGTGATTATTCTTTTGCATAAAACTATGATATGAATCGATATTTAGTAGAGGCCAGCAATAGACAACATGGTTCCTGACTGTGTTGTACTGTAGGCGTGTTTTTATTTCGCCTACGCGGGATGAGCGCGTATATGTATTTGACTACCCCATTGTAAAGGTTTTGTATTGAAAATTGTTTTGAAGTCGTCAACAATTCTTTAAAGGAAGAATCATAAACCTAATTGGATATTGGGAAATCGTAGGGACCAATTAGGTACTTATCCAATGTAGATGTCCCCGTCCTGACTCCATAGATGGTCATTGAACCAAAAATTAAGTTCGGGGGTGAGGGTACAACACAGTCAGAAACCATGTTGCCCATTGCTGGCTTATACATAATATCGATTCATATCAATTTTTATGCAATAGAATAACCATAAAATATTTTTATCCACCCTAAAGATAATTTAGTCTAGATTGGTTCAGGAAACACATAAAAAGACTATTTTTTAATGATATGTTATTTAGCAATCAAAATTACAGGGAACCTAACAGGTTGTCCAAATTAATCTGATTAATGTTAGAACAGTTCTTTAGATCTTGTTTAACAATAAATAACATGTGGGTGATAAAAGCAATAAAACAGGACAATCATATAATATGCATATAATAATCAGGCAAGCATATAATAGGCATGGATATGAATAATAATAATATGGATATAAAATAAAGTATAGAAAAGGGATTAGAATATACAGTAGAACGATTATATATTAAAGATCTACATCAGGAAATAAATTGTTGGTAACTTTCAGGCAATAAATATAATTGAATTATTCAATGATCCTCAGGAATTATACCTATGCGGCTTAGGTTGAAGAGCGCAAAGATCTTTAGGTGGAGCAATCGTGGAACCAAGAACGTAGTATGATCAGGAACTGGAAATTGATTTGATGTATTGAAAGTTTAAGTATTTGGACGTTCGTAATAGGATTCGTAAATATTCGGAAGTATTTTGTGCTCGTAAAATAATGATGAAGAAGCCGTCTCTGATTCGGGAAATCAGCCCGTATTTATAGGCACAGGGAAAACTGCGCCGCACACGCCTACTGCGCCAGGCGCAAGTCCGACGTGGCAGGCGCAAGGCCACGCGTCAGGCGCAAATTGACGCGCCTGACGTGGTCTGCCCAATCAGGTTTGAACATGTGTAAACACGTTTTTGAAAAGATAGAAGAGAAACTTGCGTCTCACACAAGACTTGGCTCAGACGCAGGACTCTGTGTGACTCACAAGTCCACGTGTCAGGCGCTCATTGGTGCGTCTGACGCGGTCTGGCCAATGCACTAGACGCACATGGCGCGCTGGGCGCGGCCGCCGCGTCCAACGCATATTCCAGTATATTCGATTGTTGATTCAATGCGTACTATAAAGATACTTTTTTATCCCTAAAATCCGAGGATTGAATTTTACGGGATGCAAAATCTGATTTATGCTCAAAATATTTATTAAAGATAATAAAAGCATTTATGAAAATATTTATTAAAATCATAAATATTTAATTGGGCTCATAAAATGGACTTAAAATATTTTACGGGTTTAATTTACAATTAATCATCATGGATAATTAATTGGGCTTTAGAATATCATTTCGAAACACAACATGGCCTGGTTTTTCGGATTGCTCTTTTGTTAGGTCGCGCCAGCTAATACCGCAGTATGTTTCATCATTGGACCCTTAAATAGGGAGACACGATTATGTGTCTACAGAAGCCCCACTTTGACTGGGGTTCAGGAAACCGAAAGTCAAAGTATACGGTGTCGGGACGGAGAACGATTCTAAACGCCCTGCAGTTTAGAACTGATCTATATACGCCGGTCTCTGCAAAACAAAGTTAGTATGCAGGGAAATAACTACAAGCAATCTGATTACCTGCAGGCAAAGATGTTAGCAGATAGGTGCAAACAACTCGCATAAAGCACATAATGATGCAAAAATGCAAACTTAGACTCTCTAAGGATGCACAAGACGCTATGCAAGGATTAAGGTTATGCAGAGCTAAGGAAGACGATACGTCATGCAAGGTCAAGGTTATGCAAGATTAGAATGTACGTAATGCAATGCAAGGTGAGGGTTTTACAATGCTAGAATGTATGAAATGCAATGCAAGGTCAGGGTTTTGCAAGGCTAGAAGATCTGGATATGTAGAATGATATAGCTAGAATGGTCAGAAATGGATAGAAAGATTTTCGAAAATCGTTTTCAGTAAATAATCTGGGTCCGTATACGAGATCCGCAAATTACAACTCTTTGCGAGTTTGATTTGAATTGGAGGAACCACCACACATAGGAAGGCTCCACTTTGGGTGAGCTTGCCTGGAATTAGGCATCTTGAGCCTTGATTGAAATGTAATTGATCTGTCTTGAGCGTTGAAAGTTGTCATTGGGGATTCTTCTTCGGGAAGTGATTTAGGCAAAGTCAAATATCGCAGAAACCATGTAATTATCGGAGAGTCCTTCAGGGACAAGGAGAGTTTGGATTGAAAAATAAAAAGGTATACATTTGTGTCTTAAATAAATGTAGGTGGCAAAAGGCTTTGACGAGTCTAGGTTCAGACTCGAGTCTATGTCGGAATCTAGAAAGAATATGCTCCTGAACTATAGAAAATCAAATCACTAGACCTTGACTAATTTATTTTTATTGAAGCGGTCGGACCTCGAGATGAGGATTCCTACGTATCCTTGCGGAATAAAACCATTCGTAGTTCTGGATCTGATTTCTTTTATTTATTATTTTTTTGTGCCCTAACTTTTGCCTAGGCGGCACTTTCGGGTTTTCAACCTAGCGGGCTTGGACATACCTTGAAAAAGGAGTTAGGGTTGATGAAAGGTTAAAGGCTTTAGGTTTGGATGAAGGTTTAATTGGTTAGGATAAGGTAATTATCATGGATTTGGATTATATGGGTTAAAGTGTTGATAGATCGAAGGATTTGAATGAGGGGTAGAACTTGTGTGCAAGCCCCCTAGCTTGACTTTTTATTTTCTTTTTGCCTTTGGCTCTTTCTTTTTTTTTCATTTTTTTTTCTTTTTGTCATGTGCGTTCTCTTTTGCTTTTGCTTCTTTTTTTTGGCACTTTGATCTTTTTTTTTTTTTTTTACCTGGCATTGATTTTTTTTATGTACGAGGCTTGCACACAAGTATTTGGTTTGGGGTATTGGAAGGCTTCAAGGATATATGTGGTGCTTTGGTTAATGGAGGGATTATATAGCTAATTGGAGAATGATGGTTTATGGATGATGGAGGGAAAGGAGAATAACTCTTGATCCAAAGTATGTCCATTTTTTATTTTTTCTTTATTATATGTTTTTTTTTCAGATCTCTTTTTTTATTATTATTAGTCAAGTTCGTTAGGTGATTTAAGTTTCATCATTGAATTAGGAGTATAAATAAAATGATGGAAGGCTAATGAAAATGAAAAATTATTTTATTAATTAAAAATAAATAGAAACAAGGCTTATTAGAAATAAAAACCTAAATGACATAGACTCGACAGGAAGGAAAATGAAGGAGCTAGGGGAGGGACTCTCCGACTTAACCTAGAAAACTAGCGTTAAATAACCATGCCCTGGCATTATTTAGGCACTGCCAAAGGGGTTGCCGCTATTGCTGACTTTTGGTGCACGCAGAACTGACAATCTACCGTCTTCAACCATATCTTGTAGAGCATGCTTCAAAGTCCAGCAGTGTGATGTCATATGCCCATTTCCTTGATGGTACTTGCAGTAGGCATTAGGATTCCATTTACTGGATCTTTTCTCAGGAGCAGGGTCTAGAGTAGGGCCAAGAGGTTGAAGTGCTCCTTTTGCATGAAGCCTAGTGAAGGCTTCTTCTAGAGTCATGCCCAATGGAGTGAATGTCCTTTAATTTGAGGTCCTTGATAACCTCTCTTGTCAGTAGTTAGGGCATTGATGTCGTTGCTTTTAGAGGTAGAATGGTTGTTATTACTCTTCTTGAAAGAGTTGTTGTTGGAACTCTTGTTCTTGTTGGCTTGTACCTCTTCTTCGATCAGTAGACCCACTTTATAGAGCTTCGTGAAAGACTCTATGGGTTGGAATTTAATATGATCCCTATACTTGAGTTGCAGGTTACGGATCACTAGTCGGACTTGATCCTCTTAAGATGGCATGTTAGTCATTTGTGCATCTTTTTCCCTCCATCTGTTAAGGAAGGTGATGAAATCTTCGTTGGAGTTCTGTTTAGTTAACTCCAACTCACGAAGGCCAATGGGAAGCTGAGTATTGTATACATACTATTTGTGGAACTCTTTTTTGATATAGTCCCAGTCATACAGCTTGGTCTTATTCAATTACCTGAACCACTTGGATGGATGTGCATCCAAGGTCAAGGGAAAGACATAAACAAACAGGTCCTTGCTCATGCCCTTGAGAGCCATATATATGGAGAAAGCTCTCAAATGATCATCTGGGTCTTCGACCTCCTTGAATTTCGGGAGGTCACCCAATGCTACCTTTTTAGGGAGTTTTCCCTCAGTTCAGGATCAATGATGTTATGGGCATGAGCCTGACCCTCGAGCGCAGGAATTGACTGGATTAATTGCTCGAGTTTTTCAAACCTCGATTCTGTCTCGGTCTTGATAGGAGGTGGTGGTGGTGGAGTGTCGCCCTGTTCTTCTTCTTCTGTTAGTTTCTCTCTCAGTGCCTTAATCTCTTT
This sequence comes from Beta corolliflora, assembly GCA_947648045.1. NCBI lineage: Eukaryota > Viridiplantae > Streptophyta > Magnoliopsida > Caryophyllales > Amaranthaceae > Beta > Beta corolliflora. The sequence goes on along the minus strand of CANSZD010002917.1, from coordinate 1,420,381 downwards.
GTCTTGTTCCTCAAGACGAGAGTTCATCAGTTGAAGTTGGGCCATAATGGCATTGAGTTGTTCATTAGCGTCCCCTATTTCAGATGATGATTCAGAAGAGTCAGAGGATTCGTCTGAAAAGGTGAGGATGCGTTTGACGAGTCTAGGAGTAGGTTAACCTTGTATCCTCTCTGTTGGACGTTCCGAAGTTATAATCTCACGAACTGTCCTGAACAGAAATCGGATGGATCTCGTAAATTTTAAGAAATAATGCTTTCGAAATGAGTAATGGAAATGAGGGATGGAGAAATGGAAATGGAGATGAAAAATGAGGATGAAAGTGGAAATGGGAACGGGAAATGAGAAATTAAAGGGAGGATTAGAAATGGGTATGATTATGGTTATGATGGCGACATGGGCCTAACTATATGCATATGCAGATGAGGACTGGACTGGACTGGACTGGACTATTATGCAAGCAAACTAGACTAGACTTCGCAAACAGACTAGACTCAAAAGGGGTGCCTATGCTAGCTTCGCTAGACTTAGGAAGGAATTGGCTTCGCCAGACTTGATGATTTGGGGTTTGATGGATCTAAGATGCACTAGCTTCGCTAGACTCAAAGGTTTTGGGCCATTATGGACTTAATTGGGATGCTATAGATGTAAGGCAGGAGTAGCTTCGCTAAACTCGGATGGTGCCTTTATGGTCATAGGGATGACTAGCTTCGCTAGGTCACAGGGTGCCGTTATGGTCTTAAGGTATGACTAGCTTCGCTAGGTCAAAGGGCGTCGTTATGGTCTTAAGGTATGACTAGCTTCGCTAGGTCAAAGGGTGTCGTTATGGTCTGAAAGGGTGACTAGCTTCGCTAGGTCAAAGGGTGTCGTTATGGTCTTAAGGTATGACTAGCTTCGCTAGGTCAAAAGGTGCCGTTATGGTCTTAAGGGATGACTAGCTTCGCTAGGTCAAAGGGTGTCGTTATGGTCTTAATGGTGACTAGCTTCGCTAGGTCCAAGGGTGCCGTTATGGTCCCAAGGGTGACTAGCTTCGCTACGTTAAAGGGTGTCGTTATGGTCTTAAGGGATGCTAGCTTCGCTAGGCTCAATGGTTTGGACTTCGTCCTATATGGGTTTGGAAATATACTGGAATGAGTTGGGCCTTATATGGACCTAATTTTGGACTTAGTCCTATATTAGTTTGAAGTTAGACTTGGAAATGCACATGGGCTTGACACTGGAAATGGATTGGATTGGATTTTGATTGGAATGGACTTGGATTAGACTTGGACTGGACTTGACATAGACTAGTGTTTCACATAAAAATGCAAATGAGTCTAGATTTTAACATGGGCTAGACTTATATGGGCGTAAGATGGACTCTAATGCTAGCGGGCCTAATATGAATGCATGGACTCAAATTTAGAAGGACCTAATATGAATGCAAAATGGACTCTAATGCATATGGGACTAAAATGAATGCACATAGATTTAATGGATTTGTTTGGATTGTATGAAGGTGTTTGGATTGGGCTTAGAATTTTTGAAATTCATTTTTGAAAGGGACCCCTTGTTTTAATCTTTTATTTAGGAGAAGATGATGTATTAATTTTGAAAAATATATTTTTTTTCAATATGTGGTAAGTGATTAGTAAATATTTTCGAAAAAAGGTAGAATAGAAGAGGCTGTAGGATTGATTTTGAAAAATGTAAGTTTTTTGAAATTGATTGAATATGGTAGGGTAGGATTGATAGGGAAGATTATTTGGGCAGCAGGGAGAAGGTAGACATGCATGACAATTCTAACTCTACTATGACTAATTTTCTAGATGCACTTTTTAGGACAGACTAGACCTTGCATGAAAAGACTAATTTTTTGCTTTGAATTAGGTGAGTCCTTTGATTAGACCATGACTCTACGCGAATGTAGTCAGACAAACATAGGACCGAACATAGGATCGACCATAACAACGACTAAATCGACGAAAAGCAAGCGATGCAAAGACTGCGTGCCGCGTAGCATTGCTGCGCGCGGCGCACAGCTGTGCGTGTTGCGCCTGGCGCGTTTTTCGGGGATTTAGGCGACGTATTGGCCGATTAACGAATTTTTTATTGTTTGTTAGACGCGATTTTGGACGCAACGAATAACAACGATTTTGACAAAATAATAGCAAGCAACAATTGCAATCACAGGCAAATGTCATATAACATTGATGCAAAAGTTCCAACCTAGAGTCAAGTTCTATGTTTAAAACTATTGGTCAGGTTTAGGTTCAGTCTGAAAGGGTCCATGACTAAAAGATTGATCACATGCTTCGTACCTCTGCTTAAAGAGGTGGCCACGTGTAAGACGCACTCCAGTTCTCAAGTCAGGAATAAGAGAACAATGCCATGGTTTGGTAGGTTTGCTTATGATTAAGATCCAATACTATCGCTCGGGAAGCTTTTTGGAAGGACAAATCGCAAACCCCCCGGGGGTGACCTCACACATAGAACATGTGCTAATGAGGCAAGGTAGATTGTCCTTATGATGGCTGAACAATAGCCATGCATATGCAAAACAGTAATGTCATTCTAAAACATAAAAATAGTATGAATCGTATTTTTCGAGTTTCACCCACTCATTTAAAAAATTAAATTTTTTAAAAATCCTCCCCAGTGGAGTCTCCAAATTGTAGGCGTGTTTTTATTTCGCCTATGCGGGATGAGTGCGTATTTGTATTTGACTACCCCATTGTAAAGGTTTTGTATTGAAAATCGTTTTGAAATCGTCAACAATTCTTTAAAGGAAGAATCATAACTCTAATTGGATATAGGGAAGTCGTAGGGACAAATTAGGGACTTATCCAATGTAGATTTCCCCGTCCTGGCTCCATAGATGGTCAAAATGAACCAAAGATTAAGTTCGGGGGTGAGGGTACAACATAGTCAGAAACCATGTTACCCATTGCTGGCCTCTACTTAATATCGATTCATGTCAATTTTTATACAATAGAATAACCATAAAATATTTTTATACACCCAAAAAATAATTTAGTCTAGATTGGTTCAGGAAACACATAAAAAGACTATTTTTGAATGATATGTTATTTAGCAATCAAAATTACAGGGAACCTAACATGTTGTCCAAATTAATCTGATTAATGTTAGAACATTTCTTTAGGTCTTGTTTAACAATAAATAACATGTGCGTGATAAAAGCAATAAAGCAGGACAATCATATAATATGCATATAATAATCAGGCAAGCATATAATAGGCATGGCTATGAATAATAATAATATGGATATAAAATAAAGTATAGAAAAGGGATTAGAATATAAAGTAGAACGATTATATATTAATGATCTACATCAGGAAATAAATTGTTAGTAACTTCCAGGCAATAAATATAATTGAATTATTCAAGGATCATCAGGAATTATACCTATGCGGCTCAGGTTGAAGAGCGCAACGATCTTTAGGCGGAGCAATCGTGGAACCAAGAACGTAGTATGATCAGGTGCTGGAAATTGATTTGATGTATTGAAAGTGTTTAAGTATTTGGAGGTTCGTAATAGGATTCGTAAATATTCGGAAGTATTTTGTGCTCGTAAAATAATAATGAAAAAGCCATCTCTGATTCGGGAAATCAGCCCGTATTTATAGGCACAGGGAAAACTGCGTCGCACGCGCCCACTGCGCCAGGCGCAGTCCGACATGGCAGGCGCAAGGCCACGCGTCAGGCGTAGATTGGCGCGCCTGACGTGGTCTGCCCAATCAGGTTTGAACATGTGTAAACACGTTTTTGAAAAGATGGAAAAGAAACTTGCGTCTCACACAGGACTTGCGTCAGACGCAGGACTCTGTGTGAGTCACAAGTCCACGTGTCAGGCGCTCATTGGCGCGCCTGACGCGCTCTGGCCAATGCACTGGACGCACGTGGTGCACTGCGCACAACCGCCGCGTCCGGTGCTTATTCGAGTATATTCGATTTTTGATTTAACGCGTGCTTTAAAGATACTTTTTTATCCCTAAAATTCGGGGATTGAATTTTACGGGATGCAAAATCTAATTTATGCTCAAAATATGTATTAAAGATAATAAAAGCATTTACGAAAATATTTATTAAAATAATAAATATTTAATTGGGCTCTTAAAATGGACTTAAAACGTTTTATGGGTTTAATTTACAATTAATCATCATGGATAATTACTTGGGCTTTAGAATATCATTTCAAAACACAACATGGCTTGGTTATTCGGATTGCTCTTCCGTCAGGTCGCGCCAGCTAACACCGCGATATGTTTCATCATTGGACCCTTAAATGGGGAGACACGATTATGTGTCTACATGTACCCTCACCCCCGAACTCAATTTTTAGTTCAATGACCATTTATGGAGTCAGGACGAGGAAAATTACATTGGATAAGTCCCTAAGATGTCCCTATAGTTTTCAATATCCAATTAGGTTTTTAAGTTTTCCTTTCAAGACTTGTTGGCGACTTCAAAACGAATTTCAATAAAACATTAACAATGGGGTAGTCAAATACGCGCTCACACCGCGGTAGGCGAAAATAAAATCACGCCTACCGAAGGATAAGCTGCTACTAATTTTAATTTGAAGCTTGTACACCAAAACGATCACCTACAAGCAAAAATCAATAGACGATGGGAGAAACGAGATGTAGAAAATAAAGATGAATAACTAAAAGGAAATAAAAATAGAAATCAAATCATGAAAATTAAACTAATCCATCTATAAAATTAATAAAACAAAGGAAATAAATAAACTACGAAATTTAGAGCTAAAAACTAACAAAAATCATTAAATAAAAAAATTATGCTACAAAATTTATAAAGAAGAAATAAAGGCTAAAATAGATGAAAATAGATAAAATAGACGAAAATAAAATACGAATTAATCTAAAAACTACCCTTAAAAGTGACATAAATGTCACTTATCAAACTCCCTCAATTTAAGCTTTTGCTCGTCCTCGAGCAAAACACAATGAAACACAAAGGAAGAGAATGAATTATTCAAGCAAAGCAAAAAAGAAAAGAGATGATAATATGCACTAACTCACTTTCGTAGGAATCACGGTTGCATTTAGCATATGCAACAAGCTCTTTAAACCCCTAAATCGCTTTAGAGGGCTAGTGAGATATCGCGAGGATTTCCAAGAGCTTAAACCTACAACTCGAATCAAGCACAAACATTGATAATAGGCCCAAAGTCATCTCTTCAAACATGGTTCACAAAGCAATGAACGATCTAAGCAAACTTTCAAAGCATAACCATTATCAATATGTATCCATGACTTAGGAATATAGGGGATATGCTAATCTAAGGTGCAAAATTAACACTATCAAAAGCTTCAACCATCAATTAGAGTCTACTAAGGATTCAAGAGTCACAAATCGTTCTCAAATGGATGAAGAAGGTTCCAAGATCGATTCTAATCACCTATAGTGCACATGAACGCCCCCAAACTTGACTTTTGCTATGAGAAAACTATGATTGTAAGATTAGAACAATTTAGCAATGGGTCTAGAGTCTCAATGTTTGAGCCATAATGACATTCATCATTACTAGGGAAGCTCTACTTATTAAATTTTCGAGCTCCCACTCAATCATTTCGACTATCCCACTTTCACAAATCATGTGATAGTTATCACTTATTGACTCTTTTTCGAGTTTTTATTTGTTTTCATGTACTTTAATAAGCTTATTATGCCTTGTGGGCTCATTGGCTCCACTTATTGGACTCAAGACTTAAATCACTTTTTTTTCTTCTCAACAACTGATATAACTCTTAACATAGCTTGTTCGGAGGCAAAAACTCATGAACCAAAGAAGATTTTATGATTCACCTAGGGTCACTACAACTTCCAAAAGAAAAATAATTCGACTCTTTCCAACACAAAGTTTGACAACATTTAGAATTGTAGAATGCTTTTTCAAGTAGAAAAGCAAGCAACAAAGATTAATCGATCCCTAATCGCCCTAAATTGCACATACAAGCATCCAACGGAAATACCTATACTAATCTACCCAAATGACCAAAGCAGAGGAATCCACATAAATTGCCAACAAGAATCCTCCCTTGGACGCGGAATGCTTTGTACTTTTCTTTATTCCTCAATTTTTTTTTGGATTTTCATTTTTTTGGGAAAGAGAAAAGATATTAAAAAAAATATTATTAGATTTTCAAATTTTGTTAAAACGAGAAAAGTAAATAAACAAAATATATACATCTCACTCAAGCTAGCGAAGAGCTACTCCCCTAAGCTAGAATAAAGCATTGTCCTCAATGCTTGAACAATACGATCAAAGGAAGGAAGGGAGGGAGGGAGGGAGGGAGGGAGTAGAAACATCCAAACCAACAAGCATATGTTCCACAATCATAAAGCATTAGAGAAAGAGAAAAGAAAGGATGCTACCGGATAGTAGGTGGGTGTAAATACCCGCATTTGACCCAATTTCTCCATTTCCAATCAACTTCCTCAAAACCATGATTTGCTTTCCACGTGCTATTAAGAATGAGTCTTATTCCAATTTTGTACCTAAATAAAAAACAAGGATATAAAAGAAAAATAAGAAAGATTAAAAGAAATAAAATGAAAGCAATAAATCATGGGTTACTTAGCGAGAAAGGCTTATTTAAAGTCCTAAGCTTGACCTTTTAAGTAAATAGCAATTCAACGATCGCAATAGTTTATCAAATGCACTAGCACACATTTCCATTCTTATTAAGTATGCAATGACATAATGCAAAGTGTGCATTAAGTGCAATGCAACTCCATGTAAATGAGGAGACGGATGCCTAAAAGAAGTAACAAAAGGAAAAACATAGAAATAAGAAGAAGAAGAATCAAAATAAGAAGAAAAATAAAAATGAAATGACAAACTCTCCTCAACAAACTCTTTTTTTGTGGCAATCTCACTCTCTTCCTCAAAAATAATCAACTTGGGCACTTGAAGGACAAAGGAGGAAGTGGAATCATCTAATGGAGGTAATTTGGGTAAATAAGGGAAAAGGATGGGAAATGAAGGAAGTAGGTCAAGCTTTCTTGAAGATGGGATATAAGGTGAAGGAATAGAAACAAAGGTTTCACAAATGACTTCTCCTATATCACAAGTCAAACTTTTTTCAACCAATGGCTCCTTACAAACATCTTTGCGATTAAGCATGTGAAAATCAATATCGGGAACATGAGGCGCATGATTGGGATCCATGCAGAAATTCAATGAACATTGAGAAATAGCATGAATATCATCAACATTAGAATGCACCTCATCAAAGGAATTCATGCCAACATTTGATGAATCATGACAATTTGCACAATCGAAATCATAAGTATCCCTAGCTAACCACAAATAGAAATCTCAAGCTTCATCTAAAGATATAGCTCGAAACTCACCATTATACATATTTTCTACCACTCCTCTAGTATGCTCATTTAAACCCCAATAAGTAATCTCACAAGCCTCCCAAAGACTATAACCATAATACTATATAAAGTCCTCAAGTCTCTCAAAGTAAACCCAAAAGGACTCATTTTCATAGTCATTTTCATAGTGAGGAAAAGAGATACTTGCCATTTTTTTTTAGTAAGAATAAGAAAAGAAAAAAATAAACTAAAGAAAAACAAAGAGTATTTATAATCTTCAACCTCTCTTTGAGTTTTCTCCCTAAACTAATCTATGGAGGCTAAACCTCCTTAAAACCCTAAAACTATTATAAAACTAAGAGTGGTGAATAAAACTCCTTTCCCAAAAGATGACGTGAGGGTATTTATACTACTTTGTAATATTGAAAGAGAGAAAAATAAGAGAGAAGAAAAATAGAAAGTGTAAAAAGATTAAAAGTTTAAAAGGAAAATAAAAAGGTAAAAAAGGGGGGATGAAAAACGGGAGAAAGATCCCAAAAGAAAACAAAACAAAATAATGAAAAAAGGAATGTACAACAAAGAAAGGGAGAAAACAAGGAAAGAAAAGATAAAAGGAAAATAAAATTAGAAAATGAAAACCTCCAAAACATCAGACCCATTTTCTCTCATTCTTCTTCGCTGCGTTGGGGTTCGCCGCATCATCACCATCAACGTCCATCATCATCATCAACATCCATCTTGGCCGTTCATCATCCTTTCTATTTTTCTCTGATTGTAATTGTTATTCAACGTTCAATCTCTGCCGTTCATTCGTGGTGTACGACGACAATCTTATGATACCAGGTGGTACCTCCTCACCTGTTGTCTATAAATGAGTTGGTTTGATGAGTGCCCGCTCCGAGCTCGCGCAATGGTCGCTTAAACTTCCTGGAACTCTTCTGTTTTGTGGTGAATTAGCACGGAGCACCCGCTCTGTTATATAGAGGAGCGTCGGCTCCTCTTTGGCTGGAGCAGTATTAACGGACCTGAAATGGTGGTGATAGTGCTAGAACGGGTGGCAATGTTGCCGTTTGGTGAGGTGAGAGTGGTGATGGTAATGTTGTGGGATTAGTGTGGTGGAGTTTAGGACAAAGATGTGGTGTAAGGTAAGGGTAATGAGGGAGTTGGAGTAAGTGTAGGAAAGGTGGTGGTGTGGTGTGGTGTAGGATATATAAGAAAAGGTGTGGTGAAGGATAAGCTGCCACTAATTTTAAAAATTTGAAGCTTGTACACCAAAACGCTCACATACAAGCAAAAATCAAAATACGATGGGAGAAACGAGATGTAGAAAATTAAAATGAATAACTAAAAGGAAATAAAAATAGAAAACTAATCACCAAAACTAAACTAATCCATCTATAAAATTAATAAAACAAAGGAAATAAATAAACTACGAAATTAAGAGCTAAAAACTAACAAAAATCACTAAATAAATAAATTAAGCTACAAAATATATAAAGAAGAAATAAAGGCTAAAATAGATGAAAATAGATAAAATAGACGAAAATAAAATACGAAATAATCTAAAATCTACCCCTAAACGTGACATAAATGTCTCTTATCATGTTGTAAGGCTTCTCTATATATATGAGACTTCTCTCATATTGTTGCATGGTTAGAAAAACTCTCTCTCAAACATAAGCACAAAGAAATTCATCACCAAAAATTTCATCAAACATTTGTTCTTAATTGACATTGTTCTTAGTAAGCAAGACATTGTTGTTCTTCTTTGTATCTCGATTGAGGATCCCATGCAACCCACATTCAGTATAGGGTCGAAATATTTCTTTTGGGAAAGTAATTACAAGCCTAGAGGATTTACCGTGTTCATCTTTGAGATCCTAGTTTTACTGTTTTTCCTCTAACAAAACATGTGTTCCAAAACATGTGTTCCTAAACATTGGAGGAATAAAATATCATAATATATTCAGACACTAGCTTATGATCATAAACCAAAATACTTGACGTACACTAAACTATGATTTTTAAGCCAAGATCTCTAAATATCATGTTATCAACTTTCTCTGTTTTTTTAGTTGCAACATTTGACTTTTTCGTGAGTGTATTAAAATAATCAAATGTTGCAACTAAAAGAAAACAAAGGTAGTATATCTTATACTAGCATAAAATAAAACAACGAGAATCAAAATTGCATTGACCTTGTGGTTAAAAAGAATTTCCGCCTTTTTTTTAACTCTTCAAATTAGTATAAAATATATTAGAAAATATTCCCATCAATATATATATATATATATATATATATATATATATATATATATATATATATATATATATATATATATATATATTAGAAGATAACAGATGATTAATGATTGGTCTCTCGGAAGATTTTTATAATATCATTAAAAAGTGTGAGCACAACACGCATTATAATCCGTCACATGTTGGCTCATGTCACACGCTAACATGATACAACTGTATTGTCCACGTCACATGCTGACATAGTGAAATGACATCATTGTTCTTTTACCATGACAAATTTTTTAGTGTTTTAAAAATACATGTAATAGGATTTCAACTCATGACCAATTATTGAGAACGGATTCTCTAACCTATGCACCTAGTGCATAGGTTTACCTATTTATTTTTAGCTTCACTCAACAAAATGATAAATATTATGACATCGTTACTTAAAGATATTATTCTTATAATAGGAATTAGATATCAATTATGAGAATAATATCTTTGATTAACATTGCCATATTTATCAATTTTGTTGAATAAAGCAAAAAATAAATAGCTAAACATATACACCTAGTGCATAGGTTAGAAAAATCCTATTTAGAAAGTCATAACTCTACCACCATGCTACATCCGTGTATAATTATCAAATTGCATTTTCAATTACCAAATCATTTTACCTTAATAGTTTCTATATAGTTTATAATACCTCTAACATGTTTTCTACTTTTAATGATTCCAAAATTTGTGTTAGCGATTTTGATCCTTTGACCTCTTATATATAGTGTTATAGTTCTACCACCAAACTATATCTCCTTTTTTATGAAATATTTCACTTCTAACTACTAAATCTTTCCCCTTTATTCAAAATTTTGAAAAAAAGAAAAATGATCCAACCATAGGAAATCTTACTTGGGCAGTCCATTAAGTACTTTTCGTTTAGATAAGTTTTTTGATATAGTATGTACCCCATAATAGTAGTAGATACTCTAAGTGGATGAGAGAGAACCAAATAAATGGAATGATATTCTCTTTATTTTATCATAATAACCAAGCTTTTTAAGAAAAATTGGAAAATAGAAGTATTACATTACATTTTAGTTTAAAAAACTATTTTTTTCACAATATTCAATCAACCAAAGATATGAACTTCTAATTTCATGTATAATTTTTAATCTTAAGAGTATCGAAAAATGTGAAGAATAAAAAGTTGTAATTTTAGACTAAACAATTAAATTACTTTCAAACTGAATTTACTCAATTGTTGGTAAACCAATATTGATATGTTAAATTTTGATTTCATGATATTTTAAACAAAGTTGTAATCTCAAACTACAAGCAACTAAATACAATCTCATATTTAATTAGTGTATCTTAAACTTTTCTAATTAGGATTCTTTTACCATGCTGCATTCTCACAAAAGCTGTACTTCCTGCGAAATTTAATTGTACATGACTCCTTCCATGCTGTAGGCCAACAACGGTTCTTCGAGACAACAATGCAAGACAATAGAGAAGACAAAGCCCATAACCAATTGACACCCTTTTGACACTGAAATTCTAGCCCAATAGACCATGCGAACGCAATGGATGTTTTAATGTCTATGATCGCCTAAACACCTTCAGCCCAATTGTAATATTGGACCTGTTCGACTTGTACCATATATAAGTTGCACAAGGACAAAGGAAAGAAATGCGGCAAGGAAAGGAACAAGGACTTCAAGAATCCTTTTTCCAAAAACTTATTTGAAAAAAGCCATGATTGCTGCATGGGGATATTCTGATGAAGAAGAAGAGCTTGATCAATCCACTGAAGAAATAGCCAACTTATGTTTGGTGTTCGTAGATGATACTGCATATGACGAGGAGACTGAATCACTAGAGGCAAGTCTTGATACTATTAAAACTCATTTAAATTCTATGTCTAAAGAAAAGTTGTATGAATTACTAGTTGATGTCGTTAAAGATTGTAAGGATGTAAGCACTAAGAGAAAACAAATTGAATATGCATTAAAAGTGAATCAGAAACACACTGATTAGCTTAAGAACATTCAAATTGAGACGGTAAATCTCTTCTTTGAACCATTTGACAGAAATTTGAAAATTAAAGAAGGTTTTGAAAAAGTAAAAAAAATGAGAACTACTTGCTAAACCCTAAACTGAGTCACATAAAGGAGTTTGATTTTGAGATAAGTTCCTTTAATATTAGGTATGTCCCCTCAAAAGGATCTAGATCTCAAATCAAAGAATTTGAAAAATAAAGTGTTGTCCCTAAAAGAAAGGAACAATAATCTGATAAAGGAAATTGACTATACTAGGAACAGTAGAAAACCTTTGGCTTTTAGACACATAATCGTGTCTCCCCATTTAAGGGTCCAATGATGAAACATACCGTGGTATTAGTTGGCGCAACCCAATGGAAGAGCAATCCGAAGAACCAACCCCAAATCAATTTAAATTGTGTTTTGAAATATTATTCTAAAGCCCAATTAATTATTCATGATAATTAAGTTTATTTTAAGCCCATAAATATTTTGAGTCCATTTAAAATATTTTAAAAGCCCAATTACTTATTTATTATTTTTAATAATTTTTTTTTTATTATTTTTAATAAATATTTTAATGCAAATCAGATTTTATTCCGAAAAATTCTATCTCCGGATTTTAAGGATAAAATAAGATCTTTAAAAAAACGTGTTTAATGAAAAAGGCTGGCAAATGAGCTGGACGCAGGAGGTGCGCCTAGCGCGCCACGTGCGTCCAGCACATTGTTTAAGTTGTGTCAGGCGCGCCAGTCCGCGCCTGACACGTGGAATTGTGACTCACACAGTGTCCTGCGCCTAGCGCAGTTCCTGTGTGGGATGCATCTCTCCCTTTTCTATCTTTTTAAATACGCGTGTACACGTGTACAACTCTGATTGGCCAGGCCGCGTCAGGCGCGCCAATCATGTGCGTCTGACACGTGGATCTGCGCCTCACACGTCAGCCTGCGCGTGGCGCAGGGGCGCGTGAAGCGTAGATTCCTGTTGCCTATAAATACGTGTGACTTCCTGAATCACATAGGCTTTTTCGATTTATTATTTTACGAACATAAAAACTCCTGAATACTTACGAATTAAATAACGAATATCCAAACACTCAAATACTTTCAATACATCGATTCCTTTTCCAGTTCCTGATCATACTGCGTTCTTGGTTCCACGATTGGTCCGCCTGAAGGTCGTTGCGCTCTTCGACCTAAGCCGTATAGGTATAATTCCTGAGGATCCTTGAATAATTCAATTATATTTATTGCCTGGAAGTTACTAACAGTTTCTTGTCATGATGTAGATATTTAATTGATAATCGTGATTATTGTATATTCTAATCCCTTTTACTATTATTTTTGTATATAATATTCATATTGTTTTATTTGTCATGTGCATGATTTTTATCACCCACATGTTATTATTGCTAAACAAGACCTAAAGAATTGTTCTAACTAATTCAGATAATTTGGACAACCTGCTAGGAACCCATTAATATTGATTGCATAATAACTTGTCACTAAAAATTAGTCTTTTATGTGTTTCCTGAACCAACTTAGTCTAAATATTTTTAGGGTTTATAAAATATTATATGATTATTCTTTGGCATAAAATTTGTTGTGAATTGTTATTTAGTAGAGGTCAGCAATGGGCGAATATGGTTCATTATGACCATATTCGTACCCTCACCCCCGAACTCAATCTTTGGTTCATTTTGACCATCTATGGAGTCAGGTTGGGGAAATCTACATTGGATAAGTCCCTAAGATGTCCCTACCATTTTCAATATCCAATTAGGTTTATGAGTCTTCCTTTAAAGACTTGTTGGCGACTTCAAAACAATTTTCAACAAAACCTACAATTTGGCGACTTGACTGGGGAGGATTTGAAAAAATTAATTTTTTAAATGAGTGGGTGAAACTTGAAAAATACGATTCATTCTCCTTTTATGCCTTTGAATAATATATTGTTTTGCATATGCATGGCTATTGTTCAGCCACCATAAGGACAATCTACATTGCCTCATTAGAGCATGAGCAATGGGGTGGGTTTTGGTTGGTCTAGCAAAAAGTAAAGTTAGCTTTACTTGGTTTTACTATTGGGGCAATTGGCCCTTGGAGTTGGTTGGTCTGGAATGCTAGACCAACTATGCCTTGGATGGTGTGCATAGCAACGAATGGGGTGATGCCATGTGTATCAATATTGCTTTATTGTTGCTGTTTTTTTTTTTTGTACAAGATTGCTTTTTTGTTTTGAAGTAAATAAAAAAAATCAGCTTATAATTTTTTTAAAGAAATTACATTACACCTATAAAAAAAATTATCTATAAATTGAGCCTAAATTTGATATATTTTACCATATTTTTTCACAACCTACTTTTCTTTCTAATAACTTTCTCCTACCTAAAATTATTAAATTGTATATAAAATGATTAATATATCACTAATTAAAACATGAATACAAATTATTTACTCTATATAAGAATAAAAACATTTTGGATAGGAAAGAGAGTATATGATGGAGTATACTAAAAGTAAGAGAGAGAAATAGAAAAGCCAAGTAGGACTAGCCCACCCATTGTGAGAAAAAAAAGATAAGTTGGTGGGAAATTAGTGGGATGTGAGGTGTAAGAAGGAGGAAAGGAGAGAGAATGGAAAAAATACAAAGACCAACAAAAGCTCACCCACCCATTGTACATGCTCTTAGCACATGTTCTATGAGTGAGGTCACCCCCGGGGGGTTCGCGCTTTGTCCTTCCAAAAAGCTTCCTGAGCGATAGTGTTGGATATGAGCGATAGTGTTGGATCTTAGTTATAAGCAAATCTACCCAACCATGGCAATGTTCTCTTGTTCGTGACTTGAGAATTAGAGTGCGTTTTACACGTGACCACCTTTTTAAGCAAAGGTACGAAGCGTGGGATCAATCTCTTAGTCATGGACCCTTTCAGCCTTTACCTAAACCTGACCATAGTTTCAAACATAGATTTGGACTTTAGGTTGGAACTTTTGCATCCATGTTATATGACATTTGCCTGTGATTGCAATTTCTGCCTGCTATTATTTTGTCAAAATCGTTGTTATTCGTTGCGTCTAAAATCGCGTCGAAATAACAAACAAAAGTTCGTCAATTAGCCAAAACATCGACTAAATCCCCGAAAAACATGTCAGGGGAGTAGTGCGCCAAGCGCATTAAATTGCGCCTGGCGCACCACTCCCACGCCAGACGTACGACTGTGCGCCGCGCGTAGCAATGCTGTGCGGCACGCAGTCTGTGCATCACATGCTTTTCTTTGATTTAGTCGTCGTGGTGGTCGATTCTATGTTCGATCCGTCTGCATTCGCGTCAAAGCATGTCATTCTAGGGGTTTCACCTAATTCAAGCAAAAAAAAGGGTATGTCTTTTCATGCAAGGTCGAGTCTGTCCTAAAAAAAGTGCATCTAGAAAAAAATGGTCATGTTAGAGTTAGAATCATCATGCATGTCTACCTTCTCCCTTAGCTTGCTGTTCAACAATCTTCCCTATGAATCTTACCTTACCATATTCAACAATTTCAAAAACTTACATTTTTCAAAATCAATCCTACACCCTCTTCTATTCTACCTTTTTCGAAAACATTTACTAATCATCATCATACCACCTATTCAATTAAAACAAAATTTCAAATTTAATCCATCATCTTTTCCTAACAAAGATAAAAACAAGGGGTTCCTTTCAAAAACGAATTTCAAAAATTCTAAGTCCATTCCAAATACCTTCAATCCAATCCCATCAACCAAATCCAATCCACTTGCATTCATTCTAGGCCCACAAGCATTAGAGTCCATTTTGCATTCATATTAGGTCCATCTAAATTTGAGTCCATGCATTCATGATAGGCCCGCTAGCATTAGAGTCCATCTTAGGCCCATATAAGTCTAGTTCAAGTCAAATCTAGGCCCATTTGCATCTTTATGTGAACCCTAGTCTATGTCAAGCCTAGTCCAAGTCTAATCCCAGTCCATTCCAATCTAAGTCCAGACCTAGTCCATTTTTGATGTCAAGCCCATGTGCATCTTCAAGTCTAACTTCAAACCAATATAGGACTAAGTCCAAAATTAAGGTTCATATAAGGCCCAACTCATTTCCTAAGTCTAATCTAGTCCTTTTCCAAACCCGTATAGGACGAAGTCCAAACCTTTGACCTAGCGAAGCTAGTCATCCTTAAGACCATAACGACACCCTTCGACCTAGCGAAGCTAGTCATCCTTAAGACCATAACAGCACTCTTTGACCTAGCGAAGCTAGTCATCCTTAAGACCATAACGACACCCTTTCACCTAGCGAAGCTAGTTATTCTTAAGACCATAACGGCACCCTTTGACCTAGCAAAGCTAGTCATCCTTAAGACCATAACGACACCCTTTGACCTAGCGAAGCTAGTCATCCTTAAGACCATAACGGCTCCCATTGACCTAGCGAAGCTAGTCACCCTTTAAGACCATAATGGCACCCTTTAGACCTAGCGAAGCTAGTCACCCCTAAGACCATAAATGCACCCTCCGAGTTTAGCGAAGCTACTCCTACCTAACATCTATAGTAGTTCAAATCCTCGAGTCTAGCGAAGCTAGTCTCCCCTAAGTCCGTAATGGCCCAAAACCTTTAAATTTAGCGAAGCTAGTCCATCTTAGAAAAATCATCGAGTCTGGCGAAGCCAATTAGGGGTGAAAGTTATTCGGATGAAAAACGAAATCCAATGCAATCCAATCCGAATTAGTAATTCGGATCGGATTCGAACTGTGATTGGTTTGGATTCGGATTGAGATTTTTTGAAAAACTAGATTTTCGGATTGGATTGGATTGGATTGAGGGTAATTGGATCGGAAAATCCAATATAACCGAATAGTAATATGCTTTGTATTATGTAAATTCTGGATTGGGTTTAAGTGCTTAACTGATTTATTTGTTTTAAAAAAGCCCGGTGCTTAAGTGTTGCTGCTGTATTCTTTGTTGTTGAACTGGACCTGCTGTGTGTTGTTGGACTAAACCTCATGTATTATGTTACGTTCTGTAGTAATGAATTATGGCGTATGGGTTTGTTATTAGTTTTACTAATGGACTATGGGGTTTGTAATGAATTACGAATTTGTACATTGTAAATCTATTGGGCTGCTATTGTCGGTTTGTCGCGCCTAATTTATTTCATAAAAAAAAAGAGTTGAAAAAATCGGATTTTCAGATCGGATCCAATCTAGAGTTTGAAAATTCGGATTGGATTGGATCGGATTCAAACTCTAATTGGTTTGGATTCGGATTG
Source organism: Beta corolliflora (assembly GCA_947648045.1). Taxonomy (NCBI): domain Eukaryota; kingdom Viridiplantae; phylum Streptophyta; class Magnoliopsida; order Caryophyllales; family Amaranthaceae; genus Beta; species Beta corolliflora. The sequence continues at coordinate 1,403,469 of CANSZD010002917.1, read as the reverse complement.
GACAATTGAAATCCAAAATTTGTTCGGATCAGATTTGATTAGGCCCAAGTCCAAACCGTACACCGAACTTTCACCCCTAAAGCCAGTCCCCCTAGGTCTACCGAAGCTAGCATAGGAAATCTTTTTGAGTCTAGTCTGCCTGTAAGTTCAAAGTCTAGTCTAGTCTACTTGCATAGTCCAGTCCAGTCCACATCTGCATATGCATATAGTTAGGCCCATGTCGCCATCATAACCATAATCATACCCATTTCTAATCATTTTCCATTCTCATTTCCACTTTCATCTTCATTATTTCTGACCTCTCATATCTATTTTCATTTCTCCATCCCTCATTTCCATTTCTTATTTCGAAAATCATTTCTTAAAACTTATAAGCAAGGTGCACTCGATTCTGTTCATGATGACCAGTCGAGAGATTACAACTTAAGAGTGCCTAATGGAGGAACAAATGTGAGCCTACTCTAAAGCTCATCAATCGCAATATCACCACCCCGACTTCATTTAGAGTCATGAAGATTAGTTTTGACCGCATTCACAATAGAGGCGCTATCACTTCCATATGTTCTACCGGCTTCACAATAGAGGCGCGATCACTCACATAAGGTCTACTCTGAATCCTGCACCTAAAAGAAAATTCAAAACGTGCAACATATATTTCTACTGCGAATTCCAACAGGATAATGAACATGTGACATCTAGTGTTGGATCCTATAAATGCGCTGCGAAACATGGTCGATGATAATAGTCTTCTAATACTTGCTACAACGAGAATCAGCATCACCTGTTACCCTTTTAGGCAGTGCATCAACAATTCAACGGGCTTAATCTTTTATTTCTGGTTTCCTAGGATGAGTCAGAGAGTCCTTACCCTGAGCCATTTCTGTCCTTTTCCATCGAGTCTATGTCACTCTAGGACTTTCATTTATTATAGCATTTCCATTTCCATTTTCATTTCATTTTATTTTTCTTTTTATTTTCATTGGCCTTTCACCATCACTTATGCTTCTAATTCAATGATGAAACTTAAATCACCTAATTAATGAACTTGACTAATAATAATAAAAAACAAATTTAAAAATAAAAAAAATAAAGAAAAATGAAAACATGACATACTTTGGATCAGGAGTTATTCCCCTCTCCCTCCATCATCCATAAACCATCATTAGCCAAATAACCTTTCAAATCAATGCTCAACAAATAACCTTCAAACCTTCCAATACCCTTAACCATAAACTTGTGGGCCTTACTACATAAAAAAAATTAATGCCAGGCAAAAATAAAAAAAGGTGAAAATTTCAAAGTGCGAAAAAAAAGCAAAAGGAAAAAGCAAAACGCACAAAGCAAAAGAAAAAAATGCAAAAAAAAAAAAAAAAAAGCCAAAGGCAAAATAAATAAAAAGTCAAGCTAGGGGGCTTGCACACAAGTTCTACCCCTCATTCAAATTCCTTCAAGCCATCAAAACCTTAGACATATAATCCAAAATCCGTCAAACCTATATCAATGACCCCTACCTTAACCCAGCCAATTAAACCTTCATCAAACCCCCAGTCTTAAATCTTTCAACCTTTCATCAATCCTAACTCCTTTTTCAAGGTATGTCCAAGCCCGCTAGGTTGAAAACCCGAAAGGGCGGCCTAGGCAAAATTTAGGGCACAAAAAAAATATTTAATAAAAAAAAATCAGATCTAGAAATACGAATGATCTGATTCCGCAAGGATACGTAGGAATCCTCATCTCGAGGTCCGACCGCTTTAATAAATAAAATTAATCAAGGTTTAATGATTTGATTTTCTAGAATTTAGGAGCATATTCTTTCTAGATTCCAACATAGACTTGAGTCTGAACCTAGCTACGTTAAAGCCTTTTCCCACCTATATCTATATGAGTCACAAAAGTTAAACCTTTTTATTTTTCAATCCAAGCTCTCTTTGTCCCTGAAGGACTCTCCGACAATTCCATGGTATCTGGCGATATCTGACTTTGCCTGTATCAACCTCCCAAAGAAGAATCCCCAATGACAACTTTCAACGCTCAAGACAGATCAAGTACGTTTCAATCAAGGCTCATAGTGCCTAATTCAAGACAAGCTCACCCAAAGTGGGGGCTTCCTATATATGTGGTGGTTCCTCCAAATCAAATCAAAATCCCAAAAAGTTGTAATTTGCGGACCTCGTTTACGGACCCCGATTCTTTACTACAAACAGTTTTCGAAAATCATTATGACTTATTTCTAATCATTTTATCTTGCTAACTATCCAAATCTCCTAACTTTGCATAACCCTGATCTTGCATTGCATTACATACATCTTAGTCTTGCATAACCCTGATCTTGCATGACATGTCATCTTCCTTAACTTTGCATAACCTTAATTCTTGCATAGCGTCTCATGCATCCGTAGAGAGTCTAAGTTTGCATTATTGCATCATTATGTGCTTTTATATGAGTTGTTTGCACCTATCTGCTAACATCTTTCTCTGCAGGTAATCAGATTACTTGTAGTTATTATCCTTCATACTAACTTTATTTTGCAGAGACCGGCATATATAGATCAGTTCTAAACTGCAGAGCGTTTAGAATCGTTCTCCATCCCGACACCGTATACTTTGACTTTCGGTATCCTGAACCTCAGTCAAAGTGGGGGCTTCTGTAGACACATAATTGTGTCTCCCCATTTAAGGGTCCAATGATGAAACATACCGCGGTATAAGTTGGTGCAACCCAACGGAAGAGCAATCTGAAGAACCAACCCAAAATCAATTTAAATTGTGTTTTGAAATATTATTCTAAAGCCCAATTAATTATTCATGATAATTAAGTGTATTTTAAGCCCATAAAATATTTTGAGTCCATTTAAAATATTTTAAAAGCCCAATTACTTATTTATTATTTTCAATAAATATTTTTATTATTTTTAATTAATATTTTAATGCAAATCATATATTTATTCCGAAAAATACAATCTCCGGATTTTAAGGATAAAATAATATCTTTAAAAAAACGCATTTAATGAAAAAGGCTGGCAAATGAGCTGGACGCAGGAGGTGCGCCTAGCGCGCCACGTGCGTCCAGCACATTGGTCAAGCTGTGTCAGGCGTGCCAGTCCGCGCCTGACACGTGGAATTGTGACTCACACAGTGTCCTGCGCCTAGCGTAGTTCCTGTGTGGGACGCATCTCTCCCTTTTCTATCTTTTTAAATACGCGTGTACACGTGTACAACTTTGATTGGGCAGGAAGTGTCAGGCGCGCCAATGTGCGCCTGGCACGTGGATCTACGCCTCACACGTCAGCCTGCGCCTGGCGCAGGGGAAGCGTGAAGCGCAGATTCCTGTTGCCTATAAATACTTGTGATTTCCCGAATCACATAGGCTTTTTCGATTTATTATTTTACGAACACAAAAACTCCCGAATACTTACGAATTGAATTACGAATTTATAATTCCTGAGGATCCTTGAATAATTCAATTATATTTATTGCCTGGAAGTTACTAACAGTTTCTTGTCATGATGTAGGTATACCTGATAATCGTGATTATTGTATATTCTAACCCTTTTACTATTATTTTTGTATATAATATTCATATTGTTTTATTTGTCCTGTGCATGATTTTTATCACCCACATGTTATTATTGCTAAACAAGACCTAATGAATTGTTCTAACTAATTCAGATAATTTAGACAACCTCCTAGGAACCCATTAATATTGATTAGATAATTTAGACAAAATATTTTTAGGGTGTATAAAATATTATGTGATTATTCTTTGGCATAAAATTTGTTGTGAATTGATATTTAGTAGAGGCCAGCAATGGGCGAATATGGTTCAATATGACCATATTCATACCCTCACCCCGAACTCAATCTTTGGTTCATTTTGACCATCTATGGAGTCAGGACGGGGAAATCTACATTGGATAAGTTCCTAAGATGTCGCTACCGTTTTCAAGTCGCCAATAAGTCTTTAAAGGAACTTACCAAGTGACTGGATATGCATGCTTTGTGGAAAATCTGGCCACCAATGGAACAATGGCTTTGTGAGATTTAAACAAGTTGAAAACAATGTTGGGAACTGTATTCTAAAGTGGAAAGTATAATGTTATGTTTCTGAAAAATCAGGATCCCAAGCAAAGTTGGGTTCCTAACACTAACCACTGATCGGTTTTGCAGGCTAGAGTGAGGGGGAACAACATGGTATCTAGATAGTGGTTGTTCCAAACACATGACAGGTGATATAACTAGATTTCTTTCGCTGACAACCTTTGAAGGTGGAAGTGCGACATTTGATGATAACAAGAAAGGTAACGTAGTTGTTATCGAGAAGGTAAGAAAATCACCATCACACTCCATTGTTAACCTTTTTCTAGTAGAAGGGTTGAAACACGTACAATTTATTAAGCACCTCTCAATTATGCGACAAAAGGTAATTTAGTTAAGTTTAACAGTGACAAGTGCTTGATCATTAATGATAACACAAATATTGTTATTTTGGAAGGAACAAGAAAGGGGAACACTTATGTAGTGGATCTTGATTTTGTTCCCAGCCCTTGGAGTGTACTCCCACCAGTCAGCATCCTTAAGATATATTGCATTTATCCATTTCACCCACGCATTGTCTTGGTTACATATACTTGCACATACTAGCAGTGTTCCAATTAACCAAGACCTTCATTAGCCTTCCCACTACAAATTATGTCCCAAGCAATTTGCCCAGGCGTAGAACTATAAGCATTACCACCCATAGAAAAGCTTTGTAAATTTTTTCGATTCCATGCAACACACTTCTTGGCAAGATATATACCTGAGCTCAGTACATGTGCAAACTCATCAACACTAAGTTAATGGGCTGAACCTTGGATGTGTGTTAAAAGTTCCTTGAACCCCACACTTTAACCCTTGCTACCATTTTTTTCCACCAAAACATCAACTGAGCAGTAAAAATTCTTTTTGAACAGATTGGCACCCCAAGTATCTAAAAGGAAAAAAGCTCCTAGTGAACCCAGAGACATGAACCACTCTTTGAATATCCTCCTTAGCCATACCAAATCAATATATATCAAATTTTTGCACATTAGCTTTAATGCCAGATTTATTAGAGAAAAGTTTAAAGGCTTGCAATTACCAATGTAAATGATGCGAGTTGAACTTGAGTTTCGCTAAGCTCGACTCATATATACTTGAAAACTCGAAGTCAAGCTCGACTCGACTCGAAAATTCACGAGCCTGGAAAAATCAAACTGGACTCGAACTCGAAATCCAAAACTCGAGCTCGAACTCGAAATCCTAAACTCGAGCTCGAACTCGAAATCCTTAACTCGAGCTCGGACTCTAAACTCGAATCAAACTCGAACTCAACTCAAGCTTGAGAGGCTCGACTTAAGCTTGAGGCATTCCATGTACCTTGAATTAGGTATTTGGAGTAGCCTTTTATGGAGAAAAATAAAGTTAATGTTTCATTGCCCAACCAATGTGAGACATTATGGATCAATCTTTCATTGAAAACAATAGTTCCATCCAATGAAGAAATTCAACAAATAGTTTTTGTTCCATTTACATTGAATATGAACTTAAATTTTTGTTTCCCAACCAATGTGGGACAAATTAAATTCAAACAATAAGTATAGCTAGAGTAGTAACATTTTATAGAGGAAAAAAGGCAATTGTTTACACTATAAACCAATGTGGGACATTTAATATTTTACGCAAAAGATCAGTTTTAATAAAATTCCAGCCTGTTCATGAGCTTTCAAGCCGAGGCAATGCTAAGGCTTGGCTCATTAAGATCTTGAGCTCGACTCGTTAACCATCACCTACAGAAAAACTATGATTAAAGTTCACCATGAAAATATTTTCTATGTATGTATGAATTTTATTTTGTGGCTTAACTTATATTATAAAAAGTTTGAGAATTATTTATTGAACTTACAAGTATTATATATAGTTTTTTTCCGAGTTTCTCCCAAGCTTTGCGAGTCGAGTAGGTAGTAGCTCACCTCGAGTCGTTAGTCATCGATCCGAGCTCAAGTCGAGCCTACTCGAGTCGAGCTTTGACCGAGTTTTGATCGAGTCGATCTCGAATAGCTCGCAAGTCGTCTCGTCTCATTTATACGATTATACCCCTACTTGCAATAATAAGTAGGGTTTTTTTGTCAGAAAGGACCTAATAAAATACAAGTTTTGTAGGGAATGACCTAATAAATTTTTTTTTGTCTAAAAGGACCTATTAAAATACTTTCGATTGTTAATAGGAACCAATTTATGAATTGGGACACCACAACTACATTTGACAGGAATTTTGTAGCTTGAAGATGATTTCGCAAACATTTTCCTTCAATTTCTGAAAAAAAATTAGAGTTTTTTGGCCTGAAATTCATAAATTGGATCCTATTAACAATCAGAAGTATTTTAATAGGTCCTTTTAGACAAAAAAAAATTTATTAGGTCCTTTTCCTACAAAACTTGTATTTTATTAGGTCATTTCTAACAAAAAAAAAAAACCTAATAAGTAAATAGATGGAAACTCACCCTTACAGCACACTTTTACAAGCGATTGGTATGTCATGGTCTTCTATCATTGTAGTTCATACTGTTCTAATCCGATGCAGTACTATATAGCTACCATAAAACGAAGTCTTCTGAAGCTTCCAAGTTCCAACACATACAAGATTAAAATTCACAACAATTTTTGGTGGTTACATCTGCAAAGATAAGAAAAGCTAGCCTAAGGAAACTGTAACATCACACATCCACAACTAATATTTAACTAAGAGTTCTACTAGATGATGATTGAAAGTTAGATCATGATGACAGAAGAGAGGGAGCAACAGGCGTGAATTTGATCAGATTTTAGCTCATCTGATCTGAAATTGCTTGTAAGTAGAAGTCCCATTTCCAGGGTAGGATATCTGAGTTCTGTTGGCCCTTTCATGATCACTTGGAGGCCTAAACTGTGGGTTGTCCCCTTTTGTCTGGTTTGATGATGATCCGCCTTCTCCTTGAGTGTCCGACGAGCTCTTACGACGCCTCTCGTTGTGCCCTGCCAGACGCCTCCGGCAGCTCCTTTTCGTCTCGTCGAACTCTGATAGCTCATGAAACCTGGAAATGGTAATGCTTGATTGAATCATGTGTATAGACATAGTCATAACTCATATGACATGAAATGAGTAGATCTGCTGAATGCTGATTGCTAAACCTGTAAGTTATATAGATGGAAACTGGCAGCAAATATTCCGCCACAATTGCAATGTTTCCTGAATTCATGCTCAGGCAAATAGGCATGCAGGCTCGACTCTCGAGGAAGGGCTAGTATATTACTATTTTTATGTTTAACAGCACGATGTGACTAGATTGAGTTGACAATAGTCACACTAAAGTTTTAGAGCTGTAAAATGGGTTATGCATGTTATATCGTGTCAAATTCATGTCATATAGTAGTACTAAATGTGTCAATAAAAAAAACCTTTGATGCTAAATCGGCCTATATAATTTTAGTAGGAGAGCTTGACTATAACCCGACATATGTAATTAAATGATTAGGTGTTCCACTCATTTAACTTGTTTAGGTTTAAACATCAACAAACTTTAAATAATAAACTATTTTCTTATGTCCAATTTTATTATAATACTATTTTATTTAGTCATGTGTAGTTAACCTAGCTTGGTTTCTCTTAACTAAAGCCATTAGCTTGGTATAATATATATAGACACACCAAAAGTGATCAGCTTTAATAGTATCCGATTTTCCTTTTGTAGGGAAGGCCAAAGTTCGATCCTTGGTGTGAGCAATATCATGAAGTTGGGAGAAGGGGATTGGGAAGAGTGACTTAGAACTAGGTCCAATCCCTAATATAGGGTACAACTAGGTAATCCTTGTACCTAAGTTCAAAGGGTTAAGGTCCAAAATGGAATCTTTAGGGGTTAGGACCGCAATAGTTCCGCCCAACTAATCGATACTTAAGCTTGGTTAGACTATGCCCCATTTTACGAGCCCGTGTAAGGCTAAACCAAAAAAAAAAGTCAAAACCATGTCTATCGGCATGGTTGGGTTCCATGGGGCAGTATGTGCTACTTTTTTATTAAAGAGATTGACATAACATTAATTTCTTTTTTTTCCAATTTTCATTATGGTTAACAAAATAATGTTGGATATAAATGCAAGTTAAATCTCAATTTATTGATTTTCAAACCAATTAAAATACTAAAATTTGTAAATGCATATAAAACAAATTTCTTAGGCAGCATGCAGGCCGACAAACTTGATTTAATTTGGACCGGCACCACTAATTAAGGACCAAATTAAAGCAGACTATTATCTGCTCGTCCCAGTGCTATCTTTATCCAAACTCCAAAGTATTTACAATCTTAAAATAACTTATATACATGATATATCATTAGTCCCATCAGTCATGGATCACTATATTTGGGTTAGATGAATAAGCTTGTTTAAGTGTGGTGACAACTACAACACCGTGGTGTAGTTTTATACTCTTATTGTTCAAGGGAGTTTTTTGAAGTTTTATTATTGTTGTTTAGCGGTGACTTTTAAGTCTTAGAGAGATGACTTTTTAAGTCGTTCCGATTCCTTTGGTCTTACTCAAATTAAAGGTCGGTTTAGACAATCTCACCCAAAACAAGGTGTTATGATATTCACATGTGCAAAACAAATTTCATCCACAAAAATCTGTTAGAATTCAAATAAGTTTTAATATATATGACCAAAAGTGCCCAAACAACATATCAAAAATTCACCATCCCCAATTTGATATTACATGGAAGATATACATATAGCTAGAGACATGATCCAATCACTTCAAATTTAACAAAAATTCTCTTAAATACCTTTATAGGTCGGATTTACAAAGAATAGGGGAGATTTTATTAGTTTTTTTTTAAAAAAAAATCTATGTTTCCTTCCTCAAATAAGCTTCTTTATAATCTTTTTAGGTAGTTCAAAAATAAATTTCTCGTTCCCTTTCTTAATTAAAAATTTTTATTTAGCTTTTCCCAACCTCTACATTCTCTTTTTATATATGTTCCATGTGATAGGAGACCTCGAATTAACCTTGTCTCTCAACTAATTTTTTATTCATACTTTTATACTATTTACTCAAGTACATACATAGTTCTTTTCCATCATACATCTTGCTCATTTGAGCAAATTACATGACAAATATGCAAATAAAATATGCTTGTGACCGCATAGTTCTAGGCCATATCAGTATCAGCATAGAATATAAAATTTTGAGAGAGAGAGAGATGAGAGAACCTGCTACATTGCTGGCAAAAGCGTTGGCGGAGGTTGGAAACAAGCACAGAGGGCGCCTTAGCATGGAACTCACATACCTTATGACGGCGATGGTATCGCTTGGCGTCAGTTAGATCTTCGGTACACTTCTCCGCTTGACAGCTTATGATTCCTCCTCTTTCGCCGCCACCGCCACCAACACTCGCAACTCTTCGTCCCGTGTGAGCAGCAGTGACTCTCTTTGGTCTCTTTTCATCATTAGTCGTAGTAGTAGTAAAAGTATCATTTGTTGTTCTTGACATAGTCACTTCATGTTCTTGATCAGCAACACCCATGTAGTTGTTGTTGTTGTTGTTGTTGTTGTTGTTGTCATCATCAGAGAGTTTATCTTCTTGATCATGATCAACAAAGTTGATAGTACTAGTATTATTTTTGTGGGTTGTTCTTGATTTTGTTGTTGTTTTGTCTCTCATCATCATCATCATCATCCTCTTCGACGTGGCTGTGTTTTCTGGTTTGTGGAAGTCCATGGAGGAGTTTGAGGAAGTAATTAAGCAGGAGAAAAGTGTTGAAGAGAGAATGAGGGAGAAAGTGGAGGAAGAGGAATATATCATGTGTGAATATTTGTGTGATTTTTGGGAGTGTAGGTACATGTGGGGGAAAGTGAGGGAAAAAGTCTAGTGAATTTTTCAGAGAGAGAAAAGAGATAGAGAGTACGAGGACCACAAAGGTAGAGCAAACTGGGACACCTTCATTTTGCTTGGTTATGATTATTAGGAGGGGCTGCCACTAATTAATCTCCTAGATTAAGCTTGGAAAAATTATCACAAAAAATGACGATAATATGTTACCACTACAAACGGTATTTTCAAAACCTAAATATTAACGTTTGTATGACACACTCTCAAAAATCTAATATCTAAAGAAAAGTAGGCAGAAAATCATAACGTTTTGAATTGTATTTACATCCTTCTAGAGCCTCTTGGTTGTTACCTATTTTACTTGGCTTGTGACTGACTAGCAAATATTGTTCTTTTTCATATATATTATATATAGTTTTTTTTACAAATATATATGGTATATCAACTAGTAGTTGTTATATTTTTATATACAAATTAGTTAATACTTTTCTAGTTGATTAACAAACAAAGCTATAGCTAGCTAGTAGCGAAATTGCCCAATGATTTAGATTGGTTCATGGCTGAAACTACTACTCCAAAAGCATTAACCAAATGTACTACTTTGTAAGTATCTAAACGCATGAAAACGCCAATAACAATGGACATTCTTATAGAATTGTACTAAAGTTCTCAGATTAGAACTTCATATCATGTGAGTTTCACGATTTTATAGGATAGGTTAGCTTAGACAAGATACATTATAATACCAAGAAAATGGAATTTTTGTTTACATTACAAGCATTATTAGGCTTATGGGAACAAAGTTTAGGTTATTTTTACACCATACATATTATTCGTGATACAAGGATGACCCTCCGATAGGATGTGTCGCTTGTCACGTAGTGTTTTAGTCTTCTCTTACGTATTTGCCACCCTCACACAGTTCTTCCATGAGGTCTTCCATATATAGCTAATTATTTTCGAATAGGAAAAAAGTTTTTGCATTCATTCTTGTGACAAATTAAGAACACTATAGTTATAAGCTAAGTACTACTTACCTTCCCCTAAAAAAAAAGTACTACTTTCCTCCCTTTAATTTCTCTCTTTAATATTTGGTACGTATATTGTTGTAGCCTAAAAATCTACGGTTCCTCTAACGACACTTGGGCTCATCTGAGCCGTACACGTGTCCCCCCTGATGAATAGAGGAAAAAGATCTACCCTTTGAGCTAGACTCAGATTGTTTAAAAGGCTGCTTTTCTGGCCCAAAAGGAAGTCAGAGGCCAGCCCGGTGAGGTGGCTGCATGAGAATGGTTGATAAACCCTCCCAAATCATGGCCTGCCACGTGTCATGATCTGATTCTTGACCAATCGAAGCCACTATTGTAGGGCAGATTTTAAGGTTAGCTGTCATCTTGCTATCACTATAAATACCCCAGAAATCAGGAGAAAGATCATTCAATGCAAACAGTGCAAAGTTACTCTGTAAAACTACTCTCCACTTTCTCTCTCTATCTCTACTTTCTCTTACAACTCCTGATATCTGACTTAAGCATCGGAGGGGGAACCACCACCCAAACCTCCAGGGTGGGTCCCTTTTTGCAGGTTCGGGAGTAAAGCTCAGGCTTGGACTAGGTTGATTCAGACATTTGTTGCACAACTCTCCAAAGAAGAACATCTAAGGGATACTAGTTTACTTGCTAGACAAGAAAGCACCATCTACAGCTTACTTGTTGAACAAGCGGACTAAACATTTGGCGCCGTCTGTGGGGAGACGCAACGATGACTGATTGTCAATCGTCCAACCTTGCCAGAAACCGAAGTCTTCAGGTTAATGTCGAAGACACAGTAGAACACGAGAGACCGCCTCGAGGAAGGGATAGACCCACGTCCATCGTCCAAGTTACTGGACCAAGCCAAGAACTTTGTCATTCAAGAGAATCTTGAACGTCCGTGGCTCGCCGCCATCTAGAGAACGCCTTGAATGATTTCCGGGCAAAGATGGCTGCATATCGTCCGAAGAAACGATCAAGAGCAATATCTTTTTTTTCGGCTTAACCCCGAGCCAGTGCTAACAATCCACCTCCCCCAGGGGACGTTCCCAAGAAGATCGTCCAGGCCCTAGTCGACCTGTTCGTCAGGAACCCTCTAGGAGGACGGCAAGAGGAAAGCGACCGAGAGGATAATGATCAGCGAAGAAAGATGGACTGGAACCTGGTGGTAAGGACCCAGGACCATGTTCTTCCAAGCGGGCACCGAATGGAAACAGATGCCAGAGAATATCTAGAAGCAAAGAGAGCTGCTGCAATACAACGATCAGCGACAGGTTCTACATCATACCTGAGAGACCCTCCTTTGAGGTTGTCGTCCAGAGGGGAGGGACAAAGTTTAAGTCACTCTCTTATTCATCCACGACAGGAGAAGACGGTGGCTCAGCCCATGGTCTATAGGCGTCCATTGCCTGCAAACACGTCGTCTGATCCGGTGTTAAAAGAATATCGTAAGGAGTACATACCCATTGAGGGACAGATGGGAGCCCTCCAGATTAACTGGCCCACTCCATTCTCGGCCAGGATAATGGAGGCGCCCCCCTTCCCAAAGGTTAAACTCCCTACTATAGAACCTTTTGATGGAACAACAGATCCCGATGATCACTTATCTGCTTACAAACATCAGATGTACGTCCAAGGAGTAGATGATGCTACCTGGTGTAAGAACTTCCCAAACTACGAAGGGAGTAGCTCGAAGTGGTTTAACAATCTTCCACCCAATTCGATCAATAATTTCACGGAACTCAGTTTCTTATTCACTAGTCACTTTGTTGCCAACAAGCAAGAACAAAAAACAAGCATGCACCTAGGCAAGGTCGTCCAGGGACCGAAGGAGGCTCTTAGAAGTTTCGTTAAGAGATTCAACCTAGAAGCCCTTCAGATCCAAGATCTTAATCTTTGGAGTGGCCTTTGACGCCTTCATTAGGGGTCTAAGGCCGGGAAGCTTTAAGTTTGATCTTGTTAAAAAGAAAATCTCCACTCTTGCCGAAGCCTTAAGGGAAGCCGAAGCGTTTATTCACGCTACCGAAGTGTGTCTTTGAGGCAAAGCATCCCGAGTCTAAGCGGCTCGAAGAGGTTGCTCGGCCAAAGAAGAGCAACCCCAAGAAGGCCGAGACTTGGGCTATAACCTCCACCACCACTTCGTCCCGGAAGGAGCAAGAGAAAAGAGGCTGAGCCATCCTCATGCAATCCTATTGAATTTAACAAGGACCAATACTCCATTCTCATGGAGATTAAGGATCAATATGAGTTGAAGGCCCCAGCTGAGATGAAAACCCCTTATAGAAATAGGGATAAGAGCAAGTATTGCCACTTCCACAAGGATTGCGGTCACGAAACTAATGAATGTAAGCACCTCAAGAAGGCTTTGGAGGAGCTAGCTCGAAAGGGAAAGATGAAATCCTATATGCCTCAAGGGGGAAGGAAGTTTCAAAGGAAAGACAATTGGCAGACTAAGAAGAAGGAGAGTGAGAGCACAGACGAGGATGTTGTTCTCGTAATTTCCGGAGGGTTTCTGCCGGAGGACCAACCAATAGAGGACACAAAAACTACCTTAGGGAGCTTGGCCAAGTTTTGTTAGCTGATCAGACAAAGGATGAGCCCTTCCCAAGGGTGGTAGTTAGTGAGCAAGATCGGGGCAGGTTGAGGACTCCCCATGATGATCCTTTGGTTGTAGAAATGAAAATAGCAAACTTGAGAGTAAGAAGAATTCGATCGACACACCGGAAGCTCGACGGATATCATCGGATCTTGTTGCTTGTCCAGATTAAAATTTGATGAGAAGAACTTGGTTCCCGTTCACCATCCCATCATAGGGTTTGGGGGAGGAGTCATCCACCCAATGGGAACTGTTACTTTGCCCGTTCGAGTGGGAGAAAAGGATGCCGCTAGAACTCTGTTTATCAAGTTCTTGGTGGTCCGAGATTTGACAGCCTACAATGTCATTCTTGGACGACCAACTCTGAATCACGTCAAAGCCGTAATAGTAACTCACCTGATGTTCTTTGAAGTATGAGTGTGATGATGGCCGGATTGGCTCATTATATGGGGACCGGCGGTGGCTAGGGAGTGTTATCCGACTACCCTCAAGCCGTCATCATGGAAGATATGCAATGAAGATCAGACGAAGGTTGCTGGTGAAAGGAAAACGTCTGAAATAGAGAAAGATAAGACGAAGGTGGTTAGCTAGAGGAAAACGTCCGGGATAGTCAAGGACCAATTGGCCTCATTGAAGATGGCCATTGAGAGCCCTCAGACGCCTCTCGCTCCCTCAAGGAAGGCATCTAAGCATCTTCCCAGCAAGAAGAGACAATATGAAATCATCAAGGAAGAGCCTCCCTTGCCTGAAGAAGTGATGGCCATCATGGGACTAGCAATAGAGCGTCCAGAGCCAGTCGAGGCCCCAGAAGATGTCTGTCTGGATGAGGCTCGTTCGGAACGAACCTTGAAAATTGGTTCTTCGCTCTCTTTGGGCTTGAGGAGCCTCTTAATCAGCTTGCTGAAAGAATTTCAAGACGTGTTTGCCTATTGTGTTGAAGAAATGCACCGGAATTGATCCGAGGTAGCCGTCCATCGGCTAAATGTTGATCCAAAATTAAAGCCAGTCCGTCAGAAGAAAAGACATTTGGGGCCGGCTAGGAATCAAGCGGTCGACCAGGAAGTTCAGAAGTTGTTGGAGTCAAAATTCATCAAAGAGACTTATTATCCAGAATGGATAGCAAATGTGGTCATGGTGCCCAAGCCCAATGGCACCTGGAGGATGTGTGTAGACTATACCGATCTCAACAAAGCTTGTCCCAAGGACAGCTTCCCGCTGCCGAAGTTGGATCGTCTAGTGGACTCCACAGCCGGCCACGCTTTACTAAGCTTCATGGACGCCTATTCAGGTTTCCATCAAATTCCCATGTGGCCAGAGGATCAGGACAAAACGTCCTTCATTACTGAAAAAGGACTGTATGGCTGGTTGAGAATGCCATTTGGTCTACGTAATGCTCCGGCCACATTCCAAAGATTGATCAATGCTGTTTTTCAGCCACAGTTGGGAAGGAACATGGAAGCGTATATTGATGATATGATAGTCAAGAGCCGTCAAGAAGAAAGTCATGTGGGTGATTTGAGAGAAACTTTTGAAATTCTCAGGAAATACAAGTTAAAGCTAAATCCCAGCAAATGTGTCTTTGGGGTTTTGTCAGGGAAGTTCCTAGGCTTCTTGGTAGACCAGAGGGGAATTGAAGCAAATCCCGAGAAGATACAAGCTATTTTAGACATGAAGTCTCCGTCAAAGGTAAAGGAAGTTCAGAGACTGACGGGTTGCTTGGCTGCCCTTGGACGTTTCTTGTCTAAGTCAGGCGACAAGTGTCATCACTTCTTCGCCACTATTAAGAAGAAAGCTAAGTTTGAGTGGACAGATGAGGCGGAGCAAGCACTACAGCAGGTCAAGGACCACCTTCGGCGGCCGCCTAGGTTGGTCGGCCGGAGGGGGAGAAGCTGTTTGTATATTTGACCGTGTCCGCTCAGGCTGTGAGTGCCGTTCTGCTGGCCGAAAGAGAATCCGTGCAAGTCCCAATATATTTCGTCAGTCACGTACTCAAAGACGCGGAAAATAGGTACACTCCAGTTGAGAAGTTTGGATTGGCCCTCGTCATGGCCAGCAGAAAGTTAAGGCCTTACTTCTTGGCACACGGTATAATCGTCTACACCGATCAACCTTTGAAGCCGGTTACGAGAAGATGGAAGCCGCCGGGGCGAATGCTAAAATGGGCGGTTGAGCTCAACATGTTTGATATATCGTTTGAACCAAGGAAAGCCATTAAGGGGCAAGCCTTGGCAGATTTTATAGTTTAGCTTACTCGGTCAACTATAGAGCCAATATCTGATCCAGCTAAAGGAAGGAAGCATTGGACGCTCATGGTCGATGGATCGTCCACAGTCAATGGATGTGGGGCAGGAATCATTTGTCAATCTCCCGAAGGGGACAAGTTTGAATATGCATTAAGATTCCAATTCAAAGCGTCCAATAACGAAGCCGAATATGAAGCACTCTTAGCCTGGAATCAAAATGTGCAAGGCGGCCGGAGTCAGAGATTGAGGCCAAATCGGACTCTCTCTTAGTTGTCGGTCGAGTCAATGGAGATTTTGAATGCAAAGAAGCATCAATGAGCAAATACATGCGACTGATCAAGGATGAGATTGAGCCATTAAAACGATTTGTTCTCGACCAAGTGCCAAGGTCAGAAAATCATCAAGCAGATGCTCTCTCTAAATTGGCCAGCTCGGCTGAAGGAGATGTGCCAAGAACAGTTTTTTGGGAAGTCAAACCCAAAAAGAGCATTGACCAAGAACATATTATGTTTCTTAGTCGAGGAGCAGTCTGGATGGAGCCGATCATAGAATACAAGAAGACGGGGCGATTGCCTTCTGACCCTGTAGAGGCTAAGTATGTGAAGGCTAGAGACAAGTGGTTCGAACTATGGGATGAGACCCTTTACAAGAAATCATTCAACCGTCCTCTCCTCAAGTGCATCACCAGAGAAGATGGCCTAGAGGTTTTGAAAGAACTCCATGAGGGAGCTTGTGCATCGCACATTGGGGGAAGAGCATTAGGAGAAAAGGCTTTAAGGACGGGGTACTACTGGCCTACCTTGAAGGAAGACGCCCTCGTCTATGCAAAAAAGTGCGATAGTTGCCAGAAACATGGAAACCTGCATCAGAAGCCGTCCAACTACTTAATCCCCATTTTGTTCCCCCTGCCTTTTGCCAAATGGGGCATGGACATATTAGGACCTTTCCCAGTGGCTGCTGGGCAAAAGAAGTTTGTGTTAGTAGCAGTGGACTATTTCACTAAATGGATAGAGGCTGAAGCCATGCGAGGAATAACAACAAACGACGTCAAGGGCTTCATCTGGAAAAACATTATAACTCGTTTTGGCATGCCTCAGTCCATCGTCTTTGATAATGGTCCACAGTTCGAAACGCCTAAGCTGAAAGATTGGTTGTCAAAAAGAGAAATCAAAGCTCACTTTGTGGCAGTCGCCCACCCACAAGCCAATGGGCAAGTCGAGTCCTTCAACAAGATTCTATCAAATGGAATCAAGAGGAAACTGGAAAACGCCAAGGGACAATGGGTTGAAGAGCTGCAATTAGTGTTATGGTCCATTAGAACAACCGCTAAGAATTCAACAGGCGAGACGCCTTTCATGTTAGTCTATGGCACTGAAGCCGTCTTGCCCATTGAGATTGATGAACCCACCTTGCGAGTCATGTTGTACACTGAAGATGCCAACTGGGCTGCATTACGCACGGCTTTGGACCAAGTACCAGAAGTCAGGGGCAATGCCTTACTGAGAATGCAATTGTACAAGTTGAGAATGGCTCGGGAGTTTAACAAAAGAGTTGTTAGACGACCACTCAAGGTGGGGGATCTTGTTCTAAGAAAAATGGAGGCGGTTGGACGAGCTAAGGAGCTAGGGAAGCTAACACCAAACTGGGAAGGACCTTATCTGATTATCCAAGAGCTGCGCAGTGGGACTTTTCGTCTCCAAGATCTAGATGGACGACCTTTACAGCGTACTTGGAATTCAGATAATTTGAAGAAGTACCACGTTTAACTCGATCGTCGTCAGGAATCCAGCTGAAAGTTGTAGTAAGTCCAAAGTGCCACGGCACAGACTAGAAAAAAGAATTGTTTACATGTATCTTGGCACTTAGTCAAGCAAAATTCATATAATACAATTCCTACTATCTCACCGTCTGTATTTTCATGTCTATTTTCACCAAGTTGGTTCACTTTGGGGCATTAAATCAGTTATTAGTGTAAAAGTGACAATAACTTGGAACAAAAATACTCATTTCTATGCCGAACATCACTCCCTCGAAGAGACCGGCCAAAAGTATAACGACCTAAAGGTTGATAACATACATTGGCAATCAATTTGACAAAATCTCTAGTAAGAGAAACGTCAAAGTCTCTAAGAGAAAGCTGACCAGAAATAAGCCCTTGGTAAAGGATACTTATTTTCAAATATACGGGCAGCTAAGTAGTAAAGACCCTAGTAAGGGATCGCTACTTTCGGACGAGTGTGCTCACTCAAGGAAGACGGCTAGGAAATTGTTAGACCATGTCTCTAAAGCTCGTCCTTGGCAATTTCAGCAGGGCTTGGCCAAAGTTGGCCGCTCTCCTTTTTAGACTATGGCTCGTCCATCATATATGGTTGAGCTTAGCCCAAGAAGGGGGGGGGATGAGACAGGCCTATAGGACGAGCTAAAGAGAGAAGGTCGTCTAAAAAACCAGGACAAATCAGAAATGCCTTTGAGATATTTTGATACTACAGGACGAGTGTTACCAACTCAAGAAAAACGGCTAAAGTGTGGCTCGTTTAAAAGGAGAAGACCATCTAAAGTTCCAGGACGATCCTCTATAAGCACTTGGGCACTTTTTGAGAAATTTATAATCGTCCAAGGGCAAGGATCAGAAGTGGCATGCGCAGTTCAATTAAATATCGTAGACCGTCCAAAAAGTTCAGGACGAATCACTTCTTTTGGATGCATTTTCGGTCGTCTAAAGGCAAGCACGTTGTTATTTCCTTAAACATCTGTGATGATCGTCCAACATTCAGGACGAAGCTCATTCAATACTTAGTCAAATTGGAATTCAGAAAGATAAAAGACAAGCAATTGACAAAAATTCTCCTTCATATATGATTGATCAAGAATTACAACCTAAGAGCTGAAGAGTTAAAGGTACAGCGGCAAACAAGCCAAGAAACATGAAAATAAACCTAAAATTAGGCTTCGTCTTCAGTACGAGTTTCTTGGTCGTCTTCTGGGTTCTCCTCCTCAGCCGCAGCTTCGTCGTCTGACTCCAAAAACTCCGGAGGTTCCTCGGCACAAACCATAGCACGATGGACGCTCTGATGATACTCCAGACGATGCACGAAGCTGGGGACCTCATCAGCTTCCGCCAGCATCTCAAAGGCCTTGACGGCCCAGTTTTTAGACGTTTCAACAACTTGAGCCAATCCTTCCTTGGCATCGTCAAAAGCCTGAGCTGCCTCCCTTTCCAGACGGGCAGCCTTCGCTCTTAGGAGAATGTTCTCCCTTCTCAATTCAACAGCGGCAAGGAGAGCAACATCTCTTTCACCCTTCAGCTCAGTAGAAACAGTATCTATAACCATCTTCAAACGATCCAGCTCCTTGTACATATCGTTGATGGTAACGAGATAATTTTTGTTGTCTGATTCAAGGAGGGCTGATCTCTTCTCCAAAGCCTCCAGAGATTGACGATGAAGGGTGTTGGCCATCTCAATGTCATGAATGGCCTTGTCGCCTGCCATTGTAGCAAGGTGGACGAGCTTCTTGTTCTCTTTTCGAAGCTCTCTCGCCCATTCTTCGGTAAGCATGCTGCGAGCAAAAAGCTGGGGCAATGAAAGCAAAACAAATCATTAGACGAGTTTCAAAAAGAAATAAATATACTCAAGTACTAAACAAAAGCGGCAGTAAGTTATACCTCAGCAGCCAGTTGAGACATGTAGCCCACATGCCCGGCCGATGCTCCCCTTAATCCTTTGATATAGGATTCAGGGAAACACTTGAAGAGTTCCTGCTTTAGCCGTTCCTTTTCTGCCTTTGACATTTTGGCAAAAGCAGGAGAAGACTCCTCGTCCGAGTCTATGGTGGGAGCAGGTGAAGGTAGAGCTGGGCCTTTGCCCTTATCTAAAAGAGGGGGAGAGTCAGTTATCTGGATGGGAAATATGATGGCTTGTCTATTGCCCGGACTCATAGACTGTCCGCCGACCCGCACCGTCCTAACTCTATTTGAGTAAAACGACTCACCAGACGAGATGGATGCCGTCCTTACAGCAAGGGGCATCTGGGAGACCAGCTTCGCTACCGAGCCGCTGAAGCCCGGATAGTTCTCGACAGCCGTCTCCTGCCCCGGCACCACCAAAGCCAAGGCTGACTCTGGTCTGACTTCGGCCGAGTCTGGTCTGACTTTGGCCGAGTCAGAAGGCAAGGCGTCCAACTGACCAGCAAGGTCAGGATTTTCTCTCACTCCTCCACTCGGAGCGGCAGCAGAAGGCCCCTCCTTAAGAGCTTTATCTTTAGGGGGAAGCATGGTCTTTTCTTCTACTCCCCCACTCGGAGTAGCCTTCTCTGTCTTCTTTCTTACAAAGCCTTTAGGCTTTTTGGCTTGAGGTTGGTCCGTGGCCGTTGTAGGCCTCTTCTTGGACGAAGATGACTTCCCAGGAGGGAGTTTGTTGGTAGGAGCATTTTTCTGCGAGAAACAATCAAGTTAAGATAACGGACATCCACAGATCAAAACCCAAATCAAAATTGCAAAGTTTCAGACGAGAATTACCCAAAGAAGGAAGGCGTCAAACACTAAACGCCTCCTATCCTAAGGGAAGCCCGTCCAAGAAAAACTTCGGATGCAAACGAAGTCAAGGCAAAGAAGGAAGCCGTCCTAAAATTGGACGGACTAACATGACTCCCGTCCAAGGATAGGAGATCAATTCTTCGCCTAGCTTCAGAACTTAAAATTTCTCAGACGAGAATGGCCCCAAGAAGGTGGCCGTCCAGGCATGGACGTTTTCCTTCTTCGGGCTATCCTCGTCAAGGGTAAGGTACTATACCTTGGACTAGTCAAAATGGTACTCGTCCAAAGAAAAAAAAAACACAAAAACACAAATAAAATGGGAAGTAGAGAGAAAATTCTCAGACGAGTATGGCTCCAAGAAGATGGCCGTCCAAGCCTGGACGCTTTCCTTCTTCGGGCCATCCTCGTCCAGAGAAAGATACGATTATTTGGACGAGTCCGAATGCCCCAAGGGTAAACGTCCATGCTTGGACGTTTTCCTTCTTTGGGTGATTCTCGTCCAACGATTGGATGGCAATTCCAGACGAGCCAGAATGATCCTCATCCAGCAAAAAAAAAAAAAAAAAAGAGAATTTTACCAGCGTCTCAGCCCTCTTTTCGGCGCTGTTTTTGGCATACTCCTTCCATAAGTTGTCCGTGAATTTAGACATACTTATGTCTCCCGTCCAAGAAGCTTTAAGACGCGTTCTGACCGAGTCTGCAACAAGAGGACAAAAAATCGTTTAGTCTAAGGAATTATGGACGAAGAGTTTTACTTAGGGGATTTTTGAATATATACCTTTATCATTGGCCAACCGAAACCCGGCGGCCACCAAGAAGTCGTCTTGGTAAAACATTTCTTTAAAGGGTATCCAGTTAGATGGTCCCTTAAAAGATTGTTGGCCGGGCCTGGAGTACTCCTTTACTCTGAAGTACTCCACCACTTCTTCGTCGAAGCTATCCTCCAGTCCAGCCCAGGGATTGCTTCCGCCCCGTATTCGTGACGGACCGATTGTAGAATCTATAGCTCTCAGTGGCCGAATCATTGGCTGCCTTTAAGAAGATGAAGTCGGGCTTCCAGTCGTGCATTTTCGACGGCTTTCCCCAAGCCGTCATGAAGCCGGGACGGTTGCAGATGCTTAGCCAAGCCCCGTCCACGGCCCCAGGTACCTTGGCCGCATAATGGATGTGAGTGAAGGCTTGAATGGAAAGGGCTAGGCCGCGCAGCTCACAGACGGCAATGAACGTCAAGACGTTGTGCCAAGCGTTTGGAGCCAGCTGATTATGGCCGATGTGGTAGTATTGCAGTATTTGTTCTATGAATTCATGGAGAGGGAATCTCAATCCCGCGTCCAAGGCCAATTTGTAGACGGCGAAATGATTCCTGGGAGCGCTCAAGATCGTCGCGTCTTTATTCGGAATAACCAAGGAGAAGCCCGGCATGGGCATATAGGACAACAAATAGTCAGGGTCTGGTCCGATTTTCTCCAACCATTTGCGGTTTACCAAAATAAAGCCGGGGTCAGAGAGAGGACCTAGACGCCTTCTAATTTCCGACGAGGTAGTGGAAGCCTCGTCTGATTTTTCGGCATTATCAGGATCAGTGGCGTTATCATCTTCGCCGGTTTCCTCCATGTTGGTGTCCGTGCCAGAAGGACTGGCCTCAGGGTTTATTTCGGTTCCTAAAAAATGGCAAGGGGAAGGAGGTCCGTCCAAAGGTCCAGCACTCTGAACCTCTCTTGCCTCGTTTGGTACCCGTCCAGTAGACTCTTCCATATCTGAACTGTTTGACGGGATTATTACTCTTCGTCTTAGACGGGCCGTTTGCTTGACGCACGCCAGATTACCTTGCACAGGTAAAGACTGGGTCGTCTGACTTTCTCGGCCAAAACTATGAAAAAATATGTACTCGACTAGAAGAGGCCCAACTCTAGAATGTGCCGAAGAAGAAGTATCGGTTCTAGGGTCAAGACAAGCTCTTGGTCGGCTAGGATTGTTTGACGAAGAAGATTCCATTTTATTGCTTTTCTAAGAAAGAATAAAGAATAAAGAAGAAAGAAAAGAACAAAGAAACGATACCTGCTAAGAACGTCTGGACGATTCGGTGAAGAATGCTGAAGCTGGACGATCTCCCTCTCTCTCTAGAAATTTTGCAGAGCTTCTCTCTCTAGAAAAATTCGTTCAAGGTGTGAAATGATCAAATGTTTTCACACCAAGTTTATTTATAGAGGAGTAAGAAACCTGTGGAGCCGGTCAAGAATGACCGAGGAAAGGGTACAACGGTCGGTTATGACCGGTAAAACCCAGAAAAAAGGCGCGTCCTTTCATTCATTTCAAATAAAGCTACCTTGGGTTATTAAAAAGTCTTAACCGTCAGATGGGCCTAATGAAGCTACCTTGGGTAAAAGGGCCTTAACCGTCAGATGGGCCAACAGTGAAAACCCTTTTAGGGGCAAATGTTGTAGCCTAAAAATCTACGGTTCCTCTGACGACACTTGGGCTCATCTGAGCCGTACACGTGTCCCCCCCTGATGAATAGAGGAAAAAGATCTACCCTTTGGGCTAGGCTCAGATTGTTTAAAAGGCTGCTTTTCTGGCCCAAAAGGAAGTCAGAGGCCAGCCCGGTGAGGTGGCTGCATGAGAATGGTTGATAAACCCTCCCAAATCATGGCCTGCCACGTGTCATGATCTGATTCTTCAGCCAATCAGAAGCCACTATTGTAGGGCAGATTTTAAGGTTAGCTGTCATCTTGCTATCACTATAAATACCCCAGAAATCAGGAGAAAGATCATTCAATGCAAACAGTGCAAAGTTACTCTGTAAAACTACTCTCTCACTTTCTCTCTCTATCTCTACTTTCTCTTACAACTCCTGATATCAGACTTAAGCATCGGAGGGGGAACCACCACCCAAACCTCCAGGGTGGGTCCCTTTTTGCAGGTTCGGGAGTAAAGCTCAGGCTTGGACTAAGTTGATTCAGACATTTGTTGCACAAGTCTCCAAAGAAGAACATCTAAGGGATACTAGTTTACTTGCTAGACAAGAAAGCACCATCTACAGCTTACTTGTTGAACAAGCGGACTAAACATATATACTTACCTTATATTAATAAAAACACATGGCTACAAGCCTACATTAATTCATGTGACTCCACAGTAATGGTACTACTTACTTCTCTTTAATTTCTTTCTACATCATGTCAATGATTTTTCACCAACAATATTTACTATTTATTTTTAACTCACTCCAAATTAAAATATTTATTACACTTGAATTTGTGATGTTCATCAAGAAAGAGGAGAATTATGGTGGGAAGAACCTATATTTTAAATTTTTGGATGAGGATAATGATAATTAGAACTTAGGTTCTAAAATATATATGTAATATTTGTTTTAAAAAAAATCACGGAACGGTATATATACAATTTAATTCAAAATATAAGGAATGAAACCCTTTTTCTTTTTCATATTATTCGCTTTCCTTTCTTTTTTGTGTTTATCTATTTTTCGGTTCATCCCTCGTAAGTTTCTTAATATGCATCACATAGCCTATCTAGAAGATAAATAATATGAGAAAAAGGAAATTGACAAACAAATTGATTCAAAATGCCATGAATTTGCATATTTTAATTCTTTTTTCCTTAATATCATGTTTGATGTGTTTACCTTGCTTTATACTTATGCAAATATGCTACGAAATTAAATATGGGTTTTATGCATCATTTTAATATTCTTTATTTTAAGGGATTGATAAGTAAATTAAAAATAGAGAGTCAGGAAAGAAAAAGAGAAAATTAGGGTTAGTCGGACTTTTGGGATGACTTAGGTAAATTAAGGGAATAACACATGTATTATACATTAGTAACTAGTTGATGGCTCGGGCAACGCCCTAGATCATTTTATTTACTAATGTATGAGATTAGATTTTATACCATTATAACATAATCCTAAAACATCACATTTTGTGAAAGTTGCAGTAGTGTAATAGATTGACTTGAACCAATTAATCATCTTCCGTTACTAAGAAAAATCGAATTTTAATTTTATGGGACATTCACAAAACCAATTAACCTTTCAAAATCGGATTTATTTATTTATTTTTGGTTAAAGCCAAACTAAAACCTTTCAACAACAAATAAATGACGATAAGTCAATTTGATACACAATTGTAGAATTGTAGTTAAAAAACACTTGTAGCTTATACTGTATCCATTTTTTGTTAATGATCTAGCAAATACAGTCAAAAATTAATTAAACATGATGATAAAAGCTAAACATACAATTGATAGTGATTTGAAAAGAACAATACTCATGAAAGAGATTAAAGAAATCATCATAATTTCGAAAAAGAAACATTCATCATAAATTATTTTATCCAAATTATTTTGTTTCATGTTTTAAGATATGAAATTGTCATTTTCGGATAATGGGATGTAATTGTTAGTTTTTTTTTGTTTACCAGGTGGGGTTGACAGGCTAAAGTCGTATCACCTTATCAAAAATAACCTAAGGTCCACTAACAAGTAGTCAGGGAAGTCAGGATCGAATCCACAGGGAGAAAGTTATACTATTGTATCTGAACTCTAATATTATACTAACTAAATCAGATGAAAATGGTTTGTTTTACTGAACTAATAGGCAAATGACAAAACTAAGTATGAAGGTAAGAATCAATTAATAAAGAACTAGGACTATGGATCACTATGCATACAATCCAGGAAATCAGAGACGAATAATAATCACCCAATAAGTCAATTTATCTAGGGCACATGTAATTTCTCTCGAACATTACCTCCCTCAAAGATCACCTAGCCGCTCTCACATGGTCAATGATCACTATGCCTAATGATTGAAAGCCTATACGAAATCTCTCCTCTCGAAGCAGATTCAATATTGCGAAAGTAGAAATATAAATCAGGCCTAATTCATAAATCTAGCATGAACGATTCAATCACAGGAAACAATTGAAATAAAGAGTAATTATACTAATCAATCAATCCCTCATTGCATACATAGATCCCCACAATCCTAGAAATAAAACTACTCACTCATGCTTGAGAAAACAATAACAAAATCAATGTAAAAATTCATACTTTCAACTATTGCAATTAATTAAGAAATCAATCCAATCAATAATAGAGAAAACAAACAATAATGGAGAAAACAAGGAAGAAGATTACCAAATAAAATAACTATATTGAACTTGCAAGCAATCCAAAGGTTTAATCTTGAATCCACAATGAAAAGTAGTAACTAGGGTTCTTGAGAGAAACTATGAGAATTAAGGACTAAAAACAAGATGCATAAAAGATGTTCTAACTTTCCTATTTATACTAAGTGCTCGAAACTCATTAAATGAGCGTGCGCGGAGGAGAAGCCCGATCGGGCCAAGTCAGCCCGATGGGATCGGGCCAAAAGCAGCAGCAGATATCCAAACTTAGGCCTCGCCCGATTCAATCGGGCCGACACGCCCGATGGGATCGGGCCGCACATCGACTCTGAGCATCCAGCGCACAGGAACGCCCGATGAGATCGGGTCGATCCGCCCGATCGGGCTTGACAGCGAAATAACGAACGGGCAACGTCGCCCGATCGGGCCCGCAACAATGTTTGTCCCAATGGCGATGAACGCCCGATCGGGCTTGAGACGCCCGATGTCATCGGGCTAAAGTCCGATTCTTCCTTCCTTGGCTTCAGAAGCCAAGGCTTCACTTCTTCTTTTGTCCAAGGCCTCGGAAAGTGTTCTCGGGACCCCGGAACTCATCATATATGTCTTCGAACCTCTCCGAGTCCGGTGTAATGGTCGAGATAATGGTAGAAAATAGGGAGATAGCTCCCTAAAACCCCGCAATCGAACACGAACGAGAAAGCCACAACTCGATGGAGAAAGTTAGCATAAAATGGCTCCTAAGAGCACCATTGATACACATTTTAGCTCAAATATAGGGGGGAAAAACACTATATAAAACCATAACATCAAACTCCCCCAAGCTAAACCTTTGCTTGTCCTCAAGCAAAGCATAACATGAATAAGAATAGGATTGCTTCACCCCTCAGATAGAAAAGTATAAACTCAATTATTTCCAACTCAAAATCGCTCAAGCAAGGAAAATTCAAGTTCAGTTGCTCAGATCACCTGACTACCAATCACTAAAGTAAACCATCAAATGCAGCTGCCCTACATATCATGCAAATCTTGAAAAGGTGCTCACCGAGGTGTCACTCCTCTCAATTTTGTGGCAGGCAAAATATGTGCCCGATCGCTCACCAACCCAACCATAATAGCCCTTCCCACTCACACTCTCATGTGTTTAGAAAGGTACAATATCGCTCATCCTAATCAGGTCGACTCAAATAACAAACGTAATCTTCAACTTTGGCATATTGACTCAGTATTATTCCAATAAACAATCAAACATGTGCTCAAAAGGTCTTTCTTAAGGTTGTAATGGGGCTCGGGTAAAGGTACGGAAATTATTTAGGGAATGTGGTGGAAAAGCCAAGAAAGGGGAGCAAAAAACACTAGTAGGACTAGGTGTGGTCGAAACAACTCCCATGGCATCAACAACTTAACCAAGATAATAACCAACTCTTGTAGTTTCACGAACCAACCAATAATTGTCATTTTCAACATAATTTCCAACACTTTTGAAAGTTAACGAGTGAAGATCATAGAAATTTTTCAGATTTTTTTCACTATCACTTTTTCACTTCATTTTTCTTTTTCTTTCTTTTCTTTGTACAACCATATCATTATTTTCCAACCACCCTACGGAATCAACCACACAATATGCTATTAACTCAACAAATGCTCCCCCAAGCTAGGCTTGGGACAATAGTCATTGAAAAGGCTCAAGGCGTGTAATGTGGCTTAATATAGATCCAAAAAGAAGTCATTAGGCTCAGCGAGGCTAGGGGGAAAATAATTCATTAAACAACTCTGAGGCTTAAAGATTAAACAAATGAACGCCTCTATCACAGCACATGTCTAAAGTCACCAGAAATCAACGAGTACAATGCCAAAACCAAGATAAGAATGCTACGAGGAACTAACACACAAGAATAGACCGGATATAGAGATAAATCCGAGGGCTAGAATGAATCCTCACAATCTAACCAATTCAAGCATGCAGTTAAAATAGGCACTTTATCATCAAAATTCACTCAAGATCAAGGCAATCAGAGATCACATCACAACATCCCAATCACAAATGCCCAACTATCCAGTATAATGATTTAAATCATTTTTCAAAGTAAAGTTCGGGGCACAGGGAAGCAATCAATCTGTTCGTATTCAACTCGTATTTTTGTATTTTTTCAGCAATATTTAACTTAACTAACCTAAAAAGCAGGAAAAACAAAAAAAAAGCAATAATAAAAACAAAAAGAAAACAATACTAATACTTACAGAAATCCTCCCCCAAGCTGAACTTGGCAATGGCCTCATTGCAACAAGGGAAAGGGAAGGGACATGGACATCAGCTGCCCATCAGCCTGGATCGAGCAGTTTAGTAGCCACATGTTGCACCATCTCTTGCAACCCGCGTTGAACTGTAATGCTAGTGTGGTGGCCCTCTTGTAGATGAATGCGGTGCTCATTATGGTCAGGGTTGATTTCTGTCAAGTCATCAGTGCTATAGCCAATGGTCTTTTTGTGAGTCGGTAAGACCGTTAGAAAATGCTCATCACCTGCAATAGATTCTAAGACAAGCACATCATTTGAAGCAGCATGGGAGGGGGAATGAAGCATGCAATCATGGATCGGTTCATCTATAACATCAACACTATAACATGATTCCTCTAGCATTGGGCTTTTAGGTGCATTGTTTAGGCTAAATATGACCTTATCATCCCCCACAGTCAATGTCAGTTTCCCACTCTTAACATCTATCACTGCTCCAGCAGTATGGAGGAAAGGTCTCCCAAGGATAATGGGTGTTTGAGTGTCTTCAGCCATGTCTAATATAACAAAGTCCACAGGGATAAAGAATTTACCTACTCTAACAGGAACGTCCTCTAATATACCTAGGGGGTATTTCACAGAACGGTCAGCCATTTGCAGAGTAATGGTAGTACATTTTAATTCACCCATGTTCAGTTGCTTACAGATAGAAAGAGGCATGACACTTACACTGGCACCCAAATCACATAAAGCTTTGTCGATAAATATGGTGCCAATGCGACAGGGGATGGAAAAACTCCCTGGATCTTTCAATTTAGGTGGAGACTGGTTTTGTAAAAGAGCGCTGCATTCAGCAGTAAAAGCCACGATCTCCACCTCATTGAGAGTCCGCTTCCTCATCAATAATTCTTTCAAAAATTTAGAATAAGCGAGGCACTTGATTTAATAATTCGAGAAAAGGAACCGTTACCTGCAGATTCTTTACCACCTCTAAAAACTTACCATACTGGTGGTCGAGCTTTTTCTTGAGCATCCGCTCTGGGAATGGTAGCTTGATCACCGGAGGCACAGTTTTCTCCTTAGTCACCTCCATAGTCTTGTCTGCAGCTCCTTGCTCTGCCTGAGGTTCAGCATCCTCAGGCACTTCCTGTGGTTTCTTAGCACTTGGTGATTCCACCTCTAGCATTGCTTGGGAGCATCGTACCGCACTCCACCGCGAAGGGTGATAGCATTGGCGGTGTCCCCCGGGTTGCATTGGTTGCGAAGGCAGTGACCCAGATGGCCTACTAGCAGATGAACTAGCCAGCTGAGCTATTTATGACTCCAACATCTTATTGTGTGTCCCTTGTAGCTTATTCTGAGCATGCAAGCTCTCAAATTGAGACACGGTATATCGCTTTAAAGGAAATAATACCTTTACGCATCTCGCAACATTAGACTTTTGAGTTCGGCAAATAGGCTGGGTCCGAAGGAGGTGTAGAATGATGCTGTTGAAACTGAGTTCTCTGATATCCAGGAGGAGCTTGTGGTTGATATTGTTGTTGTTGTTGATACTGTGGATAATGTTGTTGTTGCGGATTCATCACATTATTGTTCCTATACGAGAGATTTGGATGATCTCTCATCCCAGGATTATATGTATTGGAGTAAGGATCGAACTGGGGCTTGTGTTGGGATTGTAATGCGTGCACTGGCTCACTAGAATGTGAGAGAGAGGGGCACTCTTGAGAGTTATGTCCAGCTATCCCACAAGCGTCACAGATGAAAGCATTGTAACCAGAAACACTAGCCGTAGCATTGACACTCATGTGAGGGGGGGAATTGTTACCTAGCTTCAAAGAATCAATCTTCTGGTGAAGAGCAGCTAGTTGCCCGGTCAGTAAAGAAATGGCTTCAACCTCATGTTTGCCTCCCTTTGTCATAGAAGAACGGATAGTAGACGCTTGGTTAGAAGCGAGTTTCTCCAGAAGTTCATACCCTTCGTCTATGGCTTTATCCATGAAGAACCCACCAGCAGTTCCATCAATTACCCGTCTAGTATCGGCATCAACTCTAGTGTAGAAAATATGGCACAGATACCATTTGTCAAAACCATGATGGGGGCAAAGACGCTGCAGATCTTTGAATCTTTCCCAAGCTTCATATAGTGACTCTCCAGGGATCTTGGGTGAAAGTTACTATGGCATGACGCATATCTGCCGATCTTTTGGTAAGGGTACCACTTGATGAGAAAAATCTTTGAGAGCTCGCCCGGTGGTGATGGTGGAAGGCAACTTATTATACCAAAATAGAGCTTTGTCGCGCGAGAGAAAAACCAAATAAGATGAGTTTCATCTCATCGGCGGTAACACCGACTTGCTTCGAGTAGCACAACATTGTAAAAACCGCTGCAGTGCTTGATTTGGGTCTTCGAGATAGTAACCCGATGAACCGATTATTCCCGAACCATATTGAGAACATGAGACTTGATTTCAAAGTTCGCAGCAGAGAATAGTAGGCAACCGGACCCCGGTGGGCACATTATCGGGAGATGGTTGTGCATAGTCTCCCGAAGGTCGGTTTAGCTTCGTCACCCATTCTAGCGGTAATAGGTGAGACAGGGAAGCCTTGGTGTGGTGAAGATGGTGGAGAAGATGCCTTTTGGGAAGGTGTCCCTGCGAGACAACTCGGTTTGCTTAGTTGCCTTTTTGAGTCTACGAGCGGTCTTTTCAATCTCCGGTCAAATGGAATGAGATGCGGGGATTTCAATTTCCTACTCATACACCAAAAACACTAAAAGAAACGTGAGATGCTCCAAAGAACAGGTGTTCTTCGGAGTAGAGGTTAGTGTAATACTATAATTCAGACAAAATAAAAATAAACCGTCTCCCCGAGAACGGCGCCAAAATTTGACAGTGAAGTCGTATCACCTTATCAAAAATAACCTAAGGTCCACTAACAAGTAGTCGGGGAAGTCGGGATCGAATCCACGGGGAGAAAGTTATACTATTATATCCGAACTCTAATATTATACTAACTAAATCGAGATGAAAATGGTTTGTTTTACTTGAACTAATAGGCAAATGACAAAACTAAGTATGAAGGTAAGAATCAATTAATAAAGAACTAGGACTATGGATCACTATGCATACAATCCAGGGAAATCGAGACGAATAATAATCACCCAATAAGTCAATTTATCTAGGGCACATGTAATTTCTCTCGAACATTACCTCCCTCAAAGATCACCTAGCCGCTCTCGCATGGTCAAGGATCACTATGCCTAATGATTGAAAGCCTATACGAAATCTCTCCTCTCGAAGCAGATTCAATATTGCGAAAGTAGAAATATAAATCAGGCCTAATTCATAAATCTAGCATGAACGATTCAATCACAGGAAACAATTGAAATAAAGAGTAATTATACTAATCTATCAATCCCTCATTGCATACATAGATCCCCACAATCCTAGAAATAAAACTACTCACTCATGCTTGAGAAAACAATAACAAAATCAATGTAAAAATTCATACTTTCAACTATTGCAATTAATTAAGAAATCAATCCAATCAATAATAGAGAAAACAAACAATAATGGAGAAAACAAGGAAGAAGATTACCAAATAAAATAACTATATTGAACTTGCAAGCAATCCAAAGGTTTAATCTTGAATCCACAATGAAAAGTAGTAACTAGGGTTCTTGAGAGAAACTATGAGAATTAAGGACTAAAAACAAGATGCATAAAAGATGTTCTAACTTTCCTATTTATACTAAGTGCTCGAAACTCATTAAATGAGCGTGCGCGGAGGAGAAGCCCGATCGGGCCAAGTCAGCCCGATGGGATCGGGCCAAGTCAGCCCGATGGGATCGGGCCAAAAGCAGCAGCAGATATCCAAACTTAGGCCTCGCCCGATTCAATCGGGCCGACACGCCCGATGGGATCGGGCCGCACATCGACTCGAGCATCCGGCGCACGGGAACGCCCGATGAGATCGGGCCGATCCGCCCGACGGGCTTGGCGAAAAATAACGAACGGGCAACGTCGCCCGATTGGGCCCGCAACAATGTTTGTCCCAATGGCGATGAACGCCCGATCGGGCTTGAGACGCCCGATGTCATCGGGCTAAAGTCCGATTCTTCCTTCCTTGGCTTCAGACGCCAAGGCTTCACTTCTTCTTTTGTCCAAGGCCTCGGAAAGTGTTCTCGGGACCCCGGAACTCATCATATATGTCTTCGAACCTCTCCAGTCCAGTGTAATGGTCAGATAATGGTAGAAAATAGGGAGATAGCTCCCTAAAACCTGCAATCAGACACAGAACAGAAAGCCACAACTCGATGGAGAAAGTTAGCATAAAATGGCTCCTAAGAGCACCATTGATACACATTTTAGCTCAAATATAGGGGGGAAAAACACTATATAAAACCATAACATCAGGGGTGTATGTTATCTTGTCTAAATACTGTTTTTTCCACAAAGACCAACATGAGATTGTAGATTAGTTGGTTAGTATCATAAGAGTCTCAGACACATGAGCAGAGTGAGTGACCGCTTAGGGTCCCCAATTTTAAACCCCACCTAATCTTTTTTGTATATAACTTTATAGATTTTATTTTACGACTTTAGATGGAAACAAAATTCATTTGTTATTCCAAAATTTTAATCTATATACATTTTTCATAGCTTATTTTAGTTCTATCTTTGGTATACCTTTACTGTTTTGTCATATCTAAGGTGTCTCTTTGCTAAAAATAAAAATAATATTTAAGTATTTAAGAAAGTTAATAATTTTGTCAACCATCTTCTGTCAAAAATTTAAATTAGAAATTAAAAATATGGGATGGTAGATCCGTTGTATAGCCTCATAGGGACCATATTTAATGCATGGCACACGGTCCTAAAATTGTCCG
Source organism: Beta corolliflora (assembly GCA_947648045.1). Lineage (NCBI taxonomy): Eukaryota > Viridiplantae > Streptophyta > Magnoliopsida > Caryophyllales > Amaranthaceae > Beta > Beta corolliflora. The sequence continues at coordinate 1,370,910 of CANSZD010002917.1, read as the reverse complement.
AGACAACTCTGGTTAGTGTCTTTGTATTTCAAATGAGAGGTTATGGGTTCGAGTCTTTCCACACACATATTTATTGTTTACTTTGTGTCATTTGTTTGGGAGAGGGGAGTACATGTGGCAATATGACAATTTTTTGCCTAAGGTTTTAAGATATATAAAATTATATATAGATTGGGCATTTGTTTTGTTGAAACTAGTAATCTTTTTTCCCTATAAATAAGAGTAAACTTAATAATTTTTAACTATTATTTTCTATACGTAGACAATAAGACATTTTAAAAAATTTGAAGAGTGCTCCCTATCAAGAGAAATATAAATAAATTGGGGCAAATGAAGAATTATACATGTTTTCTTTTGATGAAACAAGACTAAATAAATTGATTATATCTTCTATGTTGATTGTCACGTTTCTCTTATGATAAAGTCTTTGATCTTATTTGGTAATGCCTTCTCTTTATCTCTCGTATCATAAGAGTCTTATTTTTTTATCTACCTCTATCCTATTTACATTACTTTCTTAATAAAATTGACAATTAAATAGTAATTTTGCAATAATAATAAAATGGGAGAAGTATGTGTTACCAAAGTGAAAGTAATAAAAAACCTTAACAAAAAATAATTATAGTGTTTCTATTAACTGTGAAAACTAAATGAGCCGATAGATTTTTTTTAAGTAAGATGAATATCCCTTACAAGTGGGGGGGATTTGGGAATTCCATTTTGTAAGAGGTATGAATCAAACCCCCGTTACAGCTTCACAAGGGTGTAAGCAGTGTCTCCAACCAATTAGGTCAATCTTGATTCTGAATGAGCCAATGGATTGATCAAGCATATCAGTTGCTGGTTGGTTAGCATTTAACTGTACGTTCATAACAAAGTTAAGACCGAGACATATATTTTCTATTAAGGGTGAGGCAGTAAATTAAAACAACTTGGTTTTTGGTTTACCTTTTCTTTCTTTGTTGGTGTTTTTACCCCTGCCTTTCATCACGCGTGTGTTTTGGTGCTAAAGCTATAATCATTGGTCTCCACTCTTCATGCACGACCCACTCTTCATGCACGACCCACTCTTAGGCTTCTAGTCGTCCTATACTCCTATTACTGGAGTCTGGAGGGTCGTTACTTTTACTGCATACACGTGAATTCGTCAACAGTAAGACTTTTTCCCGCCTGGTTTGGCAGCTGATGAGCTTAGTTCCAACTTCACTGATAACTAGGTCTTTTCATCTTCGCCCCAAAAGATTATGAGAGATAATACACATAAATCCACATACACCTATAATAATTTGACAACACATCAAGTCGGTAAAAAAAAAAGGAGGGAGAAGGGGAACTTTTGAGGAGAATAGGCTTTAATGGTACCCATGTGTGAAAATAGGGGAACTTTGGCGAGCAAATTTCATAAAATGAGTCAGGCGAAAAAAAAAATCTTCACTTATTTGTGATATGATGGAATCATGGAATACTATCCTAGAAGTATAATGTAGTAATACTAACCTCGGTTTCTAAATAAGTGTAATAGTTTGACTTTCACGCTTGTCCACACACAATGTTGATCATTAATATCTCTAATTATGTATTTGTAAAGGTTTTAATATTATGAAAATATTATTTGAACAAAATCTAATAATATTTTATATGATCATTTTTATTTTTATATATTAGTAAAAAAAATACGGTCAAATTGAGGTGTGTGAATAGTGCAAAAGTCAAAGTGTTGCACTTAAAAAAAAAGAGAAAGTATTATTTTGAAAGTGATGATTATCTTAAATGATATATATATAGATTGGTAAAATTCTTAAATTTTAGGTAAGCTAATATTTCCAAGAAAAAACAAGTCATGTACATAAAAAGAGAGTTCTACACAATATGTCATATATACAACAAATAGGAAGTTTAAGCATCTACAACAAAGAAGAAGTCTAGTCGGCGCTCAAACAGATGCATCCGTGCAAGGCCCCAGGAGCCTGATGGGATGCATGCTATTTTTTTACCATAAATTCTGGCCTATAGTTGGGGATGATGTGATCTGACTCATGCTATAATCGGGATTGTTCATGGTACTCGACCCCTTGATAGTATAAACTCTACAAATGTAGCTCTGATCCCTAACATGAAATCCCCTTCTCTTATTTTTGAATTTGGTCCTATTAGTCTCTGTAATGTTATTTATAAGCTTGTTTCTAAAGTGATTGCTAATAGGCTCAAGGTAATAATATTACCTGATATTGTTTCGGAGAATCAAAGTGCCTTTGTTCAAGGTCGTCTCAATACTTATAATGCTCTTATAGCCCTCGAGATTTTTCATTCTATGAAGGGCATATTTCGAGGTCGCGGGGCTCTATTGTTATGAAGTTAGACATGAGCAAGGCTTATGACAAGGTGGAGTGGAGTTTTCTGCGGAATGTTTTTCTGAAGGCGGGGTTTCTGGAGATCTCCTGCATTGGGTTAAGCTAATTCTTGATTGTGTCTCTTCTGTCATATATTCTTTTGTGGTGTACCGTAAGATTTGTGAGTATGTTATCCCCTCTCGGGGTCTCAGACAAGGTGATCCAATATCACCTTACATGTTTATTTTGGTTGTTGATGCTCTTTCTTCCTTGCTATCTAATGTTAATTTACCTAAGCAGGGTCATGGGGTGAAGGCGAGTCGTAATGGTCCTAGAATTTTTCATCTTGCTGATGATAGTTTGCTTTTTGCTAGAACTACCCGACATGAATGAAAAAGTATAGATATTATCAGCAAATATGAAGATGCATCTGGTAAGAAAATTAATATCGAGAAGTCGGAGGTTTCCTTTAGCAAAGGTGTGTATGTTGTGCAGAGACAGGAGTTGACGAATTTTTTGGCTATGAGACATGTTGATAGACATGTGGTGAGGCATTCTAAAAAAAAAGGTGATTTTTGCAGAAATGAAAGATTGGATTTGGAAAAAGCTTCAAGGATGGAAGGATAAGCTTTTTTCTAGAGCTGGGAAGGAAACTTTTTTGTAGGCGGTTGTTGTTCAGGCTATTCCCACTTATCTTATGAGTTTTTACAAAGTCCCTGTTTCTGTTACATAGTCAATTCACTCGGCTATGGCTCAATTCTGGTGGGGTCAGAAGGGTTCGGAACGCAAAGTTCATTGGAAGAGTTAGGAATCTCTCTGTAATCCGAAGTGTATTGGAGGGTTAGGATTCCTCAATTTGGGTGTTTATAATGACGCTCTCTTAGGCCGCCAATCTTGGAGGCTAGTCCATGCTCCGGGTTCTCTTTTTGGGCGTGTTATGAAGACTAAGTACTACCCAAAATCATCTTTTTTGGAGTCGTCTTTGGGGCCAGTGAGTAGTTATTCATGGCGGAACGTTTGGGGAGGAAAAGCATTGTTAAAAGAAGGTATATTGTGGAGAGTCGGGAATGGAGCTAGCATCAAAGTGTGGGTAGATCCTTGGGTTTGTAATGGGGGCAACCGGTTCCTTCTAAGCGAATTTATTGATGGTATAAGCCGGGTTAGTGATTTTTTAGATGAGGCAAACAACTCTTGGCACACAGACCTCATACTGGAATTGTTCCCGGAAGAAGAGGCCAGGGCCATCATCTCAAACCCTATTAGTGAGCAGTTGTTGAAAGATTCTATTAGTTAGGCTTTTTCAAAGGATGGGATCTATTCGGTGAAAATTGCGTATATGGTGGGGAAGTCCTGTAACTTTGATGATTTTCACAAGGTATGGGTTAAGTTGTGGGGATTAACACTATCACCTAAGGTCTGTCACTTTCTTTGGAGAGTACGCTCGGGAACCTTGCCGGTTAGAGCTTTACTCAAGTACCATCACTTACTTGATGAGAAAATTTGCTCCCTATGTAAGGCTGAGCCTGAGACGCTCAGCTGTAATAAAAGCTTGGGAGCTGGGTGGTGTTTCGGACATGCTACATGCGGGTGAGATTGTAATCCCCTGTAATTTTATGAATTTTATAAATATATTTTAATGTATATTATATATATTTTAATGTTTAAATGATTTATTTCTTGAAAGGTTGACTATTTGAAAGTCAAAAGAATTATTTAATGATTTTAAGTAATCACATATTTTATTTAGTCATACTTTGAAAATTATTTAAATAGCTTAAACATCTTTGGGTTAGTAAAAAGAATTTTAAATTGGGTTTGAGGAACCAACTATGCCAAACACCCAATCATTAAATATTATTTAAGTCCAAACACAAGTTCCTAAGCCCAAAAAGGGTTAACTATATAAACCTCAAAACCCCAAATTTTCCCCACTTATTTTCTCTCTCTTCCTTCTCCCACTATTTTTTTCGGCCCTATCCTCTTCTTTTTCTCTCTCTCGGTTTTCTCCTCCTCCTCGTGCAATCCGTCGACAGCGGCCACACCGACCACCGCCGACCGCCGCTGCAGCCCAGCCGCCCTTTGTGCCGTCGTCCTTCCTCCCTCCCTCCCTCCTCTCTTTGGTTATTTCTTCCTCCTCTAGTTTTATTTAATGTTAAAGTTTATATTTTTAAGGATGGATTTAATGTTTTCATGTTTAAAATTATAGTTTGATGATTTAAATATAATTTCAGATTATGTAAATTATATAGTGAAATGATTAAAATTTCAGATTTAATAGTTATGTTTAAACAAGGGTTTTGAGTATCAATGTATGGATTTTTAGGATTTTATAAGTTGGAAAATCATAGTAGTATATTATAGTTTATGAAATTGAGTACTCTTATGATTTTAATTATGTCTAAGTGTGTTTTAAAAGGTTTTAATACATTATAAGTTGGTGAAAATTTTATTTGTAAGCTTATGATGGAGTTTTAATTATCAAAGTTTGGGTTTTTAAGGGGTTTTAATGACTAGTATTGTACTGTATAGTAATACTATACTAGGGAGTATTAATAATTGAAGTTTTAATGATGGGAAAGGTTTTTAAACACTTTTAAAGAGGATTTAAAGTATTTTAATATTGCTGGAAATTCATAGAGTATTGATTTGTGGTTATGTTGATTATTGTTAGGCGGAGAATTCTCTTTAGGCGACTTTTAAGCTTGTTAAAGTGGCCTCGAACTTTGTCTACACAAGGTACGTACATACCTATGTGTGGGTTGGATTAGTATCATGTCCTAAGGATGGGATTTACTTCATCCGTTCCAAAATAAGTGAAACACTTGTCTCAAAAAGCTCTCACATAAATGAGATAAGTGTTTCACTTATTTTGAAACGGAGGAAGTATGTAGTATCATGTATAGGGAACTATTTATAGTTCATATGTGATTTATATTCAAATTGAATTTGCATGTTTTATGCCGTTGTGTGAAGCATGTTGGTTATGATGATGATATTATGTTTGTATGGATGATTGATGCAAGCATTTGGGATTGGGAACTTTATTTTATTAATTCACATGAGGGATTAATATTTATGTTGGTATTAGATCATGAATGGATCATGTTGTTCTCTTTGGATTATTTAACTACTTTATGAGGACTGAGGGCCTTATTTGGTAAGTTGGTTATTCACCTATGAATGGTTGGTTGGTTGCTGCCTTGGATCAACAAATAAATAAAGGTTATGGATTTAATATTGGAATTATTCTTAGGTTGTTAAGTTGATGATCACCTTATCTAATCCTAAGATAAAAATGAAAGTTTATGTATATTTGATGATTATATTGTTTGTCTTACTTTGTGAGTCATAACAAGTAAATAATTTATTAATCACTTAAAGTGGAAAGTGAATAGCAATAGCTTTAGACTTGTGCACGTCTGAAGTGTTGGACTACTATGAGTTGGAGTACATGGTGGTAGCCCATGGCTTTTCTTTGGTCCGGATTGATCACCGTGTCCTATTTTTATTTAAAAGGTTCCTCGATATCGTAGGTCAGGGGAGTACGGAGTCGCATCCGTACTTCGTCTTCTAAATTGAAGACTGGTTTGGTTTGGACAACTCTTTCCATTGCCTATTCCATCTAAATTAATTAATTTATTAGTTATGGAGTTTAGTTCAGTAAAGTAGTATGTTATGTTATTATATTATTATTTATCCCTGCTTAATGTTTATTAGTATCATGTTAGGTTTTATATTCATTTACTATGTAGTACTCAGCAGCTTTGCTGATTACGTGCTTTGTGTGTATGTGCTGATCATGGTTATGCCTTATTGATCCTGTAATGATCCATTTGGTGAGCAGTCTCTCGGGAACAATAAAGCATCGTTGATTACAGGTTTGAAGATGATGCATCATGGGTTCGGGAAGTTGGAAAGCATGTGTTGACTTTATTATTACAATAGTTGACTTTTACTTCTATAGTTGACATTTGACTTATTGTTGGTTTGACTTTGGTTTGACTTTTGGAGTTGACTTTTGGTTGACTAAGTTTTATTTTCAAAGTTATTTATTATTATTATTTTCGCTGTAAAATTCTGAATAAGCCGATACGTTATCACACGGGCGATAATGCTTTGATGATTCTCAAAGTTTTATATTGGAAAGGGTATTTTGAAAAATAGAGAATTGTCGGGGTGTTACAAAGTGGTGTCTTGGAGCTTTAGGTTTAATTAGCTTTTCGTGCCAATCTTAAATTTTTAGGCGCCTAATTACTTAAAATGAATTTCATAGAAATCGAGCTCCTACTTATTCGTTGTGTTCAAATCACTTTTCGAAACATTTTTCAAGGTTTCAAGATTTCAAGATTTTAAATATTTTATTTTATTTTGGTTCGAAATATTTTAGGGTCCGAATTTTTTTTTATTTATTCAAAAATTTCGAACTTCATTATTTTAAATTCTATTTTTTTCGGTTTCTTTATAAATTCGAAAAATTATATATTATTTAATTATTTAACTATTTTAATACTTCAAGTTTATTTTGTTTACTTTATTATTTTGTGAGAGATGGGTAGTATAGGAATGGGCATATATGATAGAAATATTATATGTCAGCATTAAATAGTTAGATCAGTATGTTTATATTTTCTTCCCTGCTTAACTGTCGTATGTTATTCCTATGCATTGAATTATGGTTATTCTTGCTTATTGTTATTGTTGGGAACATACGCTAAGTGAGAGTATCATTGGCTTATAGATGTCGTATTTATCTGTTATAGGATCTCTAGTAATGTCTGATAGAGAAGCTACTAGAGTAGGAAGATACTACAATCCGATTGTGTTGAGTGATGATGAGAATGATGGAGGATATGAGTCTGACTGTAATAGCTACACTAGCGTAGATTTGGAGATGCGCCGTATTTTGAAAGTTTGCAGTCCAGATAGTGATGATGAAGTCATTCGGGAGTTTGATCGTGCTGGGAATCAAACTCGGAAGGATATCTACTATGCTGTGATGTGGAGTGTTTTTGGTGAGCCGAGATTTTCTGTAGCAAATGAGGATAAGGATGAGGATGAGGATGATGAAGACTTGGAGGATGAGACTGAAGATGTATCTCCTTAGATTATGTATTTATGCTTTGAGAATAAATGTTGGATAAGTAGTCAAGCAATGGTTTAAATTTATTTCTTTAGTACCTTTACTTTGTTAAGGAAAAGTATAGTTGTTATGGATTGGGAAAAAGTGTTAGTATCATCATTTTGAGGAATAAAAGTAAATATTTAGTACCCAAGTGAGCAAGAATTTATGTTGGCACGTGAATGGGAATATTTTATTTTATTGTTGTGATTGAATTTTATCCTCATCACACGTGTTTATTATTGATGTGAATACTATTCATGAATGATTATATGTTTAATGATGATTTATACTGTGGCATTATTATAACTTCATGATAATTGTATGTTGATGCAATCTTTATGGTCAAATCAAGTGTTGTCTTCGTAGAGAATGGCATGTAAGTTGTGTATCGAAACCTAAAGTTGAGTTACGTTAAAATTTCAGGTGGCGCAGTAGAATGGCTAACAACGATAACGCCTTAGCTTCTGCTATTCGCCTATTGGCGGAGAAATTAACTCAAGAAAGAGCTAAGCGTCCCGATCCTGCTGGGGACATGTTTGAAAGATTAGCTAAAATTAAGCCGCTATACTTTAAGGGGCAAGCTGACCCTACCTTCTTAGAGAGTTGGATTAGGGAATTTAAAAAGATTTTCGGGGCTGTGAATTATCCTGAGGGTATGAAAGTAGATCAAGCTGTACTGTATCTGAAAGATGAGCTGACTTATGGTGGAAAGAGAATGGGACTAGACTTAGTGCCGTTGAAGGGTTTAATTGAGATTCCTTTATTTCTGCTTTAAGAGGAAAATTTTACCCTAATTTTATGAGAAAACAGACGGCTCAGGAATTCATAAACTTTAGGATGGGGAGTATGACTATCTCTTAGTACTCTAGCAAGTTCATAGCCTTATCTAGGTTTACACTTGAGGCAGTAGCCACCGAGGAGCTAAAGGCTCAAAGATTTGAGCAAGGTTTGACTGAGGAAATTCAACTGGGGTTAGGTGGTGAGACTTTTGCATCCCTTGATGCTGTGTATGGAAGAGTCACCCATATTTATGGTCTTCAGTCGAGGCGTGACAAGAAGAATGCCGAAGTGGGTGAGAAGAGAAAGGATTTCAATGCTGGAGGAAATCAGGGGAATTTTAAGAAGAACAGAAATGGGAATTGGAATTTTGCAAGGGAGAAATGGTCAGGGCTATAACAATAAGGGCTAGTCCAAAAGGGTTTACCACTGTAAGAAGTGCGACAAGAACCACCCTGGTAGAGACTGTAAGGGAGACCTAGTAACCTGTAACTACTGCCAAAAGAAGGGCCATAGGAAATATGAGTGCTTCACCAAGCAGAAGAAGGAGAAAAATGGTAATGAGAGTGGTAATCATGGGAGGTCTGGGTTCAATCAGTCAGGAAATCAAGGTTCGAAACCCATAGGGTCACAGAACAACCAAGGAAGTTACAGTAAGCCTGCTAGTGAGAGCAACAACAACCAGAATAAGGCGTCGGGTAAACTGTTCGTGATGAGTCGCAATGAAGCTGAACGATCTGTCGACGTAGTTTCTGGTACTTTCTCTATCAACTCCGTTCATGTTTAAGCGTTGTTTGATTCTGGGGCAACTTATTCGTTTATTTCGTCGTCCGTTGTTAAAAGTCTGGGGTTGGTAGATTTTGAGGTAATTGATCTGCCTATTAATATACCTACGGGAGAAGTCATAAGGTGTACCAAGTTGTTTAAAGATTTTCCTCTGAAGATAGGAGACTGTGTATTTCCTTCTAATTTGATAGAATTCAATCTGGCAGACCTAGATGTTGTTCTTGGGATGAATTGGTTAGGTTTCTATAAGGCCAAAATAGACTGTGAAGCTCAGAAAGTAGTGTTGAGAAGCCCTTTGGGGACGTTAACTTCGTATCGACGTTTTGGGAAGCCTAAGAACTTTAGGGTCATTTCTGCAATGCAAGTGAAGAAGTTGATGAAGAAGGGATGTGAGTTGTTTTTCTGTAGTGTGCAAGATGTAGTTAAAGAGGTTGGATTGAAGATTGAGGATGTACCAATTGTGAACGAGTTTATGGATGTGTTTCCAAAAGGAGATTTCTGGTATGCCGCCTGAAAGAGCCGTTGAGTTTACCATAGACTTAGTTCCTGGCACTGCACCTATTTCTAAGGAACCATATAGAATGGCACCTCCTGAGATGAGCGAATTGAAGACACAGTTGCAAGAACTGTTGGATAAGGGTTATATAAGTCCTAGTGCGTCACCTTGGGGAGATCCTGTGTTGTTTGTGAAGAAGAAAGATGGAAGTATGAGGCTGTGCATTAACTATAGGAATTTTAAACAATGTGACTATTAAGAACTGGGCGGGCGCGGATGTTTTTACCTATACAAAAAACCCATAGAATGTTTTTACCCATAGAATGTTTTTACCTATGGATTCTCAATACCATAGAATGTTAAGAATGGGTGCACAAAAATAACCCATAGAATGTTTTTACCTATGGATTCTCAATACCATAAAAAACATGGAGCTAACCTTTAATTAGGTGGTAGATGGAGCATCTCCTCCCGATGGATCACGGGGATCACAAGGAGCCTTCAACGATTGTGACATCTCCAACACCTTATGCTGTAACTTTGCCATATTAGCTTGATACATTTCCTTATCCTTCATCCATATGGCCATTTCTTTCTCATGTGCTTCTTGAGTTGCTTGAGTAAATTTGAGGCTATCTTGTGCTATCTTTTTGCTTTCCTCTGCCATACGTTTGCATTCTTAAACTTGGGAGTTAAGTTGGGAAATCAAAGAAGGATTATGAGGTGACACTATGGTTTGTGATGAAGTAGGTGATTTGTAGAACAATGAAGATGCACTACCTAAACCATACACTTTACCCTTCTTTAGACCACCAACAACTTCCAAATACACTTCATCGGGATCTTTTGTAACTCCTTGGCTTTTATAATGTTCAATCTTCTCCAAGTATTGAGTCTGCAACATATCATTCAATAAAATGAAAATATAAGCAAGAAACATAACAGAATTAACAGAATTTTAGCTAGTACAGTAGTAGGTAGCAGACATGAAAATGGATCTAAGATCGCAATTCTGGACTATTAATGAAACAACTACTTTAACTACTTACAAACGACAGCTAATATTAAGTTACAATATTAATAAAAAATGATGTTTACTTAAGATTCTGCATTTATCAGGTTAAATGGTTCTTTAATGACCTCTCCATCTACCTTCCCCCTAACACCCACCCGTATCTCCGATATCCCAATATAAACCATTTTCAGGCATGATCACTCATTCTCGAGTCTAGCTTCGGTCAATACATTGATGCTCAAACAGCCTACAAATGATGTACTAGTAGTGGTCCTACTAATGATCTGGGTCCAACAGTGGTCTTGCTACTCATGATATTAATCAAATCTACAAGGTGAATTGTCCTCCCAAAATCAGATTCTTCATTCTAGAAAGCAGAAGGCCCTATCCAATATTGGCCCATGACGTGAGAGATACATATTTATCGGTAGCTGCTGCCTTGGCCGCTGCTGCCTCCGTGGTTGTCGCCTCGTCAAGTTTCCTTGATGCGCAACTTTCCTTTTTGACTGTCAAGAACCGCTTCATTCTACAATTGAAAATCAGAGACATAGTAATGGGTGATAAAGTTAGTAAAAATAAATCGTGTATAAGTAGAAAGGAGAAAGAATTCTTCATACATGTAATAAAATTAGAAATAAGAATCAATTCACTAACAAAATAAGAAAAAGTTAATATGCATATAACCGAATAACGTGAATAAATTCTTCATACATATAGCAAGTTCACAAATAAAATATTAAATCATATTAACATATCATCCTCATCATCGTCATCATCTTCATCGTCGTCTTCATCATCATCGTAGAACTCTTCATCCTCTTCTTGAGAGTCAATATCTTCCCATTCCCCTTCTTCCTCCTCATTCTCGTCGTTCACATCTTCTATGTCCTCTATATCATCCACATCATCTTCAGACATCTCACCATCTTCATTAAGTAGTGAAAGTGATGGAGTTTGTACAAGTTCCTCTTGGTATTCCTCTTGGTAAAAGGATTCATCAAGTGGAGCATCAATATTTGATCTAGCTTTTGTCTTAAACACAGCCCACCGTTGGCTTTTGTCCCTCTTCAGACTAGGATAGGATGTGAAATACACTTGATATACTTGGTCGGCAAGCACAAAAGGATCATATATGGGATATTTCTTTGCATGATTAACATCAAGAAGTTTGTAGTGTTCATGGACATTCACCCCATTTACCGAATCCATCCATTTGCACTTAAAAACCACAGTTTTATAAACATTTTTGGTACCTAAGTACACCAACTCGATAACTTCTTCAAGAATCCCAAAGTAATCAATGTCATCATCACTTTTGACACCAACTCCGTAATTCATAGTCGCCTTGTATTTCCCATACTCAAATGTATGAAACCTAAACCCATTAACCATAAAGTGCCTCCATGTCTTCACTTTTCTAGATGGACCCATGGCAAGTGCACGAACTACTTCATTTGTCTCATTAGACTTTAAAACCTATTATGGAGTTTGGAAATTATTAGGTAATTAACAATCTAAAATATAAGGTTATACATATGTTGAATGAAGGTTCGGATCTTACATGATCCTCCAACCACTTCGCAAATTCGTCCGCAAACTTGCTCCAAATATCTTCTTTGGTGAAACCATGATGAGTTTGCATCATTGACTCTTGAAACATCCAAAAAAGTTTATTTGTTAGAGTAATTATTTATAACTACCTATGTATTTAAAAAACTATTCTCTTTTGTGAATCACAATACCTTTCATAGTCGCTTAATACATCTGAATTTTTAAGCACATATATGTGCGCATAATGGAATTCTTTGTCATTTAAGAATCTTTCTTGACCATTGGTGGTGGCATGTCCATCACTTACACGGAAAATTGGAGGTAAAGTTGGATCTAATTCATCATCGTCACCAACATCTACATTGCGGCCTAAATCTCTAACTTTTGTATCAACATGAGGTTGAAAATAATTGCTACAAAAGTTAGAAATCTCCTCCGTTAAGTAAGCATTACATATTGATCCTTCAACCTTTGCCTTATTACCGATCTTCCTTTTTATGTGGTTTAGAAATCTACACTAAATGTTAAAGGATGTAGTTAGAACCGAAATTTCACATTAACAGAACTTAAGAATAGGAACGAATGTACCTCTCAAATGGATACATCCACCGATATTGCACGGGACCACAAACTTTTGCCTCGTAAGTTAAATGGATGGGAAGATGTTCCATAGAATTAAAGAAGGCAGGGGGGAAAATCTTCTCTAATTTGCATAAGATCTCGGGAATATTTTTTTCAAGTCGTTCCATGTCTTCAATTTCAATGGTGTAAGAGCACAAATCACGGAAAAATTGGCTAATTTCAGTGATCGCATTCCATACATTTGTTGGCAATAGCTCTCTAAGGGCAACTGGTAACAACCTCCCCATGAAAACATGACAATCGTGGCTCTTCATCCCATAGAGCTTGCATGATCCCAAATCCACACATCTCCCTAAATTAGATCCATAGCCATCGGGAAACTTAAGCTCTTTTATCCATTCACACAACACTCGACATTGTTGTTTTTCAAGAGTATAGGGCGCTTTAGGAATGTTCCATTTTCCATCACCCAATTCAACAGCCTCCAAGGTACTCCGCTTGCAATGACTCTTCATGTCGTTGCGAGCACCAAGTGTATCCACTGATTTACCTTTTACGTTCATGATTGTATGAATCAATTGATCAAAAAAATTCTTCTCAATGTGCATGGCATCTAAATTATGTCGAACCATCAAATCTTTCCAATAAGGAAGTTCCCAAAATATGCTCTGTTTGGTCCAACCTTTTTTACGCCTCATTTTGCCTTTCAAGGGGAATGTTGGGTCGGTGGCCTTAGGAAACTCTTTCACACATTCCCATAACTGGTGCCCTGTTAGTGTGGGAGGAGACGATCGAGTTTCTACCTTGTTCTTGTAAAAGGATGTGCGATTTTTTCTAAAAGCATGATTTTGGGGAAGGAACTGACGATGACAATCAAACCATGACACTTTACCACCATTGTCAAGCCAAAACGATTTACTCTTACACATACAATATGGACAAGCGAAATACCCCGAAGTAGCCCAACTTGATAACATCCCATATGCTGAAAAGTCGCTTATAGTCCACAACATGGCAGCTCGTAAGTTGAAATTCTGCTTCTTGGAAACATCGTATGTCAATGCACCCCGTTCCCATAAAGTTTTTAGTTCTTCAATCAATGGTTGCATGTAAACATCGAAGTTTCCTTTTGGATTTTCAGGCCCAGGAATAAGCAAAGTTAGGAACATGAATGGTTTTTTCATACATAATGATGGAGGCAAGTTATATGGGGTCATAATTACCGGCCAACAAGAGTATTTCCCACCATATTGACCATGTGGGGCAAAACCATCTGTACATAATCCTAACCGAACATTACGAGACTCGGCCGCAAAATCTGAGAATGTGGCATCCAAATGTTTCCAAGCCTCACTGTCACTTGAATGAGCTAGTTTGCCGCTTACCCTAGGATTTTTTGAATGCCATTGCATCTCACATGCAAGTTTAGGAGTTGCATAAAGTCTTTGAAGCCTTGGAGTGATTGGAAAGTAGGTCAAGACTTTAATCGGAACGCGCTTGCCTCTAGAAGTCATCTTATAACGTTCTCCTCCACATTTCATGCACTTTTCAAGATGTGCATTATCCTTCCAAAATAACATGCACCCATTAGGACATGCGTGTATTTTTTCATGTGGAAGTTCAAGCCCATGGATAACCTTCTTTGTCTCATAGAATGTCTTTCTCATCACATTCCCAGTAGGAATTGCTTCACTAATGAGAGAAGCAAACCCATCAACACATCTATGAGGTAAATTGTACTCACATTTCAAGTTTGTTATCCTTGAAGCCATCTCTAGAACTGATAATTGACTCCCTTCATACAATGGCTCTTGTGAAGCCTTTAACATGTCAAAGAACTTCTTAGACTCGGGATTTGGCTCTTCTTCGACATCATCAAGTCTTTCAACAAATTCAGTGCCTTCCCTTAGACCCAATGCATCAACAACCATGTCCATGTATCGATTAGTTGTAGAATTAGATGACCCTAGACTAGCAAAATCCTCTCCATGACATACCCATTCAAAATAGTCATTCACAAATCCTTTTCTATACAGATGTTGTTTCACACTATCAACATCTAAATACTTTCTATTTCTGCACTTAGAACATGGACATCTGATATTTTGAGAATTAGTGAGATCAGTGTGATCTTTAGCAAACTCAACAAATTCTCTTACTCCATCCACAAACTCCTTCCTTAGTACTCGACCTTCACATCTCTCATACATCCATTTGCGATCCAATCGATCCATAAACCTTACTTCTAAATGTTGCCATCAAAAAATTAACGGAAATTAGGAACAAATATTTCATCTAATATATGCGTGCATAGACATACCTTTGTACTTATAAGTACTCTTTCTATTTATTAACACACATATATAACATACAAAACAAGTCTCACAGGAAAAAGCCTACACATTGTTTATATTTTAATTGAAATCAAACTCAATATAATTAATGATCAAGCAGTGAGAGAAATAGTCTATGAAAACAAACACTTATCATGAATTACCATAAATGGTAGCTCAATTTCATACTAGATATATAAAGTACAATTTTCACTCTTCTATATCCTTCTTCCATGTAATTGTTTAACAAATTATGAGAAATAAACAAAGAAATTAAAAAAGGCATAACAAAAAATGCACAATTGAACTCAAAGAAATTGAAATTATTCAATATAGAAGGAGAATTGTAACAAACCTGGATCGAAATTCCCCTCTTAAAAGTTCGTTTTTGTTGTCAATTTCTTCAACCAATTCGAACTTATCCAGCAAGAGTTGAGAGATGAGCAAGAGTTGAGTCACAACTTCCTAAATCCATAAGCCTAACTCACTTACATCAATCTGATTTGAAGACCAAATAAAAACGAAAACCAAGTCATGATAACCCAAAACCCTAAAGAAAAACTATAAAACAACAATTGGAAATGGAACGCAGCTTGCAATTAAAGTTCACATGCATTCGAAGAACTATAGAACTGCAATAATTTAAGAGATTAAAATTTAAATCCCTAAAATCAATTAAAACCCTAAAATCAATTGAAAACCCTAAAATGCAATTGAAAATCGTAAAACCAATCAAAAGATAAGTGGAACCTTGAGGCTCTGTCGAATACTCCGTCGAGTGCTCCCATCGTCGTCGTCGTCGAGTGCTCCAGTCGTCGTCGCCGTCGAGTTCTCCAGTCGTCGTCGTCGTCAGTGCTCGAGTGAAACTGGTAGTCGACGTCTATTGTTGGGGGTGAGAGTGTTCATCTCTGTCGACTGTTCGAGTGGCGTCGCCGGCGACAGTTCGAGTGACAGTGAAAGTGCTCGACTAAGAGTTCGATTGAAAGTGATGAGTGTGGTTTCGAGTGAGAGTTACGAGTGGGTGAGTTTGGCAAGGGATTTTTCCAATTTTTTTGATAGGAAGGTTTTAGGCAAGATTTAATTTTAAAAAAGGTTCAAAGTTTAAAGTTTTTTGGGTTAGACTTTGCAACTACTAATGTAGTTGCTAAAACACAAATAATTCGTCGCTAATTTATTATTTATATATTTTTTTTTGAAAAGGGTTATTCATATTATTTTTTATTGTACATATTCTAGCAACTGCTCTATAGTCGCAGAAATATGTTACAGTCGCTAAATGGCAACTACTTAGCAACTACACAGTAGTCAGTCGCAAATTAGCCACTACTAGTCTCCTTCAGTTGCTAAAGTTAATTTTAGCAACTACCTTCTCTGTCGGTCGCTAAAATGACTTTTTCTTGTAGTGTCGAGGCAAGATTGAGCTCTTTATCATTGGGGTTGTCAGTTTTCGATGAGATCAAAGAGGGTCAAGTTGGAGACGAGCACCTAGATAAGATTAAGGAGAAGATGAAGCAAGGAAAAGAAGTTGACTTTAAGATTCATGATGATGGAAGCTTGAGGTTCAAGGCAAGGTGGTGTGTACCACAAAGATGTGAAGAGCTTAAGAGAAGGCTTATGGATAAGGGGCATAATACTCCATATTTTGTGCACCATGGGGGTGACAAGTTGTATAAGGATCTTAAGGAGATTTACTAGTGGCCGAATATGAAGCGTGAGGTCGCTGAATTCGTGTCAAAGTGTCTAACATGTCAGAAAGTGAAGATAGACCATAAGAGACCAATGAGGAAGGTTCAATCCTTAGAGGTTCCTGGATGGAAGTGGGATTCCATATCAATGTATTTTGTGACTGCTTTGCCGAAGTCGAGAAATGACAATGATACTATTTGGGTTATCGTGGACCGTCTGACGAAGTCCGCCGTGTTCGTTCCGATCAAAGAGACATGGAAGAAGAAGCAACTTGCGAAGACTTATATCAAGCATGTGGTGAGATTCCATGGGGTCCCAACATTTATTATTTCAGATCGCGATTCGAGATTCCTCTCGAAATTTTGGCATAAGGTCTGGTTGAATCTTGGGACAACATTGAAGATGAGCACTGCTTTTCACCCTGCAACTGATGGTCAGACTGAAAGGACCAACCAGACTAAGGAAGATATGTTGAGAGCGTGCGCAATTGACTTCTAAGGTAGTTGGGAAGATCACTTGGACTTGATTGAGTTTTCGTATAACAATAGTTATCATGCGAGCATCAAGATGACTCATTTTGAGGCATTGTACGGAAGGAAGTGTAGAAGTCTCATTTGATGGAATGATTTTAGTGAGCATATAGTATTGGGGACGGAATTTATTGAGGAGACTATTAAGAATGTCAAGTTGATTCAGGCTAGAATTCAAGCTGCCCAAGATAGGCAGAAGAGTTATGCTGATTTGAAGTGAAGAGAAGATGAATTCGCAGTTGGTGATAAAGTATTTTTGAAAGTTTCACCGACTAAAGGAGTGATGAGATTTGGGAAAAAGGGCAAATTAAGTGCTAAATATGTTGGCCCATATGAGATTTTGCAAAGAATTGGGAAGGTAGCTTATAAGTTGGCGTTGCCAATGGAATTTGAGAAAATGCACGATGTATTTCATATTTCCCAACTCAAAAGATATATCCTTGATGAGAGTCATATTTTGGAGCCTGAAAGAATCCAAATTGATAGTAGCCTCACATATGAGGAAAGGCCTGTGAAAATTTTGGATAAAAAGGTGCGTAGTACACGCAATAAGGATGTCAATATTGTAAAAGTGCTTTGGTCTAACCATGAGTCCGAATAGGCAACATGGGAAGTCGAAGATGAAATGAATAAAAAGTATCCAGATTTATTTATTGAGGTGAGTTACGAGGGCGTAACTCGTTTTCTTTAATGGGGGTAGAATGCGATAGAATTTCGTGCTTTTTGCCTTATTTTATGGTATTTTTATGCTTATTTTGGCGATTTGCATGTTGGTGCAAAATAAATTGGTTCTCCGCATGGAAAATGTGTTCATGAGTAACACAAGTGGTTTTAAAGTTGGTAAAAGTGTGCACACGTTGTGACACAAGTATTTCCAGATGATAGTTTGAGTCAAAATTTTTGAAACTGTGAGGGTTTTCGTGCCAAATTTTGGGACGAAACTTCTTTTAAGAGGGGTAGACTGTAATTCTCCGTAATTTTATGAATTTTATAAATACATTTTAATGTATATTATATATATTTTAATATTTAAATGATTTATTTCTTGAAAGGTTGACTATTTGAAAGTCAAAAGAATTATTTAATAATTTTAAGTAATCAAGTATTTTATTTAGTCATACTTTGAAAATTATTTAAATAGCTTAAACATCTTTGGGTTAGTAAAAATAATTTTAAATTGGGTTAGAGAAACCCAACTATGCCAAACACCCAATCATTAAATATTATTTAATCCCAAACACAAGTTCCTAAGCCCAAAAAGGGTTAACTATATAAATCTCAAAACCCCAAATTTTCCCCACTTATTTTCTCTCTTCGTTCTCCCTCCATTTTTTTCGGCCCTCTCCTCTTCTTTTCTCTCTCTCGATTTTCTCCTCCCCTTCGTGCAATCCGTCGACGGCAGCCACGCCAGCCACCGCCGACCACCACCGACCGCCGCTGCAGCCCAGCCGCCCTTTGTGCTGCCGTCCTTCCTCCCTCCTTCCTATCTTTGGTTATTTCTTCCTCCTCTAGTTTTATTTAATGTTAAAGTTTATATTTTTAAGGATGGATTTAATGTTTTCATGTTTAAAATTATAGTTTGATGATTTAAATATAATTTCAGATTATGTAAATTATATAGTGAAGTGATTAAAATTTCAGATTTAATAGTTATGTTTAAACTAGGGTTTTGAGTATGAGTTTTTAAGGGTTTTTAATGACTAGTATAATAGTACTATACTAGGGAGTATTAATAATTGAAGTTTTAATGATGGGAAAGGTTTTTCAACACTTTTAAAGAGGGTTGAAAGTATTTTAATATTGCTGTAAATTTATAGAGTATTGATGTGTGGTTATGTTGATTATTGTTAGGCGGAGTATTCTCTTTAGGCGACTTTTAAACTTGTTAAAGTGGCCTCGAACTTTGTCTACACAAGGTACGTACATACCTATGTGTGGGTTGGATTAGTATCATGTCCTAAGGATGGGATTTATGTAGTATCATGTATAGGGAACTATTTATAGTTCATATGTGATTTATATTCAAATTGAATTTGCATGTTTTATGCCGTTGTGTGAAGCATGTTGGTTATGATGATGATATTATGTTTGTATGGATGATTGATGCAAGCATATGGGATTCGGAACTTTATTTTATTAATTCACATGAGGGATTAATATTTATGTTGGTATTGGATCATGAATGGATCATGTTGTTCCCTTTGGATTATTTAACTACTTTATGAGGACCGAGGGCCTTATTTGGTAATTTAGTTATTCACCTATGAAAGGTTGGTTGGTTGTTGACTTGGATCAACAAATAAATAAAGGTTATGGATTTAATATTGGAATTATTCTTAGGTTGTTAAGTTGATGATCACCTTATCTAATCCTAAGATAAAAATAATAGTTTATGTATATTTGATGATTATATTGTTTGTCTTACTTTGTGAGTCATAACAAGTAAATAATTTATTAATCACTTAAAGTGGAAAGTGAATAGCAATAGCTTTAGACTTGTGCACGTCTGAAGTGTTGGACTACTATGAGTTGGAGTACATGGTGGTAGCCCATGGCTTTTCTTGGGACCGAATTGATCACTGTGTCCTATTTTTATTTAAAAAATTCCTCGATATCGTAGGTCAGGGGAGTACAGAGTCGCGCCCGTACTTCGTCTTCTAAATTGAAGACTGGTTTGGTTTGGACAACTCTTTCCATTGCCTATTCCATCTAAATTAATTAATTTATTAGTTGTGGAGTTTAGTTCAGTAAATTAGTCTACTATGTTATTATATTATTATTTATCCCTGCTTAATGTTTATTAGTATCATGTTAGGTTTTATATTTATTTACTGTGTAGTACTCAGCTTTGCTGGTTACGTGCTTTGTGTGTATGTGTTGATCATGGCTATGCCTTATTGATCCTGTGATGACCCATTTGGTGAGCAGTCTATCGGGATCAATAGAGCATCGTCGCTTACAGGTTTGAAGATGATGCATCATGGGTTTGGGAAGTTGGAGAGCTTGTGTTGACTTTATTTTTACTATAGTTGACTTTTACTTCTATAGTTAACTTTTGACTTATTGTTGGTTTGACTTTGGTTTGAGTTTTGGAGTTGACTTTTGGTTCACTAAGTTTTATTTTCAAAGTTATTTATTATTATTATTTCCGCTGCAAAGCCGATATGTTATCACACGGGCGATAATGCTTTGATGATTCTCTAAGTTTAATATTGAAAAGGGTATTTTGGAAAATAGAGAATTGTCGGGGTGTTACAGAGATGAACTCATTCCTAGAGACTATGAGATCGTGGGAGAATTTGGAGCATGATAAACTGGTGGGGTGGGGATTTTTGGCTTGGTCCTTGTGGTACCGTAGAAACTAAGTTGTGTTTGAGGACATTGCGAACCAACTGGTTGTTAATCGCGCAAACAAGCTGAAATGCGATTATGTGAACTACAACAGATGTATGCATGGGCCTACAGTGAAGTCGGTTGCTAGCAGCCCCAACCAGTGGCTCGCACCACCTGGTGAAGTGGTTAAAATCAATGCAGATGTGTCCGTCGGGGAAGGATGAGCTTGGGGGTGGCAGCGCGGGACAACAGGGGGTGTGTCCTTTGGTGTGCAACTCGCCGTCTCTGAGCATGGTGGTCTCCCGAGGTTACTGAGGGTAAAGCTCTCTGCTATGTTAGGAATTTAGCTCGTGCACACAACCACTCTCGAGTGATGTTTGAGACGGATGGCCTCGCTCTAGTCTCTCGCCTTTCTAAAGGAGTTTGTTTCCTTCCCGATCTTGACTCGGTTATGGCAAATGTTTTGTTATTAAGTAAAAAACTTGTAGTTGTGTCTTTGTCTCGTTTGCGTAGGGATGACAATTGTGTTGCCCATCACCTAGCTAGAATTGTGCCTTTTGGTACTGAGCAACGCTGGGAGTGTCATGTTCCCTCAGAGGTTCCCTCAGAGGTTGCTTCATATGTACTTACAGACACTTTGTTCCTCCCTTAATCTATGACAGAACACTTTTCCTTTCAAAAAAAAAATCCACATACAACCACATGAGTCATTTCAACTCGAGGCTAAGATCCATATTCATTCTATGTTTTGGCTTATGGTAGGCAAAAATGGTCCGTTCATGACATAAAAGGTGATCTCATGCTTCGTGACTTCGCTTAAAAAAACGGCCACAACGTGCTTCCTCCTTGTCGTCTTAGTGTAAAGCAAAAGACAAATGTCATGATATGTATGGTACATTGGTAACCAAGATCAATCAATATATACACCCAAGAGCAATTTGGACCGACAAGGCACAAAACCCCATTGATTGACCTTAAGCATAAAATATACGATTGAATTAGCTTATAATTGCACCACCTACGAATGGTTATTGGAACTTAAGTGAAATGATAAAGCTTACAATTGTTATTTGAAGTTAAAAAAATATATGTGAATTATGTTTAGCAAGATCTACTTACTCATCTTTTAAAATATTAATTAAGTAATAATTAATATTATAAAAGAGTCATCTCCAACGGAGTACTAAATTGTAAGAATGTCGTAATATGTGATATCTACTTGCACGGGGTGGTTGAACGTGTATATCGTATGCATTAGGTAGCGTTCTTGAGGGAAATTGACAACAACAGATTAGTGGAACACTTATCAATCCAATTAGATGTCTAAAAATGACTACAATTAGGGACAATGCTCTAGAAATTAGATAGGGACTAGTCTTGGCGTCTCACTTTCATAGTTACATACTTTGGTCATTTTTTTTTTTTTTTTTTTTTTTTAGGAAATTAAGTCGGCGATTTAACCCCCTACAATTTCTTAGCAGCATAGGAAACACCAACACATTGGCTGGTAAGGCATGCATAGCATGCTAAGGAAATACCCCAACATAATGCTGGGGGTAAGGATCGAACCCCTGACCTCAGTGGCCAAGGGGGAGCGCTCTACCCACTTGAGCTAACTCCTATCCTTTTACATACTTTGGTCATGAACTAGAGAATGAGCCAATGAGGGTGGGAGTACAAATCAAGGCCAAAGCTCTAAATTGATTTACAAATTAAATATAGCACTAGTTAGTTATGTTTTCCATCTAACTAATTTGGTTCGAGTTTGGGTCATCGGGTCTTAAATTAAATTCGAGACATCATATTCGGGTCAAAATCGAATATTTGATTGGGTAAATTCATTTTCAACTTTTCCAGGTCAAGGGATCGTGGCTATATATATATATATATATATATATATATATATATATATATATATATATATATATATATATATATATATATATATATATATATATATATATATATATATATACACACACATGTATATATATATATACACACATGTATATATATATATGCACACATGTATATATATATATACATGTATATATATATAGAGAGAGAGAGAGAGAAAGAGAGGAGGGATAGTTGAGATCTAATGAGAAGGACCTTATAATAAAAAGGGTGAGAAGGAATCTAGATCCTTCAATGCTAATTATCCATTGGTTGTAATTTGACTTGATATAGAGCAACTAAATTAAGTCTCTAAATTGGAAAAATAAAACAAGTCGATGCTTGCCTCTTCTTCTTCCTCTGAATCTCTACTTCAATCTTTCCATGGCAACCCCCATCTATTTCTCTCTCCTGAATCTCTTACACCTCATCTTTTTCTCTCCTCAACCTCCACTTCGGTCATGAAAAAAGCTTCAACATCAACTCAAAACGACGACCTCGTCGACCCACTTCTTCTCACTCTTCTTCAAACTCTATCTTCAGTTTCGTCCATTCTTCGCTTTTCGCGGCACTTTCCGACGAAATCACCTTGCCGGAAAATGCTCCGACTTCTCGGTAAACTCCATACTCACTCAGAGTGACATCAATTCTCTCTTCTTAAGTCGAATTTTTGCTTTTCAATCATCTTATCCACATTTAGTTCAAATAGTATGCACATTCAATTAAAAAATTATGCACATTCAAATATCGTACTCCAACAAATAAATTTTTTTTCTTTTTCAATCATCTTATGCACATTTAGCTCAAATATTATGCACATAAAATTTTCAGGTTTGTATCTCAATCGTAACTATTGGATCATTTTTACACGGTCAAGATTACTTCTCACCCTTCTCATTTTAAGCATCATTTTCATTTGACCCTATATATATATATATATATATGTGTGTGTGTGTGTGTGTGTGTGTGTGTGTGTGTGTGTGTGTGTGTGTGTGTGTGTGTAATAAGCCAAAGATCTGGGGTTTTTAACAGTTAACGATTGAAAATAAGAACATACGCATAAACAAAGTAAAGTAAGGTGGTTTAACCGGCCATGGTTTTACTGAAAAGACTTACAAATTATCTTGAAATGAAGCTGATACTAAAGAGAGATACAATTTTTTGTGAATGAAGAGAGAGTGAGAGAGATAGAGACAGAGAGAGATTTTCAGAAGAGCTAATGTAGTCGTGTATTTTGCTCTCTTATTACGATCCCATGGTTAATAAAGCCAGTTTTTTCCAAATATTTTTTGTATTGAAACATAGGGATCTTCATCATAATACCCAAGTTCAATTATTATAATATTTTGAGAAGCATTTTTAAC
Source organism: Beta corolliflora (assembly GCA_947648045.1). Lineage (NCBI taxonomy): Eukaryota > Viridiplantae > Streptophyta > Magnoliopsida > Caryophyllales > Amaranthaceae > Beta > Beta corolliflora. Next base: position 1,347,109 of record CANSZD010002917.1, on the reverse strand, counting down.
AAAATATTCGGAAGTCTCATTTTTCTTAGGTCGTGTAACCACAACTTGACAGCTACCTAGTTTTAGAAATTGTTTTTGAGGAGGGGTTTTTTTTTAGAAGATTCTCCTTCCTCTAGTTTTGAAATGACAGTAATATTTTTCCGTGCGGAAGTTTTACCTTCTATAGCCGCTTTGCTTGAGCTTCCATAGTTTTGCATAGAGTTCTGGAAGCTAAGGCTTGGAGGAGTTGGGGGTGTTTTAGGATAGATGAAGGATGCTCAGAGATGGAAAGGAGTCATTCTTGAACTTCCTATGTTCTGTCGATGGAGGAGGTTTCACTCTCCATATTCTGAACTACTTCGGACCAGGTTTTGATGGGTTTTGGTGTGGTGCATATGGTTTTCTTCTCCATTTATATGCTCAATCTCAAATTCAAAAATGCTTAAGATAGACTGACATCTGGCAAAAATATGTTTTGCGGTGATGTTTTGGACATCCTTTTTTAAAACAACTTTAGCAGCTTGACAATCAATTCGTAATAAGAACTTTTTATTTAACAAATCAGACTGGAATTTGGTAATACAGAGAACGATTGACAATATTTCTAATTTTATAGTAGAGTATTTTTTTGGGTATCATCCCAGCCCCCTGAGGTAAAACTAATGATGTATTCTTTTCCATTGTCGACCTGTTTTAAGATACCTCTATAACCCTTGTCACTGGCATCTGTTTCAACAACTTTAGGCAGGTTAGGGTTTCCTAAACTAAGGCATGGGATTTCTAAAACTCGGGTTTTTATTGGTTTAGCAGCCTGGGTATGGATATCAGACCAAGGCGGTGGGTTTTTCTTTACTCTATCATGGAGAGGTTTTGCAATTCTACAAAGATTTGGACAAAAATCTAAAACATAATTTAAACTACCAAGAAGTCTCTATAGTTGAGTTTTGTCTAAGATTTTATCAGGAATTTTGCTAGTGAATTGGAGAGATCTATCAATAGGGGTAATAGTTCCACAAGACACAAAATGACCGAGGAATCTAATTTTTGTTTGAAATAAAGAAATCTTCTTTGCAGAAACGACGAGACCATTTTTCTTAATAAGATAGAAAAAAGTCTTTAGGTTTTTGAAATGATGATCAATGTAAACTATGCAAAAATCTGAATAGGCCAGGGTTGAAAATATCGTTAATTATCCTCTAATATTCAAAGGGAGTATTTTTAAGACCAAAAGGCATTACGTTCTATTCATACTGGCCAAAAGGAACAGTAAATGCGATTTTATAACGGTGTTATGGCTTGATCTGTATATTTGCCAAAATCCAGATTTCATATCAAATTTTGAAAAGATAAAAGCATGGTGTAATTTTTACATCAGATCTGTTTTATTGGGTATTGATAACGAATTCGTCTTAGGGCATCGTTAAGAGGTTTGTAATTTATAGCTAATCTGGGTGTGCCACGTTCAATTCCCAAAGCCTTGTTAACGTAAAACGCTGCACAGCTCCAAGGGGAGCGAGATTTGGAAATTAAGCCTTTGCTTTCGAGGAATCTAATCTCTTCTCAACAATGACGTTCTAAGTCGGCATTCATCTGAGTTGGCCGGGCTTTGGTAGGGATATTCTTTTCATCATAATCAGGCTCATAAGGTAAGTCTACCATGTGTTGCTTTCTATTCCAGAAGGCATTTGGAAGATCATAGCAAACTTCCCGTTCAAGGAGACTTTGGAAGTTAGCTATCTGAGTTTTTAGAAGACTACTTTGCAACTGGTCTTCGATCTTTTGTAAATGGATTTTTTGTTTTAGATCGTGAACATCACTTTGTTTTCGATTGATAAGAGAATTTATCTCACTATTATAAATGGAGCTTACCTTTATAATGTTGAGATTTCTGGTCTTAGATTTTTCTAAGAAAAGGAATTCAAGCCATTTATTTTTGGTTTTGAAGGATATCCTATCATAACTGACATTGTAAGGGGTTATTATATTTATGAAAGGTGTTCCCAAAGATAACTGAATGGTGTATATTGGTAACAAGGACAAAATGGCTTTTTAGTGAAAGGCCTTGATTTAATATGCTTGCATCTGTTTTCCCTTCTATTTGCATTTTGGTGTAATTAACAGAGCTAAGTCTTTTAGATTTTTTTTTATGAAAGCGTTTTGGGACGAGACTAGATTTAATGCAATTTAAATATGCTCCAATATTGAACAAGGCTATAGTATTAATTTTAAAATCAATAGAAAACTCAAGTGTGACCTTTATATAGTATTTTCTAGAACATATTTCCATTAAAACAAAAAGAAAATCATCTGGGACTTTCGGGCTATTTTCTTCATCTGAAACAGCGTCAAGATCACACTCGCTAGGGATGTATGTAGCCATATGAGAAGTTAGAAGTTGAATTATGGCAGAGTCATGCTGCTGTTTTGTTTTAAGATCTTTTATGTCAGCTTTAATGGTTTTTACTTCAGCCTGAAGAACCTGTATGGTCCTTTCTGGTTTCTTTCTAGAACTTCTCTTTTCTAAAATAGAAGTGAGGTTGTAAGGGTCAGTGCTTGAGGAAGGGGGTTAAGGTCTTTTTTCTTTAGGAATTTCTTCAAGGGATTCACGAAGGCGCTCAAGGTACTGTTTTTGTTGATCTTGTTTGTTAATATTTTGGATAACATCTAGGATGAGGCTTCGTTCTTTGGTGAGAACGTTTAGGGTATATGGTTCATCTTCTTCTGAAGATGAGGAATCTATTCATCAAACTGAGGGCCATGACTCTCAGCAGAATTATAAGATTCAGTTTCCTCATTAGAAGACTCTATTAGAAGGGTTGAAATTAAGGTTTTGGATTTTATTAGACATCTTACAATATCTAGCCGTATGACACTTTTTTCCACATTTGAAACAAGTTATGTTTTTAAAGTCAAGTTTTGTGGTGGTCTGCTGGTGTTTTTTATGAGTCTTCCATTTTCGTTGCTCAAAAGGTTTTCTATGAAAGACTTTCTCAACCTTCTTATAGATCCTTCGGGCTTTATAGGGTTTTTAGTAAGGGGTCGATTTACAACAACTCCCTATACAAGTGTTTTTTTGAGGGGAGGAGTTATCAAATTGTTGGCAGAAGGAACCTAACTCCTTTTTAGTTTCTTTTAGCTCCCTCTTTAAGTGTTTTTGAAGCTTCAAATCTTAACATATTTGAAGGCCTTATTTAGAGGTTAAGCTTACTAACTCACCGTAGGTTAGCCTATCGTAAGGGATAATATGCTCTCCAAAATCTCCACTGATTCTATTTCTGACCTTTTCTCCTAAGATGGTTGGAAGACCTGCTAGGAATTTTTCTTTCCAAAAGGGTTGGTTTGAATCTATCCTAAGCATCACCCTAGTTAGGAAAGTATTTTTATACCATTGAAAGTCACTAAGTTTCTTGCATCTAAGATTAGACAAAAGATCTGTGTTTTGTCTCTCAGATGGGAGGAATCTCCAATGAAATGTAGCGATAAGGTAAAAATTAGGGTCGAGACAGAATCTTGGACCGGTTCTCCATTCTGGTTAAGAATGGAAACCCCATCTTTTGTTGTCTAGATCGCATTTAAGATATCCAATTGCTGTTGTTTGGTGAGATAGAAATCCCACCATCCTTTGAGCTGGCCAGAGAAGCCTGCAATCAAAAGTCCTGCTACCGTTTTAACTAACGTACCAGATTAGGTTTTGTAAGCATTTGAAGCCATTGTCATTTGTTGCAAGAGCTTTAATATTTGGTGTTCACTCATGCCATCTATATTCCATTCATAGATGGAAGAGGCATTATATTTTGGTTGAACAATTGTGTTAGGCTGACTTTCAACTTGGAATTCACTAGAACTTATAGGAATGATATCAAGAGGTCCAGTATTTTGCCAAGAGAGTCTAGCTAATTCAGGTGTTTTTTCATGGTTGGGGCTAGTCTCGGTATCGGTGTCGTCACTTAAATTTAGAACACTGATAGTATTATTCAGGACTGTTTCTTCTTCAACTATTCTTGAGGTAGAAGGTTCAACCCTGCTAATTTGGTCTTTGATAGCTTGAAGAAATTGAGTTTTTGAAGTCATTACTTCTTTTTGAGCTTTTTGTGAAATCTAAAATGGTTTAAAAATCGGATTTCGTAGAATCTTTTCCGTAGGAGTAGAGACTAAGCTTGTCTCTGCTTTGAGTTTTTGTTTCTCAGTTCTAGAAAGCTGCTTCGTAAAGTGTTAAGGCTAATGTTTGTAAAATTATTTTGTAGAACAATATTATTGAGGTTTGTGGTGGTTTCTTCCTAAGGTTTCTTGAGAGGAAAAGCCTCTACCTTGTGCTCACCTATGGAGAAGGTAATTTGTCGCAAAGGCGAATGGTCAGCTTGAACAGTGCCATCTGGAGTCTCCCAGACGGGTGTTCTTCTGTTGGTGTTGACAGGTTCTATGGAATTAAAAGAGTAATCAATGTCATGGTAAAAACTATGGGTTTACAATCAAAAAATAAAATATGGGTTCTATGTTCTATTACAAAGTTGTTGTAGCTTTCTTGGATCTTTTCTCGAATATCTAGAAAGTGCATAAAAAACCACGTTCTCTTCGAGAGGTTATGTGGGGCATAAAAGTCTTCATGAACTAATTGTTTAATGATCTCAAAATCCTTTTTTAGGACGTTTAGATCATTAGCATTATTTTCAGTTATAACTGAGGCTGAGGGTGAGTCTGGAGGAGACTGTCGTTCAGCATAGACCGGGTGTGGTACTTGGGTATATACTATATTCTACATTTTGGATGGATGGTGAAGGTATATCTGAGGTAGAATACCTTAGCCTTTCCGAGTAATTGTTTCTAGGACAACTGATTTGTCGTTTATAATGCATGTTGTTAATAGAAGGAAGGCGAGAGGACCTTCCTAGGCTTTCAACAGAGGAATGGTTTGAACATATGGAGCTAGTGCTCCTGTTAAAGCTAAGTTTTACACTTCCATCAGAGTATTGTATAACTTGTTGTAAGTTGGTATTAGGCTCTTGAAGAGCTGGGGATCGCGCTTCAGGTTCAGCAGCTCCCTCGAGCAACCAATCTTCAGGGAGACTTAATCATTCCATTGTATTGGCCTAGGGATTCTTATGTTTGATCTAGAAAGGTTGGTTTGGAGGAGGAGAGTTTCTCCTTTCTTACTATGTTGTATATTTCTAGTATTAAAAGCAGACATCATAGCTTTGTAATGGACTTTATAGATCAAAGCTACTGGTATTGAACCATCGAACATTTTGTAAGTATGAGTTTTAATTTGCAAAAGTAGGGAGGATGAGATATTCTTATCACTTAACGAGACACAGAAATTTGGATAACAATCGAAAGAGACTGGACCCATGCATAAACTCGATTCAATAGTTCCTAATAAAGAATCATTAAAGTTTTTAAATCGTCCATCTCTAAGGGCCACAAAGACTGAGGAATTTAATCCTTCTTTTATAAGTGGTTTTAAGCCTACTTGAACCAATCCTATATCAATGTATCGATACCCTTTTTCAATATGTTTTTGCAAGGTTTTTGCTGAAAATAATTTGATAGTATCAATAGGTTTTGTTAAATGGATATCTCGTTCTTGGGTTTTTATAACATAATTTGTTTTAAAAATATTATATCTACTCATAAATCTGGTTTTTATTGACTTTGGGTATCTCCCAATTGTCACTACTTTGTTTAAGGTTTTCTATAGTAAAGGTTTCATTTTTTGCATAGTCTACATATGTGTATACATACATATATATACATATATATATATATATGTATATATATATATGTATATGTATATGTATATATATATATGTATATCTATATATATATATATATATGTATATATATATATGTATATATATATATATAGAATTGAGTTCATGTGAGAAGGACCTTTTACATGAGAAGTGAGAAGAAATCTAGGACGTCTGATGAACGAAATCCAATGGTATAAAATTAACGCGTGTCAATAATGGCATAGTTGTAATTTTTCCAAAACTTCTCTTGTCCAACCCGTGTTCTTTATCTGACTCACTCTTTCCCCTCTCCCCCGCCTCTCTGTCTCTTTCACCATTCCTCTGTACCAGATCTAACTTGATTTGTCCCCTATCTTTTCCTTCTCCTCAAAACCTCTCTGCTTCAAATCCAAATTAATAATCTCAAAAGATAACATACCAAAGCAAATAACATCAACATTTCATCCCCTCATTTGCAAACATGGAGATTCACCAAGTACCCATTACGAGGCAAGAAGTAAAAGAAAGAGAATTTGGTGCTCAAATCGTCATATACCCATGAAATTTGGTGGTCTGATTTGTTTTAAATTTTCGGATTTTCCTTCAAGTTTGCACTCTAATGTGTTGCAATTTAAATTTTCGTCTTTGAAAGAACCTGTTGGTATTTTTTTTTTATATATATTTAGCCATAACTCTAATTAGTAATTGGTACAACTCTAATGAGTACTTCATGTAACTTTAATTTGTATTTCCTATAACTCTAAACAGATCTTGGTGTAACACTAATTAATACTTTCTACAACTCTAAACAAATATTGGTGTGACTCTAATAAGTATTTCCTATAACTCTAAGCAATTTTTCGGATTTTCCTTCAAGTTTGCACTCTAATGTGTTGCAATTTAAATTTTCGTCTTTGAAAGAACCTGTTGGTATTTTTTTTTATATATATATTTAGCCATAACTCTAATTAGTAATTGGTACAACTCTAATGAAGACTTCATGTAACTTTAATTTGTATTTCCTATAACTCTAAACAGATCTTGGTGTAACACTAATTAATACTTTCTACAACTCTAAACAAATATTGGTGTGACTCTAATAAGTATTTCCTATAACTCTAAGCAAATTTTAGCGTAACTCTAAACAAATATTAGCGTAACTCTAAACAAATATTTAAAAAGATGAAAACAGATGAGAACTGAGAATAAAAGGGGAAGAAGGCAAGAGTTTTCATTGCTGTAATTATCATGTTTATTTAGCAGAAGAGAGAGAAATTCAATGGCATTTCAAGTTTGAAGAGAGAAGCGGGACATAAGCACAATAACCGAGGTTGAAGCTTGATTCAAGGAGGAAAGAAACATGTATAGATGCTCCAGATCTTGTCCGTCCATCTTACTTTATCTAATGGCCTAAATTCTTTCTCATTTCTCACCTAAAAAGCTTTCTCACATGATCTTGCCTCTATATATATATATGTATATATATATATATATGTATATAACCAAGGACTATTGGGTCCAATGGTATGGCTTCCTATCTCCCACATGGGAGACCAAGGTTCAAATCTTGGTGGAAGTAAAATTTCAATATTATTGGGGGGAGGTGGGGTTTGGGGCTTGTTGGGCCTCTAGGTGAGTGGCCCTGTGCAAGGGCAGCCCAGAGGAAATTCATCTTACCACGGGTTCCCGAAAGGGGGCCAAAATATATATATATATATATATATATATATATATATATATATATATATATATATATATATATATATATACATACATACAGGGGCAAGATCACATGAGAATGCTCCTTACATGAGAAATGAGAATGAATCTCAACCACACGATTGGATTAGAGTTACAACACTTGTTCATTAGAGTTATACCTCTGAAAAAATTTTGAGCCCAAAAAAAAAAAAAAATTTGAATTTTTTTTCTTCTAATATTCTTTTTTTGGAGTTACATCACTTGTTCATTAGAGTTATAGCGCGTAAAATCCATTCTCATTTCTCATGTAAGTATGCATTCTCATATGAACTCACTTCTATACATATATATATATATATATATATATATATATATATATATATATATATATATATATATATATATATATATATACATATAGAGAGAGAGAGAGAGAGAGAGAGAGAGAGATAGTTGATAAGAGATACTTCTTTCGCTCCAAAAAGAATGCAACACTTGTATTGTTAAAGTCAAACTTTATAAACTTTGACCGCGAATTTCTACCACTGTATAAATAATAACATGGTCATGTGAGATCTTGTTAACTTCATATCAATGTGTAGTTTCAAGATATAATTTTTTGATAACTTTTGTCAATGTGTAATTAATGATATTTATGTTCAAAGTTGTGCCTTGGAGACCGTGAAAACCCAAGTGTTGCATTCTTTGTGGCGCGGAGGAAGTTGTATGTAATTTTATCCTGAAGAAAAATAAAAATAAAAATCTAAATGTGATTAGATAATAGTGGATAATCTTATACTTAGGGATAGAAAAGATACAGGTTGAACAATTTCCAAGTTAAACGTGTCTAAATTAATAGGAACACACTAAATAAAAGTGAGTAAACTTTTTTTTGGGTAATTAAGAGTAATATAAACCAAAACAAAAACTTGATATATACCTAGCCGCCCCCTCTCTCTTTTTCTCTCTCTCAAACCCTAGCCTCCCCTACCCCTTCTTCATCAATTAGGGGTTGCCATGGATGATTTCATCTATGGTAAGCCCCTTTTCCCCTTTTATTTTCAGTTTTTAGTTCATTTTCTTGTTTTGTTTAATAAATTAGTCTCTCTTTATGAGATTTTATCAAACCCTGTTATGGGGTTTTTAGTTTCTGTTTTGGAAATCTCCTTCTCCTCTATGGGAGTTGTGAGTATGGTTCTTTTGTTTTTAGGTATGAGAAATTATTCTCATTGGTTGAAGTTCGAGACTCAACATGAAGGTATTGGAATCTCGGATGCGGTCAACCTGACTCGATCAAGAATGTTCTTCCTAAACTATATCAGAATGATAGACTTCCTCATCAATAGCTGCTTGATTCAGCAAATACAAGGGTGATGCGCTGTATTGCTCGATCTGGTTCATTGTAGTTTATTCGAAGACGAATTTGATTTAGTCTTGTTTATTTGTATCTTGTTTTTCTTTAATACCTATTGTAGATGCCGTTTGGCCTTCAATTAATGAAATTTCTCTTTCAAAAAAAAAAACCAAAACAAACCATACACTTAAGATGAAGAATTAACTCTCTCATCACAACTAAAACTAGACATGCCCAGTTTTACAATCCTTCAAGCCATTCTCTGTCAGTATTTTTCGCTTTTGTGCTAATGATTTGTACAATTCTATGCTTTACGGTAAATTTTATCTCCTTAATAGTACGCTCTATAGTATTCACATTCGCCTCCCAGCAAGCTGTATTATGATTCTTCCAAACCATATAAACAGTAGCCACCATAGCAGCCATGCTCACCTGCCTTCTGAAACCAGACCCAACATATCTGTTTTTCAGCCATCTACACATCTGCAGAAGATTCTTCCCATGCCATCTTACACCCACCCATGCCATTACCTCCTGGATACATCTTCTACTGAAAAGACAGTCAAAGAATAGGTGATTTAGATCCTCAGTGTGCTGCATACAAATATAGCAGAGATCATCATTACAAACACCTATCTGCTTTAGTCTCTTCTTGGTTTTCAGTCTGTCTTGAACTGCTAACCACATGATAAAACGATGCTTAGGAATAGAGTATTTATTCCATACATATCTGCTCCATTGAACTTGTATATCATTGGCACACAAGTTCTTATATACCTTTTTGATGCTAAAATTCAATTCATTCCGCCACTAATTGCTCTGAAATTTGAGGCTCATTTCATTCTTGGCCTTGCAAACAAACATCCATGCCCAACTTGTTGTACTAGGTGCTTCGTAAGTACTCCAGCATCCACCTCTAATCTAGACAGAGTTAACGCACTTCACCCACAAGTTTTCTATCTATAGTGCAACATGCCAGACAAGTTTGCACACAGCAGCTATATTCCATTTTTCAACGTCCCTAAACCTCAGTCCTCTTGTGTTTTTTGCTTTATAGAGATTATCCCAAGCAACAGCTCCTGGTTTATTATCATTATGTGAACCAGTCCACAAGTAGCATCTACAGATGCTTATAACTTCAGTCAGCACAGCTTTAGGCAGATAAAAATTTGCCCTCAGTATACATGAATGATCATCAATACACTATTAACTAGTTGTGCTCTAGCTGTAAAGGACATGTCACTAGTGGAAAAAAGCCTATCCGATGCGGTCAAAACTGGGTTTACTGATCCGGTTTTGGTCCGCATCGGGTAGCCTCGCAGCAGATCCAAAGTATTTACTGATCCGGTTTTGGGTGAAAACCGGATCAGATAACCCCCCCAAAAACCAAAATTTTTTTTTTTCATTTTTTCATTATTAATCAATACAAAATCAATAATATATATAAATACTGATTTTATTAAGCATATTATGCTCAATTAAAGCATAAATAATTAGATACATAAATTTCCCACTTCTTTATTAATTTTACAGCAAGCATCCTCAATCTCCTCCTCTCTAATACAAAGTATACAAGCATCATCCTATACTTACAGCAACAAATTGCTCCAAAACAGAGCTATACAACAGATTCTTGAGCCATAAGAGAGTTTGCCACCTCCAGAGTAAACTTCCCTTGGTCTGACTTGCCAACTTGACAATAGCATCTAACTTTAACACCTGCACGATAATAATAAAATGTGGTTATTATGATGGTCCATTCATTCATTAAAAGAGTGACACTAGCAGCAGAAGCTAGGTTAGGATACCATCAGAGGCGTGAGTTTCCACTAAATCAAACAAGCCCACAACTACGGCAACCAAGTATGTCGACATGATTGGTGATTCCTCGAAATAAACCGTCTTAAGATCCCCTTTTTTCTTTTCTTCAATGACAGGCATATTGGAGAGTGCTACAAGATTCGATGGAACATCCGGGGTAATCTTGAATGTAGCCTGAACAAAAAGGGAGATGGACAATATAAGATGATAAACCAGAAGCCAAACACAAATTAGCCAAGCAAAACAAGCAATTGTCAATCAGACTGCTGATAACAGCTTGGTGTTTACCTGCCCATCTATATCGCTCTTGGCACACAAAACACACTATGAAAAAACTTATATCATCAATGGACTATTGCACACGTTATTCATAGTGATGACATAAACCAACTTCAAGTATCAGGTCTCTATAATAAGTGAATTACATCTGATTTTTGCTCTAATTGAATCCTCATGCTCTAAGTGTCTAATACCAATAGAGGCTCTAATTGAATCCTCATGCTCTAAGTTTCTAAGTGTCTAATAATAAGATATGGTATCATGATTTGCGAATAGAAATTGATTAACGAAATCAATGCTTCCTCATCTTTGTTTCACAAGATTGGAACTAACTGGAGAGATCTATTATGACGAAGGAGAGGTGGTTACCGGGGTAGGAATCTATTAAAAACAATTAATCCATTTGGATGAGGGATATTTTAGTACTAAACTAACCCCATCTTTTAGAACCAGTCCACCATAACCCAACAATAGAATGCAATTACTAAATGAATTCTCAATCAACAATGCCCAATCCCATTACCACTCTTTAGATGCCCACATTTCTGTTCCCTTTTACTTAACACGAGTTTAGATGTTTTATTGGCAACATACCTATGATTAGAAGCTTCCCCATGTATCGGCATAGGATATAATAGGGGACCAACATATGGTGGCCATAAAAATACTACAAGAGTAGAATTTCCAGGGTTTGAAATAATACATACAAACAAAGAAACATCGTACATTATTTGCTAGAAATATAAGCTGCTGCAAGACAAAAGTGACAAAGCTACAATAATCAGCATTTAAGTTTCTACTTTCAAGAGCCACGATTTTTTCTTTGAGTAACTTACCTAAGGAGTACCAAGTAGACAAATGATATATTTTAGACTTTAAGTAGCAATCTATTGCATTTTGAAACAGATATACAAAATACTGCAATATAATGGGAACTTAAATTTGGTTCCCAACTCAGAAACCAATATACCAACTGAAAGCTTGAAATTTAGACTATGGTCCATTGAAGCACGATATTGCTACCAAACACTTTAGACAGAGAGAAAAACAGCTATGTACCTTGCTTGCAGCCAGTAACTACACACCAAAGGTTATGGTGTGGATCATAGTGGGTGCTCGATCTTGACTTCGCATATTCATCCACAAATTGATAGAAGATAAGTTCTTTGATTCCAGGAAACAAGGCTGAGAAAAGAAGCAAGCAGTGAGCCTGGGGCTAGCTCCAAAATGAACAGATAATTTAAGTCCAAGCCACAACATACGTAACGATGAAACGATCCATAAACATACTATTCTAATGTCTTCTTGTAAACTTTGCAATTGCATCCTTTCTTCATTCTCCCTATTCAATATTGGAACCTGCAGCCACATTTGGTTTGCATATATTCAGAACCTTATACAAGAAGAAGCCATCACTTCATCCCATTTTATTTTTTGAGCCAAACACTGTAAACTGAAGTGCAAATAAGTGATGTTGAACAGCAATTTGAACAATAAAGCCGATCGAAAACCAACTATCCTATCATGAATCTCCAATTTAAAACAGAAGAACCTGAGAGGAACATATTGCAACATACAGTCAAACTCCGATAGTCAAGCTAACTCTACATGTCGTGTAGCACTTCACACAAGAAATTCAGAAAAGTAGCATAGAGGCAGTTTACTTCAGATAATAAAGATGAACAATACTTAGCCAGACGTATTGGATAGGCAAGTGCAAACTATATCTGAAATCAAATAAAAAAGCGAAATTGGGACCAAAAACAGACGAAAACGAAGGATTAGCATGTTTTCCAGCTCCAATTGAGGAAAATAAGAATTCACGAAACCTATACCTTGTTCGCTGCATGATGTAAATCCAGCTGATTAATTTGCAATCGCAGCGGTTCGAATCCCGTATCCATCACAACCAATTGTCTGAACATAATAATTGCAGAAAAAATTAACAAATTATTTGATTGAAAAGAAAAAAAAACTCGAAATTTTTAGTTGAAGAAATGAATTTGAATTAAAAAGACGAAGAAATGGAGCTTACTTTAGAACCCTAAGATAAAAATCAACAACACACCCCTCTTACTACATAGTGAAGGCTGAGAGAGGACGACGAGCGAGTGACGCTGAATGGAAGGGGTGCAAGCATGCTGGGCATGTGCGCACCATCAGATGCGACGGTTGGTGGTGTCTCTTGCGAAGAGGCACACACCTGTTCGGCTATTGTGGGCTCTGATTAGTATAAATAGGCAGGGCCTTTGTTAGACTAATCAGAGAGAGAGAGAGAGAGAGAGAGAGAGAGAGAGAGAGAAAGAGGGAGACACATATGAGATTAATTATATTATTGTTGCCTTGAGAATTAATAAAAGATTATTGTTGGATCATCTTGTGTTCATCTTTTGTGAGTATCATTATTTATTGTTGTTCATTATTATATGCTTCCGCAAACAAACACGCAAGGTCCGAAATAACGAACCTAGGGTCCTTAGGCGTGAGAGTTAGGCTGGCTAACGGTGTTTAGCGCCATCACAGTAAAATCAAAAAATTAACTGTGACAATTTGGTATCAGAGCCGGACTTTTTAGTTCCTTTGTCCGGTGGTTTTCGGCGGTTTTTCAGTGAGTGTGTTGCGAAGAAAATAGTCGTGGCACAAATCAGTCCCACCAGACTTGCGTTTTTCCGGAGAATTCATCAAATACAAAGGGAAAACGAAGCCAGAAGGGAAAGAATGTCTCGAGGAAGTTCAAAGGCTCGAATTGATCGTATTGAGTCGTATTTGGGTGTTCGTGGTAATGATGAACTTCCCGTCAACACGGTAAGAGATTCAATTCAACTCTTGTCCGATCAGTTGTCGGAAATGAATGGTATGCTACGTGGTCTTGTTGACAAAGTGGCGAGTCTTACTCCTACTGCCGGTGGTGAGGAAACCGCCACATTAGAAGAATTACATAATGAAATTACGGTTTTGAAAATGGCGATTGGTTCCTCCAGTGGTGGCAACCAGAATGTGGATCGCACCAAAATTCCAGAACCAATGTCTTTCGACGGTAGGCGTGATTCTAAGATTCTTGAAAACTTTATTTGGGATGTTGAGCACTATTTTAAAGTTACGAAGAAGAGGGATAGTGCAAAGGTTGATTTAGCGGCGTTGTACCTTAGTGGTGACGCAAAATTGTGGTGGAGATCGCGTCAAATTAGTGATGGTGTTACGGCGGTTACAACGTGGGATGGAATGAAAACTGAACTGCGTAGGCAATTTTTGCCAAGTAATGGTTCATGGATTGCCCGTGGGAAATTAAGGGAATTAAAGCATGTGGGTACTGTCCGTGATTATGTTACCGAATTCATGTCCCTAATGTTGACTATCGCTGGAATGTCGGAAGAGGATAAATTACATAGCTTTGTGTCGGGTTTGAAACCTTGGGCGCAAATTGAATTAAGGAGGCAGAATGTCCAAGATTTGAATGCGGCCATTGTTGCGGCTGAAGCTTTGGTGGATTTACCCTTTGAAAATAGTGTTAGTAAGTGGAATAAAGATAAGAAAACTGATTCAGAAAAGCGTAAATTTCTGGATACAAGGGGTGAAGCTTCGGATAGGAGTGGTGGTTCTCAAAAATCCAAGAAATGGGAAAGTGGATGCTACATTTGCACAGGTCCTCATCTCGCAAGGGACTGTCCAAAACGGCAAAGGCTTGCAGCAATCATGGGCGAAGGTGGAATTGAGGGTCATCTGAAGAAGAAGATCTTTCGCCAAGGATTGGAGCGTTGAAGTTGATGGACGCGGGTGGAAATGCCGAGGTGTGAATTGACCCAAATCTGTCCATGGCGATACTTGGTTTTACAGCCAAGATGTGTATGTATTATAGCTTTTGAAACTTCGTTTTTCAATTTGTTGGTTTGTAACTAAGTGTGGGTGTGCTTAGTAATTTGTATTTGGTCTGTATTTGGTTTGGTTTGTAATATTGAACTGGGTCTGCGTACCCCATATTTTTACTTTGCTTCTGTGTGGCTTGTGCCAAGGCATGGTGTTTGTCGTTAGTGGGGGCTGACGATGAAAACTAGGTCTTGGATATATTTTGTTTGCAGGTTGTATGCGATGGTTTCTTTAGTCTAGACTTGGTTGTCTTGACGAGTTTGGTGTTGGGATGATTCTCAACATTGGTTGTACTAAGGCGGCGTGTTAGGCCTTGATGTGGTTCAATGGCTAGCACAATGTCTTGGGAACGAGTGGGGATTGCATGAATCTACCGTTTGGAGTGTAAGTTCGACTTTGCCTTGCGGGTTGGCTTTGTGCGATCATCACAATAACTTCTTGTCAGTGTCGTTTGTGAGATGTAAGCAAATGACATTGGGTTGAAGGGTTGTTCTGGATTGGTTAAATGAAAGGTTTCATTCGGAGGTTCATAATTTGCGCGGGCAAATTTTGAATCTGGTTGGCAACTTGGTGTTGTATCCGAGTTGAGCATGGTGTTGGATCCATGTACGTTTGACGAGGTCGTCAAACACTTTAAGTGGGGGAGGTTTGTAAGACCCTTAATTTTGGTGTCCGGTTTGGGCACGCCATGTCTTGCGAAGGCATCGGCGGCTAGTCGATCAATGGTGATCACTAGCACTTGAATCTTGGTTGTCGCGTGACGCTAAGTATTTGGACTCCTATGGTGGTGTTCCAGTAAGTCCTCTCTCTATGGTGAGTTAGGCAAAACATTGTAAGTCTTGGTTCTATGGTGAATCCAACCACCCTATGGTGGGTGCTCCGTCGTAACTCTATGGTGTAGTTGCGGTCATAGCGAAAGCATGCAATGGTTGGCTAAGTTCTTGACGCCTATGGGCATTGTTGGAGTAAGTCCAGGCTCTTGGGTGGGGGTCTTGGATACATCTAGTGCTTGCGACGTGCACGCGGGTGTACGTAGGCTGGTGTGGATGGTAACTTGCTTCCGATAATGGCTAATGGGTTGGGTTAAGGCTTGGTGGTGGTGTTGTGCTGTTCATGGCTTGGAAAGCCACTTGCGTGAGGCACACGCGCCCGTGCTGTGCTATGGGAGGAGTCATGTGCATGGCGCATGCTGTGGGAACTAGTACGCTGCTTCGTTGTGGTGTGTGCGAGGCACATGCGCGAACGGACGCCAAGGGGTGCTTGGTGTCGCTTCGCGTGTGGCTCGCATATGCGCGAACAGGCGCTAGGGCGACTTGGTGTCGTTCCGCGTTGGGCTTGTGCGCTGCACATGACCGACGGTTACTCAGTGGATTGTGCGTAGCACATGATGCTGCGAAGGGGTGCAAGCATGCTGGGCATGTGCGCACCATCAGATGCGACGGTTGGTGGTGTCTCTTGCGAAGAGGCACACACCTGTTCGGCTATTGTGGGCTCTGATTAGTATAAATAGGCAGGGCCTTTGTTAGACTAATCAGAGAGAGAGAGAGAGAAAGAGGGAGACACATATGAGATTAATTATATTATTGTTGCCTTGAGAATTAATAAAAGATTATTGTTGGATCATCTTGTGTTCATCTTTTGTGAGTATCATTATTTATCGTTGTTCATTATTATATGCTTCCGCAAACAAACACGCAAGGTCCGAAATAACGAACCTAGGGTCCTTAGGCGTGAGAGTTAGGCTGGCTAACGGTGTTTAGCGCCATCACAGTAAGTGACAATTTTTCGATTTTACTGTGATGGCGCTAAACACCGTTAGCCAGCCTAACTCTCACGCCTAAGGACCCTAGGTTCGTTATTTCGGACCTTGCGTGTTTGTTTGCGGAAGCATATAATAATGAACAACGATAAATAATGATACTCACAAAAGATGAACACAAGATGATCCAACAATCATCTTTTATTAATTCTCAAGGCAACAATAATATAATTAATCTCATATGTGTCTCCCTCTTTCTCTCTCTCTCTCTGATTAGTCTAACAAAGGCCCTGCCTATTTATACTTATCAGAGCCCACAATAGCCGAACAGGTGTGTGCCTCTTCGCAAGAGACACCACCAACCGTCGCATCTGATGGTGCGCACATGCCCAGCATGCTTGCACCCCTTCGCAGCATCATGTGCTACGCACAATCCACTGAAAATCGCTTGGCCATGTGCAGCGCACAAGCCCAACGCGGAACGACACCAAGTCGCCCTAGCGCCTGTTCGCGCATATGCGAGCCACACGCGAAGCGACACCAAGCACCCCTTGGCGTCCGTTCGCGCATGTGCCTCGCACACACCACAACGAAGCAGCGCACTAGTTCCCACAGCATGCGCCATGCACATGACTCCTCCCATAGCACAGCACGGGCGCGTGTGCCTCACGCAAGTGGCTTTCCAAGCCACGAACAGCACAACACCACCACCAAGCCTTAACCCAACCCATTAGCATCCACACCAGTCTACGTACACCCGCGTGCACGTCGCAAGCACTAGATGTATCCAAGACCCCCACCCAAGAGCCTGGACTTACTCCAACAATGCCCATAGGCGTCAAGAACTTAGCCAACCATTGCATGCTTTCGCTATGACCGCAACTACACCATAGAGTTACGACGGAGCACCCACCATAGGGTGGTTGGATTCACCATAGAACCAAGACTTACAATGTTTTGCCTAACTCACCATAGAGAGAGGACTTACTGGAACACCACCATAGGAGTCCAAATACTTAGCGTCACGCGACAACCAAGATTCAAGTGCTAGTGATCACCATTGATCGACTAGCCGTCGATGCCTTCGCAAGACATGGCGTGCCCAAACCGGACACCAAAATTAAGGGTCTTACAAACCTCCCCCACTTAAAGTGTTTGACGACCTCGTCAAACGTACATGGATCCAACACCATGCTCAACTCGGATCCAACACCAAGTTGGCAACCAGATTCAAAATTTGCCCGCGCAAATTATGAACCTCCGAATGAAACCTTTCATTTAACCAATCCAGAACAACCCTTCAACCCAATGTCATTTGCTTACATCTCACAAACGACACTGACAAGAAGTTATTGTGATGATCGCACAAAGCCAACCCGCAAGGCAAAGTCGAACTTACACTCCAAACGGTAGATTCATGCAATCCCCACTCGTTCCCAAGACATTGTGCTAGCCATTGAACCACATCAAGGCCTAACACGCCGCCTTAGTACAACCAATGTTGAGAATCATCCCAACACCAAACTCGTCAAGACAACCAAGTCTAGACTAAAGAAACCATCGCATACAACCTGCAAACAAAATATATCCAAGACCTAGTTTTCATCGTCAGCCCCCACTAACGACAAACACCATGCCTTGGCACAAGCCACACAGAAGCAAAGTAAAAATATGGGGTACGCAGACCCAGTTCAATATTACAAACCAAACCAAATACAGACCAAATACAAATTACTAAGCACACCCACACTTAGTTACAAACCAACAAATTGAAAAACGAAGTTTCAAAAGCTATAATACATACACATCTTGGCTGTAAAACCAAGTATCGCCATGGACAGATTTGGGTCAATTCACACCTCGGCATTTCCACCAGCGTCCATCAACTTCAACGCTCCAATCCTTGGCGAAAGATCTTCTTCTTCAGATGAACCCTCAATTCCACCTTCGCCCATGATTGCTGCAAGCCTTTGCCGTTTTGGACAGTCCCTTGCGAGATGAGGACCTGTGCAAATGTAGCATCCACTTTCCCATTTCTTGGATTTTTGAGAACCACCACTCCTATCCGAAGCTTCACCCCTTGTATCCAGAAATTTACGCTTTTCTGAATCAGTTTTCTTATCTTTATTCCACTTACTAACACTATTTTCAAAGGGTAAATCCACCAAAGCTTCAGCCGCAACAATGGCCGCATTCAAATCTTGGACATTCTGCCTCCTTAATTCAATTTGCGCCCAAGGTTTCAAACCCGACACAAAGCTATGTAATTTATCCTCTTCCGACATTCCAGCGATAGTCAACATTAGGGACATGAATTCGGTAACATAATCACGGACAGTACCCACATGCTTTAATTCCCTTAATTTCCCACGGGCAATCCATGAACCATTACTTGGCAAAAATTGCCTACGCAGTTCAG
Organism: Beta corolliflora; assembly: GCA_947648045.1. NCBI lineage: Eukaryota > Viridiplantae > Streptophyta > Magnoliopsida > Caryophyllales > Amaranthaceae > Beta > Beta corolliflora. Next base: position 1,328,204 of record CANSZD010002917.1, on the reverse strand, counting down.
TTTTCATTCCATCCCACGTTGTAACCGCCGTAACACCATCACTAATTTGACGCGATCTCCACCACAATTTTGCGTCACCACTAAGGTACAACGCCGCTAAATCAACCTTTGCACTATCTCTTTCTTCACATTTCGTTCTTCGCCTGATCGTGGTGATTTGTGGCGGTTCACGGCGGTTCATTTCGTTTTTTCGTTCTTCATTTTCACTCTTGATTTTCGTTCTTCGTTTCGTGAGGGAGGAGTAGAGAGGTGAGATTGAGGTGGTGGCGCTTATGAGAAGTGAGAGGAGAGAGGAGGGAGCTTAGGGGGCTGAGTGAGAATTTGGGCTTAGGGATCTGCCAGCGTGGTGTGAGGGAGGAGTAGAGAGGAGAGAGAGAGAGATAGATAGAGAGAGAGGGAGAGAGAGATAGAGAGAGAGAGAGAGAGAGAGAGAGAGAGAGAGAGAGAGGGAGATTGATATTTTGGAGGGAGGAGAGAGATCAGGTATGGGGAGAGACGCGTTGGGCTTCATCCATGCTTTGGGCCACTAAAAAGAGGGGCGTTATTTTGGGACCGAGCTCATTTTTTATTTATAAAAAATAACAAAAAATCTGATCCGGTCTTGTGAACCGGATCAGATTTAAAAAAAAACCGCAGCAGTTTCTATAATCTGATCCGGTTTACTAAAGGACCGGATCAGATTTTCCGCCCAGCTTTCCCTCCTATTTTTTTATTGATTTTCGGATGCGGTTTTGTAAAAACCGAATCTGTTACTAAGTGGCAGATAAGGTTTTTTCCACTAGTGTGTTCCTGGAACTCCAAGTCCTTGAAAGGCATTGAACCATAGGAAAACCCACTAACATTAGGCACACCAAGGTACTTGAAAGACATTGAACCATAAGAAAACCCACTAATTAACATTAGTGAATCTCTGAATCTACTGAGTAGACATCCCAACATAATACACTTCAGACTTGCTACTATTCACCTCCAAGCCAGATGCATTTGAGAACATTTGAAAACCTTGCAACATAGTGTATATTAATCTGAAGTCTCCATTGCAAAAAACCAAGAGATCATCATCAAAGCATAAGTGAACCAGTTTTAGTTCCTTGCATCTAGCATGATACTTGAAGCCTTCAATTTCACCAATATATGCTAAGATTCTATCCAAATAATCCATTCATAGGGCAAAGAGCAAAGGAGACATGGGATCTCCTTGCCTTAATTAGCCCTCTGTGAGCACTAAAAAAAACCAGTAGGAACTCCATTGAGCATAATAGAGAACCATGGAGTTCTCACACAAATCATAATTAGTTCCACAAAGTGTCTAGGAAACCCAACATTTTCAAACATCTGTTGAATGAAGTTCCAGTTTACAGTGTCATAAGCTTTCCTGAGATCCAGCTTCATCAAGCAACTAGCTCTGGTGCTCTTTCTATTGTACATACTCACCAAGTCTTGACATATCAAGACATTGTTCAGGATACTTCTTCCACCTACAGATCCTCCTTGGCTAGGAGAAATAATATCAGGCAACACTTATTTGTTAAGCATCTCATTTATAAGCTTTGTGATGCATTTATAAATCACAGTACAATAAGCTATGGGCCTGAAGTCAGCCACAGTTCCAGAACATTCCATTTTAGGCACCAAAGTCAATGTAGTGACATTAACCACTTTCAGAAATTTTCCAATTTTAAAAAAATCCAGAACAGCTTCGGAGATCTCCTCCCTAATAACATCCCAGCTATGTTTAAAAAGTTTACTGTTAAAGCCATCTGCCCCAGGGGCCTTATCATCAGGAATACTGAAAATCATTCGCTTCACATCCTCCTTAGTGAATTCAGCATTGATAATAGTCAAGTGTGCAGGAGAAAGCTTCCCTCTGTCAACCAGTGTATTTAAAACACCCTGTTTATGCTCTTTGCAAGTGAAAAGGTTATGATAGTAATCAAGAAAAGCCATCTCAACTTTCTCTTTTACAGACACCCACTCCCCATTTGCATTATCAATTAAATGAACTTTATTCTTGTATCTTCTAGCTTTTATAGCTTAGTAAAAGATCTTGGTGTTTTCATCACCATGCTAACGTTGGCTTCTGTTGCAAAAAAGTAATATGATTTTTGTCCATTTCATCCTGAGCCTGGTTGAGCTCCTCTTTAGCCTCTATTACAGCAGCTTCCACATCCCCAAACCCAGTCCTGTTAAGCTCAATTAAGGTGGCTTTAACATTCTTCATTTTCTGCTGCACTTTAAACATAGCACACCCATGTACCTGAATATTCTAAACCTGGCTCACAGCATTCATTATTGAGGGGTGGTTGCACCACAAATTCTGAAACCTAAAAGGTTTCTTCTGGCTAACTTCATGGTAAGCACTCAGGATCATAGGAATATGATCAAAATTGCCTTCAGGTAGAAAAACTACCTCTACCATGCTATTCAAATCAATCCATTCAACATTAGCCAAGACTTTGTCTATGTGAGAAAAAACTCTTTGCTCACCATCTTGTTTATTGTTGCAGGTAAAGTGTCTACCAATAGCTTTCACATCAACCAAATTGTAATAGCTCAAGCAGTCAACCATATGAGTTATTTCAGGTTGTCTAACAGGGGCACCATTCCTATCATAAATACTACTTAAGGCATTAAAATCTCTCATCAATAACCAAGGCTTAATGGGATGCCTAGCAAAGCCTTTAAGACTAGACCATAGCTCCATTCTACTACATTGGTCATTAAAGCCATAAACAAAGATACAGTCAAACTCATCACCATTCTTAGGATTCACAGAGCAGTGTATAAACTGACTATTAACACATCTAATGTTGATAGTAAAAGACAAGGGGCACCATCTAAAAATAATCCTCCCATTGCTATGAAAACTATTATTGTGTGTGAAACACCACCCAAGGCACAAAGTAGAGTACACATCACCTAATTTAGGGGTTTTAACCCTAGTTTCTAAGAGGTTAAACAACTTAGCATCATGAGAGGAGAGAAATTGCCTTACCTCATGCAATTTAACTCTGTTGTTTATGCCTCTTACATTCCATACAGGGACTCTATCCATCAGGGGATAGGGGAGTCACCCCCTGCGCTTTATTCTTGTTCTGATCATCCCTATTATTAGCACCAGCTTCTCCAACATTGAAGCCTCTGTCACCCTCTTTGTTGTTGAGTTCAGTAGTCCTAATATCTGTTTTAGCAGCTTCATGTACTTCATTGTCATGTTGCAGTGCTAGGAAAGAATTGTGCACTAGAATAACATCTTCTTCCTGTTCTACAGCAACATTCCTTAGTTTCCCAACAGTTACAAACCCCTCTTTGTCTGGTTATGCAACATTCTTCTTGACCCATCACAGCTTTCCATCAGCCTTCCTACAATCACCACTCTCATGCGCATAACCCGAGCATTTAGCACAAAGAATTGGCCTCTATTCATACTCTCTCTTTTGTTCAACCACTACTCCATGTTCATTGCAATAAGAAATAATCTCAGGAAGTGTTTGGTAAACCCCAACCTCAACCATAATCCGAGCAAAGTTCAATTTCTCCTTATTCTTCATCGATTGGTCCATTTTAATAGCATTTCCAATCAACCCAGCAATTTTCAAAAGACTCTTCTCCCCCCAATACTTAAGAGGAAGATTAGGCATCTTAATTCAAATTGGAACTCTATGAACATCATTTTTTGTCAATCACCATATCAGGCTCCCAAATCTTCGTTATCAATGGTTTCTGATCAAAGAAATGGAGCCCCTCTGTTTTCACCTTAAGGCATGACTTCATAGATGTAAATCTCACAATAAGCACCCCTTTCCCAATCATCACAATCTTATCAATCCCTGGTTTCCCCCAAATTCTTTTGAAAAATCCATTCATCATAGTCAACGGCGAATTTACCCCTCCAACACATAACAAACAATCGCATATGACCAGAATTCAATTTCTTCCTGAATATCATCAGATTCAATAGTAACAACAGGAGATTGAGAATTCATCTGATTACCATTTCCAGGGTTTTCTTCTTCCATACGTGCTGCCCATGACATACATTGTGGAGTATTACTTGCTTTAGATCCACTTTGCATCACCTCTAACCACTCTGAGAGAACAACTTTCTCCATAGAATGTTGAATCTTATTCGCCATTGATGCTGGTGGAATCACCTCTGTAACTTCCTCCAAACTAAGCTCATCAATCACCGTTTTCTCCAAAATAGGGCTTGGAACTTTCAATCCCAATACTCCAGTGACTTCATCTACTGATTTCGTCTTCCTTGCCGGTGATGAAGACGGTCCAGTCGCTTTACCCTTACCCTTTTGTGCGCTCTTCTTTGCTCCACGCCTCCTTGCCATGGCGTCAGCGTAAATTAGGAAAAACGTCCTAACATGCGCTGAGAGAGAGGAGGGGAAAATGCGAGCTTTTACGATTAGGAGCTAAAATTTTGTTCATAACATATTTTTAAAGTGAGTAAAATTTTGTTGTAACATATTTCATGCGTTTCAAAATAGTTGCACCATTTTCTTTTTCACGTTTGATGAGACACTTTTGAACGCTAATATCTTTAATTGCATATAAGTAAATGAAAATATAAAAAGTTGACATTTAAAATTCTTGTATTGAGACGAATTTAACAATATTCAACTTCACTATGTTTTTTCTTATATAATGGTCAGATAAAACTTGTCAAAGTTGGTTGATAAATAATGACCAAATGTCAAATGGTACAACTATTTTGAAACGGAGGAACTAATTCTAAAGAGAGCAGGTTGCTTGTAACAAAATTGAAGTTGAAGCAAAAGAAGGGGGCCCTGTATAAATTCCAAAGCTGAGATGCAAAGTAGTTCTTACTCACCCAAATTGAGGGAAGACATGCATTGAGAGGGACAAGTCTCGTTTGTGAAGTACGCCTTTTATATTTTGTTAGCGTACGCAGTACATATACATCTTCAATGCCATCGCACCTTGGATGGCAATTAATGCAACAATTTGAGGAAGTACCATCCATGAACTCAGAACCTTTAATTTTCTTCTGTTACGTTTAATGCTTGGTCCACTCATCAAGCTTTCATTTAGTTCTTTAGTCCCTTGCCAGTAGTACTAGCCTCATCTTCTTTCCTTTAAGACCTGGTTCCAACCACCAAAAGTTGGTTTGATGTGTATGTCTCATTGGTTGGGAGAAGAAGTTTTTATTCCACTGCTGTGGTCATATGGCCAAAGAAAAATTTGTAGGAACCTACATATGAACGGATAAATCAATACGAACGGATAAATCAATACGTTTCCAAAATTTGTCCAAAAAAATGACGTCACAAGGAAAATTTCAAATTGTAAAGTCATTTCAGTGATTTCAGCCCACAAAAAAAAATCAACCAAAAGGTTAAATTGAATTCATTGGATCGAACTTCTCCAAATTTGTTTCTCGTGCAAAATATTCATTAAATATATAAGTCTATCTTCAATTCCAACTTTTTACAAATTTTCTTGAATCTAAATACAATCCAATTCTATTCATTGATATTGTTTTTTTTTGTTTCATGCCGAGTCAAACTTTTTTTCTTTTCTCTTGCTATTTTTACTGTTATATTGTCTTCCATGATTTTCGTGATGTATGTGATCTCCTTTGTTTTTCGCCTTGTATCATGACCATCTAATTGTCATCATATCTAATAAGATAATCATGGACAACTTACTACTATCCCATTAATAGGATGCTAATTTAAAGATGTCTACTTTGAAAGATCTAGTGTATAATACAACCAACATATTGCGTGATTGCAGTGGCGGAGCCAGTAGGGGGGACATGGGGATAGATGTCCCCCCACTTTTAAAAAATAATTTTACGTTTAAAAAAAACGAAAAAACATAAAAAACGGAAAAAAAAAAAAAAAAAAAGAACGTTGGGCTGGAGAGTGGAGAGAGAGACGCGTGAAAACTGATAAACAAAAAGCTTGAAAGGAGACAAACTAAGGAAGGAAAGAAACCCTAACTGCCTAACACTAAACTCCCTGCCACGACCGCACAAGCCGCCGCCCGCCGGAGCCGATGACGACGAGCGGTGAGGATCGAACTTCGCTCAACCTTCGAAGGTACCCAGCCACCGAACGAACGAAGGAGAGAAAGTGAGGATTTGACGAAGCCACGAAGGGACGCCGCGTCGTCGCCGCCACGCCCACCGTGCAGTCACCGACCGTCCGACCCCGACGCCCAGTCACGTCACGTCGTCACCACTCATCAGTCATCAGTGGCATTGTGGCAGTAAGTTACTTTTTCTAATTTCTAAACCCTAAGTTTTAGTTTCATTTTTTTTAGGTAATATTTACATTGTTTGGTTGTGATACTTGCGAAATGTGAATTTGTGATTATGGATTTATGGTTGTTGAATAATTGAATTGATTTGTGGTTGGTTTGGTCATGAATTATTTAGTTGATTTGTTGATTCATGTTTAAATTTATTTAGTTTGCAATTTCGAATTTCTAATTTAGAAATTGTAAATATGAGTTGATTTATAATTGACTAGTTTGGTTTGATATGTAATTGATTAATGTTTATCAATTTAATAGGAAATGTCAAGTAATTCACATTCACCTAATTCTAACAAGTCCAAGGCTAAGAAAAAACAACCCGATCTTCGATAATTTATGGCTAAAAGAATGAAATCCCAAGAAACATCTTCACCCGCTTATAGTGAAACACCTCAAAATGAATCTCCTTCATTTAGCTCTCCCCAAACTCATGATGTTGATATGGATGTTGGTGGTTCAAGTACTAGTAATGTACTATTAGAGGAGGAGGAAGAAGAATTAGTGATGTTGAATTACTTGCTCATTTTTCTTGGATTGTAAGACTATAAGCATTTTGGAATTTTGGATGTAAAACATTAAGTATTAAACAATTTGTGTTGTAGTGTTTTTTTTCTAAATTTGTTTCGAATGCTTGACGGCCGAATTTTGTCCCCCCACTTGGAGAATCCTGGCTCCGCCACTGCGTGATTGTTTTGATAGTTAATATATACAGAATATTCTCATTCTAAGTATAGAATATATATTTGTAACTAACATGTTTAGTTAAGATTTCAAATCCATTTTTTTGGTTATTTAAATTGTAATATATATTTGTCAATTTAGATTACGTAGCGGTCTCATTATGGGATAATCACGACTCATTGACCTAGTTTATACGCTCGCACCATACCCATTTTTAGGGGGTGTTTGGCTGAAGGTCTTAGAATGGAGTGGAATAGAATGGATGTGATACCATTAATAATGAAAAAAGTATTTGGTTGAGAATTTGAGGTATTTGTATGAACCTCATACGGTCACACCCGCATGTTTCTTATCCCCTTTTAAACCCATAGAATCTCATCCCACTATCCCCTTAGTATTGAGATCATCATCCTCCTCTTAACTAATGGATTCTAAATCTAAATCCATACTTTTGAGTCCAACAAACAACTAAATAATACTTCCTCCATTCTGAAATAAGTGAAATATATGAGAGCTTTTTGAGAGAAGTGTTTCACTTATTTCAGAACGAAGGAAGTATAACAGATTTTGAATCCATACACATGGGATTATTCTCATTCTCGTATCATTCCATTCGAAATATTTAAACCAAACACCACCGTAGTTTGTCGCAAGAAATGACCCCTTCGTTATTCTAAGCGAGTTCCTTCATTTTTAAATTAATGCAATAATTTGATTTTGTGCATTACTTATATTTTAAGTTTGACTAGATCTTTTAAGTGGCATATAAAGACAAATATCATAATGTAAGATGTTGAATTTGTCTCAATGTATAATAATATATCAATGATCAAGGTTGTGAAAAGAGAGCATAAAAGTCAAAATATTGCATTTATTTAGATATATAAGGGATCATTAAAATAAGAACTTTGTATAAGATTTTGACAGTCTTGTACCCCACCAAATTTCAAATCCTGGATCCACCTTTGTGGAGGACCAACAAATCCAAGGGTACTCGATATGGTGTAACTGTAAAGTTTTTCTTCAACAACATTAGGGTTAAGGTTGCCTTTTTACATACCACTAGAGAAGGGCACTTTAATTTATTGGTAGGTAGGGATCTTACTAACCTATGATTTTTTCCACTCGATAAATCGGGTAGGGTATTTTTATTACCAACCTAAAAAAAATGGCAAATTGCACAAGAATAAGTCGAACTATATATGATTAGTTTTCGAGAAGGTATTGGGTTAGACTCGTTTGACCGTAACTTATGGTCAGACGAGTAAACATTGATTATCTAATAAAAAAACATTGAATATCTGATGTGAAACTTTGATTAGCTGATATGAAACTTTGGTTATCTGATATTTAATTTTCAATAACTGATATAATTTGTGATCATCTGACTAATGCATTTGAATACCTAATATCAGATATTCAATGTTTGATTCATATATTCAATGTCTTATATCAGATATTGGATGTATGATATACGAAATTGAATGTCTTACATCAAATATTGAATGTCTTATAGCAGATATTAAATGTCAGATAATCAAGGTCTGATATTAGATAATCAATTTTTAATCTCAGATATTCTACATCTAATGTTTGGTAATCAATATTTGATTATATGATTTTTAACTTTGAATATTTGATATACAAATTTAATTATCTGATAGAAAACTTTAAGACGACCCACCCGGAACTCAGGAGAGCTTTATATATTTCATATAAGCTTGGGGTAGGCTCGGAACCACCTGTGTGATGCAGGCCGAGACCTACTCGTTTTTCGGGGTTTTACTAGTGCAGGAAGTTTCGCCAGAAGCAAGCAAGATGAGATCGCTCTGCTTTGTAGACAAGGCTCGTTCCGTACTTTACTTACGAGCTCGTGTAGTACTCGCCTCTATCTCTAAAGGAGCTTTGGAGTCACCGTCGTGAGCAGTATAGCATGTGAAGGGGTCTCAAGCTTATAGGAGGTCACAACTCTCCGTCTTGAGTCTTTTCACGCCTTAGTATTTCCGCAAGGAAATTAAATTAGGGCGTTCCGAAAAATCGGCGAAAATTCAGTTTCACTTTTATCCCCCCGCCCCTTTCTCGTACTCCAAAAAGGCAGAGAAAGAGGGCAAGGGGCAGTCAACAAACTTGTTCCTTCGGTTCCCCCTTACGGGGTCAAGGGGGGAAGCAAAGGGGGGTCACATATCTGATTTCAAACTTTAAATATATGTTTTTAAATTTTGATTATCTGATATAAAATTTTCAATATATGATAGGAAACTTTAATTACCTTATTATCTAACAGGATTGGCTAATATTGTAATTTGAATAGCAGATATTATAATATCAATAGCTGGTATTATAATATCAATAGCTCATATCACTTTCCCATTCATCACCACCACCGCCTCTGTCGCCCCCACCTCCACTGTAGCCTCCACTTCGGCGACAACCACCACAACAATCTCATTTCAAAGCTTTGAAGATGATTGCAGAATTCTTCGTAGCCTCTTCAATATTTGATTATATGATTTTTAACTTTGAATATTTGATATACAAATTTAATTATCTGATAGAAAACTTTGAATATCTGATTTCAAACTTTAAATATATGTTTTTAAATTTTGATTATCTGATATAAAATTTTCAATATATGATAGGAAACTTTAATTACCTTATTATCTAACAGGATTGGCTAATATTGTAATTTGAATAGCAGATATTATAATATCTATAGCTGGTATTATAATATCAATAGCTCATATCACTTTCCCATTCATCACCACCACCGCCTCTGTCGCCCCCACCTCCACTGTAGCCTCCACTTCGGCGACAACCACCGCAACAATCTCATTTCAAAGCTTTGAAGATGATTGCAGAATTCTTCGTAGCCTCTTCAATGATGTTCTTCTTCGAGAAGTTGGCTTTGGCTTCGTCCAGCAAGTCGAACGCATTCGCTGAGGAGTTTTGAAGTTTGTGGTGGTGGTGCGGCCTGCGGCAGTGGTAGAGGAGGAGCCGAGGTGGTTGATGTAAGGAGAGAGAGTAGAGGAAGTCATGGATGGGAGGAGAGAGAAAGTGGAAGTTGATTAATGAATTGTTTTTCTCGAAATACTTTGTCTTCATTTGAATCGCCAATAATCTCTCTTCTTTGAAGCTCGGAATCTTCCCACCTTTTCTCTGTGCTATTCCTCTTCTGAGATTCGGTAACTCAATAATTTTGATGGTGGTTTCTCACCATTATCGAAGTGTTTAATGTCATGATAATCAATCACTGCATATAAAATTTGGTCTGATTACAAAAATTAGGGTTTTGAAAGGTGAAAAAGTTCATGAATTATGGGTGGGCCGTCTAAGCAAATATTTAGGTCAGACGGTCGGACCCAATACTTTCACTTACTTTTCTCATAATAATCTCAATTATGAATTATTGGAGAATACATAATTATAGAAAATGGTTTCTCAAAATGATATATAGTGACTTTAAATAACTAATCTAATAGGTCAAATAAAGATTAGTAAGGGGGCAAAATGAATGATATAATAGATTAAAATTGAACAGTATTTAATCGATTAAACAAATTTTCAATCACTTAAGATCGTTTCAAAAAGACACTTCTAGAATTGAGATAATTTTAACAAAATCAGATGTTCAAGTTAATATGAGAAGGCCAACTATAGATAAGATTATTCTTGTGATTTTGAGAAAACAAAATTAACCTAAAACATCTGTGTATGAAAGTAGCATTATATTCCCTTTACATGTCTTATTCCGCTTAGGTAAAAAAAAATACATGTCATATTCCTATCGAAGCCAAGGGGAATTTTGTAATTTAAATCTTAAGAGTAAGTGAGAAGTGATGTAAGGTATTAAGAAAAGGTGACATAATTCGGACCACTTTCAGCACTAGTATATCAGATCTTCCCGTCTCTATCCATGAATTCAAACCATTGTATTTTTGTTCCTTTGCTCCTGAACAAGGAAATTTTCAATTTTGCTCAAATTCTTACAAAATTGACCTGACTTGATCTTATACTCCCTGCTTATTTATTATTCCTGCTTTTGATTTTTGAGTGGGAAGCCATGATTTTACCTAGGAAGAGGAACAATAGACAAAGAAACTCGATTATCATGAATGTCCAAATCATCAACACAAAGGAATATCATTATATCAACCAGGGAGTATAAGATCATTTTACAAACAGCATAATTTCACAGCTGAAAATAATTGCTTAAAAAACACAATCTGGCTTAACAAACGAACAAAAGGAAATGTAAATTTACAAGTTACAAGAACGATAAAATAATCTAAATCCCATTTATTCTAATTGTATGTCTTTTTATACTCATATCTGTCATTTTTATTCAGTGCCATTATTAGTTAATTGTATGTAGGTTTAAACTCTCTTTTTTTGGTCTAAAACTGATTAATTAGCTAGGTCTCTTATTATGAAGTGGACAAAAAGTTTGAAACTAATTTCTTCCGACTTCATTTCAAGATTTCTAAACTAACTAAACTGGCTTCGAATCTTAAACGAGATTATTAGAACACTTCTCCTTGACTCCTTGACTCCTTGACTTTATCAACAAAGAGATAATAACAAGGGCATTCTTCAGATGCTTATTAAACCAAAATAGCGTTATGGAGACTTATAAAAATGTAACCATGTGGGTACCATGTAGATTTTCAGGGAGACACGGATACAACATACAACATCAAAAACATTGAAAAAAAAAGTCCAAGAGTCGGACGTTGAACAAAAGAGGGAAGATTGTCGTAACTAGGGGTGTTAACGAGCCGAACCGAGACCGAGCCTAGAGTTGCTTGGCTCAACTCATAACACTTTTACTCGAACTCGAGCCGAGTCTCGAGCTTTTTCGAGGTTAATTTTTCTAGTTCAATTTAATTTAAAACTCAACTTGAGTTAAAAAATTATATCACATATATTCCATAAATAGGTTTAGACTACTTACTCTGAGTTTTTCACAACTATTGTGCACGATTAAAGTATAACTTTTCATTTAATTACTATAATATGGAAAATTATATAACTAAAACATATTTCGAGCCTACTCATGAACTTTTCATATCAAACTTTGCTATGCTCGCTTTTAGAAAATTTTGAGTCGAGCTCGAATAGTTTGCGATCCAGGTAGGCTCATTAACACCCCTGATTGTAGCTAATAAAATTCCATTAGTGACACATGGATGATATTAGCCGTCAACAGCGCACAAGATTGTTCGCATAGGAAGAAACTAAGACACAAGCATGTATGTATTTTTTACATATCCGCTCCTTTTATTCTCCTGCTTTATAACCTCGTGATCTTAAAGCATTTGACACTAAAGAAGAAAAGGATAGGCCAACATAAAGATTTACATCTTAGGAGCATTAGATTCAGAAGTCAAGTTCATCGTGTTCCCCAAAGGACGGTGTTTCGTAGCAAGCAAGTATACAAACGCTTTTCGAGTTTCGAGACATCAGTTCAAGTTCGAACCTGTATGGATTATAACTTACAAGGTTTTGTAGTTATGTCCTTTATTGTGCTCAGTCACATCATCTCCTTACCTGGAGAACGCGTGTCAACTGCTAGAGAGGAAATAAAGAATATATGGTGGTAGGAAAGAGAATATAAAGATCCAAAATTGTAGATCAATCATTAGGGTAAAAAAAATAGTGGTAAAATCAATAATAGATCATACGTGAGATGGAAGAGGGAAGAAGTAATAAAATAATTGATGATCCCAAAATTTTGAATCATCCATTGAGTTTGCTCTTAGCTCAAATTCTTATCTTGAGAATCTCATCTAGCTACACTGGTAACAAAATTCTATCAACCAAGGGCCGTAATAAACTTGAATTGTTGGCAAAACCAAGTGCAAATTACCTTCAATTTAAAGGGCGAAAATGTGTAGCAACTTTCGTGAGTAGTTCAAGAGCACAACAAAGGAGACTAATAGCATTCCCAAGCAAGATTAAACAATAGCTAAATACAAGAGGGGCGAAGGAAAGAATTCTTCATCTATTGCTGAATTGTGTATGTACAAAACTGTCCCACAAGCATCCTTTATGCCTGTTGACTACTGGAGTTTTCTTGTACAAATCATGTACTCTTCTATAATTTTGTTTTTGAAAAAGAAAAAAAAAAAGAACTTTCCTGGTTGATATAAATAATTAAGCATTTGATCAAAATGCCCATGCACGTTTCAAAAAAAAATGCACAGCATCCCTAAAATGAAATTGCAGCAAGCTTATTACCAGTAGCGGCGTCTTTGAAGCCAGCATGTATTCTAATTGATTCAAGCCGCTAAATTCCATAAAGATGGTATGACGGAAGCTTTACCAACAAGATCAAAGCTCTCATATACTTGTCAATAGTTGGTGCTCAGAAAAGCAAGTCAATTCTTTTAAATCCGCCAGAAGATCGTGTTGGAATGATTGGAGAAGTTCAAATCAAAGCATACAGCCATACACCACTTTGTGCTGAAGCATTGGCATGTCATGCAGGAAACCTTCATACCCATATGACACGCGGAGCCATCGACGTTGGCTAAAAGCTGTTGATACTCACAATTACTTTCACGCCAAAAGATAATCAGGTATCCTTGAGCTATATGATCTTCTCACAAAGGTTTGTTCATATAACAGTTGCTGTCATATCAGTAGCAAGTATTTCTGACAGCACAAAGAGCAACAGCATCTTCAGGGCTTAACCAGTTATGTGCTCCACTTGATACCACAACATGGCTGCTTCTTCAGAATACCAGATTGCAAGAACTTCCAAGAATGTCTTCAAGAAATCCTTATCAATGTTTCAAGTGATTCGAGTATCTTAGTCCTTGCGATTAGAGAAATGCTTTGGTTTTTCTTCTTCTAAAACTGGCCCAGGCTTGGACTCTGTGTGCATATCAAATAACCTTGATCGTGGACCACCAGGGCGTATGCCCCTAGCACCAGAGGAGAACTTATTTGGAAAAGAATTATAAGGAGGTCCTTTGGTCATCAAAAAATCTTTGGGAAGAGAATCCATATCCGTGTAACAATTCCGAGCTTTTGCATCTGTAATTAAAGCTGCCCAGTCGTCAGACTGCATAAGAGCATTGGCATTCCCCATAACCTGTCAAGCAATAACAAAATCAGAACATATTGACCTGAAGGAACAAAATACTACACTTTACATGAATGAATAAAAATATTGACTAGCATAGACATCCTTTCATCATACCCAAAGCGCCCTTCGTGCTCGAGTAAGAGCAACATTCATACGACGGATATCAGCAACAAAACCGACCCCATGATTCGAGGCACGGACACAGGACATAATAATGACATCACGTTCCTGCCCCTGAAAAGCATCCACAGTATTTATGTACAGATCTCTTCCTTCATCAGTATTAAGGACATCATCAAACTCACGTTGCAGACATTTCAACTGCAGCTTATAAGGTGTTATTATACCCACGGTAACTTTACCCAATCCCAATGCTTTAGCAGTTTTATGTAGATGCTCATACAGACGGAGACAAAATTGAGCTTCGTGTATGTTCTGATAAGATACCGACCCACCTCTGTGCGACTCCCGACCATGCGTAATATCAAAGAAAAGGTATGGCTTAAGTAAAGGATCCTGGTAATATCTCTCATCAGGTAGGCTAGTAACACTTTCACTGTCTGTAAGCCGTCCCTGGTAAAAGTACCTTGAAGGGAAGTCACGGATTTGAGGATGCATTCTATACTGGACAGATAGCAGCATTGTGGGACAGCCCGCTTGCTGAAACCTCTCAAAGAGGCTTCGACTGTAGAACAATGTTCCAGCTGCCTTGCTAATGACTGTAGCAGGAAGCTGCTGAGGATCACCTACAAGAACACAACGGGCTGCACCAAGAGCAAGTGGAGGAAGGATGCCCACTTCACTGGCTTGAGCTGCCTCATCAATCACAACCATATCAAAGCCGTGAGTAAGACGTGAAAACAACTTGCGACCACTACTAGAGAGTGTAGTGAACACAACTTCAGCCTCATTAGCGAAACTTGTTTCTAGACTGGCACGAGCTTCCTCCAAATTAAAGTTGCTGCCAGGACGAAATTTTCCCTCTAATATGAGAAGACGAGACATTTCGACTAGGACTTTATCTCTTTCCTCAACTACTGCAGCAAGATTTTGAAGCAAAGCATCCCGATTCTGGTCCCGAGCCATAAGAACATCAGGATCTACTCCAACAGAACCTTGGGAACGACCAGCAGCTGCAGCACTATTCAGTTGCACCTGAAGTGAAGTCATCTGACGAGACAAATGAGCTTCACGGCCTCTCAGCTGTTGCAACCACCCAAAAATTTCCTCACGAGTTTTGAGCAAAAGCTGCTCAGTTCTACGCTCGACGGAGACAGCTTGTGCTGCTCGTGACTGTGTATCAACACCAACACGTGCTACATCTGGCCTATAAACTTTCATCTCTCCATCAATGAATCCACGATCAAGCACACGTGAAAGCAACTCATCTGTAGCAGCATTAGATGGAGCACATACGAGCATTCTAGGTTTTGGACATAGTTTTGGTAGAGTGCGAAATAGGTTCTCATCCATGCTTCGGAGGACTTCGTCAATGGATCCCGAAGAAGTAGCATCAGCATTTCTGTCACTATTTTGCTTATAGCTTTCAGGTGCCAATTTTTTCAGCAATGCTGTATAGTAATGTTGATACTGAACCAGATGAATCACATTTAGCATTCCCCATACTGTATGTGTCTTTCCAGTTCCAGGAGGACCTTGAACTAAAGTAAACGGCCATGGGTCTTGTCTTTTGGTCACCCCATTATTACTAGTACCAGCTGCTGTGTGCATTGCTGCCCACTGGATTGCTGACAGCTGAGGACTATTAAATGTCCTATGGAGATGATCAATAAAATTTGGAGTGAAGCACTCAGGAATAGCTGGAGTCTGCTCTTCGTATTTGGGGAACTGTTCTGCGCTTGGTTTGAGGATTGCATTTTGCATCTGTAATTTACGATTCTCAGATTTTATTAACAATAACATTAGAAAATTAATTGATCAAACATTTCTTTTTCATATAACAAACAGTTAACAATGTGTTTAGTTAGACGCTATGAAGGAAAAGGGAGGGGGGAGGGAAGTGAGGTGAGAAGAGGAAAGAAATGAGCTTCCATTCTCTTTCAAATCTTTCTAGTAGTAAAAGAATTTCGGTTAACTATAAGAAGGAAAATAGACCCCTCCATTTTCTTCCCTTCCCTTTCTATTTCCAGATAGGGAATATAAATCCCGTATTCTCCCTCTACTCCCTTTCCCTCTAAATTGTTCCATCCAAACACACTAAACTAGAAATTACCTGTATGTTTAGCCGACGAAAGGCATGCAGTGCAACGTACTCACGTTGTATTGTTGCAAGAGAGCCAAGCACACTTAAGAACCAGATGCTTCTAGGCTGAAGCTTCTTCACTATATGATCATTATCAGCAGTGCTGTACAGAAAAAGGATAAAATTTAAGACTGCAAAAAAGCAATCAGTGGAACAATAGCAAAAAGTACAGAACATGAAACAAGAGTGAAAGAGATATATGATCTTTTAGCTGACCTATTTGGATCATACGAATCCCCAACAAAAAAATGAAGTATTGCCCCCTGAGGATCACGAACGTCGAGAGGGGTGTGTCTTCTGACAGTACCAACAGTACGTGCACAGCCTTCAGGTTCTTCATACTCTTCAACAGATGAATTACTATTTCTCCTTGATCTGACTGCTCCAGAGAACAAAAAAGAATATCAACGACATATCTGCTGATAGAGTAAAAAACTCACCTCAAATAAGAGATATATAACAAACCTGAACCAGGCCTTGGAGAGGAAAGAACTGCAACATCACCCTCCTTAAAAGTCCACTTAGTCTCGTTTGCAGGTAAAACTATCACATCATACCATCCTAGCTCCCAAAATAACCATTAAAAGTCAAGCAACGAATGCAATATACACAGCAAGATCTAATGATAGAAATTATGTCTTAACAATTAGACAACACTTAGTTTTAAAAGGCACAAGGCGTAAGGCAAAGGCACGCGCACCCTGTAGGCGAGGCGTACCTTTACATTTTTTTAAGAAAGTATTTTTATGTTGAAGTTTCAGTTGAAAAAGCCCCAAAATTGAGTATAAATATAAAGGCATGAGGATGTTGAAGAAAATACAACTGATTAAAAGAGAAAAAGATTGAAAAACAGTAGGAGAGATGAAAGACAGCTAAAAAATTAAATGACATCTGAAAAGTAAATGACAACTCAACATTGGAAGGGTAAAAGCAAAGGCCAGACTTGCTTTGCCTCAACAGAGGGCTGGGCAAAGGGTAAGTAAAAAGTTATTAACACGTGATATTTTTTTCTCACCAGCCCCTAGCCCCTAGGGAGGGAGCATGAGAGAGGTTAAAGAAAACACAACATCGAACAAAGAGAGAGAAGCAAGAATACTCGACAGATCTGAGGAAAAAAAACACGGTGATGGCCACCAGAGCTGGGAATGCCGGCATCGTCCACTTGTCTAGACAATTCAGAATCTGTGTCATAATACATGTGGTTGACGACATCCAATTTTGACTGATGTCCAATTTTGACTGAATCGCAAATTAGGGTTTTCTCTTAGGGCTTTTTATTTAGGGTCCAGATTATAGCAAAAACATGTAATTACTTCACAGATTTGTGACGAATGAGAATATTAAAGCTGCATGAGACCTAATTCGTGAAAATTTGGTCAGGTTTCTGTTTTTTTATCAGATTTCCCCTCTTTCTCTCGTGTTTCTACATAAAGTGGCCAAGGAGTTGAGCCTGGTGCCTCACCGGAGGCGGCCTGAGGCGCCGCCTTGAAGAGCCTGCCGTAGGTCGCTGCGCCGGACTTCTGAGATGCGTTTCCTTAGCGCCTGGACTCGCCCTGCGCCTAGGCACGCCTTGGGCACGCTTTTTAAAACTAAGAGACAACATATTATCATATACATGCCTTGCATAAACTTTAAAAAATGTGAAACAACAAAACAGCCCATCTTAGATGGTCTTACGTATTGGTATCCCCTAAGTGTGTGGCAACATTGGACATTACTTATACAACGGACGCCGTCCAAGAAAGAGGGTACGGAGATATGATTTGTCTATGAGTAGTAGGTTATTTCTACATCCGTGATGTAGAAAATCTCTCTCCCCCTCCCTCCCCCTCCCTCCAGTGGATCGCGGATCGGAGAAAGTTGACCATTAAGAATGAGGATTGGGTGTGCATTGGCCACGGCTACTTGGGTAGAGACCACTGAACATCATTTTGGCAGACCGAGGCTATAATCTGGGCTTAGGGGCTCTGTTTGATTACTTTTCCAGGCCGGAATCCAGAAATTGAAGTCATAAAAAGAGATCTTTCTCTTCACACCTCCCTCCCACCCCCTCTCTCTCTCTCTCCCTCCCCCTCTCTCTCTCCCCCATCCGGAAAATTAGCAAGTCCCAGGTACAGCAGGAACCAAAATTTCAGCAACCACTGCTGCTGTAGTTATTGTAGTTAAGTGGCACCACTTCAGGATTTGAGCAAGAATGGGAAAAAAGGCGAATTGGTACATGCAAGTGCAAATTTGTAAAAGGGACAAAAAAGGGGTATTCAGCACTTCTCTCTAGTCTCAGGCTTAAGTGCTAATGTTCATAAAAGCGATGTGTATATCTCTGGAGTTCATCTGCGGAACAGCAGATCTAGATGTCATATGGACAAGGGTGAGCACCCTTTTAGATATCTTGATGTGCCTCTCTTCTGAAAAATTGTCTTCCATGCAGAGTAAGCCTTTGGTTGAGAAGGTCACCAAAAGAATTAGATCTTGGATAGCTAGATTTCTTCCCTATGCTGGGAGAGTTCAGATGATCAAAAAGTATCCTTTTTGGTGTGCAAGCATAGTGGAGTCAATTATTCATTCTCCGTAGGAAATTGATTAGGAAAATTGAAGCTTGCTGCAGATTGCAGAGAATATTTGTGGGCATGCTCAAATCAGGGAAAGCTTCTATAGCCAAGGAAACTGTTTGCTTGCCCAAAGCTGCTGGTGGTTTAAACATCAAGAATTAGGTGTTCGGAATAATGCTGCTGGTTGTAAATTACTCTGGGCTCTAACTCATAAGAGAGATAAATTATGGGTTAGATGGGTCCATCGGAATTTGTGGACAAGGAAGGTCAAAACTGGTGTCTTGCTTTGTCAAAAAATATTTCACCAGTAAGCAGACATGGAGAATGGACTAGGTTCTGTTATCATAGTGATTATTCAATTAAAAAGGCATACAATGTGCTCTCTCGTGTGCAGGAGAAAGTTCCATGGAGGAAGCTAAGTTGTAATACTAAAGCTACCTCTGCAAGCAAATTTATTACAACCACAGGTAGGTTCATCAAGTGGAAAGTTCAATCTAATACTAATTGCTGCCTCCGTCAGCAGACTGAGGTAACAGTTTAGCACTTGTTCTTTTTGGGAGCAGGAAAATGGATCTTGCCAGAAGAATGTTTTTTTTTTTGATAAATGAATCTTGCCAGAAGAATGTTAAGGCACAAGTCAGGTAGGAGTACTGTTTATGGAGCTCTATTGTGTGAAACTGTGAATGCAATTGGGGGTCAGAGAAATTCTATTATTTTACAGGACTATGCTGAGCTCACAAGCTGTGCATTAAAAATCTTGTATAGAGTTGGCTGTAAACTTCCTACGGTACTTAGTTCTCTTTGTCACTAAGCTCTCCAAGTGAAGAGTTATTGGTCATAAAATTTCTTCTACTTGCCAAAAATAAAAAGCCTTTTAAGTAGCTAAATCCCTTTTACCAGGAACCAAAAGGATTTATTGTATTAAAAACAACTAATGAAACCTTGGAATAAGCTCAAAAAAAAACATATTATAAATAATTTCCATTTTGAATTAATAATATTAGAGATAAATAATTTAAATAGGGTTGCATTTACTATTTAATTTTAAAAAACACAGCAGACTGCATTTTTGTACCCATTCTCATGCTCCAAATAAGGTGACACTAAATCAGACCACCAGCTAAAACAGCTAACAGCATTACCTAATACCTATTGCATCAAGATGTATAAACTTGCTTAGCTAACTATTGAACCATTCCCGTCAAAAAAAAAAAATATTGAACCATACATAGAAAAGAAACATAATTGTTACCTCTTTCTCGTCTTTCAACAGATTTCACACGGACCATCACATGTGCATCTCTTGAAGATGTTTCAGTTAACTCCTCCCATGTGCTGTATAGCTGTGCCCGACATTCCTCAAAAAGCAGGGGCTCAAAAACTCTGATATATTCTTCTACAGATTCAAACCGACCAGGGACGCTTTGAAGCTCAGATTCCTCTGCCAAACGGTAAAAAGGGAAATTAAGAAAAAAGATCACAGTCAAGAATGAAAGCAATAAATTCAGGCGTAGAACAAGAAAGAAGCCTTTACTACATGAATTAAGCAACTGATGGTTAATACAAATATGTCCAGGAGTAACTTTATAGAAAGTGCATGAGTGCAAGGTGATGCATGCTCTTATTCTTGGCTACTATGTTCCAGCCAGGAAATTGCACTTCCTCTTCCATGTCCAATCAAATAATATGAACAGTATCTAAATCTAAATTGTAAGGGAAAATAGACCTAGGTAGAATCATCACATGATTGCTTGGGATCCTAAAATCTCTGGAATTAGCATTGAAATTTTTTCTACCAGACAATGTAATCTCCTTCACAAGATGAATGGAATAGAAAAGACACAGGGCAATAAATGAATCTCATAAGTTTTCTCCAAATGTCAAAGAACAATGGAATGCACATTTAAATTTTCATTCATTTGTATACTAAATTCTTCATTCCATCGCCGTTATTGTTCTAGAAAAAAAAACCATTAGCAAAGAAAAA
Source organism: Beta corolliflora (assembly GCA_947648045.1). Classification (NCBI taxonomy): domain Eukaryota; kingdom Viridiplantae; phylum Streptophyta; class Magnoliopsida; order Caryophyllales; family Amaranthaceae; genus Beta; species Beta corolliflora. Next base: position 1,307,340 of record CANSZD010002917.1, on the reverse strand, counting down.
TAATTATAACAAAATTTGAGCAATTTAAAACTTCCACTTCATTTAACCTTACAAGATTTGCGTGTATCATTTACCACTAAAGAGTAACGAGTAAAAAAGATAAGAATATAATACAAAGGGGAAAAAAATCCAGCAAGATACACAGACACACTATTACAAATATACTAAATAAATAAGTATACCTGGATTATGCCAAAACTTATCACTAGTCACCTCTCGCAACAGACGCTCCACTGACGTATCTTGATATTGGTGATTGGTCACAAGTTGCCGCTTAGGAGGATTTTTCTTATTTACTAGCTTTAGATCAATCGAGCCATGACTACTTGAAGCTAGCTTCCTTGATTGGGTCTGTGGATCCTTGAACTGCCTCGGATCGTTAGGCTGTTTCCATGAACTATGTCTACTGTTTCCCTCCGCTGAGAGATCATTAGAACTATTTAATCTTCTAGGCCTAGCTAGAAGCCCTGCATTAATATCACTGTTGGATTCAGATTTACGCTCAATAGGTTCCGTGGAACTACGATCATCATTGCATGACAAATCAACCTGATTCTGATCCTTGATAGCCTGCTCATTCTGCTTTTCTCCATTACGCTCTCCAGATAACCGCATATTTCGGGTTCCCTTGACCATACGAGTGCTGCTAGGTGTTGGAACATTCTGCCTTCTAGGGGTTGAAGACTTTACTGCACCAGCTTGCTTAGCATCTTCTATATTGAGAAACATTGTCTTCCGGCTCCGCTTTTTTCCGAGCATTGCTTCTTTGTGCTCATCAAGCTTGTGTTTACCAAGACTATTAGCAGACTTCAAAGCATGGATCGCTTCAACTCCTTTGACTTCCTTTTGTTTAGGGACTGACTCTGAGTCTTCCTGAAAATCCATGGAAGAGTTACATTCGACATTTCCATTCAAATTCTGGCTGGTGCCACCTGTGATATCATTTGGCAAAGTATCTGATCTAGCTGAAGAATAATCATGTTGAAGTTTCCTAGGATCAGCAGGACTAGAATCACGAGAAATTCTCTTCAAGGACATCCCAGTAGAACTATTTGCTGCTACACCAACAGATCCTTGCTCATTTAAGTCTTTGATGCCACTGGCTAATTTTTCCTCCACCCTTTGGCATACATGGTGCTCAGAACATTCCCCATCAGACCATTCTCCTTCTTCTTTTTCGATACCCTGAGCATACATAGTACCTGAATTCAACAACGCCACCTCTTTCCTAACACTACTCTCACCTACTTCAGGCAATGGGGCAGTATCAGAATCCATATATCTTGCCCTTATCTGATCATCGATCCTATTTCTGACAAAAGGTTGAAAACCAGAAACCGAAGAAGCATGAGAAAAGGCATTGTTATTTCCAATGTTGGTTGGAGCAACCGATGAAACAAGAAGATCAGATGTACAGGAAATCAGAGAGGGGAGAACTTTTTGAGGCTGGACACCAGATGAACCATCAATATCGTCATCATCCTCCATGGGGGTTTCATTAAGATCAAAGAATGGCCTCCCACGGGATCCCATTTCTCACATAAATTCATAAACCTGCAGCATAATTTAAAATAAGATTTTCAGTTCTTTTCAACTATACTAACTTATCGAATATCCTAATTATAGAGGTGAAAATGACTTGGAAAAATAAGCTGAGTATACAAGTCATTTTGACATAGAAGCCATTCTGTGAAAGAAGCTTAATCAAAGCAAATCAACAGCCCATATAAGATAGCCAATTCATATATCTCTATTATACAAAGGAAGAGGAGAGGACCTGGTGTCCACCCTAAATTACTAATATACCCTCTAAGGAAAAACACTTTAAGGCACTATACAGAGATGTAGCTTACTAGTGAGCAAGGCAGTCCAAGGTAGAAACTTTGTGTTTGTGATAATGCAATAGATAGATATATTAAGAAGAAGAGACAAGGAGGTCTAAGTACCGACACGAAGTGAATAATTTTGTAAAATTGAGAAACGTCCAGCCGTCCTGTATCACTCAAAAACTAATACTTGACTACAGCTATACAAAAGTCTCAAAAGACCTTCCTGATTTCACTTTGCTCCACTATCCACTATATCTTTTTTGATGTCCCCCTCCCACATAGATACCACTTCATAATAATTGGGGTACATGCATGCCCCAAAGGCTAAAACTCACTCTATTTACTCAGAACATGCAAAAATAGGGTCAATAAGAAGAGATATAGGTTCCGACTACCGAATATATGAGATTTATACTTATGACTATTTGGCAAGGCATCCATCTAGTTGACATGAGAAGGTAGCCTTGCTCTAAGAGAGATAGACAAGGACACACTTCAAAAAGTTAAGGAGCACAAATTAAAAGTTACTCGCACAAGCTTCTCAGAATTTAAACTACCTCATATTAAAAAAAAAATGTTTCCATGCTATATACATTTCTATTGGTACAAGCATGTCCTCTTCTGACAATTTACAATTTCAGTTATTTCCTGCTAGCTTTCCCAAAGAACACCTTCAATACCTTGAAATCTTGTAACAAGCTATATTTCAACTTTCAGCTACTTCATCCTTTTATTATTAACTATCCTTCAAATGTTTCCCAAATAGAGTCTCATTCTTTCTCAATTTCAGAGACTACGAACTCCTAATCTATCATTACACAACATCAAAAGGAGGTTAAAGATCCTTTCAAATCTCAGGCAGTAAATAATAAAACCTATTTTTAATATAATCTTAACCAATTTTTCATAAACTTTCTAAGCAGGGGAAAGGGGGAGGAGGGTGTCTGACGCCAGGTGATGGGGAAACCAGAGAGAGAATAAGAAAGACCATTACAATGCCATCACGGACCCAAATGTGCACCCCAACAATGAGCCACCAACCATGATGCATGGATAGCTATAGTAATTAATAGTCAATCGGGGTGTTCATGTCGGGTTTTGTTATCCGGGAACAATATTATTATTATTTTAAGTCAAATCACATTTGATTCATATCATTATGATATCGAGTCAAATCAAGAGTATTTATTCTTTCATATCTCAGCATCTATGTTATTCGGAGACGGCAAAATCCCCGGCATACCGAAGTCGGTACGACCCGATATGGATCCGGACATGAATTACATACCGGATCCTTCAATTTGCACTCGGATATGGCTAAATCTGGGAGGAGGGAAACCAGTAAAGAGAGAGAGGACAGGTTACCTAATCTGCCTCATGCACCATCGGAAATGGTCGGAAAGTCGCCTGAGAAAGTCATAGAGATGAGTGGTAGACTGGTTGAGAGAGGACATAAGAGTCGGGGTAAGGAGAGAGAAAATTACAGGGTTGGGCTTTGTTTTACTTCACGTGACTTTCTTTTTCTCTCTCAAGTACTGACACCTGCATTTGTTTCTTTTTTTCCATGCTCTCTGCTTCATCCCACAATAGGGCTTGTTAAATGGTATATGGGCTTTTGACCACAATAGTTATGTGGGCTCTTTTTTGGGAAAATATGCTTTTCAATTTGAGTTTATTCTCATCTATTCTCTAAACAAATGCTAATTTCCCTATGGGAAAAGATTATTTTTAAGAAAACTGTAAGAAAATATTTTTCTTGGGAATTTCTTTATCGTACCCGTACCCATGCCCAAAGTTAGGACGGCGTCCCCATGCACAGAATTTTCAGAAATGACATACCAGATGCTCGAATCCATACTCGTATCGGATACTCATACCCATGTCCATGTAACATAGCTTAGCATCAAGTTCAATTTTATTCAAGTCATCTACTATGTATGTTAAGTTGGTCCTATAAATTTAGGGTCAGATCTAATTGGGTATTAGGTTCATTTAAATCAAGTTGACTCAAGTTAGGTTAGCTCGAATTTCAGACGAGTGTAGGCTGGGCAACTTCCAAATTCTGGTTTGTGTGTTTTGTTACCATATCTTGTACTTTCTTTTTAAGAGGTTAATATTAATCCTAACATTTGTGATAATGGTCATCTTCTTACACTATCTAAAAATCACATGTTTTGATTCACTCTTATTTTCCACACTTGTCTCCCTAATTTACCTTATCATCTCTCCACACCCCCATCATATCTTCTTTTGAAAAGCAACATAAGCTCACTGCAGTGGTTGATAGAACTTCTTTCAAATTATTATTTCATGCTAAACATTAATTATAGGTTTACTATTCAAGTATACATACAGCATCCGCATCCTTCAAGGGGTCTCTACCATTGTTTCTCTCTTTCAGATTCCCAAACCTTGCCAAAGTTAGTTGGACGAGAAAATTCAACCCATGAGGATGGATAAAGAGGGAAATGTAGTGGTCTATAGTTAAAGATATTGAAGTTCACGACTCAAGGAAATGGTAATCCTGAAACCTCGGATATCTTGAAACCCAAACCTGCACCACATCTGACACCGGAAAAACCTCAATCTCACATTAATCCAACCCATTATTGACATGATTTCTAACCTGAGAAACTCCACAAGCCGATGAAATCCAACTTCATCCAATAAAAAACCTGAAACTTGACTCAACCCAACAAGTGATAAAAGCATAACCAATACCTAGTTGATGAGTCTTAATCACTACAGTGAGAAAAAAAAAATCAACCATCATATGTTTTCTACTAAAACTTAAATGAATAGCCACTAAGGAGAAAATGATGACTGTGAAAGAAAACAAAAGTATATGTCCCAACAATATGCAACAAATAACGAAGACCTCAATGACTCAACTTTCACTTATTATTTTAGGACTGCCAAGATAAACCAGAAATTCGTGAGATGTTTAGCTCAGAGTCAAGAGAACAGATGATGAACCCATTGCTGATCTAAGCTGGTGTTCCAAGTGATCTTTTCTTTTCCCAAGAGAGGTTTAAGTCACTAAAAACATTCAGTCAATACCATATCTGATCAACATAAACTGCACAATCACATTATGGATAGCGTCATAGCAATTGCATGGCCAATCATTGTGGGTGTTACACCCTATTGACGTTGCACAAAAGTGGTGTTTTTCGTCCAGCTAACACAAAGCTCAATGTATGGAACCCTAAATTTTTAGCTGAACTGAAAAAGGTTATAATAGCTTCTTTATGATCTAAAGGGACCCTGTTGACATTGCACAAAAGCTATGCTTTTCAGTCAGCTAGCACTGAAAAGGGCGCTCCTATCATTTTGAACACGTAAAATAAAACAATATTGTTGAATGTTACATTTCTTGACGCATTTTCTGATCCCAAAAAACAGACGAAAGCAAGCGTTAGAATTCAAGCTGATGTTATTTATTTGACTTATTATACCTGAGTAGGAAACCAGAAAACACAGACGTAGAATATTTGCGAATGCAGGAAGGGGTTTTGCGTTAAAATTGAGTAGTGCATGTCAGAGGAGGATAAGGTATCTCAAAAGAGAGGCAATAGCAAACAACTCAACTAACAGAGCCATCCCTAATCTGACAACAAATTTTATTTCAAACTCTTTGTAACAACATAGCCAAGTGAGCGTCATTTTGGTGAAAAGTAATTGACATAACAGTTGATCAGATTAATCGTGTTGATCAGGACTTAAAAGTTCCCGCTTTTAGGTATAAGGCAGTTCGAAAATAATATAGGACTATTCTGAACTTGAACTGCTATGGATCCCCAGTCACCTCCTTGGTGGCACCAAAATTCGAAAAGAGTTAAAACAATCTCTCGTTAAAAACCACATAACCAAGAAACGAGTAGAACTACACAAAATCTCTAAAATCATAAAAAAAAACCTCTACCTTTGTTTGGCTAGTGATTTAAACAGGATGTCAAAGAACCTTACCAATATCTATTAAACACTTGTTGAGAAACCAAAAACCTTAAAAAAAAAAACTAATATCGAATATAATCTAAAAACCTGAAGCTCATGATAAGATTGGTCTAGATAGTGGCGGATCCAAAAAATTTAACTAAGTGTTAGCACCAACCAATTCACACAAGACCAGATGAAATATATTCAACATATCATATAATATCAAATCACAACCATCATAAATCGGCAATTTGACTAGTGGCATCATTCTTTTATGCATTGCTTTTTAGAAAAATTCCTTTCTTTAATCCGCTTCATTCTAAAAAAGTTAAGATATATCATATTCATCTTAAAATCACTTTCCTATAACATCAATTCCACAACAATGATTTCATGAATTGATCCAACATCAATCCTTCCGACATCAATATGTAACAATTCCAATAACTCAAACCAAATTATCAAGTAAAATAGGAGTATAAATTTACTACATGAAAACATGAAACAAAATTAAGCAATTGATATAAATACGCATAAACTCATCTATAAACTATGGACAAAAAAAAATTCAACATATTCAGCAATATAATTCCAATTGAGTATAAACTCCAAATTCTAATTCTAGTTCATCAAGAATCACAACAAATATATCAAAAATTAATAAAAAAAAACTGAAAAATTTTGCAACGGCGAAACGAGAATCGATGAACTGACCTATGGTCCGCTGCTACTGCTGCCGAATCCACGACCGTTGATAATCGAAGTTTACGCTGATCTTACGCGTTTTCAAGTGAGCGTGTGTTGCTGAGTCAAGATTTGGCGAGTGAGATTGGGCGAGTCACGAGTTGATGACTCGTCTCGTCGATTGAGGAGAGAGAAAGTGAGTGAAGTAGAAGATTACTGAGAATTGATATGAATGGAAAGTGAGAATGGAGGAATACAAGTGTAGATCTGAGGAAGAAGAAGAAAGGGGTTTTTGTAGGTTCCTGAAATTGGCTGGGGGAGATTCAGAGAGTGATGAGAGAGAAAGGCGAAGGAGGAGAGAGACTCGGGAAGTTGGGATGGCACGCGGGGGGGTAGGGTTTTTTTGTCAAAACCAATTTGGACTAGACTTTTTTAAAATTATTATGAAATCTCTTGGAGTATTTAGGAAAATTTTTAAATTAAATACTTCATCCGTTTCAATTTAATTGTGACACTTTATATGGGTTGTTTGTACTCTTTTAATCCTTTATGATTAATGATATCATCTCTCCCATATTCTTCAAAAAAAAAAAATAGTCGTGACACTTTTAAAATCACGGAATCCTAGGCAATTTAGGAGAGAGATAGAGAAAGAAAACAAAAGGGTCCCATGTGATAGGAGAGAGATAGGGAGAAAAATTACCCAAAATGAAAGTGTAACAACTAATTTGAAACTTCCTAAAATGGAAAGTGTCACAACTAAATTGAAACGGAGGAAGTAGGTCAATTTGTGAATGTAAAGTCTTTTAGGAAAAATATATTCATAACCTTTTTGTATTTTTAAATTTCATTCTTGCGGAAAACAAAATTATGGATATACAAAAATCGAAAAATGTTTAGATTTTATATCTTTTTTCTGTTAGCTTACTAAGTTGACGGGTCTAATATATAAGTATGACTGTTTTAAGTTTTTTTGTAAAAACTACTTTCTCCATCTCCAAATACATGCAATATGTTGACTTTCACACATGTCAATCCACTAGCTTAATTGTTAATATTTTTAATATCGATTAGTAAAACTTAAAGTTAAGATTGATAAGTTGAAAATACATTTTGAAACTAATCCAATAATATGTTATGTGATAGCATTGGTACTTATATATTAGCTTTGAAATACGGTCAAAGTTAGTACTTGAAGAGAATAAAATTTCCAATGTTTCATGTATTTTAGAAATGGGGATAGTGTATTATACTCCCTCTGCACCTTGTTATTATTCAAAAATATGAAAGTTACATCAAGAATATGAACAATATAAATATAAAAACTTACTACCCAATTAAAGTGTCGAATAAGCTTAAAAATTACATTGCATTACTTCTTGAAGACCAACTTGAACCATTTTGTTACCAACTTGAAGAAATCATATAACAATCATTGATTAAAAAGAAACAAGAAAGAAAAACAGAATTAAATTGAAATTAATAAAAAGAAAATCAGGTAATCATTGGGAAAAAAGAGTAATAATACAAATGTAAAATAAAAAAAGAAAAGAAAAGAAACAAGATAAGCTAAGAAAACATGAGAAGATGCAGCACATATTTTTAGATTTTGCGATCTAGCAATACAAACAAGGAGACATCCATTCACAAACTAATGGTCACACTCCACTTGTAGAGTGGGTCTTGTCTTATATCCAGCTATTTCAAAGCCATGATGGAAAAGATAGTCCTCGTTGTGTTTACTTCATTAGCACACTTTGGAGTTTGTGGGTTTCTCAGATCAGACCTTTTGAGGAGAAACTGGGACTCGGGCCTCTATTAGCGGCCTTATCAGTTTAATCTGCTGCAACATGCTTCACTTTATAACCCGACTACCTTGTGGGGCCGACCCTTCCCCCTTCCTAAGGTCGGAGGGCAGACACCTCCAGGATTTTTCCGGACAATTCTGGTCGACAATAAGTCTGGAAGCCCATGTGTCTTACCACAAACAAGGTTTCTATTAGTTGATAGCTCGTGGCACAAACCCTCATTCAGAACTGGGATGGGGCGGGTCCTGGAGCAACAAAATCAAGATGATTCCCTACTGTTAGGAGGCGCTACTTATGGGACGACAACCTCAGCTCACTATGCAGAGGCGTTGGCATGCCTACGGGCTGTAGTGGGACGTGCAAGCTCATATAGAGCATGTAACCGTTCTAATAGATTCTCACAACATGGTCTCAATGTTACATGATGAGCGCTTGGTGGACCGAAGCATAATGTGGACAGTTCAAGCGATCAGGAAACAAGCAGATTCCTTCAGGTGGTGCAACGTTCATAAGGTGCACAAGAGTTCAGCCAACACACCTACAAGCTACCCGAGATGTGGTAGCTTTAATGTCCTTCGCTAAATTGTCTTGATATCTTTAAGCATTTGTCAAAAAAAATGGAGAAAACGCTACATAGAGTGGGATGAGAGTGGAAAGGGTGGTTGGGGCCTAGGTGCACAAAAGAGTCCGGCGGGATTGGCTGGTGTGGGGCAGTAAGAGATTGAGCTGGCAATTATCCATGAGTGAGTGGATTATCCATCCACCCGCCCCAGATAAATTGGTGAAAATCCGCAATGAGGTGGGTGACGGACGGGTGGCGAGTGGAGTGGGTGGCGGGATGGGTCGAAGATGGGTTATATATATATATATATATATATATATATATATATATATATATATATATATATATATATATATATATATATATATATATATATTTAGGCTCATGTGAGAATACCATGGTTATATGAGAAGCTTTACTTATGTGAGAACTAATCTTACCCTTGATATTATTAGATCTAAGGGCTATTGTTTTGCCACGTTTTTTTAACTCCCTCAAAACTTTTAAGCCTTCTAATGTCTTATTCATTCCTCTTTATCTCTCTTCGACCCTAACTTCAGCTGGCCTTACTACTCCTCAACTATGGTTTCGTGATTTTGGATTGAAATCAATTACAAGCAGCAATTTCATCTTCCAATTTCTGTATATTATCTACTCTTGCTTCCGATTATATCATATATGGTTCGTGATTTTGGATGAAATCAGCACGGTCGTGATTTGATTTCATTTTCTGATTTCTGGATTTTGTCTGCTCTTGCTCTTCAATTTCGTCTTTAAATTTCGGTATCTTAATTACATCTTCAACTTCATTTGAGGTCTCAAGGAGAAAGCAGAGGTTAGGTTTTCTTAATTTGTTTTGAGATATTAATAATCTTATTATGTTAAATTTACTGAAAATCAAAGTGGAATTTTGGTATTAGTTGTGATGAATTTGACGATTTGTGTTTGCTTGTATATCAATATTAATCATTGATGAATGTTGTGTGTTTTCCATTAGTTTTTTTCTTACTTTCATTAAGTCAAAAAGTTTGGTAGTTAGATATTTAGTTAACATTTCCATAATATTCCTATTATTTCGTATTTAACTTCGATTTTGGTATTATTTTTTGGATTTTGGTATCATTAGATGTAAGCTAGTGAAATTGTTCAACAAGAAAACTTTGAATTTTCATACTGTGGCTTGAGAATTTTGCGAAGCAATACTTTTCATCATAGAAAACAGTAAAACTCTTGCTTGGAGTGTATATCAGTGGGAGCTGAGCTGATATTGTATTTTTGACTTGTTAACTACTTAACTTGTTCATGCCTGCTTCCTGTTGCTATTTTTTCGTATTTAACACTGTAAAAATGAAAAGCAAAATAACAAATCAGGAAATGATTAGTTTCTGCATGTCATAGCAACATATATATGCCTCACTTCTTAAGTGGAACCCCAGTAAAAACATTAGGAGCAAGTGATGGGATAATTTTTTTTGTCTTTCTTTGTGTGTGCACAAGTGATGGGATAGAAATCAAGCTTCTTGTAAAAAAATCATAATACTTCGAGTTTATAAGAAGAGTCATGCATGGAATCACAAGCTAGAATGTATTTCTCACTCACAGACCATGCATTGCCCTGTATATGCCTAGTAATTGGAGAGACGTACATGAAGTATTTGTATGAGATTTAATGTACCTGTAGTGTGCCGGTGATGTACATGTAGTATATTTCTGGTGCACTTTCTATTTCACTAGTTGTATATTGGTTATAAGTTGATATAATTTGTTTATATGATTTTTGTTCTTTCACCAGGTTTGATTTTGTATATCCTATTTCTATGGAGGAAGTTAAAGGCAAAAAATATGTTTGTAAGTTTGGAAATCGTATGTCTCCATCTGGACTTCACTTTATGATTGAAAGGATGAGTTCCGAACAAAGACAAGCTGTAAAAGATATCGGGTTTGGTGTTTTTCTTGAGTTTTGGCTTATTGAGAACTTTGATCCATATAGTCGTACATTATATGTACGAGATAGGAAGATCACGATTGATCGAGAAGATGTCCAAGTGACTCTTGGACTTCCTATGCGTTCAAACGTTGTTAAGGAAGCAATGAAGGATGATGACAACGAAGATTTTAGTATTCTTTTGGGATAATGGAGGAGTATATGGGGTTTGGAGAATGAAGGCCCTAAAACTACAAAAATGCGAGAGAGGATTTTTATTTGGGGGCCGGAGATGATTTTAAGAGAAGTTTTGTAGTTTTTGTTTTTTCCTCCTATTTGCATGGGCATAAGAATCAATTTTGCAATTACAAGATTTTATTTTCACTCATGCACACAAGTGAAATAAATCAGATGGATTGGTGTCAATATACAATTGATTGTTTAATCGATGCAATTCTGATTCGGAAGAAAAATCCATGTGGTTTTTTCAAGGGATCTCTATTATTTCTCACGGTAATGACACTTTGATATACCCTATTGTATAAATTATATAATACACTTTTAGATCATGCTTTTCAAGGGATCATGTTGATATATGCTTGCTTCATTCTTTGTTCCCAAGAAGGTGTATATATATATTTGAGATAAGCGGTATTGGTGATGTATATGTAGTAGAAATATGATGTACATATTGTAGAAATTTGATGTACGTGGTGTTTTGTGATATGATGGATATATATTATTTCTCTGTTTTTATCATTACTAATTCATTTTTATTGTTCAATAGTTATTCTACTTGGATAGGGTGGAATTTATAGGATCGCAAGTTGAAAGGAAGGCTTCGATTCTATGTTGTTGGAAAGCTAAGGCTATAGAAGAAAGATGTAAGACGGAGATAAAGGCCGGAAATTTTGGATCTGGAAGGATTTTGCCTCCTATACGAATAAAAAGTGATGCCGATACAATAATAAACGAGGTTTTACCAGTCCATTCTACAACAAATGATCAAGGAGATTCATCACAAAAATCTACAGAGGTATTTTTAACTAGTGCACCTATACTTAGCTTGAGATATCTTAGTCTAACATGTATAACATGTACTTAGAATTAGATAAAGAAAAAAAGATACGAAAGATATTTGTTACCCACTGAATGCCCAGTATTTATCACAAATTGAGACAGTTCCCAAGTGCCACTTAGTATGTGATTGCCACTAAGCCTAATAACATAAAAGAAACTGCTAACTAAATAGCCAACTCTACTGTTTTTCCCCTCCTTTTGTAGCACCACAAATAAGAGTTACTTACTGTTGGATACGGCCACTTAAAATGTGACTGCCACCACGCCTTTAAGACGGAGGTTTTGTCACCAGGTAGTTTTCCTGCTCTTCTTTTGCGCAAGATTTCTTCCCTTATGTCCACGATTTTTCCTTGTATCCTTTTAGGAAAGAATAGCAAATGAATCAGTGATTTGAACTTGAAATAGCTTTTTTTTCTTTTCAGTAAATTATAATTAACGATATGTCTCACCTGTTTTAGCTCATGCTTCAACTCTTGCCTCACACACTCCATAAGTGACCTTTCACTCTCTGTTGGGATGAGAGGTCCAAATCCCATGGTATCTGGACCATCCAACCCTCTATCGAACAAGTTACTATCACTATCTATGGGATCATCTTCGTCATCAGACATAGTTGCCCCTGTGCCTTCACCAGGAGAAAATTTTGCACAAAGCGCCAACATTAGTATCTAAACATAAGTACAGAAGTACATTTTCCTCCATGGCTCCACCCTCTAGTGTAGAAACTTAAGGTACATATTTCTTGGCTCGAAGCACGACTATACACATATAATATATACACACAATATGTATATGTATATATATATTTGGAACAGCACTTGAGACATTTCCTGTTAAGTTCTTAATTTCTTGCTACACATGAATTTACTCGAGGTGATACTCTAACCTTAAATTCCCCACAAAAGAGCATGAAACAGACAGTGGTAATAAAAAAAGTTTGTTATATATTTTCAGTTCCACCAAATGCAGTAAGCGACAAAGTTCAGGCCAGACTAACACAAACATGATACTAGGAAGTTGTCCATGAGTTATCTTAGTGCAACTATACTTAGCTTGAGATTTCTTAAGAATTAAGAATTTACAGTTGGTAAAGAAAACATTCGATGATTATTTGTTTGAGATAACTCAGATATATTGTTCCACAATTTACATAAGCTATGAACTGATATCCTTGTTGAATTGTCTTTATTACAGGATCTGATTGATACCCTTTCATGTGTTACAAAGAATTTAGCTACAAACTTTGTTCAGTTTGGGCAAGTTCTCTCCATGGTTCAGAAACAATACCCGGGTAGTGAATGTATAAAGAAAATACTAAGCACCGCTGTTGACATGTTCACTAAATTTTCAGAGAAGCAACAACCTCAACCGGAAGTAGAGCCTCCCGTTTCTAATCTTAATGGTAAGTCCAATTCAGGAGAGTTTGATGCTTTCTTTGATCAACCCGATGTTCTGGAAGCAATTGATGCCCTTGTGAATGCTTATCAAGAGACTTGTGCAACACATAATCAACAAGAAACTAGGAAGGAAACGAACATTAATGAGATTTGTGCTACTCCACAACAACCTGATGTTCCTAGTTTTGACTTTGGACTTGAGCTTTCACCGTTTGTTCGGGTGCCTCAAAGTAAAGATATCAATCTAATTTCATCCCCTGATGCTGTAACAGCCCGCACTTCCGAGCTGCTAGCTAAACACACTTAACATTCACAAATCTCAATTAACACTTAATAACCTGGATTTTACATTTACTCGCAGTGGAAACAAACACCTATAAAACGATCCTGGACCTGTGGGTCAGGGCCCACAACATATTATCTCAAAGCCAAATATCAGATTACAGAACACAATACTCGATTCTCCAAAACAATAGAATATTATATTCTCACATAAGCACTTGAAATACTATCAATTTTCATACTCTAAATACAACTTCTAAATCAATAATCTAATTGCAACTTGATAACAAAACTCTCGCTTAAGATCCACTTCGGGCTTCCGACTCAAGCCTGCAAATTACAGAAGAAAATACAAAACAAAACAAAACAAAACTAAAATGAGCGGAAAGCTCAGTAACTTCACTTCAGCCCGTTAAAACGGTTTTAGTTTGCAAACGTTTTTCATATAAGAAACAAACTTGATAATTGTTCGGAAAAGAATTCAACCTTTAAAACGTATCGCTGGCATAGCTCAATTACTTAACACAAATCGCTGGCAAGTACAGGCGGAAACTTAACATAATATAACATAACACAATATTCGACCTTTTCTGGTCTTAACTGAACTTATATCCGAACCATTTCCTCCACCTGTACCTTGCCCACTTTTCATCTCAGTTCCTAAGCTAAGCCAGCTAAAACAAATACGAAATCCTTTTTACACTTTTATACTCAATCATATATCAAGAAACATAATATTTCCGAACAATTCCAACAACTGAACAAAACATACTTTTATAATCATCCAATACCAATTCACAACTCAACACATATAAACACATCTATAACCATGGCCATGACTATAAACGATAAACGATATCAAAAATACAATACAACACACGCACGGGCATTTAAATACGTTTTGCTGAACATAAATGTTACCTCAACTTAAGAACAATTATATACAACCTCCAAGAATCATAACCTTAATCTCCATCTTGGCTTGAAACATACATATCTCCAATAGCCATTCTCCAACCGCATAACACAACAACAACAATCAACATTAATTCTCATTACAATTCAGACTAAGAAATTGACTTGTTCATCACTTCCTAAACTCTTTTATGAACTCACTACAACCCTTTAATGCAAACTATTCTACTAATTTAACTCATATCATCAATCTCATATTCTAACTCTATTTAATCCCAAGTTTGAACAACTTTATCAGACAACATAATTGATAAAAAACAGAATTTATAAACTAACTTAAGAACCATCGATGCTTATTCTAAGCTTCAAACCATTAAACAAAGAGTAAAAATTTAAATCTTTAAATTTAACAAATCCTTATCTCAACTAATTTTGCTTATCAACAATCAAATGTAGAACTAAATTCATTTGTGAAATCATGAAATAAAACCCATCATAATTTGAATTAGAAGGAATGAAACAACAACTCACCACTAAAATGAAGTAACAATGGCAATTTAGGGAGAAACAACAACTGATTTTGGACAGAACACCATCCTATAGAGCAAGGCGACAGAACCACCAGTAGCATCATCCAGATGCAACGGCAGCAGACAGACGACAGCAACAACACCACGCACGAAGAAGAAACAAGACTGAACAAGGAGAGAGAAAATTGAAAAACTGAACCGAACGCAAGACAATGCATGCAACCAGCTTCAATGGCAGCGCCGGAAGGGCGACGGAATGCCGCGAAGGAAAGGGAAAATCGGTGAGCGTAACCGCCAAGACGCGGTGGCTACAGCAGCACCGGCACCACGAGCCCGACATTGGTGGCCGAACAAATAGTCAGAATTGAGAGGAAGATGTGAGTGGAGGAGAGAGAAAAGATGGATTAGCTTCTTTAGAATTTCTTTGGGTCACCATTCGAATTGCTAGCCTAACTCACACAAATGGAATTTCTTAGCTTAAAATTTTGACAGATCAAAACTTAATCTTGCTTGGTAGCCTCACAGGAGGACACGAAGGGAGGATATGAGATGTGGCTTTACATCTTTCATCCACGAGAGAAAAGAAGGAGAATGAGAGAAATTATCAATTTTATTTTTCTAAAATCAAAATACTAACCCTTAAAGCAATACAAGCAAATATCATTGCAATATAAAATATAGTTTTCTTTTTGTCTTAGAACACTAAATCTTATTAACAAACTCCGTCAAACTATGCTCAAATATTATAATTAAGCTAAAATACATAATTCGAGCCTAATTAAACCTGCTTAAAAATATGGGCTATTACATACTACCACCCTTAGAAGAAGTTTCGTCCTCGAAACTTGAAAACAGAAAACTTTTGAATATCTTAAAACAAATAAGTTCACGTAAAACATTTTTAACGAAAATGTAATCAAATAACATCTTAACTTAACTCCAATACCTTGAAAGATTTGCTTCCCAAATAATCATTCTCAAATCTAGATTTTCCAAAATCCCTCATCAATAATTTCAGATTTCCTCAAATCATCACACACTACAATCCAAAACCTCAATAACACTTTTCACTTTTCCACATTTCCCTTCTAAAGCTCAACTTTCAATTTTCTTAATTTCTATTCCCCGATTCTTGACTACTCATAACTCAAATTGATTTCAGACAATCCCAAATATCTTTGTTAAAGTCATATGCCATGATATGAAGATCACGACAACTCTAAACACAACCATGCTCTGATACCACCTGTAACAGTCCGCACTTCCGAGCTGCTAGCTAAACACACTTAACATTCACAAATCTCAATTAACACTTAATAACCTGGATTTTACATTTACTCGCAGCGGAAACAAACACCTATAAAACGATCCTGGACCTGTGGGTCAGGGCCCACAACATATTATCTCAAAGCCAAATATCAGATTACAGAACACAATACTCGATTCTCCAAAATAATAGAATATTATATTCTCACATAAGCACTTGAAATACTATCAATTTTCATACTCTAAATACAACTTCTAAATCAATAATCTAATTGCAACTTGATAACAAAACTCTCGCTTAAGATCCACTTCGGGCTTCCGACTCAAGCCTGCAAATTACAGAAGAAAATACAAAACAAAACAAAACAAAACTAAAATGAGCGGAAAGCTCAGTAACTTCACTTCAGCCCGTTAAAACGGTTTTAGTTTGCAAACGTTTTTCATATCAGAAACAAACTTGATAATTGTTCGGAAAAGAATTCAACCTTTAAAACGTATCGCTGGCATAGCTCAATTACTTAACACAAATCGCTGGCAAGTACAGGCGGAAACTTAACATAATATAACATAACACAATATTCGACCTTTTACCGGTCTTAACCGAACTTATATCCGAACCATTTCCTCCACCTGTACCTTGCCCACTTTTCATCTCAGTTCCTAAGCTAAGCCAGCTAAAACAAATACGAAATCCTTTTTACACTTTTATACTCAATCATATATCAAGAAACATAATATTTCCGAACAATTCCAACAACTGAACAAAACATACTTTTATAATCATCCAATACCAATTCACAACTCAACACATATAAACACATCTATAACCATGGCCATGACTATAAACGATAAACGATATCAAAAATACAATACAACACACGCACGGGCATTTAAATACGTTTTCTTTGAACATAAATGTTACCTCAACTTAAGAACAATTATATACAACCTCCAAGAATCATAACCTTAATCTCCATCTTGGCTTGAAACATACATATCTCCAATAGCCATTCTCCAACCGCATAACACAACAACAACAATCAACATTAATTCTCATTACAATTCAGACTAAGAAATTGACTTGTTCATCACTTCCTAAACTCTTTTATGAACTCACTACAACCCTTTAATGCAAACTATTCTACTAATTTAACTCATATCATCAATCTCATATTCTAACTCTATTTAATCCCAAGTTTGAACAACTTTATCAGACAACATAATTGATAAAAAACAGAATTTATAAACTAACTTAAGAACCATCGATGCTTATTCTAAGCTTCAAACCATTAAACAAAGAGTAAAAATTTAAATCTTTAAATTTAACAAATCCTTATCTCAACTAATTTTGCTTATCAACAATCAAATGTAGAACTAAATTCATTTGTGAAATCATGAAATAAAACCCATCATAATTTGAATTAGAAGGAAAGAAACAACAACTCACCACTAAAATGAAGTAACAATGGCAATTTAGGGAGAAACAACAACTGATTTTGGACAGAACACCATCCTATAGAGCAAGGCGACAGAACCACCAGTAGCATCATCCAGATGCAACGGCAGCAGACAGACGACAGCAACAACACCACGCACAGCAGCAACAAGACTGAACAAGGAGAGAGAAAATTGAAAAACTGAACCGAACGCAAGACAATGCATGCAACCAGCTTCAATGGCAGCGCCGGAAGGACGACGGAATGCCGGCAGAAGGAAAGGGAAAATCAGTGAGCAGAACCGCCAGCACGCGGTGGCTACAGCAGCACCGGCACCACGAGCCCGACATTGGTGGCCGAACAAATAGTCAGAATTGAGAGGAAGATGTGAGTGGAGGAGAGAGAAAAGATGGATTAGCTTCTTTAGAATTTCTTTGGGTCACCATTCGAATTGCTAGCCTAACTCACACAAATGGAATTTCTTAGCTTAAAATTTTGACAGATCAAAACTTAATCTTGCTTGGTAGCCTCACAGGAGGACACGAAGGGAGGATATGAGATGTGGCTTTACATCTTTCATCCACGAGAGAAAAGAAGGAGAATGAGAGAAATTATCAATTTTATTTTTCTAAAATCAAAATACTAACCCTTAAAGCAATACAAGCAAATATCATTGCAATATAAAATATAGTTTTCTTTTTGTCTTAGAACACTAAATCTTATTAACAAACTCCGTCAAACTATGCTCAAATATTATAATTAAGCTAAAATACATAATTCGAGCCTAATTAAACCTGCTTAAAAATATGGGCTATTACAGATGCACCTGAGATTGATGCACCTGAGATTGAGACTGAGAGACCCATAGTTGTTGCTTTACAAGGTCGGCTAAGCAACAAAAAAGGGAAGAGCAAAGTTGTGCATTTTGATACGGATTTAGAGGGAAAACTCGAAAATAAGATACAACGTCCTCTAAGGAAGGCAAAGAACTTGCCTTTGCAATTTAGGTCTCCATACTATGATCGATATGTTGACGTGTTGAAGAAGTTGACTATAATTGAGAAGCAAATATGCAAATATGTTATGACATTCGGAGATAGAAAGTAAGATGATTATGTTACTTCTTTTATCTAGTTTATTTTTTGATTTATACATTACAAATTTCAATTCATTGTCATTCTTTTTTTTTTAAATCATGTGTCTTCAGTGAAGTATTGTATCATTACAAAGGATTCCAAGGTGAACGCCATCTTTTCTCATCACTTTTGGAAGAGTATGTGGACACTGGTATCATTGATATATGGTCATTGCTTTTAAATCGGAAGTAATCAGGACGTGGATTGGGGTCCCCAAAAAGATTCTTTATCCCTCTTACAACTTGTGTAAGTTTCTAATTAATTAAATATCTAAGTTTGTTCTAAGTCTAGATAATGATTTAAATATATTTATATTTAACCTACTTGACTGAAGAACTTCTTGGACGGAAAAAACCGGTGCTACAATGTGAGCTTGAGTCCCATAAGAGATTGTTGAACATGCTCAACTGCTCCGAGTATGGAGATATGTCAGATGTCGATCTTGTAAGTAATTATGTTGGATTTTATTTATAATTTCTTAGATAATGTGGAGTTTCGGTGAGAAGTTAAAGCTGAGAAATTGAAGAATTTTACATGGTCCATTCAACTATATTTTATTTTCTAACTTTGATAGGTATTTACTTGTCTTTGATATAAGTAAGTCTTATTTAGACAAAATTGATGATTAATAACACAGGAAAGAAAAATGGATGTATTATGATATAAGTTATATTTAGACAAAATCCTATGCAGGAGGATCAATGTCATGGAGAGAATTCAAGGTCTAGACTAAATTAAATCAAGAGTATGTCACCTACCTGACCCAATGTATCACCCTCATCACCAACATTATATCCACTGCCCCTCCACCTCTTGCACAAATTTCTGCTTGTAAAGCTGTTGCCACATCTTAATCATCTCATTGGATATTGGATCTCTATTGATCTATTACAAACAATAAAGTAGAACTCTAAAATTAGCTCTGTTCCTATTTGGCTATAAAGCCAAAAAGTTCATGTACTAATATCTTGTAGAAAGGACATATTATACTTACCACTGGCTTATTCTGAATATTTCGTGCACGATTTGCATAATAAATCTATTTCAAGCTCCCCACACCCCCCAACAGTGGACAATCAGTAGTTCCCACTCCTCCCTACGCGGTAATGTACTTTTAAGCCATCAGTGATGCACTTTTAAGTCATCGGTGATGTGCTTTGAGCTATGTACATCCAATCTTTCTTATCACAAAGTGTACAAAGGGGTTTGGGAAATATAATCAATAATAGTAATGTATTTGTGGATTGAAGCTGACTATCTTCTAACAAGGTTATAGAATATACGTAATTTCACATATTTGACATATATCGGTTACTTTTTGTATGTGAACTTTGTTAATTTTCATGAATATTGATTTAAAACCGGACAGATTTACATGAATATTGATTGGAGAGGTTCTGGTTTGGTGACTTGACCATTTATGTTACTGATTTACTTCAATGATATGACTGTAGCGGGGCTATTTTTAATGCCTCAAGATTTATGTCAGAATAAGTCCATTCCTTTAAAAGTGTCGGAATTAATTTTTGGTATCGGAATGTAATTTCCTTGTTTTGTGCTCTTTTTCGTGTATATCTCTTCAATGGGCCTTTCTCTATATGTGCATCACACTTGGGTCTGCGTCAACTCTAATAAAATGTGTGAAATCATTGGTTGAGTAATTCTGTTCAATATTTGTTCTGTTTTGGAAATGGCTGAATATTATTGCGTGCCTTATTCAATCTCTACTGTTAAATAGTAATGGTAAATATAAATATTTTATAGTGAAGTGTGCTTATCTCCTTAAATGCCTTGACCAGCTCACGCTTGTTATAGATAGTGAATTAGAATACCGATCTCTTAACTTTTCCCTCTTATTTGTAAAGTTAGATTTCATTCTTTTCATTCATTATATCCTTATTTGAACTTCTTTCTAGCAAGATATGCAACCTATATTTCCCAAATAAATTTTAAGGTGAAAAGAAAGCTCAGTTCCCCATACTATACATTACTAGAATTCCATGATACTCCTAACACTATAGATTCCTATCTTAGTGTGCATTGATCTTTGACTAACCATTACTTCTTCTCTTATTCCTATCTTAGGACTTAACAATTTACTTCTTCTCTTATTGCAGGTCTTTTGTCCTATTCTTTGGATTGGTTGTTATGTAGCTTTATGTTTCAATTTCAAGCATTCCAAGATTGATATTATTGACCAAAGGATGCTTACTGGAATATTGAATGAAAATCATAGTGGCTACGCGACAATATTGGTAATTTACTGATATTAATTCATCTCAACTACTTTGTTCTATATTATGAACATAGTTTGTAATACCATTAATAATGTGCGTTTGTAGGCTAAGGTATTTTCTAACTTTTTGGAGTCAAGTGGTGACCCAAGAGCCGGAAAGGTATTGAATTTCGACCTAAAGCTAATCAAAATGCAATGGAAATCAAAGTGCAAATACTACTATACTAAGATTTGGCGGTCCTAAAACTGCAATTACAAGACAAGAAAAATTATACAGAAATTAAAGAAGATTTAGAATATATATGGTAGCAAACAATGCCAGGAAATTACGAACGAGTCAAGTCCAAGATTCTCAACTTTAACCACCTAATCATAGTAAAAGGAAAGACAAGCAGAACCATGACACTCTTTGGCCAGTTATTGCATATGCGTTTTGCTGGTGATAGAATATTTTTGCAAGCCTACAATCTCAGATATATATTTGGGTTGATTAGTGCTAAAGAGGACTACATTTTCATAATGTTCTCATATTTTTTGATCTCAATATCTCTCACATGGCGAACATAAACATATTGTCCAAATCAATGCACAGTTACAGATAGTAATATAGTTCATTAAACCTTTTCCAAAATTAATATTTCACATTCAAATAATAACCTTAGAACATTAACAACTATAATCTATATTTCACCATTCAAATAATAACCTTCGAATATTAGCACCTAACAACTACAGTCTATACACTATGTAGTCTCCAATGCAAGCTCAGTAACCCCTCCAAACCCTCAAAGGCTGTACAAAACAAAAAAAGAGTGATTTTTGTTGATGAAGTCTTTTTCTACTTCATTCTCAAAGTACATAAGCTTCTTGAAAGAATAAGCTTTAGAAAGAGTGACTCAAATAATCTGGTTAGATCAAGGTGGACTCTGAATTTGAACCTATTACTTGCCGTAAAAAGATGAATAAAAACCAGCCTCTTGGGATACCTAACTAGAAGTAGAAACACACTCTATAAAATCAAACATATTAGCTTCTATAAAATCAAGATTCTTCAGTTTAAGAATAATAATGAACAAGACATGTATACTCACTCCCACCTCAAATTTATTGATTACATGTTCAATTATAATTTATGTCTACCTGTATAGCAAAAAAGACAGTCTTAACATAGATGGTATCCATATTGGACGTTCAAAAGACTTAATAAAAAAGGCTGAAACCCATGTCATCATCTGATTCCTCAGCAGGTTCTTCCTTCGTTTCATCCTCCTTGGCAGCAACCGCACCACCATCAGAAGCAGCAGCAACACCTGCAGCGGGAGCAGCAACAACAAACAATCCTGCAACCCCAAAATAAGAAACACAAAGTTGAAATACACAATTATGTATGAAAATGTGTCTATAACAGTGTATTATATTGACCCTACTACCCTTTCACTGTGTACCCAACTTTTAGCTAGTAATAGCAGCAGGGTAAACATATTCTTTGTTCCATAAGAAATGTTAGTGATTGAATAATTCAACCACAAACCTTGAGGTACTCTTTAACTTTCTTAGCCTCAGGGAAGTCGCAGTCGGTTTCAAGAGCAATAGTAACTACGAAGCTTCTCACTAAGTAACTTAATAACAGAAAATAGGAACCCCTCCAGAAATGAAGGTTTTCTACCTCTGATTTACTATCTCGTAGAAAAAAAGTTTTTCAAGGGACTTAGAAAAAGTGAAACTTCATCCATGCCTCCCGATGGGAACTACTGAAGCCTCACAAAATTATGAACCCAAGAGTTAAACTAGAGTGATACATGATTCTCTTTAGTGCTCCTTTACAAGTCATGTATTATAGATGCTCTCTAATGATGGGGTTCATAATATTATGACTTCTGAAGGAGGAGTGATACATGACTCGTTAAGGAAGAGAAAAGCAGAGAGATCCATGCAGCTAATCTGGGTTCAGACCTGGATAAAAAAAAAGAAAAAAAACTCAATTATAGATGCTCTTACCCCGAGCATTAATAAGCTTCCAACTTGGTCGATCAATACAGAAAAGGAGCAACGCCTAACATTATAGTAAAAAATGTTGATGATCAAACAAAAAGACATCACTGTTCTCTTCTCATACTTATGCTTTCTTCCCACTATTAAACCACACAAATTAACCTCCACGATCTTGAAATCTTCATGTGAGACTAACTAACCTAAGAAGAAAACAAGAAATCTCCAAATGACAGCTACAAACTCCAAAGAGAATCTGGTAAATTAACTAACAGAAGCAAGAGGTTGATTACCCCCAACTACACTTTGTGTAACTTTTTAATTTGAGTAAAATAACCATGGAGGCTGCTTTATAGCTAGAGTCAACTATCAAATTTCAACCAAGTTTCTCATTTTATGAGCTTATAGATAAAATTCTAAAATGTTAGCTTCTAACTATTCTTAGTCGAGGTGACTTCGAGTGTGGCATAGGACAGGCTAAGCTATGGCTTGCAGTCAACGCATTGGGGCTGCTGTGGCTGTCGCTTAGCTAAGGTTTGATCATCCATATACAATGCGAAAAAACACAATGATAAACTTCTACAAAGCCACCATCAAACCATAGGCTTGATCATCCATAGTCAGTGATGTACTTTCAAGTCATCGGTGATGTACATTCAAGCCATCGGTGATGTACATTCAAGCAAATTATCAATAATGACACCATATAACAGCAAAATTAATGTGATTAAATCATTCAATAAAGGCAATCCCTATACCAATTTCTTTCTATTGGACTCCACTCTATCATGCCTTAATTAATGTGAACCAAGTGAAAGTAACATTTAAGGACCAGTAAACATAATAGACATCGATAAATTAGAATAAAATTGAGTTTCTAGTTACCTTAGATCATGAAGGTATCTTTGACGGACAATTTCTAAGGTCATGGTATCCAAGCTCTCCACATGCGCTGCATAGCCTCTTTTTCTTTTGATGTTGCTCAATTGCCTTCTCTCTCTCTCCCTTTATCCTTTTTCCACTTCTAGTGCCACTACCCTTGTTACTTGATATCTTAGGGGGTTTGATGGTTATTTCACTAGGAGCCACTGATCCAATTAGGAGCTCTATGTCTTGTGTTTTGCTACGAGTGTTGTTTGCACTCTTTTTGGCTTCCATGTCCAATCTCAAGGCCCGAAGGTTTTTAACAAGTTCAACAAGTTCTTCTTCATTCTGCTCAGCCACACTTACACAATTGTAGATTTCTGACCATAACTCATTCAGAACTTTCTTCTTATCCACCATTCTTGTGCATTGGTCGATAATGTTGCCTTCCAAGTCAAATATTGGCTTTTTTGTTGCCATTGTAGTCCATCTGTTAAGAACATATTTCTCGGGAATCATGGCTAGGTTCTTTGCCTTCCTTACCCAAACCATGTGCCTACAAGGTAAGCCATGTCTCTGAAACATCTTGCATGAACAATTTGTTTCATAATTGGTGTTATTAAACACCACCTCAAAAGTTCTTTTACGATTCACCTCATTAATCTTAGCCATTTCTAAGTCATTTTCTATTCTGAACTCTACAATCCCACAAGAAAAACAAGCACTATACACCTCCTCTTGAACTTGATAAAATATGGAGTGTGTAAATACCTCTGAAGCATGCTTCTCAATGAGCAACGGTGTCTTGCATTCTGGAAATTTGTTCTTTGAGTCATTGTCAAATTCTCCTTGTGAGTGTCTTTGCGAATCCATTGCAGTTTCGAAGCGCATGTAGAACTCTACAAGAGTAACATGGGGATTAGTAAAGGAGGTAAAGAAGTAATTTTCACTTTCCGACCTCGAAGTTGTCTTCATGATCCCACCCAAGAATAAATCTCTAAAATAAGCAGGGATCCACAAATTTCTTATCTTATACAACTCAGTTAGCCACTCATGTGTTTCCAACTTAAACTCAGCAATCAGTTTGTTCCATTTTTCTTCAAATTCTAAAGGCTCCAACCCTAGGTCCCACACACATAACCGTAACTTTTCATGGAAGTATGTCTCACTCAAAAGATTTCTGTCCATTTTGGCAGGCACCTTCTCCATAATATACCACATGTAAAACCGGTGCTCCGTTTCTTTAAAAACTTTCTTCACTGCAACTTTCATCGCTAGATCTTGGTCCTTTATCAAACAAGTGGGTTCATTATTTCCCATTGCCTTCAAGAAAGTGGTAAACAACCACTCAAAGGAGCTTATGTCCTCCTTGGCAGTAAAACCGACACCAAATGTGATACATCTTTTATGGTGATCGACACCAGTAAAAGGCCCAAAGACCATATTGTACCGATTAGTCTCATAAGTGGTATCAAAGGAGACCATATCCCCGAACAAAGCATAGTTTTTCCTACAAATGGGATCCGCCCAAAAAGCCTTAGTAAGACACTGCTCATCATCTATGTAACAGCCTAAATTTTTAAGCAGGTTCAATTATTTTGTTAGCTATATTAAGTCTTCATCAGGCTTTGGTCCTTTAAGTAGTTAGAATTCTCTCCAACATCATACTAGGACAAAAGTGGATAAGAACCATCATTCTTAATTGTTAAGAAAGCAAGTGGATAAGCTCTAACATTCTTAGTGGTTAAGAAAGCAAGTGGATAACCTCTAACATTCTTAGTGGTTAAGAAAGCAAGTGGATAAGCTCTAACATTCTTAGTGGTTAAGAAAGCTTGTGGATA
Organism: Beta corolliflora; assembly: GCA_947648045.1. Taxonomy (NCBI): domain Eukaryota; kingdom Viridiplantae; phylum Streptophyta; class Magnoliopsida; order Caryophyllales; family Amaranthaceae; genus Beta; species Beta corolliflora. The sequence goes on along the minus strand of CANSZD010002917.1, from coordinate 1,281,622 downwards.
AGCACTATCATTCTTAATGGTTAAGAAAGGTCAAAGAGGATAAGCACTATCATTCTTAGAGGTGAAGAAAGCCTTGAGAACCAATAGATAAGTTAGAAGTCCCTTGAGAGCTTATTCCTTAAGATTATGAAAATCGCATAGAGACATTTTATCGGGTAACAATGAACTTCTAGTTAAAGAGCCTTTTTGGGTTGAATTCGAGCTCAAAACCTAATCAAACTTGATATATGTTATGTTTGGGATGTCTTAAGGTTAAAATGGTCATTTGTTCCCAAAATATACGTGGCTTAATATGGTAAGTTCCTTACATAGTAAAATCTGGCCAGCTAAAATATCAGTTCGTACCTATCCTCAAAGAAAGCTTCTTAGCAGCTGCTTGAGTGTCGATCTCTTAAAGATCTTTGCATGCATGAAAGCCAACACATTAAGCTAACATCTCCAACAAGAATCACTCAGAAACTCCAAGAAACCGACCTCACCCAGAAGAGGTTTCCCTCCCCTGGGGGTACTGCGCGCTGATCAGCTATAAAAGACTGTTTTGGTTTTTCGATTCTTTCTCTTAAAATTTCTTCTTCAACACCTACTTCTCTTTACATACAACTCTTCTAGACATAATTCCTTAGTGTTTCAAGCTTTTAGTAGAGTTTTCAAGCTTTGGAAAATTGTAGAAAACTTCATAGGAACATAAAACAGATTGCTATAAGTACATCTTTGCACCTCTCTTGTACTTAACTTAGTTATTTATGTCCTAAAACTTGTGTAAACTAATTCCTATCACTTTACATATTCAGGGGAAGGTGTAGAAAGAGTAAACTACTTGAGATAAGAAGTTTTAAGTGCACTAAGCAACCTAAGTGAAGGTACACACTTAGTTTGGATTGTAACCTAGAGTTTTTCCTACCTATGGTTAAATGATTGTTTCTTTCTATTTTGAAGCATGATTATGAAATGAAATATCTTATGATATGCTGTAATCCCCTATAATTTTAAAGGATTTTATAAATATATTTTATCATTTATATATTTATATTTTAGTTCAAATGATTTTTATTATTTAAGTAGGTTGACTATTCTGAAAGTCAAATGAAATTATTTTAAGGATTTAAGAAAGTTGAAAATATTTTAATTAGGCATGCTTTGAAAAAGGTTTGAAATATGAATTTGATTTAGAAAAGAAGTCTAATGGACTTGAGGAACCCAAATTCTAAGTAGATTAGGAAAGAGGAGTTATATTGATGCTAGGAGTCCTCATTCATCAATCCTAGTTGTCATCGAATTCTATTTAAACTCAATCTCCTTTTCCTAAGCCCAAAAGGAAACCCTAACTATAAATACCTTAAGCCCAATTATTTTACCCTACACAAATTATTTTCTTCACTCTTTCTCTCAAATCTCACGGCATTCTCTTCTCCTCCTCTTCCACGTGAAACTCAGATTTTCTTCCTCTCAAGCTTTTCTTTCTTCTTCTTCAAGTAACGCTTTCTTCTTCGCTAAGAAACGTCACCGCCGCCACCGTTGACCACCGTTGACCGCCGCTGCTGCCACCAAGACTCCTCCTTGGCCGGCGCATCCTCACTTGCATCTTGTGTTGGTTTAATTCTTTTCTTTTCCTCAAGTTTTCCATTAAAGACTATGTTTTTATGCTTTCTTTTAATGTTAATCATGATTATCAATGTTAATTTACTGTTTTAATGAATAATCTTGATTCATATATATATTATATTATAAGAATAAAAATTCAGATTTATTTATTATTGTTAGATTGAAGTTTTAATAATTAAAGCATGGATTTTTTAGGGTGTTAATTATTAGAAAACCATAGTAGCATATTATATACTATGAGATTGATTTAATTTATGATTTTAAACATGTTTAAGAGGGTTTAAAGAAGGTTTTATGATTTTATAAGTTGCTGGAATTTCAGAAAGCATTTTATTTAGGGAGTTTTAAGAATTTTAATTGCTAGTATGGTAGTACTATACTAGGAATTAAAAGTAATTGGAATTTTGATAGAAAAATCAACTTTTGAATATGTTTAAAGGGGATTATAAATACTTTATAGTTGCTGCCTTTTTAGTTAAGAGTATTGATTTTAGTTGTATTTGATTTCTAGGCGGAGAGTATTCCGTAGGAGATTTCTAAAAGGGCGAAAGTGGCCAGTCGACTAGTTTACACAAGGTACGTACATACCTATGTGATGTTTGAGATAGTATCATGATTTTATGAAGGATAATTATGTAGTATCAGGTATAGGAACTATGTTGAGTTCATGTATGATATTTATTATGTTGGATTTTGCATGTTTTATGCCTGTGTGCAAACATGTTAATTATAATATCTGATTATGAGTAGAATATCATGTTTGTATGGAATATTGATGCAAGCATGTTAATTGGATTGGGAACCTTATTTATTAATTCACATGGGGGAATTAATATATTTATTAGTATTGGATCATGGTTGATCATTGTTCCCTTTTTGTATTTCACTACTTTATGAGGATTGTGGGCCTTATTTGGTAAGTTGACAAGTTATGCCTATGAAAGGTAAGATTGATTGTTGGCTAGGTTCAACAAAGTAAGAAAGGTTGGAATTAAAGAAAGTAATCTTGGATTGTAAGTTGTGTGATCACTTATTAAATCCTAAGATAAAAGAAGTTCAGTTGTGAATGTTTGAATTATATTCTGTGTTGCTGGTATGTGTGTCATAACAAGTAATAAATTGTTAATCACGTAAAGTGTAACTTGGATAGTAATAATCTTTAGACTGGTGCACGTCTGAAGTTGGACAATCAGGAGTTGGGGTACATGGTGAGCGCGCCATGGCTTTTTCTAGGAATTGGATTGATCACCATTCCTCTTTTTTATTCAAAGGTTCCTCGATATCGCAGGTCATTATGGAATACGGAGTCGCGCCCGTATTTCGTCTTCCTAGGTGAAGGCTGGTTTTTAGTTAGACAACTCGGTCCAATAACTATTCCATTTAATATAATAAAAGATGATTCGAGTTTAGTTCAGTAGAAGTTATCTGCAGAATGTTATATGGTTGTATTATTATTTATCTCTGTTTATTATTTCTTAGTATCATGATTAGGATTGTTTATGTATTGTTATGTAGTACTCAGCTTTGCTGATTACGTGCTTTGTTGTGTGTGTTGATCATGGCTTTGCCTTATTGATCCTGTGATGGCCCAATTTTGGTGAGCAGATTCTCTAAAGCATTGACATTTACAGGTTCGCAGATGTAGCATCATTGGGAATCTGGGAATGGAGAGCTTGTGTAAATTTAGTTTATCATGTTTTTCTACATTAGTCGGATCATGTTATTATAAGTTGATTTGATAGACTTTCATAGAGTGGATTGTTTTTGAAGTACTTAATTAATTATTTATAAAGTTTAGTTTGATGTTTTCCGCTGCAAAATTCTGAATAAGCCGATACGTTATCACACGGGCGATAATACTTGGGTAATTCTCTAAGTTTTGTATTATAAAGGTATTTCTGGAAAAAGAGAATTATCGGGGTGTTACAAAGTGGTATCTGGGAGCTTTAGGTTATTTTCAAAACTTTTAGGCGCCTAATTAACTTACTAGTTATTTGAATAAACTCTTAGAATTGCTCCTACTTATTCGTTATAGGAATATATATATATATATATATATATATATATATATATATATATATATATATATATATATATATATATATATATATATATATATATATATATATATATATATTTTTAAAAAAAAAGAGGTCCGAATTTTTTTTTTTTAGGGGCCGAATTATTTTTTTTTAGAGCTGAATTTCGAAGGGATATTATCTCAGATAACCCTGACATATAGGCCTTTTTTCCAAATAACCCTGACATTTTCACCCCTATCTCGGATAACCCTAAACTCGTATTTTGTCATTAAACTTGACGGAATAGCTAACGGCGTTAACTCTTTGACATTTATAATTAACAACCTAATCTTTTAAAAGAAAAAAAAACCATTTGTGTTCATCATCCCCTTCACTCTTGTTCTTCATATCATGTCTTCATCCTCTCATTCTCCTCCACCTCCTCCACCACCACCTGATTTTCTCTCTCCTCCTCCATTCTCCTGCTTCACCACTCTCTCTTCTCCACCACCCCCTGATTTTATCTCTTTCTCTCTCCTCCCTCAACGTCTCCTTCCCAGACCTTCGTCTCCACCATCACGCATCCACCATTCCTACCCAGAAATTTCGACCGAAGAAATGCAGATTTGGAAGCTCGAAATTCTACACAAAAATGGAGAAATTCCGACCTAAGAAATGCAGATTTGGAAGCAGACCAATGATTTGAGCAGAACAAACTAGAAATGAAGTTGCAAAAGAAGAAGATGATGGTGCTCATGATGAACCGATTTCGAAGCTTGTAGAAGAATATGATCCTCATGTAAATTTTTTGCTCTATAAATTTGATGTTGTAATTGGGTTTTTAATGTGCTTTTGGATGATTCTCCAATTGTTGATTGCATCTCAATGTTTAGAATTTCCGTTTTTCTCTTCTTCTTTTTTTACTTTGAGATCTGAATTAATTTTTTTACATGAATTTGATTTTATTTATCTCAACCGTCCATTCATGTTTTTACATTTTTTTGTGTGGTTTTAGCTGCTCATGGAATTAGTCTTAAGATTGATTTATAATATTTTCTCCTGTATCATTAATGGAGTATACTATTGGCTATGACTTTAGATCTTGATGGGTTGACAACTATAAAACTTGGCTCAACTTACATGAATGGTGTCTGTTGGTTTCCGATCTGTAGAATGGTGTTGGTTAGTGTTTTGGGTATGTTTTGATTTAGTTTGAGAAAGTGAAATCACATATATGGAGGTATACACACAGGGGTTTGTTGCCTCCCAGACACGTGCTGCACATTCATGGTGAAGGAGGAGGTGGAGGAGGTGAAGGAGAGGAGATGAGAGAGAAAATCATGGTGGTGGAGGAGGTGGAGGAGGTGAAGGAGAGGAGATGAAGACATGGAGTGAAGAACAGGAGAGAGGAAGATGAAGAACACAATTTTTTTTCTTTTAAAAAATAGGTTTTTAATTACAAACGCCAAATAGTTAACGTCGTCAACCAATCCGTCAAGTTTAATGATGAAATACGAGTTCAGGGTTATCCGAGATAGGGGTGAAAATGTCGGGGTTATTTGGGAAAAAGGTCTATATGTCAGGGTTATCTGAGATAATATCCCTTCAATTATATAGCCGATTTTTTTTTTGAGAGTCGAAATTTTTTTTTCCTTCCGACTTTTATATGTTCGAAATTTTTTTTTATGAGGAAATATTTTGTTTTTAGACACTTAATTTTTATTATCTTATAAAAGTGTCTGCATTATTTTCATGGCTTTGAAGTTTTACTTGTAATATTGTGAGAATGGGTAGCATAGGAAGGGCATATAGGATAGCAATATTATATGTCTGCATTGAATAGTTAGTTCAGTATGTTAATATTTTTCTTCCCTGCTAACTATTCATGATTATTTTTCTTCCCTGCTGATTGTTATATCTTGTGCCTATGATGTTGATGGTATATTTTATTGTTATTGTTGGGAATTACGTACAGGGAGAGTACTAAAAATGTTATTGAATATATTTATTTGCTGTAGATCATTAATCATGTCTGCCAGATTAGGAAGCTATTATAACCCCATTGTTCTGAGTGACGATGAAAGTGATGAGGACATAGCACCTCTTGATGGCAATAACTATACCAGTCTAGATTGGACTATGCGTACTTTAATGAGGAGGAAAGTAACCAGTGATGATGAGCTCATTGTGGAGTTCGACCATGCTAGAGGCCAAAATAGAAAAGATATCTATCGTGCATGGTTCAGGTTTGAAACTGATTCGGAGTCCGAGGATGAAGAGCCTCAACCTTCAAGGAGATCTAAACGACAAAGGAGATATGTCGCGTACTATGATGAGGACATAGATGAGTTTGAAGATGAGATCTTCGTACCTGGGCTATACATAGAAACTGAGGACAAAAATGATAATGTGATACCTTAGGTTACTATTTATTTATTTTTATTTTTTTTTATTATTCTTCTTAGCAAATAGAGGAAATAATATTATAATCAGTTGGTTAGACGACCAACAGTGATAGCATAGTTTTATTTTATTTTTTTTTACAATCATGGTTTTCTTTTAGGAAGGTATAATATTATAGCAACATTTATTGCATATAAATACCCGTTATGGAAGAATAAAAGTTATTACTTAATTATATGAGTGAGTAAAAATTTATTCTGGGCACGTAATGGGAATATTTTTTTTATTTTTATTTTCATTAGGCAATTATATTCTTGCTTGCTTGTTTCTATTTGCATGTTGATGTGAATATATTTTACATGGATGATTATGTGATCATTAGAGAACATTTCATGTTGAACTTGGAACTAGTTGCGAAATTGTCTGTTGATGCGATCTTTAATGATCAAATCAAATGTTGCCTTCCTAGATGGAAATGTGAGTTATGCTGGAACCTAAAGTAGAGTTATATTACTTACAGGTCCCGAAGTAGAATGGCTAACAACAACGATCTAGCTGCTGCTATTCGCCTCTTGGCGGAGAAATTGACTCAGGAGAGAGCTGAGCGTCCAGAGAGTGCCGGGGATATGTTCGAAAGGCTAGCTAAGGTTAAGCCACCATACTATAAGGGGCAAGCTGACCCTACCTTCCTAGAAAACTGGATTAGGGAGTTTGAGAAACTTTTTGAGGTTGTAAACTGCCCTGAAAATTTGAGAGTGGGTCAGGCTGTGTTGTACCTTAAGGATGAGGCTGATTTATGGTGGAGGGAGAATGGAGCTAGACTGAGTGCTATAGAGGGATTCAATTGGGATGCTTTTGTGTCTGCTTTGAGGGGGAAGTTTTACCCTGCATTTATGAGGAAGCAGAAGGCCCAGGAATTCATTAACCTGAGGATGGGTAGTATGACCATTTCTGAGTATTACAGTAAATTCATAGCACTGTCGAGGTTTGCACCTGAGGTTGTAGCTACTGCGGAGTTGAAGGCTCAGAGATTTGAGCAAGGGTTGACTGATGAGATACAACTGGGATTAGGAAGGGAGACCTTTACATCCCTAGATATCGTGTATGGGAGAGCCGCCCATATTTATGGACTCCAATCGAGGCGGGATAAAAAGAATCCGGTGGTAGGTGAGAAGAGGAAGGACTTTAATGCTGGGGGAAACCAGGGGAATTTCAAGAAGAGTAGGAATGGTAATGGGAATTTCCAAGGAAACAACAACCAGGATAACCGCAATAGGGGTCGAGCTGAAAGAGTGTATCACTGCAAGAAGTGTAGCAACAATCACCCTAGTAGAGACTGTAAGGGGGACCCAGTGATTTGTAACTACTGCCAGAAGAAGGGCCATAGGGAGTATGAGTGATTTGCTAAGCAAAAGAAAGAGCAAAATGGCAATGGGGGTAGTAACCAAGTGAGGTCTGGATTTAACCAGTCAGGAAATCAGGGTTCAAAGCACAGGGGGCACGAAACAATCAAGGAAGCTATAGCAAGCCTGGCTAGTGAGACCAACCAGAATAAGGCTCCGGGGAAGCTGTTCGTGATGAGTCGAAATGAAGCTGAACGATCTGCCGACGTAGTGTCTGGTACTTTTTCTATTAACACCGTGCTAGTTAAAGCATCATTTGATTCGGGGGCGACGTATTCTTTTGTCTCGTCGTCTGTTATTAAAAGTCTGGGGTTAATAGATTTTGAAGTGATTAATTTGCCTGTTAGAATACCTACTGGTGAGACCATAAGGTGTACCAAGATGTTTAGAGACTTGCCTCTAAAGATAGGAGACTGTGTTTTTCCTTCTGACTTGATAGAGTTTAATCTGGGAGACCTAGATGTAATTCTGGGGATGGATTGGCTAAGTTTATACAAGACCAAGATAGATTGTGAAGTTCAGAAAGTAACGTTAAGGAATCCTTTGGGTAAGCTGACTTCGTATAGACGTTTTGGGAAATCCAAGAGCTTTGGGGTTATCTCCGCAATGCAAGTGAAGAAGTTGATGAAGAAGGGGTGTGAGTTATATTTCTGTAGTGTGCAAGATGTGGGTAAAGAGGCTGGGGTAAGTATTGAAGATGTTCCGATTGTGAATGAGTTTATGGACGTGTTTCCGAGTGAGATCTCGGGTATGCCACCTGTTAGAGCTGTTGAGTTCACCATAGACTTAGTTCCTAGAACTGCTCCTATATCTAAGGCACCTTATAGAATGGCACCTCCGGAAATGAGTGAGTTGAAGACGCAGTTGCAAGAGTTGTTCGATAAGGGTTATATTAGACCTAGTGCATCACCTTAGGGAGCTCCTGTGTTGTTTGTCAAGAAGAAAGATGGAAGTATGAGGTTGTGTATCGATTATAGGGAATTGAATAACGTAACCATCAAGAATAAGTATCCTTTGCCTAGGATAGATGACCTATTTGATCAATTAAATGGAGCGAGCGTGTTCTCGAAAATTGATTTGCGTTCGGGGTATCACCAGTTGAGAGTAGCTGATAAGGATATACCTAAGACTGCATTTAGGACTCGTTACGGTCATTATGAGTTCACTGTAATGCCTTTTGGGTTAACCAATGCACCTGCCATATTTATGGACTTAATGAATAGGATTTTCCATGAGTTCTTAGATAAGTTCGTGGTTGTATTCATTGATGATATTCTGATCTATTCGAGGAACGAAAAAGAGCATGATGGGCATTTGAGGACCATATTGGAGACGCTTAGGAAGAATCAATTGTATGCCAAATTCTCTAAGTGTGAGTTTCGTTTGGAGAGGGTAGCATTTTTGGGTCACTATGTGTCTAAGGAAGGAGTCTCAGTAGATCCTGCTAAGATTCAAGCTGTGAGTGAGTGGCCAACTCCAAAGAGCGTGTCAGACATCAGAAGTTTCTTAGGTCTAGCTGGTTATTATAGAAGATTTGTGAGAGATTTCTCGAAGATAGCAAGACCTATGACCAACTTGATGAAAAAGGAGTCAAAATTCGAGTGGAGTGAGAAATGCGAGGAAGCCTTTCAGATTCTAAAAGAGCGTTTGACCTCCGTGCCTGTTTTGACCCTGCCTGATGGGAATGAGGGATTTGAGGTATATAGTGATGCTTCGAAGAATGGTTTGGGATGTGTGTTGCAACAGAATGGGAAGGTGATTGCGTATGCGTCGCGTCAGTTGAAACCTTATGAGGCTAATTACCCTACCCATGATCTAGAGTTAGGTGCCATTGTGTTCGCTTTGAAGATTTGGAGACACTACTTGTATGGGGTGACTTGTAAGATATTCACAGATCATAAGAGCTTGAAGTACATCTTTACCCAGAAAGACCTTAATATGAGGCAGAGGAGATGGCTAGAGTTGATAAAGGACTATGACTTAGACATCCAATATCATGAGGGGAAGGCAAATGTAGTCGCTGATGCACTAAGTAGAAAGTCGAGTCATAGCATGAATGCCTTGATAGTTCCTGAGGAGTTGTGTCGAGATATGCAAAGGCTTAGCCTAGAAATTCTAAACCCTGGGGAGATCGAGGCAAGATTGAGTGCTTTGTCATTGGGATTGTCAATTTTTGACGAGATCAAAGAGGGTCAAGTTGGGGATGAGCACCTAGGGAAGATTAAGGAAAAGATGGGCCAAGGTAAGGAAAGTGATTTTAATATCCATGATGATGGTAGTCTGAGGTTCAAGGGTAGGTGGTGTATACCACAAAAATGTGATGAGCTTAAGAGACGTCTTATAGATGAGGGGCATAATACACCGTACTCCGTGCACCCCCGGGGGTGACAAGCCGTATAAGGACCTTAAGCGATCTATTGGTGGCCAAACATGAAGCGAGAGGTAGGCGAGTATGTGTCTAGGTGCCTAACCTGCCAGAAGGTGAAGATAGATCACAAGCGACCCATGGGGAAGGTCCAACCATTAGAGGTTCCGGGATGGAAGTGGGATTCCATATCGATGGATTTTGTAACTGCTTTGCCTAGAACAAGGAGTGGTAATGATACTATTTGGGTTATTGTGGACCGTCTGACAAAGTCGGCCGTTTTTATACCGATAAAGGAGACATGGAAGAAGAAGCAACTGGCGAAGACATATGTTAAGCATGTGGTGAGACTGCATGGAGTTCCAAAGGATATCATTTCTGACCGTGACTCTAGATTCCTTTCGAAATTTTGGAAGAAGGTCCAATTAAATCTTGGGACAACATTGAAGATGAGTACAGCCTTTCACCTCGCGACCGATGGTCGACCGAGAGGACTAACCAGACGATGGAGGATATGTTGAGAGCGTGTGCTATTGATTTTCAAGGTAGTTGGGAGGACCAATTAGACCTGATTGAGTTTTCTTATAACAATAGTTACCATGCGAGCATTAAGATGGCACCTTTTGAGGCTTTATATGGACGGAAATGTAGGAGCCCCATTTGTTGGAATGACTTTAGCGAAAATATAGTCTTGGGGACAGAGTTTATTGAGGAAACTGTTAAGCATGTTAGACTGATTCAGGCTAGAATTCAAGCTGCGCAAGATAGACAGAAGAGTTACGCTGACTTGAAGCGACGCGAAGATGAGTTTGCTATAGGTGATAAAGTGTTTTTGAAAGTATCACCAACTAAGGGTGTGATGAGATTTGGGAAAAAGGGCAAGTTAAGTGCTAAGTATGTAGGCCCATATGAGATTTTGGAGCGAATTGGGAAAGTTGCCTACAGATTGGCATTGCCAATGGATTTTGAAAAGATGCATGATGTGTTCCATATTTCTCAACTTAAGCGTTATATTCCCGATGAACGTCATGTCCTAGAGCCTGAACGAATTCAGATCGATAGTAGCCTCACATATGAGGAAAGGCCTGTCAGGATTCTCGACAGAAAAGTGCGTAGTACACGCAATAAGGATGTCCATATCGTGAAAGTACTTTGGTCTAACCACGAATCTGAAGAGGCAACGTGGGAAGCCGAAGATGAGATGAAAAAGAAGTATCCAGATCTGTTCCTTGAGGTGAGTTACGAGGGCGTAACTCGTTTTCTTTAAGGGGGATAGAATGCGATAAATTTCGCGCTTTTTATCTATTTTTATGAGATTTTTATGCATATGTATGCCTATGTTGAGCAATTTGCACATGTTAGTGCTAAAGAAGTAGACTCTCCGCATAAGAAAGCGTGTTCATAAGTAACACAAGTGTTTTAAGTTAGCAAAAGTGTGCACAAGTGGCACAATTCTTTGCAAACTTTTGAAAAGTTGAGTTCAAGTTTTGAAAAATATGTGAGTTTTCGTGTCAAGTTTCAGGACGAAACTTCTTTTAAGGGGGGTAGACTGTAATCCCCCATAATTTTAAAGGATTTTATAAATATATTTTATCATTTATATATTTATATTTTAGTTCAAATGATTTTTATTATTTAAGTAGGTTGACTATTTTGAAAGTCAAATGAAATTATTTTAAGGATTTAAGAAAGTTGAAAATATTTTAATTAGGCATGCTTTGAAAAAGGTTTGAAATATGAATTTGATTTAGAAAAGAAGTCTAATGGACTTGAGGAACCCAAATTCTAAGTAGATTAGGAAAGAGGAGTTATATTGATGCTAGGAGTCCTCATTCATCAATCCTAGTTGTCATCGAATTCTATTTAAACTCAATCTCCTTTTCCTAAGCCCAAAAGGAAACCCTAACTATAAATACCTTAAGCCCAATTATTTTACCCTACACAAATTATTTTCTTCACTCTTTCTCTCAAATCTCACGGCATTCTCTTCTCCTCCTCTTCCACGTGAAACTCAGATTTTCTTCCTCTCAAGCTTTTCTTTCTTCTTCTTCAAGTAACGCTTTCTTCTTCGCTAAGAAACGTCACCGCCGCCACCGTTGACCACCGTTGACCGCCGCTGCTGCCACCAAGACTCCTCCTTGACCGGCGCATCCTCACTTGCATCTTGTGTTGGTTTAATTCTTTTCTTTTCCTCAAGTTTTCCATTAAAGACTATGTTTTTATGCTTTATTTTAATGTTAATCATGATTATCAATGTTAATTTACTGTTTTAATGAATAATCTTGATTCATATATATATTATATTATAAGAATAAAAATTCAGAGTTATTTATTATTGTTAGATTGAAGTTTTAATAATTAAAGCATGGATTTTTTAGGGTGTTAATTATTAGAAAACCATAGTAGCATATTATATACTATGAGATTGATTTAATTTATGATTTTAAACATGTTTAAGAGGGTTTAAAGAAGGTTTTATGATTTTAAAAGTTGCTGGAATTTCAGAAAGCATTTTATTTAGGGAGTTTTAAGAATTTTAATATTGCTAGTATGGTAGTACTATACTAGGAATTAAAAGTAATTGGAATTTTGATAGAAAAATCAACTTTTGAATATGTTTAAAGGGGATTTTAAATACTTTAAAGTTGCTGCCTTTTTAGTTATGAGTATTGATTTTAGTTGTATTTGATTTCTAGGCGGAGAGTATTCCGTAGGAGATTTCTAAAGGGGCTAAAGTGGCCAGTCGACTAGTTTACACAAGGTACATACATACCTATGTGATGTTTGAGATAGTATCATGATTTTATGAAGGAGAATTATGTAGTATCAGGTATAGGAACTACGTTGAGTTCATGTATGATATTTATTATGTTGGATTTTGCATGTTTTATGCCTGTGTGCAAACATGTTAATTATAATATCTGATTATGAGTAGAATATCATGTTTGTATGGAATATTGATGCAAGCATGTTAATTGGATTGGGAGCCTTATTTATTAATTCACATGGGGGAATTAATATATTTATTAGTATTGGATCATGGTTGATCATTGTTCCCTTTTTGTATTTCACTACTTTATGAGGACTGTGGGCCTTATTTGGTAAGTTGACAAGTTATGCCTATGAAAGGTAAGATTGATTGTTGGCTAGGTTCAACAAAGTAAGAAAGGTTGGAATTAAAGAAAGTAATCTTGGATTGTAAGTTGTGTGATCACTTATTAAATCCTAAGGTAAAAGAAGTTCAGTTGTGAATGTTAGAATTATATTCTGTGTTGCTGGTATGTGTGTCATAACAAGTAATAAATTGTTAATCACGTAAAGTGTAACTTGGATAGTAATAAGCTTTAGACTGGTGTACGTCTGAAGTTGGACAATCAGGAGTTGGGGTACATGGTGAGCGTGCCATGGCTTTTTCTGGGAATTGGATTGATCACCATTCCTCTTTTTTATTCAAAGGTTCCTCGATATCGCAGGTCATTATGGAATACGGAGTCGCACCCGTATTTCGTCTTCCTAGGTGAAGGCTGGTTTTTAGTTAGACAACTCGGTCCAATAACTATTCCATTTAATATAATAAAAGATGATTCAAGTTTAGTTCAGTAGAAGTTATCTGCAGAATGTTATATGGTTGTATTATTATTTATCTCTGTTTATTATTTCTTAGTATCATGATTAGGATTGTTTATGTATTGTTATGTAGTACTCAGCTTTACTTATTACGTGCTTTGTTGTGTGTGTTGATCATGGCTTTGCCTTATTGATCCTGTGATGACCCAATTTTGGTGAGCAGATTCTCTAAAGCATTGACATTTACAGGTTCGCAGATGTAGCATCATTGGGAATCTGGGAATGGAGAGCTTGTGTAAATTTAGTTTATCATGTTTTTCTGCATTAGTCGGATCATGTTATTATAAGTTGATTTGATAGACTTTCATAGAGTGGGTTATTTTTGAAGTACTTAATTAATTATTTATAAAGTTTAGTTTGATGGTTTCCGCTGCAAAATTCTGAATAAGCCGATACGTTATCACACGGGCGATAATACTTGGGTAATTCTCTAAGTTTTGTATTATAAAGGTATTTCTGGAAAAAGAGAATTATCGGGGTGTTACATATGCATATTAGTATGTGTGCTTTGAGTATATGACATGGATTTGGCATGCTATGGTTCACTTGAGATGTTTTACCTATCCTAAGCTGAGCTTAAACACTAAATTGCCATGTTTATGCTTCTAAATGGAATTTGTAAAGTATATGGAATTGTATGGTAATGAAACACTAAATGTATTGGTTTTAATCACGGAAGCGAGGCGTGAGCATACACCCGGGTTAGGGCGGGTATTCCCTAACTGTTACCCAACCAAGAGGGGGAAATCTTGGCGGAAGTAGGACATGTCCGGGTTAAGTCTTGCAAGCAGAACAGTAAAAGGTGGGGTGACGACCCTCAACAGTTTGCTACGCTCGCGGTCATATCAAAAGAATGAGCTTATGAAATCTCTAAGTATGGAAGTGATTATGACTACTTGCTATTATGACTATGTGTTATCAATTAGTTTTCAAAATACACCTAAACTTGTATTTTCTATTACACAGTGTGTACTCAGCTTTGCTGATAGTGTTGTCATTTCTGTGGCCTGTCACTTGGTGGGTGGCAGAGTCAAACTTTGTTGCAGGATTGTGTTGGAAGCCAGAAGCGAGTTGAGAGCAAAGTTATGATTCGAATTGTGTATTGTGGGTTAAATTCCGAGATTTAAGTTTGTATATAGAGGAGTTTATTTAGAATTACTTACAATATAGATTATTCTTTTGCCATGGAATTTGAGATTGAATGACTATGTAATTGAAGTCTTATATAAAGGATTTTGTTTTGTGGGCCCATAACCCACAGGTCCAGGATCGTATATTTCAAGTTGTTTCCGCTGTGAATGTTATCTAATTCATAAGTGATTAGTATTATTTTGGTGCTAATTGAGATTTGTGATTGCTAAGCGAGTTAAGTTAGCAGCTCGGGAATCGGGCTGTTACAATCTACCTCAAAGTCATAAAAGAAGGCATCCCAAAAAATCTTTTTCATTTTAAAGTTGTCCACAAACATTTGAGCATCAGAGCCATCAATATATGCTTTTAGATCTCTTGAGAAGTTCTTGAAATCTTGCTTTGAAGCTCCGATATTGTCATATCCACCAACATTCTATTTTAAGATTGGGATATTATCTCAGATAACCCTGACATATAGGCTTTTTACCCAAATAACCCTGACATTTTTTTTTTCCCCAGATGACCCTAAACTTGTATTTTGTCATTAAACCTAACGGAATTGTTAACGGTGTTAACTATTTTCAAACTAAAATACTTACTGTTTTTTTAAAAAAAAAAAAAAAAAAACCAAACTCATCTCTTTCTCTCTCTTGTTCTTCATCTCTTCTCAAGCATGTGATTATCTACCAAACAAATAGAGTAACTCAGCATCCTGCATAAACAACTGAAAATTAAAAGAAAAAAGCATCCCTAAACCTGAAGATCTAAATGTATTTACTCGAAGTAAATGAAGCAGTTTCAACCCGTAGTTTGCACAAACAACAAGAAAAGGTTGAAAAGCTTGAAATTACACTCATCTCATCGTACACTCTCTTCTTCTTCTAAATTAGCTATTACTCAAATTTCGGTCTTTTTTTAAACTTTGATTGAACTCTAAATCTTAAGATTTTGAAATTTGCAATTTTCACCCTTTTTATCTGTTTCAATTCATAAACCTTGAAAAATTAACAGTGAAATTTGGCAAATTGAAGGGTAAAAGAGAAGATAATGGAAGATCAATCTGAGTTAAGATTGCAAGGATGGGAAACGGGTTATCCTTTACCTGAAGATCTAACTCCATTATCACAATCTTTGATCTCCCCAGAATTAGCTTTAGCATTTGGGATCAACCCAGAAAATTCTCGTGTTCAATTTGATCTTAATTTGGCAACGCACGAAAACTGTTCGACGATTTGCCCAAGTGAAGAAAATTTTGAATCTTTGAGTTTGAGGTTAATCGGACTGTTAAAAGGCCTAGATTGGTTTGGACCCCACAACTTCATAAGAGGTTTGTTGATGTGATTGAGCATTTAGTGATTGATAAAGCTGTTCCTAAGACAATTATGGAGATGATGAATGTGGACGGTTTGACAAGAGAAAATGTTGCTAGTCATTTGCAGAAGTATAACCATGACTTTCGAAGAAGAAATTTCACAATAACTAAATAACAAGAAATTTCACAATCTTAAACTGAAAGAAAACGCTAATTTCGAAGAAAAATTGAGTGAAATCTGTATGGAATGTCGGTAAATTCGAAAGAATTGATTTTTTTTTTTGAGGGGAAAAGCAATTCGAAAGAATTGATTGATCTGGAAGAGATGAAGAACAAGAGAGAGAAAAGATGAAGAACAAGAGAGAGAAAGAGATGAATTTAGCAAAAGTCAAACCAAGTTAGGGTCTAGTTAACGGCGTGACAAATTCCGTCTAGTTTAATGAGAAAAAATCAAGTTCAGGGTTATCGGAGACAGGCCTGCCAAAGTCAGGGTTATATTGGAAAAAGGCCTATAAGTCAAGGTTATCTGAGATAATATCCCTTTAAGATTCTAAAACTTTTTGTTGGCTCAATATTCAACTTTGAATTGTCAACTATGAACTTCTTGAGCAAAATTGTCATTTTCCTACCTTGCTTTTGGAATTTCCTACAACTCGGTGTGTAAAGAGGGTGGGTGTGTCCCTCATATAAGTTTTTCATAAAATATCCCCCTTCTTCTCGAATCTTAAGAACTAACTGAGCTTTACACCCCACTCTTGTCACCAACCTTTTTCTAATAGCCGCTTTTTCACCCTCCTTTTGTTTGGGCTTATCCTCATTATTTGCCTTACGCTTCTCTTTAAAACCCGCCTTATTGCATAGGCAATATTTTATTGCAACAACACCACTTTTGTTCTTGTTGGTCGTCGACTTTCGAGTGTTGAAGCCACAATGTAGAGCTTAAGCACCATAGAATTTAATCCCTTTTTCCAAAGTATCAAACTTCATCCCTAACATACGTGTTAACTCATTAGAGCACAAAGGCATCCACTCCCTTGTTCCTCCGGGGGTAACAAAAGGGCGTGCTCTAGGAGTAACCCAAGTAGTTGTATCGGAAGAAGTAGGTATTGAAGTACTCTCAGTTGGAGCTGAAAAGGAAAATATATATCATATATGAATTAAGCTTAACTTATGCAAAACAATAGACAAGAATGCATATGGTTGCTTCATCTTATGCACACACTAGACAATGCAAACAATTGTTTCATCTTACGCATTATGTATGCACAAAAATATAGCAAAACAAAATTTTAACCAAGTGAAATGGTATCTAACCAACTATTCATCATGAAAATATGAACACTAGTACCATCAAACTCATTATGTCATATTACAAATTTTTACATCAATGAAGGTTTTTGAAAGCCATGGATTAGCTAATACTACCAACTACTGTAGTGCTAAACTAGCATAATAGTCATCACAAAGTCACAAACTATCACATAGGATAAATCTTTGATTTGAAATTTGATAAACATTTTTTACATCAATAATTCACCTGCTTCTTGTGTTGTTGGAGTATGTTGATTAGGGTCTTCCATAATCGTAGGTTGAGTTTCAATGAAATCCTGAAGTTAATCTGGAAAAGGAACACAATAATTTTAATTGAAAGACACAATAAACAACTTAATTGAAAGAATAACGAGAATAAATTAAATATGCATAAATCACATTTAATGTTTCTATATTTATAAGAGATTTAATGTACTTTTAGACTTTCGATGATGTATATATGGCAAAAATCTGATGTACATGAGTTCTATTGGTACACCAAAGGCTAGAAAGCAAATACTAGCCATGCAACATACACCAAAATAAAGGTGTTAGACTAGAGGCCAAAGCATATTAAGCTAGCTACCTCTTAGATATAGGCTACCCTTCTCGAACCTACAATTTTCTCCTATTTTAAAGAAACCCTCATGATTATTACCTTATTTGTACTACTACTCTTCTAAACTACTAACTGTTCTAAACTTCCCATTGCACTTCTCTTCCTATACCTCTATAAGATTTTATTTCTTTTATATGCTTTTCTTAATCAACTTGTTTCCTTTTATCCAACATAAATTCCCAACTTGTACTTAATATAAGGAGACCAATAGCGTTGTCTCCCTCCCTCACCTCACTACTTTCTACTCATTTTCACTCACTCACTCTCACACACACTCTCTCTCTCTCTACATTTCTCTTTCTCTATACCTTGAAAAATGGCAGCAACAATCACAAGTGATGAAGCACTTTGGTTACTTTTTAGCCTACCACCAATCATCAAATCTGAGAACATCTTTTATATGCTTTTCTTAATCAACTTTTTTCCTTTTATCCAACATAAATTCCCAACTTGTACTTAATAATGTCCTTGAGATTTAATGTACTTTTAGTGTAGCACTGATGTACATGTAGTAAACATATGATGAACATGTCCAAAGTCATCAGATTGTTATAGAAACAAATAAAAAAAGCAGTTTACATGATAAAAGTTGCACCAACAGTCCACCTAGATAACCATCACTCACTTTATTTGACAATCCTCATAACATACAGCAAAAACAATTTACAAGATATATATTGCACCAATAGTGCCACGTACAGAACCATCACTCACCTTCTAGACTCTAAGAGAAAGGTCTGTTGTTCATGCCTTTCAAATGAGCTTATCTCCTCATTATTTCCAGTAGACCTCCACCCAACATGAGATAAATCATATACACAATACAGTTACACAAATATATAGGATTGTATATGTAAAAAAAAATGAAAGCATTATCACAGCCTAAATGAAAAGACTCTGGCCATGGACTACTATAACATAATGATACCTCTCAAGATCTCCATCAACAGTAATTAATATTGTGACATTAAGGGGTCTTTTGGTTCAAAAGATGTAACATTAAGGGCTCTTTGTTACTATTCTTGCGCTTAATACAAGAAATTCAATAAAACCATACAACCCTTCATTTATCTTTGAACCTTCCTCACACCTAGAGGCTACAACCCGCAACATCCTGTTACTATTCCAGCACAAGCCCTGACATACGAGTCTCAACATTCAATTCAACTGGCATCCATCAACAGGTAGTCTATATGATCAGTTTTCCTCTATTCAACAAGCGTACATTCGATTCAAGCGGATTTAGGAATGAATATCAGGCAAAGTAAAGTCATAAAATTTGCATCAATAACCTAAATAATAATTAATCCTCCAAAAACACAATCCACACATTCAATCCATCAGGAACAGAACAAAAGATGCAAAATCAAACCTAAAATTAAGCAAATTACTCAAAATAGAGAGAGAAAAAGTAGAATATGAACAAAAATTCCAGTAACAATCCATCACCATCAAGTATAGTCTCTAAAAGACCTAATTTTCGATTAAAAGATGCGAAAAACATTGCTTATAATTACAGAATGCATGAATTAAGAATAGAATGCAAGTACATCAATTTTAAAAACATCGAATTCCCTGAATTACGTCTATGGATGAATTTCGATCAGGACAGAAAAGTTCAGATTTTTTTTTGTAATCAATCCGTCGATGTTGAGAGGTATGAATTTTCGATTTTTTCCTCAGTGAAAAGTACTGTTCACGCTTGAAATGTTGCTGCTAAAAAATTGCTGAGAAAATTGTGGTTTTGTTATTACTGCTATGGCAAATCGCAGCCCTTAGGTCTTTTTTGATCTAACGATTGTAGTTAATTTTCACATCTTAATATATTCTCACATAACTATTCATTCTCACCGGATCCCGACTCTCTCTCTCTCTCTCTCTCTATATGAGAGAGAGAGAGAGAGGTAGGATCCACTAAAAACCACCCTTAGGCTGAAAACTAAAAACCTTCTTGTTCATTTTCGAATTTTTGCTCATTTTACAAATTTTTGCTCATTTTACAAATTCTTGCTCATTTTACAAATTCTTGCTCGTTTTACAAATTCTTGCTCATTTTACAAAAATTTCCTCATTTTATATTTTTGTTCATTTTAAGAAATGTTTGCTCATTTTACGTAATTTTTGCTCATTTTTCAATTTTTTGTTCATTTTACAATTTCTTGCTCATTTTACAAATTTTTGCTCATTTATTTTTTTGCTCATTTTAAGAAACTTTCGCTCATTCCAATCACCCGACTTATCAACTTTTTTTCGCAATTCTCTCTCCTAATCACAACAATTTCAAACCAAATAGAAGAGAAATAAAATCAAAATTATACCAGAACAAGTGATGGTTGGTAGATATATAATTTCCAATTACTTCACATTTTGCGCTACAAAAAAACTAAAATCTTCAAATTTTCGTGAAATTCTGTTTGAAGTAGTCTATTCATAGCAAAAATCAGAAGAAAATAAATCCTACCAGATTCAAAGGATCGAAAGTCGCTGAAAATTTCTTCGGAGGTTGCTTATCTTCTAGTTATGGTTGACATTCTTCATCTTTGTAATCTGAGAATATCGCCATTGTTGTGATTAGGAGAGAGAAAAAAGAGCTTTTTTGGGATTGAGGAAGATGAAATGAGAAAGAAGAGTTGAGAAGAATTTGAGAGTGCGATAATGACAATGGCGAAATCCAGTTGAAGAAGAGCGAGGAGAGAGAGGGGAGCAGGTGAGGAGTGAGAGTGTAACAAACTCAGTGTTGTTTCTATGAAAGAAGGGAAGAGAAAGAAAAGAGTATGATTTTTACCCAAAAATTGCAGCATTAATACTGGCCACACGATAAAAAATCGACGGTGTAGATAATTTGTTTTCAGTTTTCAGCCTAAGAGTGGTTTTCACAAGATCCAATTCCTCTAAATATATATATACATATATCATATATAAACCTAAATCTGTTCTCACATCAGAAAGTGTTCTCACATAAGATATGTGTTCTCACAAGAGCCTTCCCCTTTATAATAAATACTAATATATAAATGTATATAATAATTGATGAAATATACTACTATATATATTATGATTAGTATTTAATTTTACCATGTATTAAGAATAGACAATTGATATTTAGTCGCTTTGCTGATAATCAATGGCTAAATTTCCATTTATGAATTTTTTAAAGTTGTTAAGTATACAAACAACCTTTTCTAGTATTATCCATTTCCCACCCGCCTCACCCGCTCTATCCGCGGTTGATGGATGGGGCGGGTATGGATGAAACTTTTGGCGGGTGATGGATGGTGTGGATAGGGATTTGGTTCGCGGGTGATGGGAAGGGTTGAGGTCCACCCAACCCATCTCCGACCCATTGCCAGCCCTAGTAACAAAGGCCGGCGATGGTGGTGCACCAGTGTGGAGTGGGTGTGCGAAGCAGATTGGGGAAGCAAGAGAAGAAGAAGACGATGCCATGAGAGGTGGAGAGTCGGAGAGGGATGAGAGTGTAGGAACTTATAGATGCATATATAGCGGACTTGCAGGAAACTATTTCCTAACATCTATCATAGGATCACATACATAATGAAACACATGAATCAATCAATAGAGATTGGATATATAACCTTTGTAGCATGACTTCCCTGTTGTATGCAAGCTTCGAAGATCTGAGAGCTCTAAGTGTTGTTCCTCTAATCAGTCCACGAGCACTAGTTGAACACCAACATCTGCTAGAACGGAAGAAAAAATCTCTTGCTTTTGGTGGTTATAGGCGCGGCTCTAGTGGAGGTATTAGGATTCATGTAGCTCTCTCTTTTGTGTAAAGACGTTGCTTAATGATGTGATGCCTAAACCATCATATTATATCATATATATAATAGAATTATTCTAGCCTAATTAGGAGAACTTCTCCTCCCATTCCTTTATGGGGGGCAACCCAAGGTCCATTATGGACTTGAGTTGCTTTGTCCAACTTGTGCTACAGTGTGTGACCTTATAGGATTAATGTATTTTAGTTGTAGGTCCTATCAATATTGTCCTATTAATTAGATTTATTCTCTAGCAAGCAAATATGATTACTAAAATAATTAACTTTATTATCTTCATAATTAATTCCTATTTATATTTAATAATTGCCATAAATGTTTAAGGACATATTCCTTCAATCTCCCACTTGTCCGAAGACAAGAGCACAATGCTAAATTCCTTAAGTTACTTAATGCCAAATTTGATAACACTAGATTATTCTCAAATTTTTGTTCCTTGATTGCGGAGTTCGAACTGTTCAAATAAGGATTCACATTTTAATCCTATTCCGCATGGCCATGCAATTTTTCAGTTCTCGCTCATCAAGAGGCCCATACACCATTCCTATCAAATAGGAGGACTTATCTACTCTTGTATGGCCATAACTCCTACTCAATTCTTAGCCCACCTGATCACTGCCTTTATAACCTCTTTTTACGGTGCGGCGTTTAACAAGGTCAAGGTTAAACTAATTATACATGGTTATTAAGACATACTCATGTCTAAGGAATCCATTAAATATAGTAGTTTGATTCTACTTTTAAAATCTTATTAGGTTAAGTATCAAATATACATCCATATAATCAATTCGACATCTTTATGTCTCCGTAGCCATGGAACTGAGCTATCAATTAATTATACACTAGTATTCAAATAAATCACTTATGTCCAATTTAGTGATTTAGACTAGGGACTTTAAATAAATTGTGATTTCAATTCACTTTATAGGGTTCCATTATCAAAATATTTTCGATAAACCTATTTGAAAAAATACAAATTATTTGGACATTTTATTTAATACTAAACCAAATAATTAACTAAGAAATGAATTTTTATTGATAAACAATGAAAGCATAATAAATATCTTTACAATTGTAAACATGAAGTAAACAACCTAAAGCTATTCTCCATATGCTTAAGCCTCATAGATCTAGTATGACTCTCATGCTTAGGTTGAGCAAGCGGTTTAGTCAGAGGATCTGCTATATTATCCTCAGTGTGAACCTTGCCTACTTTCACATCATCTCTTCCAACGATCTCTCGAATAAGATGGAATTTCCTGATAACATGTTTGGACCTTTGGTGTGATATAGGTTCCTTAGACTGAGCAATGGCACCATTGTTGTCACAATACAACTCAATGACATTCTTAATGCTAGGATCTACACCAAGTTCACCAATGAACTTTTTAATCTAAATAGCTTTCTTTGCTGCATCTGCTGCTGCAATATACTTAGCCTCTGTTGTAGAATCCGGGATGGTACTCTACTTAGAACTCTTCCAGCTCACATCTCCTCCATTGAGACAAAATTTGAAACAAGATTGGGATCGGAAGTCATCTTTGTCACTCTGGAAGCTTGCATCAGTGTATCCAGTAACAACCACCTCACTATCTCCACCATAAACCAAGAAATTTCCCTTAGTCCTTCGTAAGTACTTAAGGATTGATGCATATAATCAAAGGATACACAACATTTGGTCGAGTGCATATTATGGCATACGTGATGGATCCTACTGCAGAAGCATATGGAACATTACTTATACGCTTGGCCTCATCAGGACTCGAAGGACACTAAGTCTTGCCAAGTGTTATGCCATGTTGCATGGGAATGAAACCTATTTTGGAGTTTTCCAGTTTGAACCTTGCAAGAACCTTATCAATATAAGTTTCTTGACTAAGTCCAATTAGCCTTTTAGATCTATCTCTGTAGATCTTTATTCCAAAAATGTACTCAGCCTCTCGTAGGTCATTCATAGAAAAGCAATTTTTAAGCCATTCCTTGACTGACTCAAGCATGATTTTATTATTTCTTATGACAAGTATATCATCCACATACAGGACTTGAAAAGCAATACTACTCCCACTTAACTTCTTGTATACACAAGATTCGTTTTCATTTCTGAGAAAGCCAGATTCCTTGACTGCCTCATCAAATATAAGCTTCCAACTCCTTGATGCTTGCTTTAGTCCATAAATGGACTTCTTAAGCTTGTATACCCTTTCTAGATTTTCTAGACCCTCAAACCCTTGAGGTTGTGTCATGTACACATCCTATTTTAAGAACCCATCGGCATTCAAGAAAGCGGTTTTGACATCCATATGCCATATTTTTGATAGTTATAAAAGGCAACAATCGCAAGGATTATCCTAATGGACTGCAGTATGGCTACTGGTGAGAATGTTTCATCATAATCGATACCATGAATCTGTCTGAAACCTTTCGCCACCAACCTTGCTTTGAAAACAATAATGTTTCCATCCTTATCTTGTATGTTTTCAGCTTGAAAATCCATTTGCATCCAATGGGTTTTACCCCATCAGGCAAATCAACCAAGTCCCATACTTGATTTTTAGACATGGAATCCATTTCAGATATCATAGCCTCAAGCCATCTTCCGGAGTCTTGACTCTCCAAAGCATCTTTTTAGCTAGTAGGCTTTTCCGATTCTAAAATCATTATTTTTGAACTTTCAGTCAAAAGGAAATCAATATATATTTTTGACGGGATGATGGTCCTACTAGACTTATGTTGGGGAACAATAGAAGAAGTTTGTACCTCATTAGATTGAGGGGCTTCGCAAAAATTATCTCTAAGTGGGACGGTAGGAGGTACGTGAATTGAATGCACCGCCTCCTGAGCATTTTCATACGGGGCACCTCTGACGAGGTGTTAATATCATCCATTTATTGGTCATATTTGTCACCACGATCGGATCGCATTGCCTTAATTTCTTCTCATGTTGGTTCTGTACTTCATTTTGGAATTCCTTGAACTTTTCAAAGGATTCCGACTTATGTTGCATGAGGTAAACATATCCAAATCTGCTTAGATCATCGGTAAAAGTTATGTTGGTTATGTACTTCATTCCTTGAACTTTCCAAAGGATTGCTCTTCTTTGGACTGGACCAATTAGGATGACGGTGTATTTCATTACTGGTTACTCAATTGGAAGACACGATTTTGTGTCTACCTCAGCCAAGCCGCCAAAGCCCGCCAACAACACGCAGTTGTGCATGTCAAACGTGCACGACTTGCATGGCTGCTGCCGCCGACACCCTACCTCCCTATTTCGGTCCTTTTCCTCCAACCACCGTGGATCCACCATCACTAGTGGGACCACCCAGCCATGGTTGGCTTTCCTTTTCGAATTTATGCAGCTATTTACATTAAATTTAAACTAATTTTTATCCAACAATTTGTTTAAAGATCAAGGATTTAATTAAGTTATAATAATCTGAAAATTAGGGCAGAAAATTTGAATCTATATCAACAAAACTCAAACACAATTTTAGGTTTATTAAGATTTAGATTTAAATATATAATATTTATTAAACATTAAATCTAACAAGAATTAAAATTAGGGCAAAAAATTCTAATAATATCCGAAAAATCCAAAAAATTAACAATTAATTTTCAAGAAATTTGAATATAATTATGAGGGTGATCTATGAATTATCATAACAAATAAAATGAAATATTTTATTTGTTATCCTTAAATTTTATGATTAATCTAATTAAACATAAAAATTAACTAAATTCAACAAGTAATATGGTAAAAAATCCGAAAAGTAAGTGGGAAAAAATAAAATTTATTTTCAGTCATATCTTAGTAATTTAGATCTTTGTGGGTGATGATCATTATATTTATTTATTAAATTAAAAATTAAATCTTTAATGGTTAAGAAATTATTTTAATGATTAATCTAATTAGTCATTAAATAATTTTAAATTGAACAAATTATTTCTTAAAAAAATCCAAAAATGAGAGTGAAATTAACTATTAATTTCGTTCACTAAAAAAAATTTGGAAATTTTTTTGAGCATAAATTACATATAAATCAAATATTTATAATTTTCAATCAATGAATATAAAATATTAATTACGCAAATTCAATCCATAAAATAAATCCTCCATTAATTGAATCAAAATAATAACTTGGTATACAAAACATGATCATATGCATATTATGTAATTAGGAAAAACTAATACTACTACATGAACTTATAGATGCATATATAGCAACATGAAACTATTTCCTAACATCTATTGATGTATATGGACCTAGTCCTTAAGAGCTAAAAGGAACAAGAACAACAACAATAAAAACCAACACACAAACCGGTTCGAGCAAAACTCGAACAACCACCCTTTTATCCCCTGAACCACCAACTAAGAGATTGTTTGTGCGCACCACAACTCAACAACACTCTACTCTCAAGATTACAAGCCAACTCTTGGAAAGATTTGAGATAAAGAACCACATAACACAGGCTCAAGAACCATATAACACAGGTTCACAAAGAAAGAGAATCACACTTTCAAAATTCATTCAACAACACTTATTTAACAAATAAAACCCTTAAGGGATATTTATAGTACAACCTAAACTGTCCTTAAGCATTGAAATAAGCTAGAAATATAAAAAACTTCATAGTTAAGCAAAAATTGTCCCAGCCGTAATTCAGCCTGCATAGTTGTACAAAAATGGTTGCAATTTGATAGAATTCGGCGGCCACCATTCTAGCAACCAATAGAATATTGTCCTATAATTGTAAATTGAACAAACCAAGGTGGATGGCTGCAATTTAATTTGGAGGAAAGGCAATTGCCCATAAGTCTCTAAGTTTACTGCCCTGCAGACGCCAGCTAGTCGACCTAGTTTTGTTTTCAGCTGCAACTTGCTATGATTTCGGCTGCCTCTTGGCCAACAACCAATGGGACCTCATACTAGACTTGAAACATGAGCCATCCCTGCAAAAATCTTGTGAAATGGGCTAAGAAAGGTGTCTGCCTAGTTTGCTCAAAGTTCACCTCCATACAGCGCCAGAATTGGTGGTGCTGCTGGGTGATTTTCCTCCTCAATGGGTAAGCTCAAATCTGCCTTAGGCAAGCTGATTAAGCACATAACTGAACTTCCCTTTTTGTTACCTGTTTACTTATATCAATTCTATCCCTAATTACCTCCATTAAGCTTACAAAATTAGGCTTATAAGTAAACCTTGACAAAACTTATAAAATTGAAAACTCAAGCTAACTTGACTCTTTAATTATAACCTTTCTAACTTAACTTAATCCACTCTAATTAACCTAAATAGATTGTTTTACATGAAACTCGACATACGAATTGATTATAACTCAATTTAACATAATAAAAACAAGAAAAGTAACTTATAAGAAACAAAGCCTTTATGCATCAATATCACCTGGATTAACACCAATTAAGGCCTTGTAATCCTTTTCAATTCTCAAGATTAACCATAACTAATAACTGAATTAACTTAATGAGAACTTTGGCTTGGTTTTGTTAGACTTCTTGAATATGTACATCTATCATAGGATCGGATACATAATGAAACAAATGAATGATGAACCAATCAATATGGATTGGATATATAACCTTTGTAGCATGATTTCCATGTTGTATGCAAGCTTCGAAGATTTGAGAGCTCCAAGTGTTTTTTTATAAGAAAAGCTGAAGCCAGAGCCATTTATTAAGAAGCTAAAACAAAGTCTGCCGTAATTTCATCAACTAATATGCTCGGACACTCCCCCACCCAGATTCTCATAAAGAAATCTAAAGGTGTAAGGTGAGCCATCCCATGAGCTGCTACATTCAGTTCCCTAAAAACATGAGTAAAAGAAATAAAATCGAACTCCCTAGAAAGTAATAAAATCTCCCTAATAGCAACCCCCAAATACGATCCATCCCACTTCTTTGCTTGTAACATACTAACAACTTGCTTACAATCACTCCCCACCTCCACCTAGTTCGCATTACATTGAAGCGCCATTTTTAGACCAAAAACCAGAGCCTTTGCCTCTGTGACATTCGCTTCCCACACACTCTTCACTTGCTGGCACCCAACACGCACAACCAACCCCTGATAGTCTCTGATTACAGCACCCATTCCCACACCACGGTCTCCAAATGTCGCACCATCCACATTCACTTTCAATCTCCCCGTTGCATGAGGCTTCCAGGACGCTTCTTCACGCATCAGCTCATTGCTCAACACCTTCCTTCCTTCCCCTTCTGCCATCTCGTGATACGCCTTTAAAAAAGTAGTAGCACCAGTAGCTATTTCACCCGGGTGTCGAGGGCCACTCCCATGTAAAACCCTATTCCTCTCGTTCCATATTACCCACGCCAGCATCATCACACCAGCTACTTCCCCCTCCCCCAGCTTATTCAAACACCACCCCAGCCAATCCCCCGCCTCTCCGAACTCCTCCTATCCCCCCACTCCCACACTGTAGCCACAGCCGGACAGTATAAAATGACACGAGTCTCCGTCTCGACCGCTCTCTCGCATCTACCACATATTGGAGAAAAGCTATTAATTCTTTTATGCAAAATCCATAAGAAGTAGGAAGAGCCCTACTGCACATCCTCCACAAGAAAATTTTCACCTTTGGAGGGACTTGTCTACTCCATAACTTTTTCCACACATCTACTGTATATGAGCACTCAGTCATCCCTTGCCCCAAATTTTTGAAGAAAGAAATAAAATGATACCCAGACTTCACCGAGTACAGCTCGTTATCAGTAACTCCAAGCAAAAATATCCTCACCCGCTTGCGGTGAAAGAGGTATGTTCAATATTTCCTCAGCTTCAAAGTGGATAAAATTGTCTCTCACTCTCCCCTCATCCCACTAGCCCACTACGGGATCAATTTGATCACTCACTCGCTCAATCACTCCGTTCTCCTTCTTATTTGATATTGGCTTAAAAGAGGGAGGACGGTTTAACCACAGATCCCGCCATACATGTATACTTGTTCCATTGCCAACAATCCATCTACTCCCCTTCTCTATTACCCATTTACAACTCCAAATGCTCCGCCACACAAAACTCGGTCTGCTACCCACCTTCGAACTCAAAAAATCGCCATTTGGGAAATAACGAGCCTTCAAAAGTCTAGATGATAGTAACTCTGGCATCTGAATTATTCTTCACCCCTGTTTAGCCAACATTGCTTCATTAAAATCCATAATTCTCCGGAAACCCATCTCCCACGCAACCCAAAAAATCTTTCGACCCTCCTCTTTACAGCCCCACCAAGAACGAGACATCATCCTCTAGATATCGTGGCAAAAACCAACAGGTAATCGAAACAAAGTCATGATATAGGTGGGAACCGCTTGGACAATAGCCTTTAAGAGAACTTCCCTACCTGCAAACGACAAGAGTTGATGTTTCCACCCCTTGATTCTTTTCAAAACTCTCTCCTTCAGGACCGCGAATGCTTGAGATTTAGCCCTTCCAACTCTCACTGACATGCCTAAGAACTTTTCTGGATCCTCAGCAATCTTCACCTCGAGCAGAGCCGCTAACTCTTCCTTACACCTCTCTATGACATTCGAACTAGCAGTTAACTCAGATTTCCCAAAATTTATGTCCTGGCCTGATGCATTTCCATATAACTTAATCACCTTCTTAATCGCACTCACATTCCTGTCATCAGCTATGCAGAAAATGATACCGTCGTCCGCAAATAGTAAGTGAGATATTTTCGGCGCGCCTCTGCACACTCGAACCCCTTATAATAATCTTATGTTAACAACTCTCTAGATTATATGGGAGAATACTTCAGCACAAATAATAAAAAGATAGGAGGAAATCGGATCTCCCTGTCTGAGACCCCGCTCTGGAATAAAACACGCCGATGGAGACCCGTTAATAAGCACAGCATGAGAAACCGTAGACACACACATTAAAATCCACACAATCCACTTACTATCAAACCCCATTTTCCCCATCACCTTATCTAAAAACTCCCACTCCACTCTGTCATATGCTTTGCTAATATCAAGTTTCAACGCATGCACCCTTTTTGCCCCGAGCAAACACTATGCATATAATGAAAAATTTCAAAAGCTACCAGAGTGTTGTATGTAATTAATCTTCCCGGAATAAACGCACTTTGATTCACAGATATAATGACAGGCTAAAGTCGTATCACCTAATCAAAAATAAACTAAGGTCCACTAACTAATAGTCAGGAAAGTCAGGATCGAATCCACAAGGAGATATCTATACTATTATATATGAACTCTAATATCATACTAACTAAATCAGATGAAAATGGTTGTTTTACTAAACTAAGCAAATAACATAATTAAATACGAGGGAATGAATCAATTAATAAAGAACTAGGATTATGGATCACTATGAATACAATTCAGAAAATCAGGGACGAATAACAACTACCTAATAAGTCAATTTATCTAGGACACATGTAATTTCTCTCGAACATTACCTCCCTCAAAGATCACCTAGCCGCTCTCGCTTGGTCAAGGATCACTCTTCCTAATGATTGAAAGCCTATTCGTTATCTCTCCTCTCGAAGCAGATTCAGTATTACGATAGTAGAAATACAAATCAGGCCTAATTTATAAATCTAGCATGAACGATTCAACCACAGGAAACAATTAAAATAGAAGGCAATTAGACTAATCTATCAATCCCTCATTGCATACATAGATCCCCACAATCCTAGAAATAAAACTACTCACTCATGTTTATAAAAACAATAACAAAATCAATATAAGAATTCATACTTTGAATCATTGCAAATAACTAAGAGATGAATCTAATTAATCAATAATAGAGAAAGCAATAAAGAAGATTACCAAATTGAAGAACTATATTAAACTTGCAAATAATCCAAAGGTTTGACCTTGAATCCAAGGAGAAAAGCAGTAAACTAGGGTTCTTGAGAGAATTAATGTGCTTAGAAAACTAAAGATTGAAATTATAATGAGAAAACGTAGTGTTTTAACTCTAAAAGGATAAGTATTTATATTAAAACCAAAACTGGCGCAATAAGCGCTTCAAAAGCCTTAAAAGCAGCCCTACCCGACGAACTTGGGCGGAATCCGCCCGACTGGGCGGTTGTCAGGTGCCATAAATCATTCGTCACGCCCGACCGGGCGGGATCTCGCCCGACCGGGCTGTCTTCAGCAGCTTCTTTTCCAAATGAGATCGCTTCGCCCGACCAACCCTGGCGGATGTCGCCCGGTCGGCCCCGCAAGCAGCTTTGCTTCCACTCTTTTCCAGCTCCAAAATGTGGCTAAGTCAAGTCGCCCGACCAGGCGGTCGTCAGGTCTATGACGGCCAAATTCCAATCTTCACAATGCCATAACTCTTGTGCTATTTGTCGGTATTAAGCGAGTGACCACTCGTTGGGAAGCTCTTGAAACATAGAATCCAACCCAAGTAAAATGCTCGTGCTCTCAAAAGTACATCATCTCTTGTAGTGGTATAAATGAGTAGGAAATGCACCAAAACATGCCAATTCCAAAAATGATCAACCTGAAACTACAAACACACTGCAAGGAGCACATTAGTACCAAAAATGACTCCGAAGAGCGTAATTAAGACTAATAATCAATGAGGGACGGGGGTAAAAACTCTATATAAGCTAGACTTTTGCTTGTCCCTAAGAAAAACTGTCTGAAAATCAAGAGTTCAAGGAAGTAATAGTCATTTCACCCCAACATAAAATAATCGCAAAAACATTTAGGTGACTCTAGATGGAATCCAAGCACACCACAAATCACAATCTCTAAAGCTCAACAGATAAGCACCAATCAGGGATAAGAATCAAAATAGGCCACTAGACATGCACTACAAATCAATGAGAAGGATCTCACAAGGGGACTCTCCACTCATTTGTAAAACACTCTCCAAGCAGTTAAAATGACTGCTTTTATCCAACCCCAAGTGCTCATCCCAACTCTCACACTCATGTGTTTGATGGGTGATCAATAACACTCAATTGCCAAAATTCACCAAGTTAGTCCATAGGCTTGAGTCATCTCTCCACATTAGGTAACTATACATGCAAACAAATCATATGACTCATTAAAGGTTTTAATGGGGCTCATGGTAGTAGGTGCGATAAATATTTGGGAATGTGGTGCTCAAGGAAGTGAAGTATTACTACAACTTTGATGAAACAACCCACACAATATATTAAATTTTAACACAACTACAACCAAATTTCTTATCTTACTTCTCCTTTCTCCTTTCTCCTTTCATAAAATCCAAGCAAAGACTTTCAACTCAATGTTTTTCACTTTTTTTTTTCTTTTTGTACTTTTCTTTGAAAGCCTTGCTTGTCTCATTTTCAAAAGGTTTATACTTTAGCTACTAGCTAATAAGGATAGAGGAGAATCAACAATTAGGACTCGAAAATTATAATGCGGAGTCCTTCTTCTTCCATGTACACAATATTTTTTTTCTCATTCACATTAATAACCAATTCCATCCATCAAATGTCAACCAACATACATTTCCTAAATACTTCACAACCAAAGGTAGAGAGATGTATTTTTGGAAAATTAGGAGCTCATAGCGTGGTTATCAAAAGAAATAGGCTTAGCTCAGAGTGGTTAACAAGTGGAAATAAATGAAGGGAAGGCTATTTGGTCTTATGGTGCAATTTCCTACAAGAGTCATAATCATTTTTGTCTAGCTATCATATAGTCAATGCATCAATGGAGAGAAATCACAAGTTCTAGCATCCCTCAGAGAAGTGGGCATACACACATGAAAGGAAAAAAACTAAAATATATGCAGTTTTAAGGCACAAAAGCTCACAGTTAAACCCAAACATGCTTGTAGGACATATGGACTTCCACAATTATGATTCTTATCATAGATCAAAGTACAAAAAATGTCATGCTCTGTTGATCAATCATTGTTTCATGCCTATCAACAATCCAAAGTCAGAACACAAATACAATGATATGGGGCACAGAGAAACAACTATTCAACTTGACTCTGATTTTCTAATAAACTCGCATTTTTGTTCTTTTTGTTATTTTTTTTAGATAACTAAAAAGGGAAAACTAACTAGCTATGCTGAACTAAACTACGAAAGCCTTAAACTACCTAAAGAGTGAGAGAAAAAATACCATATATACAAGAGACATCCTCCCCCAAGCTGAACTTGGCAATGTCCTCATTGCAACAAGGGGAAGGAAAGGAACATGGACCTCAGTCGTCCATAGAGTCATCATCACCATCATCATCATCATCACCAGCATGAGTACAAGTACCGGCGCCACTCCCCCCAGCACCGCCACTATAGGTGGGATTCCAAGTATACCAACTGGGGTGTGGACCTGCTCGGGGTATTGTACCTATCCTGCAATACTCATCAAACATAGGAAACATAGCTAGATGCTGGTCAGTGTAGATAGTGTCCACACGACGCTCGAGGCGCTCGATAGCCTGAGTGTTAGCAGCCATATTCAGTTCCATACGCTGCAAAACACTCATCATACCCTCAAAATCAACAGTAGGGGAGGGGGGTGTGAAGAAGAGGAAGGGATGGTGGGAGTAGGCTCACGTCGACGGTAAGTCTGAGGAGGCTCAGGGACTGGAGCAGTCTGAGGGGGGTTTGTCTCATCACCTACAGGGAGAAGGTAGGTGGGTGGAACGACATTCTCGGTGTAGTCATCCCCTATAGGTAATTGGACCAAATCAGGATTAGGGAGGAGTGTGGATTTACAATTGGCAATCAGCCACCTATACGACCGACCACTAGGAGTAAAGTATCGGGCCGAAAGAAAATGGTCAAGATCAAGGTAAGTGGCCCCCAGAACTACATTGTTCTGATTTTCAACATATCCGAAATGGCAGGCAATGTGGGTGACTAACCCCCCAATAACAATAGGCACGGAGGACCTAACACTGCCATCCTCCTCAAAAGTGAGGTATGTGGTGGAAATTTTGTGCAGAGGATGCATAAAGGCATAAGCAAGATCAAACAGCATTTTTATTGTAGCAGGCCACAGGTAGGTCCCCAAAGCAGTGAGCTCCTTAGTACGGGTAGTGTTGGGTTTCCACCTCCCAAAAATAGTACCTCCGAAAAATTTCAGGAGTAATCGGATGCTCGGATTGTGAACAGTCTTAATTTGCAAATGTTGGCAATTTGGGGGTCTAACTCCAGTTAAAGCTTGCCAAAAGAGCCCCAACAACATTGTTTTGGGTTTCTTTATATCCCCCCGAACAGTCATCCCAAGCAGTTGGGTAAATTGCCTAAGAGTCAATTTACGGTCCACATTGGCAATCCTAAAATACAAGACGTGATCATGCGATGAATGCTTACGGATTTCAAGGGAACTTAAAAATTCAAGTGTTATATCAGCATAGGTTCCATGATACATTGTAAAAAATGCCCCAATACCAACTCCCGCAAACAAGGTCCGTGTGATTTCGGTAATACCAAAGGCATGAAAGAGATCCCGACTAACAAATCTAGTAGGAGAAATCATGCGATGTTTAAGTTTGTGGAAACGTACCCTTTGTTCTTCGTCTTTAAAGATAATGTGGGGGTATGTAGGGTCCGCCTCAACTGCGGGAATGTCATTCCCACGTGCACCACGGCGAGCCGCAATTGGAGAAGATGAGAAACCTTGAAAAAACAACAATGGTGGACAAAGTTAGAAACTTCACAAAAATCTTATTAAAATCCTCTTATATGTCGCAATTAAGTGTAGGAACACTATTTACAAGGCAAAATTATCAAGAATTCTCACAAAATTCAAACCTTTACTCAATAAACCCAAGAAAGATGGAGAGAGAAAAGGGAGAGATTTAGGGGAGGAAGAGGATAATTGGAGTGGGGAAAATGAAAAGGATGAATGAGAGATAAGGAATTGTGAAAAAAAAATGGGAGTTTGGGTTTGAATGATGGAGTTTAGAGGGAAGAAAGTGTTACGGTTTGGGGTTTTGGTTGGAGGTGAGAGAGATAGAGGAAGAAGATGAAGAAGGAGTTGTGAAAAAGAAGGGGAATTCGTGGGTTTAATGAGCAAAAACTGTGTTCGCTGCTCGCCGCCCGACCCGCCCGGGCGGTACCCAGTGAACCTTTTACTTAGAATTTTTTTCGTATGCGATTTTTGCCCAGGAAATCGAGCTTGCGGGCCTGGCCGGGCGAGGTACACCCGACCCACCCGGGCGAGGTACGCCCGACCCACCCGGGCGTTGCCCAGTGAGCTCGATTCTTCGAGTTTTCGTGCCCCTGTTTTTTTTTCTTATATTTTTCATTGTGATGCTTTGAATTGTCACCCTTGACACACATGCCTGCACTATAAAGTTCCATCATATGAAAAAATTTATCTCACTACTCTAAAGATAAAAATAAAAAACTACAAGAAAAAAAATGAAAAAAAAACCGGGTTTCCTCCCGAACAGCGTTGGTTTATAAAGGTCCCACACGACCGTTTACCTCCCTCATCCGTCAAGTGGTGATGGTGGTTGGAGGTAGAGTTCCTCAACTATACCCATAGTAGCACTTGTGTGGTACAACTTCAAGCGTTGCCCATTAACTTTGAACTTTTCACCTTTTGCATTCATAACCTCAACAGAACCAAACTTGTTAACATTAGTGACAGAAAAAGGACCATACCACCTAGACTTCAACTTACCTGGGAAAAGTTTTAGTCTAGAGTTATACAGTAAGACCTTGTCACCAATAGAGAACTCTCTACTCAAGATTTTCTTATCATGCCATCTCTTAGTGCGCTCTTTGTAAAGGCGCGAACTATCATAAGCATTCAAACGGAGTTCATCAAGCTCATTAAGCTGCAGTAGGCGCTTTTCACCTGCTAATTTAGTGTCAAGGTTTAGTTCCTTAACAGCCCAGAAATCCTTATACTCTAACTCAACAGGTAAGTGGTTCACTTTTCCATAGACTAACCTGTAAGGGGTGGTGCCAATAGGGGTCTTAAAAGCAGTTTTGTAAGCCCATAAGGTGTCATCTAACTTGTCACTCCAGTCCTTCCTAGATTGGCTACCACCTTCTCTAAGATAGTCTTTATCTCACGATTAGACACTTCTACTTGCCCACTTGTCTAAGGATGATATGCTAAGCCAGTCCTATGATAAACACCATATTTCTTAAGCAGGGCCTCAAAAGTTCTTTTGTGAAAATGGGATCCACCATCACTAATGACAACCCTTGGTACCCCAAACCTAGGGAAGATAATCTTTTTGAACATTTTCATAACGACTTTTGAGTCGTTAGCTGGTGATGCAATGGCCTCGACCCACTTAGACACATAATCAACAACAACAAGTATGAAACTATTTCCTGAGGAAGAGGGAAAAGGACCCATAAAATCAATACCCCATACATCAAATAATTCAACTTCCAAAATGGGGGTTTGGGGCATCTCATGTCTACGGGAAATATTTCCCGTTCTTTGGCATGCATCACAGGACTTAACAAAGGTACTAGCATCATGAAATAAAGTAGGCCAGTAAAAACCAGACTGAAGTACCTTAGCAACTGTTTTGGAGGGCCCAACATGGCCTCCACATGGAAGGGAGTGGGAGTGCTTCAGAATGTCATGCACCTCCCATTCCGGGGTATAACGCCAGTAGATCGTGTCAGCACAAAGCTTGTAAAGTACAGGGTCATCCCAAAAGTACTTTTCAGTCTCATGGAGGAACTTCTTCCTCTGCTGGTAACTCAGCTCTGGGGGAGTCTGCCCACTCACACAGAAGTTGGCGAAGTCTGCATACCACGGGGTGGCTGAAGTGATTGCCAGGAGCTTATCATCAGGAAAAGAGTCATCAATGGGCAGACCATCCTCCATATCCTCATATTGCAATCGGGACAAGTGATCAGCTACTACATTTTCTGCTCCCTTTTTATCTCTGATCTCCAAGTCGAATTCTTGGAGCAGCAAAATCCACCGAATGAGTCTAGGCTTTGCCTCCTTTCTGGCTAGGAGGTACTTCAATGCAGCATGGTCGGTATAAACAATTACTTTGGACCCCATTAAATATGTCCTGAACTTGTCCAGTATGCATAGACCACAGCTAGAAGCTCTTTCTTAGTGGTGGCATAGTTAACTTGAGCTTCATCTAGTGTCTTGCTAGCATAGTATATCGCATGAAGAACGTTGTATTTCCTCTGACCAAGCACAACTCCCACATCGTAGTCATTAGCATCACATATAATCTCGAACGGAAGAGTCCAATCTGGAGATCGAATGATAGGAGCAGTAATCAAAGCTTGCTTGATCCTGTTAAAAGACACAAGACACTCATCAGTAAACATGAACGAGGCATCCTTGAGGAGTAGCTGAGTAAGTGGTTTAGCAATTTTAGAGAAATCCTTGATAAAGCGGCGATAAAACCCCGCATGACCAAGAAAGCCTCGCACTCCTTTGACATTCACATGAGGGGGTAATTGCTCAATCACTTGAATTTTTGCTTTATCCACCTGGATGCCTCGTTCAGAGATAATATGACCAAGTACCACTCCTTCAGTAACCATAAAGTGGCACTTCTCCCAGTTCAGTACAAGACTCATATCTTCACATCTTTTCAAAACTTTAGCCAAATTAAGCAAACATGCATCAAAATCAATTCCATACACGCTAAAGTCATCCATAAATACTTCCATAATGGACTCAAAAATAATGGCCATCATACAACGTTGGAAGGTGGCGGGGGCATTGCAGAGTCCAAACGGCATCCTTCGATAGGCAAAGGTACCATAGGGGCATGTAAAGGTGGTCTTCTCCTGGTCGTCTGGATAGATAGGTATTTGGAAGAAACCTGAATATCCATCTTGATAACAAAAGTAAGAGTGACAAGCTAGACTTTCCAACATTTGATCAATGAAGGGGAGGGGAAAATGATCTTTCTTGGTGGCAACATTTAATTTCCTATAGTCAATGCACATACGCCAACCAGTTACTACTCTTGTAGCAATTAATTCATTTTTCTCATTTTTGACCACAGTAGTACCTCCCTTTTTAGGAACCACTTGAACTGGACTCACCCACTTAGAATTAGAAATGGGGTAGATGATTCCAGCATCAAGCACTTTCATAACCTCTTTCTTGACCACTTCCTGCATATTGGGATTCAAACGACGTTGGCCTTGTAT
Organism: Beta corolliflora; assembly: GCA_947648045.1. Lineage (NCBI taxonomy): Eukaryota > Viridiplantae > Streptophyta > Magnoliopsida > Caryophyllales > Amaranthaceae > Beta > Beta corolliflora. The sequence continues at coordinate 1,243,914 of CANSZD010002917.1, read as the reverse complement.
ACTAGGATGATGATCATTCTCTAGGTGAATTTTATGCATGCAAAAGTTAGGGCTTATACCTTTCAAATCATCAATACTATGTCCAATGACCTTTTTATGTTTTCTCAAAACAGACAAAAGTTGAGACATTTGACCATTATTCAGTGAAGCAGTAACAATCACAGGATAATATTCAGATTCATCCAGAAAATCATATCTCAGAGAAGGGGGGAGGGGTTTCAGTTCAGGTTTCTTTACCTCTACCGATTGAGTATCATATACTAATCGTTCCCTCTTGTGACTGGTAATACTATCAAGCTCTTCACTTGTAAGAGGTACTTCCAAGTCATCCACTTCAGCGCTTAAGGGGCTAACATCACCTGTAGAAGATGCAAAACAAAGTAAAGCCTCCAAAGGATCCCGCAGAAGAGATTGAGGCATATCATCATTAATAAGCACATCAATGACATCAATTTTATAACAGGCTTCCTCTAGTATGGGACTTTTCAAAGCGTTGGTCAAACTAAAAGTCACCTTATCATCTCCTACAGTCAAAGTTAACTTACCATTCTTAACATCAATGACAGCTCCAGCAGTATGAAGGAATGGTCTCCCTACAATAATTGGGATCTCAGTATCCTCTTCCATGTCAAGCACAACAAAATCCACAGGAATAAAAAATTTACCTACCCTCACAGGGACGTCCTCTAAGATACCTAGGGGGTATTTAACAGAACGGTCAGCCATTTGAAGAGTAATATTGGTACATTTTAAATCTCCCATGTCAAGCTTTTTGCAAACAATAAGGGGCATGACACTAACACTAGCACCCAAATCACATAAAGCTTTATCAATAAAAATGGTGCCAATGTTACAAGGGATAGAGAAACTCCCCGGGTCTTTCAATTTAGGCGGGGACTGATTTTGCAAAAGAGCACTACATTCTTCAGTGAAGGCTACAGTCTCAACTTCATTAAAGGCTCTCTTCCTAGTCAGAATTTCCTTCAAAAATTTAGCATATGCAGGAACTTGAGTAATAAGTTCAGTAAAAGGGACAGTTACCTGAAGACTCTTCACTACCTCCAAAAACTTACCGAGCTGGTGATCAAGCTTAGTCTTTAATAGGCGATTGGGGAATGGTACCTTGATCACAGGAGTGGTAAATGGAACTTTTTCAGCTACTGTCTGCTTCTCTCTATTGCTGGCCCTCTTAGGAGCTGTGGAATTTTCAATGACAACTTCATTCCTTCCTGGCTCAACCTGATCATCCTTAGGCATCTCTTGACCATCATACTGCGTTCCACTCCTAAGAGTGATGGCATTGGCAGTATCTCTTGGTTGCATTGGTTGTGAAGGTAATGACCCAGGTGGCCTACTAGCAGAGGAAATAGCCAACTGAGCTAGTTGAGTCTCCAACATCTTGTTATGTGTACCCAAATTTTCCAGCTGAGCTTTTGTATCTGCTTGAAAAGCATTAAAACCTTTCTGCATCTGAAACATCATGTTTTTCAACTCTATCATGGTTGGGTCAGCAGTATGAGCAGGTTGTTGTGGAGCTTGATTTCTCTGGAAGCCAGGAGGAGCTTGTTGTTGAGGTTGATATTATTGAACCTGATTTTTAGGCACATATGGTTGTTGAGGTTGAGGATTCAATACATTATTGCTCCTATATGACCCCTGGGTTATAAGTGTTAGAATAGGGACTGAACTGACCCCTGGGTTGTGACTGAATAGCATTAACTGCCTCACAGTTGCCCCCTACATTGGAAGATACGAGAGCAGGGCACTCTTGAGAGTTGTGCCCAGGTATCCCACAAGCATCACAAATGAGAGCATTGTAACTAGAAGCACTAGCCATCGCGTTAACACTCATCATGTGGGAGGAGGAATCATTACCGAGCTTCAAAGAATCAATCTTCTGGGTTAGAGCAGCGAGTTGCCCGGACTGTAGAGAATAGGCTTCAACATCATGTTTGCCTCCTTTTTTCAGAGAAGAACGAATAGTAGACGCTTGATTAGAAGCGAGTTTCTCCAGAAGTTCATACCCTTCATCAATGGCCTAATCGATGACGAACCCACCGGAGGCTCCATCAATTACCCGCCTTGTATCTGCATCAACTCTAGTGTAGAAAATCTGACACAAATACCGCTGGTCCAAACCATGATGACGACAAAGGCGCTGCAGATCGTTGAAGCTTTCCCAAGCTTCATATAATGACTCGCCAGGATCTTGGGTGAAAGTTACTATGTCATGACGCCTATCTGTAGTCTTTTCATAAGGGTACCACTTGATGAGAAAGATCTTTGATAGTTCTGCCCAGGTGGTGATGGTGGAAGGCAGCTTATTGTACCAAAACAGAGCTTTGTCTCGCAGAGAAAAGCCAAACAAAATCAGTTTCATCTCATCGGCAGTAACACCAGCTTGTTTCTGAGTATCACAACATTGTAAAAACCGTTGCAGGTGCTGATTTGGGTCTTCAGATGGTAACCCATCAAACTGATTATTCTGAACCATATTCAGAACATGTGACTTGATTTCAAAATTCGTAGCAGCGATAGTGGGCATCCGTACCCCTGTGGGCACATTATCAGGAGATGGTTGTGCATAATCTCTGAAGGTTGGTTTAACATCGTCACCCATTTTAAGAGTAATAGGTGTGACGGGGAATTCTTGTTGTGGTGAGAATGGTGGAGAAGGTGTCTTTTGGGAAGGTGTCCCTGCAGACAACTTTGCTTGCTTAGTTTTCTTTCTGAGTCTATGAGCGGTCTTTTCAGTCTTAGATTTAGGGATTTTAATTTCCTGCTCATACACCAAAAACACTAAAACAAACGTGAGATGCTCCAAAAAACAGGTGTTCTTCAGAGTAAGTTAGTGTAATACTATAATTCAGATAAAATAAAAATAAATCGTCTCCCCGGCAACGGCGCCAAAATTTGACAGGCTAAAGTCGTATCACCTAATAAAAAATAACCTAAGGTCCACTAACTAGTAGTCAGGGAAGCCATGATCGAATCCACAGGAGATAACTATACTATTATATCTGAACTCTAATATTATACTAACAAAATCAGATGAAAATGGTTGTTTTACTGAACTAAGCAAATAACAGAATTAAATATGAGGGAATGAATCAATTAATACAGAACTAGGATTATGGATCACTATGCACACAATTCGGGAAATCAGGGACGAATAACAACTACCGAATAAGTCAATTTATCTAGGGCACATGTAATTTCTCTCGAACATTACCTCCCTCAAAGATCACCTAGCCGCTCTCGCATGGTCAAGGATCACTCTGCCTAATGATTGAAAGCATGTACGGTATCTCTTCTCTCGAAGCAGATTCAGTATTGCGATAGTAGAAATACAAATCAGGCCTAATTTATAAATCTAGCATGAACGATTCAACCACAGGAAACAATTCAAATAGAAGGCAATTAGACTAATATCAATCCCTCCTTGCATACATAGATCCCCACAATCCTAGAAATAAAACTACTCACTCATGTTTATCAAAACAATAACAAAATCAATATAAAAATACATACTTTGAATAATTGCAAATAACTAAGAGATGAATCTAATCAATAATAGAGAAAGCAATAAAGAAGATTACCAAATTGAAGAACTATATTGAACTTACAAATAATCCAAAGGTTTGACCTTGAATCCAAGGAGAAAAGCAGTAAACTAGGGTTGTTGAGAGAATCAATGTGCTTAGAAAACTAAAGATTGAAATTATAATGAGAAACCGTAGTGTTTTAACTCTAAAAGGATAAGTATTTATATGAAAACCAAAACCGGCGCAACACGCGCTTCAAAAGCCTTAAAAGCAGCACCGCCCGACCAACCCGGGCGGAATCCGCCCGACCGGGCGGTTGTCAGGTGCCATAAATCACTCGTCACGCCCGATCGGGCGGGATCTCGCCCGACCGGGCTGTCTTCAGCAGCTTCTTTTCCAAATGAGATCGCTTCGCCCGACCAACCTGGGCGGATGTCGCCCGGTCAGGCCCGCAAGCAGCTTTGCTTCCACTCTTTTCCAGCTCTAAAATGTGGCTAAGACAAGTCGCCCGAACGGCTGGGGCGGATGTCGCCCGACCGGGAGGTCGTCAGGTCTATGACGGCCAAATTCCAATCTTCAAAATGCCATAACTCTTGTGCTATTTGTCGGAATTAAGCGAGTGACCACTCGTTGGAAAGCTCTTGAAACATAGAATCCAACCCAAGTAAAATGCTCATGCTCTCAAAAGTACATCATCTCTTGTAGTGGTATAAATAAGTAGGAAATGCACAAAAACATGCCAATTCCAACAATGATCAACCTGAAACTACAAACACACTACAAGGAGCACATTAGTACCAAAAATAGCTCCGAAGAGCGCAATTAAGACTAATAATCAATGAGGGACGGGGGTAATAACTCTATATAAAATAGACATATCAATAATATACGGAAGAAAATTTTTCTGACGATTAGCCAGCATTTTCGAAACAATCTTGTGAATATAATTACACAGATTAATCGGTCCACGACCACCAGTTAAACACCAACGTCTGCTAGAACGGAAGAGAAAATTTCTTGCTTTTAGTGGTTGTAGGCGCCGGCTCTAGGGGAGGTATTAAGGATTATGTAGCTCTCTCTTTTATGGAAAAATTTTGCTTAATGATGTGAGGCCTGATGTTTTGGTTTTATATAGAGTTTTTCCCCCTACTTATAAGCTAAAGTGCGTGTCAATGGTGCTCTTAGGAGCCATTTTATGCTAACTTTCTCCATCTAGTTGTAGTTTTTTATTTTGTGATGATTTGTAGGTTTTTAGAATTATTTCCCTATTCTCTGCTACTCTATCACTAGTGGAAAAAAACGCAAGGGCTGCAGTGCAAGGGCTGCGGTTTATTGCAAAACGCAGCCCTTAATAGTGAAGGGCTGTGGCTTTTGGGCTAACCGCAGCCCCTAGTAGGCCCAGTTAATTATTTACTTGGGCGAAATTCTCCCGCGTACACATCCCAAAACAAAACCCTAACTTTCCTTCTCCCTCCCCAGTCGCACGATTTTCCCTCTCACCTCATCAAACCCCCATCCCTCTCTGACTCTCTCTCTTCGCATCTCTCTTCGCATCTCGCCGCCGTTCGCTCGCCGGAGTTTCTCTCTCTTCGCATAAGCTTGCCTGGTCTGACTCACAGTACAGCCGCGCCGGAGATTCACAGAGTTCGCACTTCTTCGTTAAGCTTCAAAGCGCCATTAAATTTAATGGTGGAGGTCCGATTCTCTCTCTCTTATTTAATTTGTTTTGTAGTTTTATGTTTTGCAACATCCTTGCCTACGCTTTTCCGCCACCGTGTGAATTCGTCTGCATCCCGTCATCTTCCACCATCAAAGCCCTAATTTCACAATTAGAGACCATCTACATTGGTTCTTATATTCTCAATTCTACAACAAAATGGAAGAAAAACCCTAAAAAAGAAGAAATTGGAGTATGAATTATGGCAGGAATTGAAGAGAATGGTTTTTCATCGATTTTGATTGTGCTCGAGTTTGTCGCATTTTCAGCTTGGGTTGTTGATGAAATGTTGACGTTTTGTTGAATGATTTGTTTAACTTTCGATTTTAGTCGTTGTTTATGTCTATGGTTTGTCAAAGGATTGATGAAATGTTGTGATGATTGATGAGAAATTTGGATTTGGTGGACCGCGTTTGCATCGTGGTCTCAATTAGCATATGGTGATGTATATGAGATCTTTGCTTGTGTGTTTGATACTTTTAGCGATGATAGTAGTCTTATGCTTTGAAATGTGATTGTAGATGCAGCTAGCTTTTTTTAATACTGAATACCTTGTGAGTTGTGCCTGTCATTGCTATCTCTGCTGAAACCGAAATCTTCTCAAATTCCTTGGCTTTGATGAAGGGTAAGTTAGATCCCATAGAACAGGTTACACTTAAAATGTTGTAAGGTTTCATAGGGTTTGGAATAGGTGGGGCTTCTGTACACACTGAAAAACCCTGTTTGCCAGCTTTCATATTCCATAAGGGCAAACCGGAATCGCCTTGAGGGCCATAAAGAAGTCTTGCGAATCTTTTTTATTTTTTTTATTTTTGACCGTGTTTACAAACAGAGACATGCTTCCTGTATCTTAAGCACTTTTCTACACTGAAAGAGAGTGCTGCCATCATTGCTGTTGCCCTTTAGTCTTTGTCATTATGCACATAGCTTTGCGATGGTTATGTATATTAGAGGTTATAGATAGGAATTTCTTTTCCTGATCAATTGTGCATGTGGGACATTGTGGAATTGAAGGCGTCTTCTTTCTCTGTTTGCAAATGATGTAAAATATGATTTGTACTGTCTCTGCAGCTTTCCAAGTCTTATCTTTACTTTTATCCAGGGTAGGCTACAGATGGATCCTAAGATTTTTCGCTCTTGGTTGTTATGCCATTTTACTGATGCCTGGTTTTGTTCAAGGTATGTCTTTGAAAGATTAGGTCTATTCTACTAGTTTACACTTTACATTCTTGAATTTTGTCAGGTTTATTATTTATTAGCATCCACTGTTAGCTTAATTATGGTTCTTACCCTCCCACAGTTGGATATAAGTACTTCTTTTCAAGTCGTATCCGCAGAGGTATAGTCTATGGTGATCAACCCCGAAACAGGTATGTATTACTTAATACTAACAGTTCTTGTAATTTTATAATGAAGCTAATCTTTGGGCATTTGGCGAGCTTGATCTGTACTTGCCCAAGAATTCAAATGGGCCAAAGCCGCTTGTTGCATTTGTGACGGGTGGAGCCTGGATAATTAGGTGAGCTATCAAGAATCTCTTTTCTCTGATACCTTGCTGTCGGCATATGAAATATCAATAGAGGCTCTTGCTGAATTTTGTAGCTTTATGTCCTTTGTTCTATATACTTGTCCACTACCCTTATACCTATCACTTTTAATGTGACTGTGTGTGGCAAAAGTCTTACCATAACTAATTTTGCAGGCTAAGGAAGACACTATTCTTACATGATGGAAATCATGGTTTTTATTAACATGGACGAATGAGTTATAATTTCATGCTCCTTTAGTCCCTATCAGTATGCACCATTTTCATGCTCCTTTAGTCCCACCCCCTACATAGCCCTGCACACCACCCCCATGCACAGACACCCCCCTCGCACGCCTCCCGCACTCACACCCATGCACAACCCCCGCACACACACCCAACGGACCCCCTGCTCCACGCCCCCCACGGACCCCCGCTCCACGCCCCCACCTCTTGCCGTACCCCCCCCCCCTACATAGCTCTGCACACCACCCCCATGCACGTACAACCCCCCCCACATCCCTCACACCCCCGCACATCCCCGCACACACCCAACAGCCCCCCCCGCTCCACGGCCCCGTCTTCGCCGTACCCCCACCCCCTACATAACCCTGCACACCACCCCCATGCACAGACCCCCTCTCCCACATCCCCCGCACTTACACCCCCTCCCATGCACGTGACCCCCCCTACTCCACGCCCCCCACCTCCCGTCATACCCCCTCATCCCCTACACACCCGCACACCACCCCCATGCACACACCCCCCCGCCTCCCACGCCCCCCGCAAACACACGTATCGACTTTGTTTAATTCATAACACTAGATTCAAAAACGATTCACATTTTCTCTATATTTGTATAAACATCATTTGCAACGAATATTCTTGTGCATGATGGTGTTTTGATGGAAAACCATTGCTCTAGTTCTTTTCCTTTTATTCTCAGATGGCTCAGTATGAGTTGTATTGCTTCTTTTGCTAACTTTAATTTGTTGGTGGTATTACGTAAGAGTTAAGACTGTTGTCCCATTAATCCGGTTGTTTTCTTAGAAGTTCTTAGTTTACTTGATGTAGCTACAACCTACAGAAATATAAAGCAACTTCAAGTCTTGAACTCCTTCATAATTAGTAATTGTAGTTTGATGGTGGTATGTTCTTATGCAAGTGGTAAATCTGGTAATCTTATATCTGGTGTATCTTTTGGTTTCTGAACTGCTGCAATTTTCTATGGATTGACAATCATAATAAACTGTGTACAGGGGTTCATTGACAACAAGTCAATGAATGCTGTATAAACTCCTTCATAATTATTATTTTCTCTTTGATTTTTGTTCTTTAGGTGTTTTTTGCATTTCATAATACATGTGCTCTGGTCATGTTTGATGATTCTTGCTTTGAAAGTGGTGCCCATACTCCAGATACGAGTTTAAGTCCATGCTTCTGCAAGTTGAAAGTTAGCTGTACTACTAAAATGAAAAATATCATGTGCTTTGAAAGTGTTGCATTGCATGTGGACTTATAGTTGTTGTTCTCCTCGCCTTAATTTGTCTTATTTCAAGAAACAAGTTTAACTCAATTGAGTAAGACTTGTAAATTAAGTTTAGACTTTAGAGCCAACAAGTTCAGAAGTGTATAATTATTATTACGTTAACTAGTATATGACTAAAAATTAAACTTAAATTGACAGTGATATTGAATATGTTCTTTCGGTTGAACTAAACATAATTGATTGAATATTGGAGTTGTTTTCGATGCAGGTGTTGTAGGGGTTAATTTCATTAGAGTAAGGCGTTATATATTGATTTGTATTAATCTCTGGAGTATGAGAAAAAGGTATGTGTTATTCTTTCTCTTTTTTTGTGCTGCTTTTAATCGAATTATGTTTTAGAAATTAGAACCCTTTTATCCGAAGTTGATTGTTCGAGGATGAACCTTATTTTTCCCCTTTTCCCCCTTAGTTGAAGATGATTGTTCGAGGAATTAGTATGGGCATTGTTGGCCCCTTTGGGATCATGGTGCTGGTTTTGTTTAATTGTTTTTTGCCATCATTGCTTAGTTCATGCTTAAAGTTGGTGAATTTAGTTAGTTATGGATATTTGTAGGATTTCTTGGCCTAATATGCATCTAAGTGATTGTTTTTAGGGCTTTAATGGTTTGATCCATGGTCAAGTTGTTGTTTTTAAGACTTTAATTGCTTGATCTATCTATCTAAAACTCTATGTTATTGTAAAATTAATCCAATTAACAAGACTTTATACATCCATGATGATACGAATGTCCAATTTTCCAACGATGCTTTTTATGGTGTTCGTAACTCCTTTAACGGGTCAGATTTCATCCAATTCAATGCTTCTCTTTTCTTTTCTTTTTTTAACATGAATTTCATAAATCTATGTGGTGAACTGAATGTATGGTACATAAGTATTGATGTTTATGATTGGAGATTGCTTTTGTTATTAAGGTTAGGGTTTGTGAAAGTTTTCTACAACTCTAGTGCTGCTTTGAATTTATTCCTTAGTTATGGTTCTCGTAATTCATCTCTAGCTAGTGTGGAATGTTGAGCTATATAGTCGATTATCACCGTTAAGTTCTCCATATAGATGAATTTTTGCCGCACGATAGTGAAAAAACTATGTGGTATGATTTCCTTAAGGGTTAAGACCTCGATGATTTTAGTAATATCGCAAGTTTATGTTCATCTCTTTTATGTAAGATTGTGGGATTTCTAATTATGATGACCATTTGCTATGCTTGCAGTGGTTGTCTTAGCAGATGATACTTTTCATGAATTGATTGTTTCGTACCTTTGTTCCACAATAGCGTCCCTCTTTCTTGTTTGTGTTGTGCCATATTAATATTTCATTTTGTGTGATATCTAAAATTTGTTAGACTACTTGGGTTGAATAAAAGATTCTTAATAATTGTTAGAATTGATATTGTTATGTCAAATATCTCGTTAAACACAAGAAGAATAAGGGTCTTTGAAGCTTTCCCGGTTGTTGGACTTTCCACTGTTTTTTGTCCTTGCGTACTCATTTAGGCTTTTCTTTGTAAATTGCTTGTACAAAGTACCCGTACAAAGTTCAGCTGTTCGCATATTTGTTTTTGTTGTGTCTCTATGGGTTTTTGAGTTATATGTCATTTAACCCTGTGGGTTTGGATTAGTCTGTCTTCGCTTTTCGCGGGTTCCGCATATATATTATATATGAATTCATGCAGATATCTCATCCTTGTTATAGCTGTTTTGAGTAGTGTGTTGTATGCACTAAAGACTAAAGCATTTCGTAAATAAATGTTCTTGGAGGGTATTGTTTTTATAGTGTTGTCTCTTGAGGGAAAAGTTTCGCTTAGGTTTAATGCGCGGGTTCTTCATTTCATAATATGGAGTTTGAGGGCTTGTTTTATCTTACATGTTATGCGCCCTTTATCTGACCACCCCAAGGTCCCAGTGATTTCAATTTTTGATTGAATGGAACATTTTTGTCATATATGGAACATAGCTCATGTGTGGCTTATTTGGTTAAGTTGGGTGGTTGATTTAGAAACTTTGCAAATCTTATACTCTTAGTGACATGCTGAAAGTTGAGAGATTTGTTGAGGCGAAAGTGCAGATGTAAAGGGTATATTTTTAATCTTCTCATCATATGATTGCTTTCAAACACATTTTTGTTACAGGGTGGATTGGTGGAAATCATTTCTTGATGCTGCGTGTTAACATTTTTTATTGGAAACTGGACCTCATTGGTTCTTATTTTCTGATCTGGGATATTGTAGGACAGGATTCATTCAGGATGGTGTTACCTGCCACATCCTGACAAGGTAGAAACTGGAGGAGAAGATGCTCACTTCATATGCATATAAAAACAACTGGTTGGTGTTGCAGATGGTGTTGGTGGTTGGGCAGATGTTGGTGTTGATGCTGGAGTTTATGCTCGACTACTACATTTTAATTTGTTGCTATTTTCTTTATATTTGTATGAATAACATAAGTTGCAATGAAAAGTGATACTTATATATATATGTAACTATTATTGGATCATTTAGGACAAAAAAATGCAAAAAAAAAATTTTTTTTTTTATTTTTTTTTTTGGGTCACAAGGGCTGCGGTTTTTGGAAAAACCGCAGCCCTTAACGCGCTAAGGGCTGCGGTTAAAAACCGCAGCCCTTCCTAAATGCCAAGGGCTGCTAGTCTAATGGCTGCGGTCAAAAAACGCAGCCCTTGGGCCCTTTTTGACCGTGGCCCTTGGGGTTTTTTCCTCTAGTGTATGACTACCATAGTGTACTGGAGAGTTTTGAAGGCACATATGCTGAGTTCCAGGGTCCCAAGGATACTTTCCGAGGCCTTGTACAAAAGAAGAATTGAAGACTTGGCGTCTGAAGCCAAGGAATGAAGAAACGAAGCCTCGCCCGATCGGGCGGCTTCGTGTGACAGCACGAGTTTTCGTTGCGGGCCTGATCAGGAGCCACTAGCCCTGTAGTGGTTCATTGTTTCGACCCGATCTGGGGGATTAGCCTGATGCCATTGGGTGGTGGCTGTTTGTGCTGCGAAGGGAAGTCTGCGATAAACTTGAGTGGCCCGATCTCATTGGGCGGGTTTGGCCCGATCGGGCGACGTCCCGACTTTCTTATTTTATATTTTTCGGGCTGTTTTCATATTACTTAACCTATCTATTCTAGGGTTAGTATAAATACAAAAAAGAGAATATTGGTGAAACATTTTTGGTTTTCCTAGTTTTCTCTTTAGTTAAAAGAACACCATTACTGCTTTTCACTTTGGATTCAAGATTTCGCATTTGGATTATTTACAAGTTTCAATATAGTTCTTCAATTTGGTAATCTTTTCTATTGCTTTCTTTATTATTGCTAGATTAATTCCATAGTTATTTGCAATTATTCCAAGTATGAATCTTTGTTTTGAATTTGTTGTTGCGTTCATAAGTATGAGATAGTAGATTTCTTTCTAGGGTTGTGGGGATCTATGTATGCAATGAGGGATCGATAGAGTAGTTTAATTGCCTATTATTTCAATTGCTTCCTATGGTTGAATCGTTCATGCTAGATTTATAGATTAGGCCTGATTTATATTTCGACCTTCGCAATACTGAATCTACTTCGAGAGGAGAGATACCGTATAGGATTTCAATCATTAGGCAAAGTGACCCGTGACCCTTGACCATGCGAGAGCGGCTGGGTAATCTTTGAGGGAGGCAATGTTCGAGAGACATTGCAAGTGCCCTAGGTGAATTGACTTATTTGGTAGTTATTAATTGTCCCTGATTTCTCGAATTGTATGCATAGTGATCCATGATCCTAGTTATTTATTAATTAATTTATTCCCTGATAATTAATTTTGTTGGTAGTTGAAATTAATTCTTGAAAATCCAGTCTTTTGATAGTTAGTATAGTAGAATAGTTTAGTTTAACTAGTAACGTGATCTCCCCGTGGATTCGACCCTGCTTGCCTTACTACATTAGTAGAGAGACCCGTAGGTTTATTTTTGATAGTACGCAACTGACTTGTCAAATTTTGACGCCGCTGCCGGGGAGACGATAATTTTCTAGGTAGTGTCTGAATTATCCTATTGCACTAACCTCATTATGAGGAATTTCAATTCCTCAGAATATCTAACGTCTGCTGCAGTTTCTTTAGTTTATGAGCAGGAAGGATAAATCTGTGAAGTTACTAAATGATTCTGAGATTGAAAAGACTGCTCGTAAGAATAAGAAAGAGACTCAGCAGGCAAAGTTGTTTGCGAAATCAGCTACTCCGCAGGCACCTACTCCAAACCCCACACCACACTCACCTCAAAACTCACCACCACAAAAATCCCCTACATCTACCCCACCTCCAAACATGCCTAATACTCCAGGAACACCTCCTCATACCACTTTGAAGGATTACTCACAACCTTCAACTCAATATGTTACTACTGGAGTTAAGATGCCTAATATTACTGTTGCCCACTTTGAATCAAGTCCCATGTGATCCACATGGTGCAAAATAATCAGTTCAGTGGGCTCAAACATGAAGAACCACATGCTCATCTACAGCTATTCCTCCAATGATGTGCTACACAGAAATCAGCAAATGTATCTGCTGATCAGATTCATTTTATCCTGTTCGGGTTCTCACTAAGCGGGAAGACCTTGGAGTTGTATAACCGACTCACATAATCTATCACTACATGGGATGAGCTATCCAAGGCATTTCTGGTCCGATTTTATCCATTCTCCAAGACTCCAGATATGAAACATCAGATCACTACATTTTCTCAGGAGCCAGGGGAGTCCCTCTATGAAGCTTGGGAGAGATTTATGGATCTGCAACGTTTGTGCCCCCATCATGGTCTAGAAACTTGGTTTCTCACCCAAGTCTTCTACAATGGTACCGACCTAGTCACCCGAAGAATGATAGATGAAGCTGCAGGGGGAGTTTTCATGGAGAAAGGCCTCACTGAAGGCTATAATTTCCTGGAGCATCTAGCAGTAAATCAATGGAACAATGTTCGTGCTCCTGTTAAGAAAGGTGGCAAACATGATGTGGAGGCTTACTCCCTTATCACAGGCCAATTGGCAGCATTAACACATAAGATAAATCGCTTGCAATTAGGTGGTTTTGCGCCTATGCCAGTTCATGCCATGGCTAGTGGTTCGGGCATTAGTGGAGTTATCTGCGACACTTGTGGTATTGCTGGACACTATTCGCAGGATTGTTCATCCGCTTTTGGGAGGTCATACGATCAAGTAAATGCACTCCAAAGCCACCAGCAACCCTAGTTCAATCCCTACTCTAATACCTACAACCCTGGGTTGAGACATCATCCCAACTTGTCTTACCAGAGTACCAATGTGTTAAACCCGCAACCACATCCTTGTCAACATTCCAACACTACAGCTAATAATCCACCCGGATTTCAGCCTAGAGGGCAATACCAGCAGTAACAGCCACCTGCCCCATCTACAGACACTGTAGTGGCACAACTGAAAAACATGATTTTAGGTATGCAGAAAGGGTTTACTGTCTTCCAGTCCCAACTAGAGGCCATCCATACTCACAACAAGATGCTGGAAACTCAAATGGCACGGATTGCCAGTTCGACATCTACTAGAGCACCTGGCTCTCTCCCATCGCAGCCCGTCCAACCAAGGGACACTGCAAATGCTATTACCCTGCGAAGTGGAGTGCAGTACGATGCCCCGACAATGATAGAGGTGGAATCATCAATTGCTAAGAAACCACAGGAAGTGCCCGAGGATGCTGAACCTCAAGAAAAGCAAGGAGTTGTGGAAAAGACTACAGAGGTGACTAAGGAGAAAACTGTGACTCCGGTAATCAAGCTACCATTCCCAAATCGGATGCTAAAAAAGAAGCTTGATCACCAGTATGGTAAGCTTTTAGAGGTGGTGAAGAATTTGCAGGTAATAGTTCCTTTTACAGAATTATTAAATCAAGTGCCTGCTTATTCTAAATTTTTAAAGGTAATTCTGATGAGAAAGAGGACTTTCAATGAGGTGGAAACTGTGGCTTTTACTGTCGAATGCAGCGCCCTTTTACAAAATCAGTCTCCACCTATATTGAATGATTCAGGGTGTTTTTCCATCGCATGTAACATTGGCACTATATTTATTGATAAAGCTCTATGTGATTTGGGTGCCAGTGTGAGTGTCATGCCTCTTTCTATATGCAAGAAACTGAATATGGGTGACTTTAAATGTACTACCATTACTCTGCAAATGGCTGACCGTTATGTGAAATACCCCCTAGGTATATTAGAGGACGTTCTTGTTAGAGTAGGTAAATTCTTTATCCCTATTGACTTTGTCATACTAGATATAGAAGAAGCGACCCAGATACCTATTATCCTTGGGAGACCTTTCCTCCACACTGTTGGAGCTATTATAGATGTTAATTAAAGTGGGAAACAAACATTGACTGTGGGGGACGATAAGATTACTTTTAGCCTGACCACCGCCACTAAAAGCCTAATGTTAGAGGAAGCATGCCATATAGTTGATGTTATTGATGAACTGACCCATGATTGCATGCCCCATTCCCTCTCCCATGATACTTCAAAGGATGTGCTTGTCTTAAAGTCTGTTGCAGGTGAAGAAATTTTTTTAACGGTCTTTAAGGCTCACAAAAAGGAAATTGGGTATAACACTGATGACTTGACATGAATAAGCCCCAACTTGAATATGCATCGAATTCCTCTAGAAGAGGGCCACCACCCTAGCATTCAAGGCCAACGCAGGTTGCACCCGAATATGCAAGAGGTGGTAAAGAAATAAGTTATGAAACTGCTGGATGCAGGTTGATGGACAACTGATGTCCATGTCCCTTTCCTTTCCCTTGTTGCAATGAGGCCATTGGCAAGTTCAGCTTGGGGGAGAATTTCTGTAAGACTTCTCTCTGTTCTACTGCTTCCTAGTTTAGTTAGGTTAGTTTAATGGCTTTCAAAAAAAAAAACCAAATGATAAATCACAAAAAATGAAAAACTGCTGAAAAAATACCAAAAATACGAGCTGCATATGGAGTGGATTGATTGCTTCTCTGTGCCCCAACTTGTGTTTCGAAAAATGATTTAACTCTCTATACTAGATAGTTGGGCATTTATGATTGTGATGTTGTAATGTGATCTCTGATTGCCTTGATCTTGAGTGAATTTTGATGATAACACGCCTACTTTGACTGCATGCTTGAACTGGTTAGACTGTGAGGATTCATTCTTGCCTATGGATTTATATCTATAACCAATCTATTCTTGTGTGTTAGTTCCTCGTAGCATTTCGATCTTGATTTTGGCAATGTGCTCGTTGATTTCTAGTGACTTTGGACATGTGTTGTGATAGAGGCATCCCTTTGTTTGATTTTTGAGCCTCAGAGTTGATTAATGAATTATTTTCCCTCCTAGCCCCGCTGAGCCTACTGACTTTTTATTTTTATATTAAGCCACATTACACACCTTGAGCCTTAACATTAATTATTGTCCCAAGCCTAGCTTGGGGAGCATTCGTTAGGTTGATACTATGATGATTGGTTGATCTTGTGGGTTGGTTGGAAGCAATATCTATGTTAGTACAAAAGAAAAAAAAAGGAAAAGAGAAAAAATAAAGTGAAAATGATAGTGAAAAATCCGAAAAATCTCTATGACCTTCACTCATTAAATTTCAAAAAAGTGTTGAAAATTATACTGAACAGAAACAATTGTTGGTTGGTTCGTGGGATTTTAAAGTGGGTTATTGTTTTGGTCATGTTGTTGATGCCATGGGGGTTGTTTTCCTTGTTATAATAACGATATTTTTTTTTGTTAAGTAAGGAAAGAATAATATAAACACCAAAAAACGTATACAGTTTAAGCGCAGCCAAAGGGGAGAGAAAGCCTCAACACCCAAGGGCTAGCAAAAGCAAACTATATATTTAAACTCTTTAACTTCTCAAACCAATTTTTATCATTGATAAAAAAATTCTTTGGTAAAACTAAACCAATTCTCATAATCATCAAGCTACACAACTTTCTTACCACCACTTCTAGTCTCCAAACTGCCATATTCTAAATGACTTCGTTTCTACCCCACCAAACTAGGTAAGCTAAAGCAAACAAAACAACAGCAATAAATCTTCTCTGAAATTGGAATCTTCTACTCTTAGAAAGAAACTGTAGCATCCTAGGGAACCAAGTTTAAGTCTAAGTAATTCCTAGCCATGACAAATCCATACCCAAGCACTTCTTTGGAAAATCACATTCAATAAACAAGTGCTTATGAGTTTTCACACTTATGGTACACAACACACATTCCTTAGAATCTCTAACACCAATGCTCTTCAATCTATCCGCAGTCCTCAATTTTTCCAGCATAATCATCCAGCAAAGAATCTATCCTTTGGGATAGCCAATCTACTCAAAATGAACTGGTCCCAATGCACCTTCTGAATTTCTCCAACCATCTTTTTGTAATAATGCTTAATAGAGAACTTATGCAACCCTATCAGGTCATTCTCACTATAAAAATTCCTAGCCAACTCCTTCATTTTACAAACTTGCTTCCAATACCATCTACAACCAGACAACCAGCCCGTGGAATAATATAATTCCACTAGTTTTGGTCTTTTATGTAGACTCCATTCACCTATTTTACCCATATAGAGTCTTGTTTAACAGTAATGGCCCACACATACTTGATTAGAGCTGCTTGATTCCATAGTTGATCATTTCTCACTCATAAACCATCAGCCTTCCTGTCACAGCACACTTTTTCCCAAGCAACATTACCAAGCTTCATGCTATATTGATCTCCATACCAAAGAAAAGCTCTGCACACTTGTTCTATCTCACAAATAACAGATTTGGGAATGATATATACTTGAGCCCAGTATATATGGATGCTAAGTAAAACTGAGTTTACTAACTGTAATCTCCCTACAGATTTATGGACCTCCACACCTTTATTCTAGCACACATTTTTTCCACCAAAACATGACATTCAGCCACTGTAACCCTCCAAGCTGAGATTGGGACCCCCAAATACGTGAAAGGCAATTGGTTGTGCCTAAACCCAGACACATCTTTCAATCTTTGAATGGTTTGTTGATCCACACCAGCAGAATAAAACTCAGACTTCATTTCATTCACTCTCAGACCAGAAGAATAAAAAAAAGTGTGTAAAAGCTTGAAGCATAAGATAAGCTGAAGGAAAGTCACCCTTACAATAGAGAATGACATCATCTATAAACACTAGATGGTTCAGTTTAATAGCTTGACATCTAGGATGAAAACTGAATCTATGAACCTCTGTAAGCATCTTTATTATTCTTGACATATACTCCATACATAAGACAAATAAGAGAGGAGAGATGGGGTCACCCTACCTTAATCTTCTCTTAGCTTCAAAGAAACCATGTAGACTACCTTTTATCATAAGTGAGAATTTTGGAGTTCTCACACATATCATGATTAAATGAGTAAAATGAGGGGGAAAATGAAGAGCTTCGAGCATCTCTTGAAGGAAATCTCAGTCAATTGTGTCATATGCTTTCTTCATGTCTAGTTTCATTAAGAGATCAGGTTTTGAATTCTTTCTACCATAATGCCTCACTAGGTCCTGACATACCATGATGTTATTGTAACACCCCATATTTTTATACCCGTTTAGTAATTATTTATATTATTTTAGTCAATAAAAATAATTTAAAATATTATGTTATTAAATATATTTTGTTTCCCACATATTGACTTTACCTTAGAAGGAGTCAAAAAGCTAATTCCTAGATTTCCTAAGTTAAGTACCTAACTACCATTATGTTACTAGTATAAGAAGAGAGAAAGTAAAGAAAAAGAAAAAGAAAAAGAAAAAAAAAAAAGAAACCAAAGGAAAATAAAGAAAGAAGGAGAGTTGTGAGCATCCTTTTCACATAAAACCCCACGAGCCACCTTCTTCCTTTTCTTCAACCTTTAAACCTACAAAAAAAAAATTACCAAACACCATCAAACATCAAAGCTGGTTAATCCATCTTCAATACTTCTCGGTTTTTGTGAGTTTTTCAAAGAGGAGAATTTGTTCTTGGCCTTGCGGTTTTCGGCTCGTAAATCGGATCAAAGAAAAGATTTTCGGGTTCTTTTATAGTGTAATTTCACCCTCATCACTTCTCTGAATCAAGTAAGTCCTAACCTTAAGTTTTAATTTCGAATTTGTTTGTTTGATTTTCGAATTTGGGTATTTTGTTAAATTAGGGTTCTTGAATAAATTGAATTGGGGGAAATTTATAGTATATGAAATTTACATGGTTGGTTCATGTTTGATGCTTAATTTGATTTAGTTAGCATATTTTCGAGTTTAATTTGCTAATTATTAGTTTCAAGACATACTCTAAAATTATTGTTATATGTGGATTGTTTGTTCTGTCGAAATTTCTAGCATAATACTATAGTTGTCTGTTCAACGAAATTTAGTAGTAATTAGTATGAGTTTGATGTAGTATGGAGATAATCGTATGTTGTTCTCATAGCTTTGTTGTTGATATTTGCTGTGTTGTTGTTGTAGTAGTTATAACATTTTGAGTAGAGTCAACCGAACAAATAGCAATCAGCAAGTGTATAAGTTTTACCATTACACTTGCAAGCAATATACATACTAACAACCAATGTCTCTTGTATTTTGGAGTTGAATTTACAAGGATAAAGCAACTTTCTTATGATTATGGTGTAATTTATGGTTAGTAGAGCATATTGATAGTTTTATTTTTGTGTGGAAAATCCTCGATTTTATTGGGTTCAAAATGTGAGGTTGCATTGGAAGTTCAAAGGGCCAAAAAGAAGAAAAATATAGGGTAAAGTTGAGTCGTTTTCAAAATCAGTCAAAGCTCATTAACTAGGTAATGTAATTTATAGGTGCATTATATGAAGTATAGTCAAGTGACTTATACTATATTATTATATTGTAGATTGCAGGTTCGTAGAAGAACCTTTTTGACTTGAAATCGAGATTCATTGACTGTGGTTGCTGATAAGGTAAGATTTCTTACTATGCTTGTACATATGAGTTCAAAAATTATTTTACATCGTTTTGGAAATTTATTTGTAAGGATGAGATTGTTTTTATGAAGTTTATAAATTGATATTTCAATTGTTCTCAATATTTATATTAAAAGACGTTTATGAGATTTATATTAAAAGGAGGAAGTTCCTCATTGTTATCAAGTTTAATGAAAAATGTGGGGTTGCCGGTAAGCGTTATTCCTCGAGTATGGAAGTATGTTGAGTTAACAGTATCTCGACAATTTATTTAGTAGTTGGGAGTATATTGATCAATACTCTTGCCATTTGTCTTCCTTCTTGGTATGTTATCAAGTTAGGGGTATGCATACTAGGAACTTTGGTGTTTACCTCATCTAGTGAGCCTAGCTAGCTCATTGGACTTTTTAATGCTTCCTACTCACAGGTTACAAAAGAGTTATATTAATGTTTTGCAGAATTGTTTATAAAGAAAGAAAGAAAGATTGAATTTGAGGTCGTTGGAAAGTTATTATATTATATGTATAATTTGTACAGCTTTTAAATGAATTTGCAAGATATTCCTATATGTCTTGCCTGCACATTGGATTGTTTTGTTTTGTTATAGTATGAAATCTTGGTCAGCCTTTGGCTAATATTACAGTGTTTAATGTGCAGGTACTTGAAGATAGTTAGCTTCTGGTTGGGTTAAAGAGTGCGTTGGATCTCCTTTAATTATGACTTAGAACTTATATTTGGTGTGTATTGATTAATTACAATCTATCGAGTTGGTGTGTAATAATTATTTAAACTTATTGTTTATTATTTTTAGTTAGAACCATTAGCCTTGCGATTATTATTATTATCAATTATCGCGGCGTATCACCTTTGGATTTCCGAGTTTATTTATTATAAGATGTTTTTAGAAGTATCGAAATTTCAGGGTTGTTACAGTTATGGACGATGAACCTTTCATGGACAAAAGCCCCCTGGTTCTCAGCAATCAAACTAGGCAAGACCATCTTCATCCTATTACACAGGACCTTTGTAATGCCCTTATACAAGATATTACAATATGCTATAGGTTTGAACTCCATGACACTACTAGGACACTGTACCTTAGGCACCATATTCAGAATAGTGGCATTCTACCAAAACCGCAGCAACAGGTTTTTTTATTTATCGTTGATATCTATTGCTGCGGTTTCCACCCAGGCCCGTAGCAATAGGTTGATTTTTGAATTTTCCTTTTTTTTTTGACGTGGTTTATTGTTGCGTATGGGTAAAACCGCAGCAATTCAACCGCATCAATGAATAATTATTATACTAGTGCAAGCATCTCTAAAAAATAGTCCCCCAAAACCATCAGATCCTGGTGCCTTTTCACCAGGAATGGAAAAATTTACAGTCTTCACCTCATCAGCAGTAAACCTCTACTCTACATGGCAATTTGCTCAGAACCCAAAATAGGACTCTTCCTATAACACTACTCTTCACAGGAACTCTGTTAGGCAATGTGGAACCTAACAAATCCTTATAATAGCATAAAAATGCCTCACTAACAGCTTGAGGCTCATCCTGTCAATCACCATCTTTATCATGTATTGCATAAACAATATTTTTGGATTCTCCTAGCCTTGATAGACTGATGGAACAACTGGGAATTCTCATCTCCTTCCTTGCACTAGTTTAATTTTGCTTTTTGACTCAGGAAGGAAAGATACATATGGTCAACTTGTTTGAACTCCACATCAGCATCATGTTCTGCATGCTGTTTTGCCAAATTCAGAACATCACCCTGGAGCTCATTCTCACAACTAATAAGCTTTTGCAAAGCTTTTATGTCTGCAACATGAATGTCATTAAAGCCCTCAACATTTAACTTCTTCAACTCTCTTTTAACAAGCTTCATTTTGCTCACAACCCTGTACATAGGAGAACCATTAACTTGACTATCCCATCATTTCTTGATAATCTCCAGGAAGGAGTTAGCAGAGCTCCACATAGTAAAATACTTAAATGATTGCTTTCCCGAATGAACTTGAGGGTAAACATGAAAAATGATTGGGGTATGGTTAAAATTTCCCTCTGGCAAGAAGTGAGCTGCAGAGCAAGGAAAATGAGTTCACCATTCTGTATTAACCATGACCCTATCAATCTTACTGAACACTATGGAATCACCTTGTTGTTTATTATTCCAGGTAAACCTGCATTCTATACTGTTCAAATCAAACATTCCACAATTCAACATACAACATTGAATATTAGTAGTCTCTTGAGGCCTAAACAAAGAACAAATCCTTTCATCCGGAGCCACAACACAATTAAAGTCTCATAACATCACCCATGACCCCTTAACAGACTTGTTGAAATTCACCAGGTCATTCTAAAGCTCTTTCCTCTCCACTGCACTATTAGATACATAAATGAAAGAACACCAAAAAGGTCTAACATCCCCACTTCTAGCAGAAACCAGGCATTGGATTAGCTGACGTGTTACTGACAGAATAGTAACATGAAAGCTATTTGGATTCTAAGCCAAGACAATTATGCCATCCTTATGAGTTGCTGAATTTGAAGTAAAGCACCACCCAGAGAACAATACTTGATAAAGGACACCCATATTAGGCGCCTTCACCTTTGTTTCAAGGAGGCTAATAATACCCACAACCTTAATGTTTAGCATCTTCTTAACATCAAGTTGTTTCTGGTAACTATTAACCCCCATGACATCCCAGCTGACTAACTTATCCATACTCCCTAGGAGGTTGTCCACCTCCTGTAATTGGACCCACAACACTGGAACATTGGATCTGTCCTACTACCACCTCATTTACATGAACTTCCAAAGCCTCAAATCCATTATAAGTTACAGGAGGTCTTAGGCTAGTAATTAATCTCCTAGCTGGGTTTCTCACACTCACAGACTCCTTTTCATGTTCAGAAACATGCTGCTTATCCTGCACAGGCTGAGCAGGACAATTTGTGGCACCCGTGGACACCAATTTTTGCCTCCACTCCTGCCTTATTACAGATCTGTTATATTCCTCTACAACATGCCCCATCCCCTTACAAGCTGAGCATACTGCTGGTTTCCACTCATATTCCACCCTTACACTCATCTGCTGGTCTTTCTCATTAATAAACAAAACAGTATCAGGGAAATTTTATTCCATTTGCACTTCCAACAATACCCTGGCAAACATTAACTTCTCTCTTTTAACAGTTGTTTGATCCAATTTCACAAACCTCCTAATTTGCCCAGCATTTTTCTGAATACACCTTTCACCCAGTATTTGAAATCTAAGTCAGGGGCGGATCTAGGATTTGGAGTGAGGGGTAGCGTAATATTGATAACAATGTATCAAATATGAGAAAATAATCTTTATAACATATTCCATTTGGAAAGTTATAAAATTCAAATACAACCTAAAAGTAGTTGTTCATGTTGAGTTTTCCAAATTCTAATTCATTTTCTTGATTTTGAGGAGGAATACTACTTGATGGAGAAAAAAGTTTGTTGGTTCGATTGAGTTGGAGGAAAATTTGGATTAAAACTATGTCCACTTTCATTTTGTGTTATTTTCTGAAATAATTCTCTTGTAATCTCTTCATAACTCTAAATATAATAATTATACATACAACATATGTTAAATAATTCTTTTATAAATTTCAACTAGAATTGTTACTGCCATTGTAGTTCAACATAAGAAAACTAACAAAGCAATCTCACACATTTAATTTCACAATTCACAACATCACAATTTGTCTATTAGTCCACAAAAAAATAAAAATAAACCCACAATTTAGAATTCACTGATTACTTAATGTTCACAAATCTTTAAATTCACAATTATAATTTTGGTAAAAAAAACAATGAAATGAATCCAGGAAGAAGGAAAGAAGAGATGAAAAATTTATTTACTTTGGAGAATTAATTAACACTCTCAATTCTAGCTAGAGCTGCAATTACCATTGTGACTTAAAAAAAGCTTGAAAAGGTGCTAAGTCATTAAAAAGAAAACCTAAAATAATGTTTCATCAGCTTGATTCCAATCGCACAATAAAGACACCGAAAAGGTAGGAAGATAACCAAGAGATGAATTCTACAGAGATTATACAACAACAAAAGGGACAATCTTCATCATCATAATTCACAAATTTACAGATCGCAATTCCAAATCAATCCAAAACATTGAAGAAAATGAAAGTTGATTGTTGTAGTGTACAAGTGTAGATTGACGGAGCTGTACAACAACAAAGTCGAAAATTGAAAAAGAAACAACGATTACCCCGCTCGACATAAGCCATGGAAGACGGAATTTTGTTGGAGAGCCAAGCAGAACCATGTTTTGAGAGAGTGAAAGGAAACGTCGCGGAGGTTAGGTTAGGTTTCTCCTAATTTTTTTCGATTTTTTTTTAAAACAGCGTGCTACCCCTTGTTACTATGTGGATCCGCCCCTGATCCAAGTATAAATGAACCCAGGTAGGCAAAGTTTTAATCTCCTCCCTAGTAATATCAATATCAGGATTCCATGGCTTCATAATAACATGCTTGTTATAAAAAAAAGATATGGTTATTAGACAGAACCCAATCCCTTTTCTCCATAGATCGAAATCTAACTATAAAAACCCCTTTCTTCACCATTACAACTCTATCCACCCCCTGATTCTTCCATATTCTCCAAACAAAACCTTCCATAACAAATGGTGGAGGATTCACACCAACACCATAGCAAAATAAAGATGAATTCCAGAAATCAATTTCTGGTTGTACATCCTCTAGATCAATTTTCACAGGAGAAAATAAGATTGGAACAGGGTCGATACATACTGTTCTATTAACTGGCCGGCGACGTTTCGATCGCTGAATGGTTTCGAGCCAATCCGAAAACTGATTACGCAACTGGTCCTGTTGTTGTTAAGTTGCCAGAGAAGTTCGAGGGGACATAATCTCTTCTTGAATGGTGGGAACGGTCGTATCAACATTCAAAGCAGAAACACCCACTACTTCATCCACAGACTTCAAATTTTTAGCCTGAAAATCAGACACAGGACCCTTCAATTTTTTTCGGCGATGTCCAAACATTTACTACCTTCTTTGCCGCCTTAGACTTCCTTGCCTTGGCTACCGACTTAATGGAGAGGAAAACCTAAGGAGAGAGCACCCTCATTTTCTAAATTTATAATAATAATATTACTCTATAATAAGAGAAAAGAAAATTATTCACAAAGAGGAAAGAAAATTTAAATTATATATACATTAGTCTCGCCAACAATAAAAGCTAAATAAAAAAATTCGTCTCCCAGGCAACAGTGCCAAAAGTTTACATGCTAAAATCATATCACCTAATCAAAAATAACTTAAGGTCCACTAAATGGGTGGTCAGGGAAGTCGATCATAGCTATACTATTATGTCTGAACTCTAATATAAAACTAACTAAATCATATAAAAGAAGTTGGTTTACTAAAATAATTGCAGATAATCAAACCAAAGATATCAAATAAGGGAGGAAAACGATTCACTATGTATGCAATTCAGGATCTCAAGAATGATAGAAGAAACTCAATAAATCAATCTAGTACACATGTAATTTCTTTCAAACAATACCTCCCTCGAAGCTCACGAAGTCGCTCTCGCATGGTTATAGATCGCTAACCCTACTATTGAGATACTATACAAAATCCTAACTCTTGATAAGTCGATTTATAACTATGTAATGCAACAACAATCAGACAAATTTGGCCGAACTTGAAGATATACATAAATAACTCAATAGTAAGAATCAAACGAATTAACAAAGCAACATCCATTCAATCAATCCCTCCTATGCATACATAGAACCCAAAATCTGTAGAAACTAGTCTACTCACTCATAATTGGGGAAAACATAATCATAATGAAACAAACAAACATGATGAAATACTAATGAAGAATAAAAAAGGAATATTAAGAGAAGAGAAAGAATACCAATAATGAAAGAACAAATCTTGAAACCAATTACTACTATTGAAATCTTTAATGTACCCGTGAATGATAATAATCTTCAAAGTAGAGTTCTTTAGAGAACAAAAACTATTTCTAAAGCCAATAAACTGAATGTCGAACCAAATTTTCCTATCCTCTTAATTAATTACAATCTAAGGATAGTTCATTGAAAAATGTGAAAAAATTCATGAAAAACAGTTCCCCCTTGCGAGTCGAGCAACTCTGCCTGATCAGGAGGGATTCCAAAAAGGTGCTTGGGCATGTTTACCCGACATGGCTCGACGAAGGGGCATAAAACAAACGTCGCCCGATCAGGCCAGCCCGCCCGACAGACTGGGTGGTTCACAATCTTGATTCTCTTAGGCTCAAATACTCCCAAATCGTGATCATGTGCAATTAAGGTCCAAAGTCGGCATCAAGGACCTTCAAATCCAATCTCGAGCATGCTAAGCCAACAAAATCTTTCCCGATAAATTCAATAAAGCATCGAATGGGGAAAACCACCAAAATCTACACACTACATGAGAAAACCACAAACCACTTATAGGGAGAGATTGTTAGTAGAATTAGCTCAAAAGAGCTCAAAAAACACCAGAAATACCAAGGAACGAGGAGTAAAAATCATATATAAAATGAATACATCATGGAGAGATGATATAGTGTGTTAGAAATTTGATGTTTCCAATCCCTCAATGCTTGTAGAATTCTAGTTGCTATTGTTTCTATAGTTTGTAAACTTGTACACCTTGGTTGTAACTCTTGAATTTTACTTCCTCCATTCTTTTTCCCACTAGTAGAGAAATGGCGATTTGCATTGATTTCCAGACCCCCATTTGCGTCGTTTGGGGTTCGACGCTATAGGTCTAGACGCAAATCGCCCAAATGTAATCTATGTCGGTTCTACACTCTACACAATTTTTGTGCCAATTCCGTCGGATGGAGGGCATTATCCGACACATATAGTCCCAAACTGATTGTTGCATGCTATACAGTGGAGGGGGATTTGCATCGGCTTGAGAACAACATCTCACGCAAATGGTGGGGGATTTTGCGTCGGTTTGGGAACTACATCCGACGCAAATGGCAGTAATAATTATTATAAGCAACACACTACTCTTGTAGTCTAATTATTATACAATTTGATTAACCCTAACAAGTCTCGAAACCACTATGAAAACCATTCCCATTCAAATCAAGTAGATTGTTTAGACATCCCAATTAAACAAGAAACATAAAGTTTAAACTCTATATCATCAGGCTGAAATGAATCGAAGTATAAAACGAAATTAAAAAATTGAAACAAAAAAAAATCAGATATAACACAAGAAAACCCCAAAAAATTCAAATCCAACCATTAAAGGAATCACTTTACACTAACTTATGAGAAAAAAATTTAAAATTACAACTTGAAATACATAGATCCAAAAATACCTCAAATCTGAAGCGATTAACAATACAATTTGGGGGAAAAACATAAAAACATAACCTCAAATCTGAAGCGATGTGTTAAGAATCGAACCTCTAATCTCCATATTTTCCCGTTGAAAGCCGATGTCTTCTTCAATCATGACCGTCAACTCCTTCTTTGTCTAGTCGGTGCTCTCCAATTAATTTTCTCTTCGCCTTTGTTTCATCATCAACTTTTATCAAGACACCGGAGTGAGAGAGATGACTCTGCGACAATGAGGGAGACGTGAGAAGCACCAGCGAGAGTGAGAGAGTGAGGTGCGTTCCTTCACCCGAGTGTGGGGAGATTCGTTGAATAGAGATAAAGAGAGAGAGAGAGAGAGAGAGAGAGAGAGAGAGAGAGAGAGAGAGAGAGAGAGAGAGAGAGAGATGAGTAAACCGACGACCTAGTGAAATGATGGTGAAATGAGAGATCAGGTTTTGAGGTAAGAGTAACTCGAAAATATAAAAGGGGGAAAACTAGGTGGCCTGGTGCCTGGTGAAATGTTGGGTTGGAAAACGATTTGTGTCGGGCCTTCCCTATTAACCGACACAAATTGGTGCATCCAAAAGGCTATTGTCCACCTAATTTGCGTCAGACATCGATGCAAATGGTTCTCCGCCCATGTGCTGTAGTAATTTGCGTCAAAGGTATCCCTACAACTGACGTTCATTGTTAATAATTTGCGTCGGGTTATGGTTCTAACAGAGCAAATGAGCTACGACTCACCAAATGCGTCGGTTTTTTATATGTTCGATGCAAATCAGGGGACGCAAATTAATGTTTTTCTACTAGTGTCTATCGCAACAATTGAGTTTTCACGCTTGCCAATGCACAACTTCAACTGTTCAGGGT
This sequence comes from Beta corolliflora, assembly GCA_947648045.1. Lineage (NCBI taxonomy): Eukaryota > Viridiplantae > Streptophyta > Magnoliopsida > Caryophyllales > Amaranthaceae > Beta > Beta corolliflora. The sequence goes on along the minus strand of CANSZD010002917.1, from coordinate 1,216,346 downwards.
TTAGTGAAGTAGAAACGGGTTGCCCCACCTAATGCTCCGATCGAAAAGGAGTCAGTGGGGCCATGTCGGTACGACTGAATATGCGTTAGAAAGGTCAATCCCTCCCCTACGACACCAAAAACCCAGGCCGAATAAGTGTCCGCCCTCTTCCATCCTTTAATATCGTTAATTACCTTTTAGTAAAATTATACAAATTTGATATTTTGACAGTATGTATCGAGACGAATCTAACAAAACCCCACATAACTATACTTTCCTTGCGTAAAAATCACAATAAATAGTTGAAGGGTGGTGACTGAATAGTGTAAAAATCTCATTGTTGCAATAGAAAAATAACGGAGGAAGTATGTGATAGTATCATCCATATCTTGTGAGATTGCAAGTGAATTTTTTTTTCAATACAAAATTTACTTAATTGATCCGGTTTCAAGCTGAAACGTGTATCAGTTAACTACATTATTCAGTTGAAATGAATTTTTTTTGAAAGCAAATCACAATAACAGGTAATTAAAGATACTAAAGGATCTAGATGGGTATTGTAGTGGTTTCTTCAAGAAAGCCTAGGCTTATGTAGGTAATGGTATTATAGATGCAGTATTGGACTTCTTCCAAACAAGGCAACTGCTCAAGCAAATCAATGCCGGCCACCACCTTATGTTTGATCCCTAAAGTGGAGCAACCTCAAGATGTCAGTCTACTGAGACCAATAGCATGTTGCAATGTGCTTTATAATCTCTAAAATGCCATGCAATAGAGTCAAAATGGTTTTACCTAGTCTTGTTGATCATGTTCAGAGTGCCTTTGTTGAAAATAGGATTATTATGCATAATATTTTGATCTGTCAAAATATTATGAAACATTATAAAAGAAAGAGTCAACCTGCCAGATGTACTATAAAATTTGACTTGAGAAAAACTTATGATTTTGTAAATTGGGGGTTTTTGGGAGAGCTATTGAAGAGGATACAGTTTCCTGATAAGTTGAGAGGGTGGATTATGACATGTGTTACTACTATCCTTCCTTTTCTATTAGTGTGAATGGATGCTTATGTGGTTTCTCAAGGGAAAGAAAGGTCTAAGACAGGGTGACTCTATCTCACCCCTTGTTTTTGTTCTTGTCATGGAATACTTTACTAAAATTTTAAAGATGATGAGTAAAAAGGAGGGATTTTCATTCCACTGTAGATGCTCTTTTTTGCAACTTACTCATCTAGTGTTTGCTGACGGTTTGAAGCTTATTTATAAAGGAGAGGTGAAATCTGTTTAACACAAGATTAGGGCCTTGAATGCAACTGCAATTTATTTTGGGAATGTGCCTGAGGAGATTCAGTTGAGAATTATTCATGCTACTGGGTTTCAGAAGGAGTTTTTTCTCTTCAGATATCTGGGTAGTCCATATTACTTCTAGAAGATTATCTATTGCATATTGTGATATCTTGGTGGATAAGATTTTAAGAAGAATACTTTGCTGAACTTCTAGAAACTTGTTCTATGCTGCAAGGAATGTACTTGTGAATGATGTTCTGCTTAACATCCACACTTACTGGGCTCAGGTGTTCATGTTGCCTAAAGGAGTTTTACAGAAGATTGTGTAGATTTGCAGAGCCTTTTTATGGGATGGAAAGTCTTGTTTACACAAACCCCCTTTTGTGGCTTGGGATTGGGTTTATAAACCAAAGAAGTGTGGAGATTTGGGAGTCAGGAATTGTATTTTGTGGAACACAGCTGTAAGTATACCTGGCAAATTGCTAAGAAAGAAGATATTTTATGGATCAGGTGTCTTCATAGTGTCTACATCAAAGAAACAGACTGGTGGGAGTATGAAGCTCCAAGTTCTAGTAGCCGGGCTTGGAAAATGATTTGTCAAGTTAAGAATAAAATTCAAATCTGCATACCACAATAATTCATGGCTTGATGGCAGCAAAGTTTATTATGTAAAAGAAGGCTACAAATGGCTCAGAGGATCTCAAGAGAGAGTGAGATAATATCATTGGGTGTGGAATTCTATGAACACACCTAACCACTCATTTATCTCTTTGTTAACTGCTCTGGGCAAGCTTAGAACAAGAGAAAGATTAACGCAAGCTAGGATTTGTAATGACACTTCATGTCTGTTGTGTCATCAGGGGATTGATTCATGTAGTCACTTGTTCTTTCAATGTCATTTCAGCAGGCAAGTGAGTCAAGGGATTATGAATTGGCTGCAAATTTCGTTCAGAAATCAGGAGAATTTATATATGCATTGGAGAAAGAGGGGGAGCAAGTTTCGAGGTAAAAAAAAGCAACAAATTGTCTATGCTTGTTTAGCTGCTACTATTTATCATATATGGAAAGCAAGAAATCTTGCTCTTTGAAAGGAAGCTGTTGTGAGGCCTGTATTTGTTATTAAGTAGATCCAAATTGACATTTGCATTAGAGTTAAATGTAAGGTTAGCACTAGATGGAGTGATAGTGAGAGAGTATGGTTTGCTGATCTTACTACTCAAATTGTCTGAGCTTTTCTTGTTTCTGTCTGTTTTCTGTTAGGGTGTTGTTGGGCTGTTTTTGTGTTTGTTGGTGGTCTGTTCTGGCGTGTTGTTGGACTGTTGTCTGGTGGTTTGTGTTTGGGATGTTTTGTATTTGGCTGGAGCTGTAATGTTTTTTGGTAAAAATTCTTACATGTTTACCAAAGATATGAAAAAAAATTACTTAATTTTTTTAATAAAGAGGTGAAGAGAGAGAAAGAAAATAGGCCTTACAGATCCGATTTTGGACCAAAACGGTTGGGGGCGGATCAACTAGGAAATGTCAACTGATCCGGTTCAGATGCAAAATCGGATCAGTTACTTATGTTAACTGGTCCGATTTTGCTTCTGAATCGGATCAGTTAGCCCCAATGAAAAAATTCTCATTTTGGAGCGCAAAGGAGGAAAAGAAAGAGGGAGAGATATTTGGAATTACAAAAGGCAGAAAATAACCACATCAAATAATCACCACATCAACAAACGAAATAAAATTAAATAAAAGGTAGAAAATATACACAATTATAAACAAACGGAAATTACGAAACAAAATAAGTCATTAAATATGCACAATAAAAAAACTACAAAAATATCCATAATAAAAAAGAACACAAATAAACCCTAAATCTGGAATAACAAGTGAAACTAAAAAAAGAAAAAAAATTGTGAGTCTAATTACAAAGAAATAACGAAATAAATTTGAGCATAGATCTGGAATTACAAATGAAACTAAAAAAAATTAACTAGAGATCTGGAATTACAAACCAGATTACAAAAACCGTGTACTTTGATTTGTTAAGTTTGAATTTTATTTTAGGAAAAATTGTTTTAAATAATTCAACCTTTGCGTGGTCTTCCAATTTCAAGTCTAACTTTTGATTATTCCTAATTAATCAAGTGCACTTTACATGAGGATTAACTTTAATCAGGGATTATGACTACTTACTTGAAGAACTGGTAAGAAATAAAGGTTGACTGTTATTAAACCCACCCAAAACTGATGACCCACCCAAAAACCCAACCCAATTTCATACCCGTCAAAAAAACGAAAACCCCCCAAATAAAAACCAATTGCTTTCTCTCTCCTCCATTTTATTTCATCAGAGCAAAAACTAAAGGGAAGTGCGAAAATTTACGAAGGGAAATGCGAAAATTTGCGAAGGGAATTGTGAAGGACAATCTAAAGGGAATTGCGAAAGGGTATTTCTCATCATCTTCAACATTGTAAGTATGTGTTTGATTCCTTCTTCCAGTTTTTTTTTTCGATTTCATTTTTTAGGGTTTTGGGGTTTAATCTTGATTGATGGCTTATAGTGTTGCTCACATGTTTAATTTAGCTTATATTTTTACCTCACATGTTTAATTTAGCGTAAGTGTTCATTAAATTCATCTTTCATGATTATTAGGTTGCAATGTCAGATAGTTTGTTCAAAAATGTTACTTTACGGTTCTGGCATGGAGGGAAATTCATGAAAGCTAATACTGGGGAGATGATATACCTAGGGGGTAAAGGCAGGACCTTTCAAGCATGTCCAGATGAATTATGTTATTGGGGGGTCATAAGATGGCCACTAAAACTGGAAATTATAATGACGTTGATGGGGTTTGGTATCTTAGGCCAGGAGTAGAGATGATGGTGGGGTTAACAAAAATTGAGGGTGATGTTCAGGTGTTTGAAGCTGGGCAATTAGCCATTAAAAATAGGTCAATTGACTTGTATGGTCCCTAACCCAGTAAAAATATAATTCCTGCCACCCAAAAACCCACAAAAAATACAAATCCTGTTCCCAAACCAATTTCTGTTTCCCAACCCACTAAAAATAAAAAATTGACACCAAGAAGTGGTCCACCTCCTCCTAAAACTGATTTGCCAACTAGACCTAGGTTGAGGAGTGATGATGTGTTCATTTTGTTGGATTTTGACACCTCAACTAAAGTAGATAAAGGTCCAGAACTTGTAATAGACCCATTTATTGCTCCTGATAACCATAAAAGCCCACAAAAAACACCAGAAAAAACCATAATTCAACCCTTAGCCATATAACAACCCTTGAACAATGAATTCCTGGAAAACTTTGAGTGGACTGAGCCTAGACCTAGTGACATTCCTTTGAGGTTGGATGAGCTGTTAGGCCAGTACAGTGATGAATCTGATGATTCACTGTATGAACCAGAAAAAGGGGGTCAAGTGGGAAGGTGGTTGGAGAGGAAGAAGAAACTGAGGATGCAGATTTGAGTGAGGGAGAAAATAGTGAGGATGCAAATTTTAGTGAGGGAGAAAATAGTGAGGATACATATCTGAGTGAGGGATATGAGGAGGAATTTGGGGCAGAAGATGAGGAGGAACTTGTGCCAGAGGAGTCTAATTGCAGTGATGAAGAATATCACATTGTTAGGGAGAGAGTGAGGAATACTAACAACAAGCTGTTACATACAGCTCACCAACTCCAAAAAGAAGCTGATGAAGGCACATTAAATGCTTAAAAAAATCCTACAACTGGGAGAACTAATGTGACAGGGGAGTGTGGCTATGAGAGTGAGTACTTTGATAGTGATGAGGACCTAAACACACCTCCTGATAGTGGTGATGAGGCAGAGGGCAGTGCTAGACCTAGGAAAGGAGTGTTAGTTGGTCCAGAAACAGATTTCAGCAAGTTTGAGTGGAAGCCAAGCCAAAGGTTTGCAACCAGGGATAATTTCAAGCAGGTAGTGGCTAAGTACTCTATTTTGCAAGGAAGGAAACTCACATTTTTGGTAAGCAACAGGTCAAGGAGGCAGGAACTTGGGGTCAGGTGTATAAAGGGGTGTTCATTTTACTTGTATGGGTCTTGGCATTCATTGAAGGCAAGGTTCTTAGTGAGGAAGGTGGTGGGAGTGCATAAGTGTCACAGAAACATGAAGAAGAATAGGCAGTTGAAGGCTACATGGGCAGCTAAGGAAATGCTGGAGGTTTTCAAGGCTAGGCCCCATTGGCCAGCCAAGGACATACAAGAAACCATCAAAAGAGCTTATAAGGTGTTGGTGAAGAAGAGTTTTGCCTACAAAGTCAAGTATCATGCCCACAAGCTACTTCATGGGTCAATTCAAGATCATTACCTCAAGTTAGGGAGGTATATAGAAGCAATCAAGCAAACAAGCCCTGAAACAGTCTTGGATTTGGTGGTTGACACAAGTAAGAAGTCAAATCCACCTACATTATAGAGACTTTTCACTTGCTATGAGGGTTTGCAGGTGGGGTGGAAGTAAGGGTGCAGAAAGATCATCTGCATTGATGCTGCATTCTTGAAGACATTCCTTAGTTGTCAGATCTTGTCTGCAGTAGGGAGGGATGCCAATTGCTTAGGCTGCAGTTGATGGAGAAAACAACTCTTCTAGGGTCTGGTTCATCACTCGCGTTCAGAGTTGCCTTAACTTGGGAGATGGTACTGGATTGGCCATTGTTAGTGATGAGCATCTTGTAAGTATCTAAACCCTAACTAGTGATGTTATTACTTTATTATGTTAATGTGAATTGTTGATTGGCCATCATTGTGTTGTTATGTTTATGTGAATTATGTGAATTAACATATTCTAGTTTATACTAGGTTGAAATCACATGAAGGTTATTATGTGAACTATATTATATGACTTAGGTTGAAATGTTGAATATATACACTTGCACACTAACGTTAAAGTGATGATTTAGGTTGAAATGTTGAATATATACACTTGCACACTAATGTTAAAGTGTTGATTTAGGTTGAAATTGTTGATTATATACACTTGCACACTAATGTTAAAGTGTAGACTAAGGTACAAATTGTTGATTATATACACTTGCACAGTAATGTTAAAAAGTTGACTAAGGTACAAATTGTTGAATTAGGTTTAATGTTGAAATGACATTAACTTGCCTTGCTTCTGTGCTTTTGCAATTAGGCTATACTACATGCCGTGGCCACTGTGTTGCCAAAAGGCAGAGCACAAACATTGTGCTCGCCATGTTTTTGCACACTGGCATAAGCATTTTAGGGGAGATGACATGAAGTTAAAATTCTAGAAAATAGCTAATATAGCATGGCTGACTACAATGACTCATTGGATGAATTGGAGAAAGAGAATGTTGATGCTGCAGCTTCTTTTAGGGCATATAACCCAGCTTGCTTATGTAGGGCTTTCATGAGTGATGATATCAGGTCTGATGCAATAACTAATAACATGGTAGAAACATTTAATGGTTACATAGTCAATGCTAGGACCAAACACCTAATTTCATGTTGGAGGATATTAGGGTTGCTCTAATGCAAAGACTAGTGACCAAAAGACAAGAAATGGAGAAGTGTAATTCTGTTTTATGCCCTAGAATACAAGCAATGTTGGATAAGGAGAAGGAAAAAGCTTCATTGTGTGATGTCATCCCCTCAACAGATATGATTTTCAATGTTAAGCACTATCTTAATCAGTTGATAGTAAACCTTGAGGCTAGAACATGTACCTGCAAAAAATTGGACAAATTAGGTGTGCCTTGTTGCCATGTTATGGCCTGTATTGAGTTCCTAAACCAAGAGCCAGAATTTTATGTTGATGAGTGTTACAGAAAAGAGGTATACCTGAGAACCTATGTTGCTGCCATACCACCTATTGAGGGTGAAAGACATTGGCCTCAAGTAGAGTGCAAGTTGGATCCCCCTCCAATTAAGGTCGGACTTGGGAGGCCAAGAAGGAATAGGATTAGAGATCCATATGAGGATCCTAAGAGGCCAGGACAACTAACAAGGCATGGCATGAAAATGACATGCACCTTGTGTAGGGAAAAGGGCCACAATAAGAGGGGTTGTCCTAAAAAGGATACTGCACAGCAACTTGAACCCCCACCTAAGAAACAAAGAGGAAGACCAAGAAAAGAACCAACTTCAGCTCCCACAGAAGCATCAACATCCCACCACTCAGTCACTGCACAACCTACACAACTAGGCAGGGGTGGGAGGATGATATTAGGTGGGATAGGAGCTAGACGGGCTACAACTAGAAGGGGCAGAGGTGGTGGCTCTGGTGCAAGAGGCAGAGGGAGAGAAAGAAATCAGGTATGCTATGTTAACTTGCTTTTTGTCCTTAATTCATTAATTGTATCACCTGCACTAACTCTTTTTTATTATTGCAGGTACCAGTACGTGTTGGTGTGTTGATTATGGATGATGGAGCCCAGATAATTAACCCAATTAGTTCAAGAGGGGGTGCAAGAGGCAGGACTTGTGGAAGAGGCAGAAGTGATGGGAGAGGAAAAGGTGTTGGGAGAGGCAGAGGCAGAGGCAGGGCTGCAGTTGGTGGAAGAGGCACAGATGGCACCCAGTTAATCCAAGGATCCTAAGTTTTTGACCCAACTCAGTAGAGTTGCTGCTGTGTGGACATGTTGGTTTTTTAACCTATTTGGACAAAGTTACAATTTTTTAGAGTGAAATGTTCTTGTTCTAGTTTAATTATGTGTAATGAAGTTTTTTGAACTTGCAATTGTTGCAATTAGTTAGGTATGAGAGAATATTGGTCATTTATGCTATGAACCCTTTTGAATGAAGTTTATGCTATGAACTTGCAACTCTTGCAATTGTTGTAATTATTTGAAAATCATGTAAGTACTAGTTTCCTGTTGGAAATTGAAGAACATTTTTTTGTGATGTTCAAGTTGTTGTCTATTTATCTATGCACTAAAAATTTGAAATTTTTTTATCTTTATTAATACCATCTCAAACTGAGCACAATTGATAAGCCAATAATAGTTCATATTTTAGGTGCATTTCTAAGTCTCATTTAGCTTAGTTTAGAGCATTTAGGACTAACTCTTGCATTATTTTGGCTTCTTTTAGTTCTATGTTACTTCACGAGGTATTTTGTGGTGTCTGAGTTAATCTTCAGGTTAATCAAGCATATTGAATATCTTGTGACGCGTTGGGGATGCATGGTCATGAAGATAGGCTGAAGAAGGTCAACACGGACGTGTCATATGTGACACGTCCGTGTCATTTCGTTGGATCATGAAGAAACGCTACTGATCTCAGTTTACTAGGGCGACACGTCCGTGTTAAGTTTGACACGTCTGTATCACCTTGCTCTCAGCAAATCAGTTGTAACTGATATTAGCTTTCCAGGGCAACACGTCCGTGTCATATGTGACACGTCCGTGTTGCTCCTTTTTTCCCAAATCAGGAACTTTTGACTTTGCGACTGATATTGTAATATGAGGTCAACACGTCCGTGTCATATTTGACACGTCCGTGTCGACCTGCTTTCCGACGGATTTTATTAAGTTGTTTTATTATTTTAGGAAACTATAAATACCTTCTTAGTGATATTATTTTGGCACTTAGGTTTAATTATTCAGTTTTTAGAGAGCTTTGAGAGAAAAACTCCATTGTTAACTTGAGATCTACAATTTTGCAACCTTGGATTATTTTCATTGAAGTAAAAGACTAAGTTTTCTAATTCTCTCTCTTTATTTATTATCATGTTTACTTATTTATTATTAAAATGTTTTGTTATTGCAACCATGAGTGAGTAATTCCATAATCTAGGGTTAAGTTGAACCCTAGCAATGTTTAATGCATGAATTCCCCCACTAATCCCAATTTAATGTGATTAATTGTCCTAACTTGATTGAATTGTATTTATTTTCATTATCACACTAGCGATAGGTGATATTGAATTGAGTCCTTATGTCTTGTTTTCAATGGGAATTGAGTCTAGATGGATTGGTTGGTTCAATCAAGGGTATGAATATCTCTATGGGAATAAGTAGATAGGATTACTAGGAATTTATATTGTGATACTTTGCTTAATGTCTATTTTCTTGCATGATTCCATGGGAATAGGTTTGAATGCTTGATTAGAGTAGCTATTGGTACTCGAGAGAGGCCTTTAGTATTTTTAGGGTGCATTACTCCATTTGGACAATTGATTACTCTTATTGGGATGGGAACTATTCATGTATTGCTCGTGCTAGTGGGGATGCTTAATTCTAGATGATTTTATTAATTGAGTTCATCTTGTGTGCTATTGTTATCTGTTATAGTTTAGTGTTAGTATTAGTCTAGCATCCATTTTCCCCATTATTGTTTGTCACGTGTTTAGTTAGATTGAGTCAAGATAGCTAGTGTTTGATATCGTTTGTCTCTGTGGATTCGACCTTGACTTGCCCTGCTACATAGTTAGGAGGATTAGTTAGGAATTACTTTTGTTAGGTGCGCGACACGCCTATCAAATTTTGGCACCGTTGCCGGGGACTAACGGTATTAGATTAGTTTATCCTTGATTTATTTAGCTAAACTTATTTTTGTTCGATCATTGTTACTCTTTTTGTTGTTTGATTTGTCCCTCTTTCAGTCTTTTTGTTGCATGCGCACTCGTAGCAAGGGTTCAGAAGATCTAGCTACTTTTTATTGCGAGATCGAAGCCACATCAAGGAGATTAGGAGATCGACGAAGAAGACAACAACAAGAATCAATAATGGGAGACGAATCACCACCAAAGTCTCTACAGGAATATACTATGCCCGATGAGACCACCACCACCGTTACCAGGCCAACCACCACTGCTACGCACTTCGAGCTCAAGCCACGATTTATTCAGTTCATATCACAGGACTCTTATGCGGGAACACCAAAAGAGATCCCTACTGATCATTTGGCTAGCTTTTTAGATAAGTGTAATACTTTGAAACTAACAAATGTTTCTGATGATCTGATTCGTTATTGTGCTTTTCCTTTTTCTCTTAGGGATGAAGCAAAAGAATGGTTGAAAGAAGAAGTGAGGAAGATCGCTACATGGCCAGAACTGAAAAAGGCTTTCCTCTACAAGTTCTTCCCTCCTATGAGAACTTCAAAGTTCAGAAATCAAATATCAAGTTTTCAACAACATGAATTGGAGTCTCTCTACGAGGCATGGCAGAGATACAAGGCTTTGCAAAGACAATGCCCACACCATAGTATTCCTGAGTGGCTATTGATTCAGACATTCTACAATGGTCTGAAGCATGATGTTAGAAGTTCTATTGATGCCGCATCTGGCGGCACTTTCATGGCCAAAACTTCGAAAGCTGCTAAGACATTGTTGGATGATATTGTTGCCAATAATTATTTGAATGATTGGAGTGTGTCTCGTGGAGCCCCTAAAAGGGGAGGTAAGTATGAGGTTGATGCTATTGCTACTTTGACTAACACTGTGCAGGTTTTAGCAGCTAAGGTTGACCAATTGAGTAGCGGATCAATAGCAACTATTTGTGAGATTTGTGAAGTGCAGGGTCATTCATTGAAAGAGTGTCAATACAACACCATGGGCTTGATATTTGAGCAAGCCAATGCCCTCCTAAACACAAACACAAGACCACAAAACAACCCATACTCAAACACATATAACCCAAGTTGGAAGAATCATACAAATTTCTCCTACAAAAATAACCAACCTTAACCTCCACACACCAACTACTCCCAACCACCCGGCTTCCAACAAAGACCACCTTTCAACTCTTCCTCCTCATCCTCTAGATCCAACCTTGTGAGTATCATGGAGAATCTAGCTTCTTCTCAAGCAAAGCAAGTTGAATATCAAGCCAAGCAAAATGAATTCTTCAGCAACTCACTCCAACAAATCAATGCCCATAACAAATTGATGAAGAATCAAATGACCCAACTTGCCCAACAAATTAGTCACCTCTCTAAACTTTCAGGCCAACTTCCTGGGCAAACTGAACCAAATCCTAAGGGGCATATCCATGCCATCTCATTGAGGAGCGGTAAGGAATTGCAAGAGCCTATAAAGAAGGTGACTGAGCAAAAGAAAAGTGCAGAAGAGGTTATAAGGTTGAGTGAAGAAGATCAAGGTGAGAAGGCTTTGGATGATGAAGCTAAGGAGACTGAGAAAAAAGAACCCACTGTCATCCCTATTGAACCATACAAGCCACCTATTACATTCCCTCAAAGATTGGCACAGGCAAAAATTGAGAAGAAATACGGGAAGTTCCTTGATATTTTGAAGAAGCTGCACATCAACATCCCTTTCTTGGATGCTATTTCTGAGATGCCTTCTTATGCTAAGTTTTTGAAAGACATGCTCTCTAACAAAAGAAAAATTGAAGAGAATGTCACTGTTTCACTAACAGCTGAGTGTAGTGCTATTTTGCAGAACAAGCTTCCAGAGAAGCTAGGAGATCCAAGTAGCTATTCTATTCTAGTCAAACTTAGCGATATTGCTATCAAGAATGCCTTGTGTGATCTTGGGGCTAGTGTAAGTCTCATGCCTTTATCAATCTGCAAGAAACTCAACATTGGTGCATTGAAACCCACACGCATCTCTCTCCAACTAGCAGACAGAACTGTCATGTTTCCACTTGGTATCCTTGAGGATGTTCCTCTTCGAGTGGGTAAATTCTTTATACCATGTGAATTTATTGTTATGGAGATGGAAGAAGATGCACAGGTTCCCATCATCCTTGGGAGACCCTTTTTAGCCACTGCTGGAGCCATTATTGATATGAAGAAGGGTAAAATCACCTTTGAAGTAGGTGATGAGAAAATGGAGTACACTCCCACAAACTCCATGAATTCTCCTTCAATGGGAGAAAATGTTTATAAAGTGGATGCTCTTGATGAGGTGATAGAAGCCAATGCTTTCAGTTTGCAACTTGATGACTCACTACAAATTGTCTTGATGGGTAGTGCTGATGAGGAAGATTGGGAAACCAAGGAATACAAGAGACTTCTTGAGTAGGGATGGCAATGGATCGGAGATGGGTCGGGTGGAGCTCCATCCGCCCCATCACCCGCGACCCAAAACTCCAGCCACACCATCCATCACCCGCCAAAAATTTCACCCATATCCGCTCCACCCATCATCTGCGAGTGGGGCGGGTGGAGCGAGTGGGAAACTAGTGATACTAGGAACAAAAACTATTTTTTAGACTTAACAATTTTAAATAAATTAATATATAAAAAATTAATCATAGTCTCATAGATTAACAATAAAGCGACAAAATATCAATTTTATTACACACCAAAAAGTAATTATAAGTATTTTTTTATCCCTTAAAATTTTTTTTGATTACCTTAAATGACACGTGGCAGTAAAAAAACAAATTTCTTTTTATATTATATTATATTATATATATATATATATGGGTGGATGGATGGATGGATGAAGCGGGTGATGGGTCCAAAAAATATCATCCATATCCGACCCAACCCATCACCCGATCCTACCATCACCCGCCCATCACCCGCTTCACTGCGGATGATCACCCATTTATTCAGGGCTGGTGGGTGGATAATCCACTCACCCATGGATAATTGCCATCTCTATTCTTGAGGAGACACGAGCCATTAAATCTGAAAAGCCTCTCAAGGAATTATTGAGCTCGGGGGAAACTTAGGAGAGTACTACGCCACCTAAGGTTGAACTAAAACCTCTCCCCTCTACTTTGCAATATGTATTCATGGGTCCCAATGATACTTACCCTATTATTGTTAATGTTGAGCATGATGACATTAAAATTGAAAAACTACTTGTTGTTTTGAGAAAGTATGAGAATGTTATTGGGTACACCATTGATGATATTAAGGGTATTAATCCCTCATTTTGCATGCATAAAATCATTCTTCAGGACGAACATGCTTCTTCTATAGAATCTCAACGACGGCTAAATCCAAATATGATGGAAGTAGTCAAGAAAGAGGTTCTTAAATTGCTTAATGCAGGTATAATCTATCCTATATCTGATAGTAAGTGGGTTAGCCCTGTCCAAGTAGTCCCAAAGAAAGGAGGCATGACCGTTGTCAAGAATGACAAAGGTGAGCAAGTTCCCACTAGAACTATGACAGGGTGGCGTATGTGTATTGATTATAGGAGATTGAATAAGGCCACCCGAAAGGATCATTTCCCCCTTCCTTTTATTGATTAGAAGTTGGAAAGGTTGGCAAAACATTCTTTTTTCTGTTGGTTGGATGGATATTCCGGTTTTTTCCAAATTCCTATTCATCCAAGTGACCAGGAAAAGACTACTTTTACATGTCCTTATGGCACCTTCGCATATCGAAGGATGCCATTTGGATTATGTAATGCTCCTGCCACTTTTCAGCGTTGCATGATGGCAATTTTCTCAAGTCTTATTAAGAACTCTATGGAGGTTTTTATGGATGACTTCTCCGTCTATGGAACATCCTTTGATGTTTGTATTGCTAATTTACAAAAGGTGCTCCATAGATGTCAAGAAGTTAATTTGATTCTCAATTGGGAAAAATGTAATTTCATGGTGCAATAGGGAGTTGTTTTGGGTCATGTTGTTTCTCATCGGGGCATCGAAGTCGACAAAGCAATGATAGAGGTCCTCCAGCGTTTACCACCTCATAACTCTGTCAAAGGAGTAAGGAGCTTTCTTGGTCATGCGGGCTTCTACCGCCGCTTCATAAAAGATTTTTCAAAAATTGCTCGACCTCTAACTGAAATTTTAGGCAAGGATGCCCTTATGTGTTTACTGATGCTTCTACTGAGGCTTTTCACAGGTCAAAAGAAGCTCTCATCTCTGCCCCTATCATTCAATCGCCTGACTGGAATCTCACTTTTGAGATTATGTGCGATGCTAGTGACTATGCAGTGGGGGCAGTATTGGGTCAGAGGAAGGATGGCAAGCTTCATGCCATCTACTATACAAGCAAGATTCTTAATCCGGCCCAGATGAATTATGCTACAACTGAGAAGGAATTGTTTGCAGTGGTATATGCTATGGAAAAGTTTCGATTTTATTTGGCGGGGTCGAAGGTGATAATTCACACTGATCATGCGGCACTTAAGTATTTGATGAGCCATAAAGATGCTAAGCCCCGCTTGATTCGGTGGATTTTGTTGCTACAAGAATTTGACCTGGAGATTCGAGACAAGAAGCGCGCTGTAAATGTTGTTGCAGATCACCTTTCTCGACTTGTCCTTGATAGTGAAGGTGATGAGGATCTTCAAATTGATGACACCTTTCCTGATGAGCAACTCCTAGCTCTAGCCACTACGGAGATCCTATGGTATGCTGATATAGCCAATTATTTGGCTAGTGACACTATTCCTCATGGCTACTTATCGCAGCAAAATAAGAAATTCTTTAAGGAGGTGAGGAGATATTTTTGGAATGATCCCTTTCTTTACATGTCTTGTGCAGATGGGGTGATTAGAAGGTGTATTCCTGGAAATGAGGTATCAACTATTATATCTCATTGTCATGATTTACCTTGTGGAGGCCATGCTAGTACTAATAAAACTGTAGCGAAAATTCTTCAATGTGGTTTTTATTTGCCTACCTTGTTTAAGGATGTTCATCATTATGTGCATTCTTATGATCGATGTCAAAGGACGGGAAATCTTTCCCGTCGGAATGAGATGCCTCTCAACACCATCATTGAAGTTAAGATATTTGATGTGTGGGGCGTGAATTTCATGGGGTCGTTCCCTTTTTCTTATGGGAACAAGTATATTTTGGTTGCTGTTGATTATGTCTCCAAATGGGTGGAGGCTCTTGCTTCTCCCACTAATGATGCTCGTGTGGTTAGTAGATTTTTCAAGAAAACTATTTTCCGTCGCTTTGGCATTCCACGGGTTTTGATTAGTGATGGAGGTAAGCATTTTTTGGAGAATAAATTTGAAGCTATGCTTAAGAAGTATGGTGTGCATCATAGGGTGGGGCTTTCATATCACCCACAAACTAGTAGCTAAGTGGAGATTTCCAACCGTGAGATCAAAACCATCTTAGAGAAGACGGTTGCGAGAACGCGCAAAGATTGGGCTACTAAACTTGAGGATGCACTATAGGCTTATATAACAGCGTTCAAAACTCCTATAGGTACCACCCCCTATCGCCTTGTTTATGGGAAAGCATGCCATCTTCCTATTGAGTTAGAGCACCATGCATTTAGGGCTGTTAAGAGCCTCAATTTCGACTCTCTAACGGCTAGTGAGAAGAGATTCCTTCAACTTAATGAGCTTGATGAACTTCGGCTTGATGCTTATGAGAGTTCTAGGTTGTACAAGGAGAAAACTAAGAGATGGCATGACATAGGCATCGTGAGAAGATAGTTCAAGGAAGGAGACTTAGTTCTCCTTTTCAATTATCGTCTTAAGCTCTTTCCTGGTAAACTCCGTTCGCAGTGGTCGGGTCCATTCAAAGTTTGCAAAGTTTTCCCTTATGGCTCAGTGGAACTATGGAACCGACAAGATGGTACTTTTAAGGTCAATGGCCACAGATTGAAACATTACAGAGCTGGAGACCCTATTGCTGAGAGAGTTGACATCATACTCTCCATCCCTACATCTAATTGATAATCAAGGAGGTCGAGCTAATGACCTTAAAAACTAGCGCTTATTGGGAGGCAACCCAATTTTCTTACCTTTTCCTTTCTCTTCTACCTCTCATTTCACTTTAGTTCATTTTTATTTTTCATTTTTTAGACTTTTCTTTTTTTTTATATATATATTCTCATAGTTTCGTTTACTAACACTTCGGTTTTAAAAGCAAAAAGAAAGAAAAAAAAAACAGAAAACAAAGAAAACAAAAATCTGTTCGTGTTGTGCTGCTTCAGGGACGTGTCGTAAGAAACACGTATGTGTCGCACGAGGACTCCGGAATCAGTATTGCGTATCAGCAGGTCAACACGGACGTGTAAAAAATGACACGCCTGTGTCGCTCGCAAAAACCGCAGGCAGTAGCTACTGTTTTTGGAGAAGCAGGTCAACACGTCCGTGTCGATTTTGACACATCCGTGTCGACTTGTTGTTCAGTCTTTTAAACCCGAGCTCGGGTTTTATCTTCTCCCACTCACCTCCTAATTTTAGAGCTCTCTCTCTCTCTACACCTTCCTTCATCCTCTCCACACTCCATTGTTTTCCTCTCTCCTCTCCTCACTACTCCTACCAAATTTCTCCATCAACCTTTTCTTTCCATTTTTTTTCTATTCCATTGACAATCTCCATTCTTTTTCTTCCATCCTTCTTCAAACCCTAGAAATTAAATTGGAAAACTTTCTATTGAGTCAATTGGAGCCCCTTTGGTCACTCAATCACCTTCACTAATACAAATTGGAAGCAAGGAACGTTCATTGCTGGTTCTACTCCCACGACATTGTTGGTAACATCTCTCTTTTCTCACTACCTTGTGAAATTGCGAATTTACCTCCATTGTTGAGTATTAATTTTTCGTGCTATTTGCAAATTCCTTTGATATTGTGATTTTTGTGCTATTTGTGATTTGCTATTGGGTGCTATTTGTGGCTTGATCTTAGATTGGTGGTGAACTTGTGACTTGGTTGTTTTTTTATTGTGGTTGGTTTATTTTTCCCCTTTGATTGCAATTTGCTTGTTTGACCATGGGTCCTAAACCTAGGAGAAAAGAACCCCGAAACACTTCCACCACAAATCTTCGCAACCGCTCCCCACCACCTCCTCCACCTCCCTTGGCCCCACCCGTTGTTGAGACTTATGGTATAACCTTTACCAACCCGGACCACATGCAAAACTACCTGCGCATCTCGCGCCGACGTCTTAGGTCTACCCGTTTCTTTGACTCGACCGCGGTAGAAGCCTTAGGTATTGAGAACAATGTCAGACAATTATTTCACTCCATGGGTTGGGATAATTGGCTAAATCTTCATGCTCCGACCTATGCCCGTCAGACTTATGAGTTCTTTTCCACATTGCATGTCCAAAGGGCCACCGATAAGTCTCTTAGGAAGCTTTCCTTCCAAATGATGGGCAATCACCATACCCTTTCCATTAAGCAAGTCTTAGAGGCTTTTGGTTTCCCTAGAGGCGACCAAATTGGCCCCCATCACTCCTACTCTCACCAGTTTGATTCAGGGCACTTATGGCGCCTCCTTACTTCCCAGTTCACTTATGACCTCCGGTCTTCTATGGCCACCGGGATTGTCAACCCCGGCTTCCGTTATGTTCACCGATTACTTGCTAGTACTTTGTTTGCTAGGGGGGAAGTTTCGGGGTTGTTTCTTTGAGGGAACAATATTTCTTATGGCATATGACTCAGGGGGATTGTCGTCTTGTTCCTTCTATGTGGCTAATGGATCATTTCTATTCTTGCTCTATATCTTGGCTATGATCTTTCTAACTTGGCAGTTGTACCTGGAGAGACGCGTCTTAATTTACGCTCTCTACAAGCTATGCATTGGATAGCCGAGCAGGATACCGTCTCTGGGTATGTTTGGTTGGTCAGTCAACGATCCTATGCATATCTTCCCAACCCAGAGGCGACTGTTATCTACCTCCCTGGATCTTCCAGCCCAACTTTGAGTGGCAACCCGTCGCTGACCCCCATGGAGGTCCTATGGATGAGGATCCGGGAGATGTCACCCCCACTGCTGTTGATGTTCCCTCCTCGTCCTCGTCCTCTTCCTCTGTGGAGCAGCAGCTAGCCTCTCTGCAGAGTGGTTTTGGTGATTTGCGCCCGGAGGTCCAAAATCTCAGGTATGATGTCCAACATCTCACTCAATCTAACCTTGCTATGGATGCCCATTTACAATCTGTGCAGGGTAGCTATGCTACAATGGTATCCGAGTTCCAGGGTTTCCGTTCTAACTTCCAGAATTGGACTAGCCATGCTGGATGGCCTCCTGGTAGTTCTAGTACCTTTCCTCCTCCACCTTGAGTTATGTTTTTCCCCTTTCCTTGTCACATTGAGGACATTGTGACATGCTAGCTTGGGGGAGGTCCTCTACTCTTCATCTCTTGTACATTGTAGGCATTTTAAGTCTTTGGCATGCTAGTTTTTGCATTTTAGGTTGCATTTAGGATTGGCATCTGCTGATAGTACACACTAGGCTTGGTTCTATGCTCATCTCTATGTGAAGTCTAAGCATGATTTGAATAACTCTGAACTATTTTTTATTCCTTCTTGCTCATTGTGATTTGAATGGTTTGTGGTAAGACGGTTTGATCTTCCCAAGGGAGACTTGACTATACTTGGTAGCCAAAAATCTACCTAGTGAGGTTATTTGCGCTTAATGGACTAACATCTTTTTAGTCCTTCTTTTCACGTGTGATGCTCTTCCTTGGCCATTATTCTCTAGAACTTGCATTGATACTCCTCGAGACCGTATTGACTAGTTTATGCATTGAATATGATTGAGGTAATTGTTGTTTTCTGAGCTACATAGCCAGATGCCACCTACATTGATTACTCCCTTTTTGTCACCCCTTTGAGCCTAGCCTGTTTCTTTTGTTAACTACATCTTTAGCCCTTTACCTTGTCCTACCTAAGGGATTGTGAAGCTATGTTGATGAAGTTAAGTGTGACATTGGAGATATTTTGTGGTGTTTGATGTGATATAATGCTTGTTCGGAACTCATGATCTGTGTTGAGTTCACCTCCTCATAGTTACTTTCTTTGAAACTCCTATTGATTTCCTCTTGTAGATGGTTTGTTCAATCCTTTATTTGAAAAAAAACAAAGAAAACAAAAGAAAGATTGTGATTTATGTTTTTAGTGTGCAATAAAAGGAAATTGGATTTCATATTTGAGGAGTTATGAATTAGCTAATGAGAAAAAGAAAATGAAGTGAAATTAAAATGTGTGTGTTTGGAGTTTTGTAATTGTTGTCAAAGGTGTTTGAAAAAGCTTCACTTTCCCCTTTGAGCACCACTTTTCTAGAACTTCCCACACCCATACCTTAAGCCTTCACTACAACCCATATGAAGTCCTCATGATTCTTTGCATATAACGTAGTCCTGTAGCGGTGGAGAGTAAGAAGATGTGCAAGCTTATGGTAGAATATAGTCAATGGAATGGAGCCTTGAGCGATCATTTGACCCTTTCATATACATGAGTGTTGTGTGCACGACTAGAGTGAGGGTTATCATGTATGGTCAAGGCAAGCTTGGGGGAGCAAAGTGGTAAGATTGGTTGTCAAGTCACATTTATGAGATTTAGGACTTAGATTGAATAGTCTTTGTGTTTATTCCTTTCATGGTTCCATTTTCGCATTGAAGATTGATTTGAAAGCCTCGTTGTGTGTGTGCTTGAG
Organism: Beta corolliflora; assembly: GCA_947648045.1. Taxonomy (NCBI): domain Eukaryota; kingdom Viridiplantae; phylum Streptophyta; class Magnoliopsida; order Caryophyllales; family Amaranthaceae; genus Beta; species Beta corolliflora. The sequence goes on along the minus strand of CANSZD010002917.1, from coordinate 1,196,816 downwards.
GATTTTGGTCTTACTTTTCCCTATGTTTCATGTTGGATTGCTTGAGGGCAACCATTTATATAGCTTGGGGGAGTTTGATAAGTCAATAATAGTTCATATTTTAGGTGCATTTCTAGGTCTCATTTAGCTTAGATTAGAGCATTTAGGACTAACTCTTGCATTATTTTGGCTTCTTTTAGTTCTATGTTACTTCACGAGGTATTTTGTGGTGTCTGAGTTAATTGTCAGGTTAATCAAGCATATTGAATATCTTGTGACGAGTTGGAGATGCATGGTCATGAAGATAGGCTGAAGCAGGTCAACACGGACGTGTCATATATGACACGTCCGTGTCATTTCGTTGGATCATGAAGAAACGCTACTGATCTCAGTTTCCCAGGGCGACACGTCCGTGTCAAGTTTGACACGTCCATGTCACCTTGCACTCAGCAAATTAGTTTGTAACTGATATTAGCTTTCCAGGGCAACACATCCGTGTCATATGTGACACGTTCGTGTTGCTCCTTTTTCCCCAAATCAGGAACTTTTGGCTTTGCGACTGATATTGTAATATCAGGTCGACACGTCCGTGTCGACCTGCTTTCTGACGGATTTTTATTAAGTTGTTTTATTATTTTAGGAAACTATAAATACCTTCTTAGTGATATTATTTCGGCACTTAGGTTTAATTATTTAGTTTTTAGAGAGGTTTGAGAGAAAAACTCCATTGTTAACTAGATATCTACAATTTTGCAACCTTGGATTATTTTCATTGAAGTAAAAGACTAAGTTTTCTAATTCTCTCTCTTTAATTATTATCATGTTTACTTATTTATTATTGAAATATTTTGTTATTGCAACCATGAGTGAGTAATTCCATAATCTAGGGTTAAGTTGAACCCTAGCAATGTTTAATTCATGAATTCCCCCTCCCCTAATCCCAATTTAATGTGATTAATTGTCCTTGATTGAATTGTATTGTATTTATTTCGATTTTTTCACCATATACCCCTGACAAATTTTTTTTTGCACCATATACCCTTTCGACTTTTGAAATTCACCATATACCCCTCACTTTTGAAAAAATACATCCAGTTATCCTTAATGACTAACGGCGTTAAACTCCGTTAGTCATTAACCCCTAATCACCCTCTAATCCTACTTAACTAACCTAAATCTAACCCTAACCCTAATACCCTATCCCTAATACCCAAACCCCATCCCCCACCCCCCCCCCCAACTCCAACCCCACCCCACCCCCACCACTGCAGTCCCCCTCCCCACCACCCCCGAAGCCTCCCCCCCACCACCCGCAGCGCCGCAACCCCCTCTCCCTTCCGCCGCCCACAAGACACGCAACCCCATCCACCTTCCGACACCCCTCGGCACCGCAAAGTCTCCCTCACCTCCCTCGCAAACTCGTGCAACCCCCCTCCCCCTGCAAAATTGAGCAACCCCCCCCTCTCCTTGCAAAATCGTGCAACCCCCTCCCCCGTCAAGTTGTCTTCTCGTCAATAGGTGGTTGCAGCCGAAATCCGGCTTTTATCGGGGAGGTGCGAGGATGGTGCGACGTTTTTCGGGAGGTACGATGATGCTGCGAGGTTGGTGCGACGATTTCGAGAGGTGGTGTGAGGGTGGTGCGACGATTTTAGAGGTGGTGCGATGGTGGTGGGGGTGGTGGGGGGGGCTCTTGGGCTCGAATTTTCGGGGCTCGATTTGAGTTCCGTTTGATTTTCCGGGCTCGTGGTTTGAGTTTTGTTTACGGGTAGCAAGCTCGTCGGTGGTGGGGGCGGCAAGCACGACGGGGGCTGGGGGGAAGGGGGGGGGGTTTGCGTAGGTGGGGGTGGTGAGGGGGTTTGCATGGAGGGGGGCTGCGGGGGAAGGGGAGGGAGGGGGGGGACTGGTGGGGTGGCGGTGCGGTGGGGTAAGGGGTGGTGTGGGTGGGGCGCCACCGGGGGTAAGGGGGTGGTGGTGTAAGGGGTGGTGGTGTAAGGGGTGGGGGAGGGGATGGTGGTGTAAGGGGTGGGGGGGGGGCGGGGAGGGGGGGAGGTTGAGGTTAGGGTATTAGATTAGGGATTAGGGTTAGGGTTAGGGTTAGGGTTTGACTTAGGTTTAGGTTAGTTAATTAGGAGGGTTAGGGGGGATTAAAGGTTAATGACTAACGAAAGTCTAACACCGTTAGTCAAAAGGGTACTTTGATGTATTCTTTGAAACGTGGAGGGTATATGGCGAATTTGGAAACTTGCGAGGGTATACGGTGCAAAAAAAAATTAGTCAGGGGTATATGGTGAAAAAACCGTATTTATTTTCATTATCATACTAGGGATAGGTGATATTGAATTAAGTCCTTATGTCTTGTTTTCAATGGGAATTGAATCTAGATGGATTGGTTGGTTCAATCAAGGGTATAAATATCTCTATGGGAATAAGTAGATAGGATTACTAGGAATTTATATTGTGATAATTTGCTTAATGTCTCTTTTCTTGCATGATTCCATGGGAATAGGTTTGACTGCTTGATTAGAGTAGCTATTGGTACTCAAGAGAGGCCTTTAGTATTTTTAGGGTGCATTACTCCTTTTGGACAATTGATTACTCTTATTGGGATGGGAACTATTCTTGTATTGCTCGTGCTAGTGGGGATGCTTAATTCTAGATGCTTTTATTAATTGAGTGCATCTTATGTGTTATTGTTATCTGTTATAGTTTAGTGTTAGTATTAGTCTAACATCCATTTTCACCATTATTGTTTGTCACGTGTTTAGTTAGATTGAGTCAAGATAGCTAGTGTCTGATACCGTTTGTCTCTGTGGATTCAACCTTGACTTGCCCTGCTACATAGTTAGGAGGATTAGTTAGGAATTACTTTTGTTAGGTGCGCGACACGCCTATCAATATTACATCAACATCCATCCATCAACCTAACAAACATACTACTTCTACTTAAGGTAGTACAAAATACAAAATTGAAGCACAACACAATGAAAGCAAATTTCATATTCTTCTCATTAGTGGCACTTTGCACCAAGTTACAACGCAATTCAGCATTTTCTTTCTTCAATTCGGAAATTTCTAATTCCAAACTATGCTTCTTTGTTTACGATTTCATAATTTTTTTGTCTTTGAATGTCTGAACAACCTCCAATTCAGCTATGTTTGTATCCTTCTCAAAAATCTGAAATTGAAGATCTTCATGGAAATTGCTATCATCAATTATTTTGAACATTTCACATTTGGTATCCTATCAAACAACAAATGTGAATTAGGTTCCAATTGAAAAATTAGGGAGAAATTAAGAACCCACAAATTGAACAAAAATAAAAAAATTGGGACAAATTGTACTTACTGGCCATAAAGGACAATCATAGAATCTAGAACCAACATTAGGGCCATTCTTCACTGTTCGCACCACCGCATCGTTCCTACACTTGCATTTAACCTGTGGGTAACAAACCCTCCTTGAATTGCTGGAACATCCTGAGCCAAAGGAAGCTTGCTTTCTTCCAGACATGATTTGGGGAAAAAAATGGAGGAGAGAGAAGAAGGGATGAGTCGCACACAGAGGAAGAAGAAAGAATAAAGAGGAGAGAGAAGATGGATATTCAGTTAAATGAGGGAGAAAAAGAGGGAGAAAGAGTGAAAAAATGGGGAAAACATAAATAAAGCCAACGGTCATTGACACGTCAGCAAGTGTACCGAATACAACCTGTAGTTCCAGGTTAAGTAGTCATAATCCCTGATTAAAGTTAATCCTCATGTAAAGTGCACTTGATTAGGAATAATCAAAAGTTAGAATTGGAAGACCACGCAAAGGTTGACTTATTTAAAATAATTTTTCCTTTATTTTTTTTTTCGAGTTGATTAATTTTTTATTTCTTCAATTTTATTGCTAATTCAAGTTCATTACAAATATTTTAATCAATTTATGTTTGCAAGGTACCTTTTATATTTGTGGGCTAATTCCTATTAGTTTTGACTTTTTGAATTGGTTTATAGAAAAAATTTAAGGATAGTTTTATTTTTGTTATTAAGTTACTTAATGTGTGTTGTGAATATTAAGGGGTACATTTTAAGTTTTAGAAAAACATGAGGGATTTTGAGTAATTTAATAGAGGGACATCATTTGTAAGATACCTTTTTATATTTGTGCGGTAATTTTTATTGGTTTTGACTTTTTGAATTAGATTGTAGAAAAAGATTAAGAATAGTTTTATTTTTGTTAAGTTACTTAATGTGTGTTGTGAATATTAAGGGATATATTTTACTCCCTCCGTCTCTAAATAGAGTGCCCATTTCTTTTGGGCACAAGTATTAAGAAGAAATCATGTATAAAACCTTAGTTGTATTAAATCATAACTAAATATAGAAGTTGGTACACTTTTTATGAATTGTTTATTAAGGAGAGAAAATGTGGGCCATATGGGGAAGTGGATGATATTATAAAAATTAAAAGCAAAATAATATTTTAATTGGTGGACCCATACCAAATAAGGAAATGGAAAATCTATTTGGGACAAACATAAATGGAAAAATGGGCACTCTATTTAGGAACGGAGGGAGTAACTTTTAAAAAAATATAAGGGCTTTTGAGTAATTTAATAGGGGGACACCATAGCCCTCCCTCTTCTCTTATACATTATACTAGCAAATTATGCACGCTATGCGTGCCAGATTTTTTTTTAATTTTAACATAAATTCTAGCCATTTTTGGCATAAACAGGAGTAAAAATTTGAACATTAGACTTTTTTTTGGCTAAATTTCGTAGGTTAAACTTCTATCACTTAACCAATCTTTTATTAATTTTTTTACTTATTCTTTCTTTTAGGTTTTTACAATTAAACTTGGTGAACAATAAAAGAATGATAAGTGAATATATTTAGGATTTCTTACATTGTATTAACATAGTCTTTGTGTTAAATAAATCATTTCACTTTGTTAATTGATTGAATTTTCCATTTTGATGTAATACTTGATTGTGTTCGTCAATTGATTGATTAGATATTTATTGATGCAATATTCCCTTTTTCAGCATAAATGTACTAAATCTTATAGTTAATATTTCTTTTTTTGCTGGCTTAATTATAACTTGATTGCCTTCAACATTTAAGTTAATTTTTTAATTCTATATTTGAGTTTGAATTTATTTTTCCCTTTTTTTTTGTAGTAGTTGATTTACTAATGGGCATTTAAGTAAATTAATAGGGAGACACCATAGCTCCCCCTTCCCTTATATATATACTAGAATTATATGCACGCTATGCGTGCGTTAATTTCAAAACTTGTTATTCTATTATATACTCCATCCGTACTATAGTTGTGATTACACTAAAATGTGAAGATTAATAGTTAGATGAATTTATATATATTAATTCGCTAATGTTAAAAACTAACAAAGGTTGTGAGTGAATTTTAATATTATTTTTTTGTGAATGAATTTTGCACAAAAAGATTGGACATAATGAGTTGGTTTGACTGAATTAATAAGTATCAAAGGTAGTGAGTGTATACCATCTTCTCTTATAAAAAAAAGGTCAACATATTTTGTCCATTTATATATACCATTTTTACCTTATTTAGAATGACAAGTTGAAATGAGAAATGGTTCTTTGGTTTCTTTTGTAATTTTTTTTATTCCATTAAATCATTAAGGGTGATTTAGTATTTTCAAAGGGGGACATCATCTTCCTCCCCCCTTCCCTTATATATATACTAATATTCTTTACACGCTATGCGTGCGTGTCATATTAACATTATTTTTCTCAATTAGTTATTCATAAAAAAATAATTCAAACAAACATTTATAATGATTTTTTATTTTTTTAATATAATTTTCTTAAATCAATGTTACGTTGGTTTTTTTAGTTATTTGTTCATCATTATTCAAATCTCTATTATATAAGTGAAGGAAATACAAAGCAGAAGAAAGCATGTGTTCAAATAAAGTGGAAGAATTTGTGTATTAGGATCAATCGTTGAATATTAATAAAGTGGAAGAGTTTGATTTATATAATAGAGATTACCAAATAATAATCAACATTTAGGTTTTAAAATATTATCGTTATAATTATTAATATGAAATTAAAGTTTTTATTTTTTGTACATATTGTTTCAATCAAGTTATATTGTCAATTTAATTTTTGATGAGAGTTTTTCACACATATTTAAGAAGAGGAAATCATTCTACTTAATTTAATATTTAATTGAAATTTAAAATTCAATTCCATTAATAACTTGTTCAACATATATGGCAAATAGAAAGAAGAAAATACTATTTAATATATATGACAATTTAAATTATTAAAGGTATATTAGACTTTTCAGATGAGGATACCATCTTCCTCCCCCCTTCCCTTATATATATATATATATATATATATATATATATATATATATATATATATATATATATATAAAACTTCTAATTATGCACCCTTCTCTCTCCTATCCAGTTCGCTAGCCCGATAATCTACTAGTGAGTTGGTGCCGATTCCAAATCCACGACAAACGCAGAGCTATAGTTAGCCATCAACTCATAGCATATAGGGACGTTTACCATAAATTTTTAGTTGTTGGCTAGTTTGATCGTTGTTTTTATTGGCTTTTTATATTAGTTGTTTGATTATTAACTATTGATAAAAGTATTTGGTAAATCAGTTGTCACTCTTGGTTGTGTTCAGTACAAAATAAATGCAAAAGCCAACAAAAAAACTGCTATTTTGTTTTTTACTTTAGCTGAATTACCAAAGAAGCCACTTACCGAATACTTATTTTTTGGCAGTCTAACCACATAAAAAAAAGCCAAAAGCCACCTAAAAACTGATTACCAAACACCCCTAATCTTTCTTGCACATCATATAAATCATGTTATATCCAAGGACCAAGAGTATCAATCATATCCTAAAAGAATAGCTACTCTGAAAATATTTGCCAACATAACTCAAACTCTAGTGTAAATCATCCCAAATAGATGAAGAACAATTCAAAAATCAAACCAGCAATGGCAAGCAACTAAGCAAGTGAGCAACTAACCCCTACCGAAAGCTTGAGGATAGTTTAAACCACCAATGCCAAGCAAGAAGTGGCCTCAGCCGAAAAGTCGAGAATGGTGATTGGTTATTAGTACCCACCCGCAAAGGAGAGGAGAGAGAGAGGAAGAGAGAGACTGGTTAGAATTTAAATCTAACGAAGAAAAAAAGAGGGAAAAAACAAAAGGTGGTCAAATTTTGAACCTCACAAAAGAGATGAGAGAGGGGGCAAGCAAGGAGGAGATAGAACATCGATCTCTATCATCCTCAGAATTTCTAGTTATACTTCCTTTATTATAAAATAAGTGACACACTTTTCTAAAAAAACTCACATAATATAAAATAAAAAAGTGTTTCACTTATTTTATAATGGAGAAAGTATCATCTAAGTCATTTAAGTCATTTACTTGACTGAGACATTCTCGACCAAGCTTATATGTTTTATTAGTGATATTGTTGAGTGATGATTCATTTTACTGAAACAAAAACTTTTGCTTCAACAGAGGTTCCAACTCTAGCAAATTATGTGGCAAAGCTTCTCCTTACATCCCTAGACTTGATAGTGAAAATAGCATACGATCCCTAGTAAGAAAATAGACTGAATGCATTCAACATTTGGCTATAAATTAGTAAGATCTCTTGTCATATCCTCCACCTTTCTTCCTCAAATCCTCAACATGTTTGTCAACTTTTCCATGACTATCTTTACCTATGTCTCCACCTTCATCATAGTTGCCTAACACAGTGTCTTTAACCTTTTGGGTAGTCTCCTTAACAGTTCCAAATGTCTGTTCCATCCCTTCCGCTAGTGTTTCGCCCACATCGAAGGCAGTTTCAACAGCACCCTTCATTCCTTTCTTCGCTTTATCTGCAACATAATCCGACGCTTGTTCGGTCATACTCTCACCTTCTTTGTTGTTCTTGTGGTAAGATTTATCGTCGTCCTCCTTCATTATAGGCTTTGTTACATTAGGCTCGGTTCTTGCAAATGGTATGTCTACTTTGTTGCTATGAATGTTCTGGTGTCATATATACATATATAAACTCGCATTAGCTTTTAACATTGATCAAAAGCAATGAAAGTACAAAAGATACACATATATCCGACAAACTAATTCAAGGATCATTTAATTTGGAAAACTGAAATTTGGGAGATATGATCACCCATTATGCTCCTTCACTCCTTCCACCTCAATGCAGTTAAAGTCAAGACATGGCATTGGTGTTTTCATGATTCCCATAATCTCCATTATATCGCTTTAATCACTAGATCATTAATATCGTTAATTACAAATAATGAGTGAAATTATAAAAATTTGATATAATAATCCTTGATTACTAGCTAGATCATTTTTTTTTGTAGATATTATCATTTAATGATCGTTAATTACATAAGACAGATATTATATAAAAATTTGTAGATATTATAAAAAGTTAATATCATAATAGGCACACATCCAACAAAGTCCCACAACATATTTTATTTATCTACATATATTAGTGAAAAATTATAGTAAAAAGTATATCGTTGCAATTAATTTGCAACAAGGAGAATATTAATTAAGTCTATGCTACTAAATTTAGTAATGGATAAAATTGATCTATTAATTGTGACTATAGAGTATAGAACCCACAAAAAGTTGTGAAAAGACCACCAATTTAGTGTGACATATTATATACCCTAGAGGCTACCTCACCTCCAATTAAGCAACATATTGCTTCCTTTTTCAATTGAAAACTGAAACAATTTCCAAATTAAAGTGATCAAAAAGTCATGTTCATCCGTATATGATGAAGACTATGACATAAACCTCATGCTTGAAGTGGAAGCATGTAAATAAGTGTCCTATAGGTAAGTTACATTACTTCCTCCATTTTGTGAAAGGTAAATCTTTTAAAAGTTCAATCTCTTAACAATATTTATATCTGAATTTGTGTATGTCAACCTAACATGCAAAAAACAAAAGAGGAAATTTTTAAGAACAAAAAAAAGAAAACAAAAACAAAGATCTTTAAATTGCTGCAAATTAAACAATACTTATGATAACACCACTATCACCATAATATAACTAATGCATGAAAAAAAATTGTAGCCAAGATATATTAGATAGGTCTGATGCTTTTACATCCTCAATGAATTGTAGAATCATTATCTTTTATCTTAAGACGAAGAGCTACATGACCATATGTCCATATATAAGTTTATGTGTTTAAATCTTTGTCCAAAAGATGTTCGTACTTTTTTAAGAACTAGTTGTTGCACCGCGCGCCTACGCGCGTGGCACCCCAAAATAGCGTACTTGCGATATTCGAATTACGTTAGATTTAGTTAGCAAGATGATTGTGAAGTCATTGTTCCAAAACAGTTGGTGCTTGCACTTAATGTTTGGGGTGTATGGAGCAAAGACAAAAGCAAGGTGTACATACACAATTGATTCATACTCCCATATTATGGGGCAAACAATACACATTCTGGTGGCTGTTTGAAGTGCAATTTAAAGGTTAAATGTAACAATTTTCTAACTTGTAGTTATTTCACATGTCTCTGATTTCGAAACGGAGCATTGGTCTACTCCCACAAGATGGCTATAAGCTTAGGCCATGATCATGCGAGCCATTGTAAAATGAATCAATAAATTAATTGGCAAACCTTATTTTCTTATAAGGTTACACATATCTCAAAAAAAAACAAATACAATTTGAACAATGAGAACTTAAAGAAATAATACCTCCAAAATGACCAAACCCGAGACAATAATATTCGCGTGAATATATGTCATCTCCCAAGTTAGTGAAGCTCGTTTAATATTACTACTAATTATCCGAGATAATAGGGAGCTATTGATTTGTGTTACATAGGAACTTTCCTACAACCAGGGTTTGTTTGCATTAGACATGAGAGCTAGTGATTTCAATCAATTTCTATGAGTAAGATATTTTTGAAATAAAATGCAAAGATCGCGCGATACTCCAAAATTTGTAACTGCGATATTCGAGTGAAGCTAGATTTAAGATATCGAATATAAAGCTATTGTAGTTAGTTGCATGGTGCCTGAAGAAGATTACAAGGAGCCATTCAACAATAATAACTCTACTAAATAGATCGAATATTAGGACTGGTTTGAAGTAATATATACACAACTTGGGGGAAAATATGATATCCAAGTTACAGGTTTCCTTTTTTTCCCCTGAAACTGATGGAAAGTATGCCATGGTTTTCCATAAAACGAAGGGGCAGGTTCTTGGCGAAGGCATGATCATAGCCACTGCCCAACCAGATAGTGATATCACTTTGAGGATGACCTTGGCTAAGTGATGTTCCTATGCTAAACTTGCAGCCCCTTCAGATGGATCTATTACACATTTACACTCGAGACCATTTCAAACACATCTAAAGAAATGTGGAGCAATTGATTGGCAAGGCAAAACACTAATGCCCGTGCATCATTGGCCGTATATGTGACCTATTATTTAGCCAATGTTTTGCGCCATGTACTATCTACAATCAATAACAAAATATAGAGTATCATAGCATTATCACAAGACATAAATTCCTTTACAAGTGCTAGAGTTGTGCCTCTAGAAAACATGGGAGCTTGCTAGCAATGCTAGCTGAAGAGGTGTTCACATAGGAACACACAAGTCGGTTTTCTACACATACTACCAAAGGCTGGTGTACGTTATCACAAGCCCACTGATTTTTATAATAAGATTGGTTCACAAGTCGACAATGAACAATGACATTTCATTAGAGGATGATAGTATCTAGAAGCAGAAGTTTGGAGTTAGAAGAGAGAAGTTCATGGGGTATCAAATAATGACAAAGTTGGTGGGTCATTATATTTTCGCATTAACGTCCATAATGAACAATAACTAATAATAGAGAAAAACTTAAAAAGTTGAACGGTACTATGTGGAATAAAAAAACAATAAAGAGTACAATGTAAATTTTTAAAACCACCTCTATAGAAAAATCCATTTTTCTTTTTTCCTAGCTAATTTTAGATTGGATTCAATTCTTGTTCAATTTGCTAGTTAATTAGGTTGACATTTTATCCATATATTGGGTTTAATAATTCTGCAATAAAACCACTCATGCCTAGTAAATGCCCAAAGTTATGGTCTTTCAACTTTGGTAATTCAATTAAATTGCCTAGAGTGTGAGTTTATGATTTTTGTTTACCAAACTAACATAAAAGTTCTTAACTCATGATTTGAAATTCTCGTATTTCTAAACACACTATCTGGAATTGGATATCAATACTAATTGAAATTTTGAATTTGAAACCAACAATTTGAAATAAATTTCGTGTTCCAAAACACGACCTAAAAGAAATGCGGAGGAATTGTTTGCAAGGCAACATATTAATCTGTATCATTCCTCATCTATATGACTGATTATGTAAGTGGTTAATGATGTAGGATATAAAATGCCATGCACTCCGGACATGTGCATGAAAGATTGATTTGACACTTGAATAATGAATACAGATAACCATAGAAAAATTACAAGACCACAAGTATTTGTTCTACGTGGTTTAATAGTGGATGGCCCAATGGGTACAAGCACAGGGATCAAACCACCGAACACACCATCTCTAAAGCTATGCAACAGAACATAAGTAACATTATAAATGTTCTAAAAGAGCTTTTGAAGAAAAAGGAATGGTAGGAAAAGTGATGGATCCAGATTTCCTTATTTGAAAATGAATTGGTGAAAGAGAAGGGAAGAGAAATGGAGGAAACCACTTTCATTTTCCTCAATAAAGTAAACCCTCCCAAAGTTGGAAATATTTGAAGAGAAAAGACATAACTCACTTCTCACTCTCCACCCATACTCTTCCTTCCCCTTCCCTCTTTCCTTGCATCACTGCTATTATCGTATGCAAACACATTGTAATTCTTTGAAAGACGCTAGATAATCAGAAAACTTGCAATAAAGCATAACAGCATATGGATTGCTTCCTATTCCCAACACTAACACGCTTTAATGTCTAACCACCAATATGAACTTCATCATTTTCTTTTCTTTCCTAATGATAGCACCAAGGGAAGCTGCAAAGTAATTTAAATATTAATATCATATTCCACAATCAAGATAATCAGTTAGGAACACCAAGTAGGTCTCAACAATAATTCTTAGTCATATATTATATGTCAAGAACAATAAGTTGTTTATCCTCCAAGTATAATTTGCTTCTCACTATCCTTGGTCCCAGATTAGTTCACATTCCTTCTCACTCTCCTTGGTCCCAAATTAATTCACATTCCTTCGCTCACCCACCTTGCAAGACATTATTTGTCAAGTGATCCAAATGTCAAAATGGTTCAAAGGTCTCATGGATATGGGCTAGTCGAGGCAGGTATCACACAGACTTACCCCACCAACCCGCTCTCCCCCCTTAAATCTTGCATCTAAATTTAATTTAGAGCACACTCGAAGGCAATACAAGAGAATTACGTACATAGCATCAGGAGCAATCAACCTTGATTTTCTTCCTAGAAAGTTGTTGGGCAGATAGACTGCTAATGATGTTATATCGATTTGCTGAAGCTTCAATGTACCGTCGATGCACCGGAAGCCTAACCCCGTCATTTACCAAAACTACCATCCAGTGCTAGAGCCCAATAATCAACTCCATTGTCCCTTCCCACGTGTAATGTGCATGACAACGGAACTAAGCATAACCCTCTACTCCTCAAGTCCTTTGGCTCTTGATCATATGAATCCTAAAAATAGCAAAAAGAGTAATAAATTATACTATAGTAATAGTTAAGGTAAAAAGAGTTAAGAGTAGAAAAAATTGGGGTGTATTATCCGTTCACATACTATTGGAATGTGATAAAAAAATATAATATATGTTAGAATTTAGAAACAGTGGTAGCACAAGATTCCAATGTAGGAAAACACAATTTGGGCACCAACGGTGCTATATAATACACGAAAAAAATATACTCTTGTACTAAATACTAATATATCAAAGTCTTAGTTATATTCAAAGTATATATATCGACATATTATTCTTCGCAAATTGCTAGCTTCTCTGAAAGATATTCAGAGGCTTTGGCTGACCTTTTGTTATACCATATTCAACATATTTTTCGTGAACAAAACTAAGTTGCAGATTGGACAATTTACCGTGTTCATTTTATTTATTCAGTTATGTTTACTGATGATATCTGTAACTTTATACTTTCCCTGTTTATAAGTTGCACCACTTGTTTTTTGCACAAATATTTGAAGAAAAGAAGAGAAAAAAATCAAGACTGTAAATCAACAGAAAGTATAATATAATGACTACCCTTTGGGCTGAGGGACCTCAATACCTCATCCTCATTTCGAGGGGATTGATTAGCAGGAGGGGGAGGTTAAACTATGCCGCACTCATGGGCGGGATGAGGGGCTTGCTTTCCAATGATGACTTGTGGTAGTGTTACATTATCACCTCTCATTGTATCGTCTGGATTCATCTCTTATATGTAGGAGAACAATCTAATAAGGTTGGTACCTGGTGAAATTTTTTGAAATCAAAAAAGTAAATCAGTGACAAATATAAGTGTTTGATGGAATGATAAGTAGGAATATATATCATAAGCTATTCTTACACGTAGCCATGTAATATTATATTATAGCTTGGTTTGTGATATTTTGATTTTGAGATAATATGCCGATCTCTTATTTTCTCTAAAAAGATAAACGATTGTTGTCCGAATGGTGAAGTAATTTAGCAGAAGCAAAAGCAGTTAACAAAAGCAGTTATAAAAAACGATCAAGAATATTGATCAACTTATACTTTTTTTTATCTCAAACTTGCTTCACGAAGTGACATTGCGTAATTCTTAAATTGAAGAAATCTTGTATTTGTAGAGCATAAATTTTAAAGAGAATAATCAGAAGAACAAAAGAGATGAAGAAGAAGGATGATGAACCCATTGATTTTATTTGCTGCAGGAGACAATGAACCCAATAAAGAGAAAAGGAGAACAAAACTTACATGTGCTAGGATTAGAGTAGTGGAGATACGCTAAGATCCGGAGCAAAAGAGAAACGGAGAGCAGCTCAATAATATCTCAAATATGCGTGACGGAGAAAAAACCTCAGCTTCAAGCTGGGGTGTGCAATGAAAACAACAAAATATTTGCATCAAAAATATACAAATTGGCTAGGGCATTTCAAATTGCAAAGATATCAATTATGAACCACAGAAAAGTAGTAAGTATATAGAAACATACTTTGCAATACCAAAAGAGAAGTGGAATCATAAATAGTGCATTAGAACAGGATGTCTGAATTTATAAAGGAAGAGTTAAAGAGCGTGTTCTAGGCACAAGTACAAGTCAAATTAAGCAAGTATGAAATACACATGCCTGCAAAAAACACATGAGTAGGCATATGTTAGAATAAACCGAATCTCGAGGAAAAGAGGTAACACATTAGAGGAAATGCAGGCGTACAAGAAAAGATAGTTCAGTAAGCAAAAGGAATAATAATGATAAAATAATGCAGAAAACCTTACCTTTTTCCTCTAAAATACAACATCTTGAATTGTTCATAATTATGAGCCTAGTGGGATTTGAACCCACATCGTTTGTGTATTTCACAATGCTCTACCAATTGAGCTAGTAGGCTATAAAATTACCAATATGATAATTATATTATTCTTTACTAAACATGGCGATTCATAGGTTAGATGGACATTATACAAAATTACAGATCAGCAATGTACTCTCTCCCATACACTATGTTCTAACATTACAAAATAATTTACCAATTAGCATATAAATCCCCTATTTGAACTCGACTTAGCTTCCTCCTAGGGGATGCCGAGTAGCATATGGGATTAGAATCATCAACATATTGGTAACATGCATTTAGGGAAGTAAGCCTCTGTTGTCCAATTAACATGTATATGATAGCCATTGTCAAGGCAAAAAACCACACTAAACCTTGAGTCAAGCAACTAATACAAGGAAAGTGGTTTCTCTTCTTTCATACTACCTCTGTATTTTTTTTGTTGCACCATTTTCACATTTACCTAAACGCTTCTTTGAACGTTAATATCTCTTATTGGGTGTAAGTAAAAATTATAAAAATTTGATATTTGGAATCCTCACATTGAGACGAATCTAACAAGACCCCACTTGACTATGTTTTTTCTTATATAATGGTGCGATATAGCTTAACAAAGTTGGTTGATGAATAGTGCCAAAAAGGTAAATTGTGCAACTACAAAAATACAGAGGTAGTATATACCAATAAGAAACCTTAAACCAAGCAATTTGACTTGATAAAGTTCTTGAGTTGAGAAATTATACAAAATTTACATCTACTAATACACTCAGTATGATCCCAAGAAAACCAGATCAGCTTACTCTAACAAAAGTCAAACCAACTTCACTTATTTCCGTGTCTTTACTCTTTGTCTCTTTGGTGTTCTTCCCCACCTTTGATGGCAATTACTTATAACTTATTTCTTACTACTAATATAGCTTGTGCTAAAAAGATTCGGCAAACATATTTTCCATCATTGTCCATATAGTTTCCACTTCCTAACATATTCAAAAACAACCTCAAACACTCAAGCATAAGTTTTTTCTTTTTTTTTGCCTTCCATGATATGTATTATGCAGTGATAACTTCACGATCTTATTTTTTTGAGAATCATTTCCACCTCAATATATTTGATTACCTAAGATGTCATGTAATAATCTAATTATTAGGATCCCTCATATGTCAAAATCGGCATCCAAGAACTAATATTAAGAAGTTTTGCAACCCACGAATTGAGTCCAGGACAAAATAACAGTTCTGTTTTAATTTTTGACATTAGCTGCAGTCTCTTGCATTCATCCCTGGTAATAGATTAAGTTTCATGTAAGCAACTTTCAATACAGTCCTTAACTGGAAAGTATATTTGTCATAATACTTTTAGGGAAGACATCGCTACATAACTTCCCTTTCTTTTCTAATCTGCAATTATTTCAACTTCTTAAGCATAAAAGTAATAATACTTACAAGGAGCTACAAATACAGCACATGCAATAACAAACTTTATAGAGAAGGAAAGCCAAAAACCTGTTGTTAACCAATTTCCTGAACCCGAGCCTCTGACAACTGAAGTGACCAAAATGACTTCATACCCATCAAGGTTCAACTCCTTAAGATGTGTATTAAACAAAAAAAAGACGTGGATTAAATGTGAGTAAGATAGACCAGATATTATGACCAAGTAAAAGAACCTACAAATGCTAAGCACAAGGTACAACTTGGATAGAATCAAGAATTACTTCACCTGCTCAAAGTGCACCTAATTACCCAATAGCAATTGTAAGCAATTACCAGTACAAAAAAGAAGACGCCTAGATAATTGGTAAAGAATCACGCACAGATCTTGATCATCCATCGTCTGTGAATCACAAACCAAGAGATAGGAATTCAGAGACTGAAATTGAGAACCGGAAAGACAAAACTCAGAACTTTAATTTATGTCCAACATAGTACCCTTATCAAGTTATCAACTCCGTTTCTCCCTTAATCCAGCCAATCTCCAAACTCACTCACCCAATCTTTAACTCGAGCAAAAATAACAGCTGCACTCACCATAATCTATCATGACAAAGAAACATTATGCTGGAAAAAAGTAAATTTAAGAGTAGCAGTAGTATAATATTATCAACCAAAATTCCTTTCAAATACGGGTGACTGTTGTGCAATCTAAAGCCCTTCAATTTGTCGAATAATAATACTTAGAAAAGGATGGAGAAAAGGATAAAAAAATCAATAATAGTCAGGTTTCACATGTCAAAATATCAGAGTACTATATGAAAGATAGATAATCTGTTAGCTAGCCAGCCAATAGCTAGATAGCATCATATAACAGCCTTCTGTTTTTAAACAGATCAACAGGAAGATACAAGCAGATAAACAAGAAAGATGCTTATAATCACAAAATTTTAGGAGATTTTCCAAATAAAATAGTTACTACAGCTTAGTGCAACATTATTTTCTAGATTAAGAAAAAAAATCCCAAGACAGATCTAGTAATAAACAGATATGACCTTTGTCACTGCTACTTCACATAAACTCCAGCAAACAGAATGTGGCACATAAGTTCCATATAGTTGACACAGTTCTCTCTACTCAACCATACTCAACTTTAATATACATTCACAATCACAGCCGACATCTAAATGATGGTGGATACTCAAAGTCAAAACACGATGATAAAACAGAAAGCAAAACCTCCATAACGCACATTCTTACCTTGCTGAAGGGAAAAGTCGATGACACAGCATCTTTGGAATTTTTCCCTCTCTCCTCATGTCCATATAAGGAAGATTTTTCACCAGGATGACCTTCCACAGACCAATGAATCCCATTCTGTCAGGTATATAGCCTTCTGAAGAAATAGTTTGCATAAGTCTTTTCATCATAAACATCACAAAGCAAACTTGTGATCTAAAGTTGAAACAAAAAATATGCCAAAAAGAGAAGGGCAAGGGATGCGGTAAAACGAAAGGCAAAGATAATGCCAATGAAACGTAACTAATAGAATAGTACCTCCAGGATGAAAGCTTCACATAGGCTAGAAAAGATAGGTCCAAATACATCAGACTCCTTGGACATCCTTAGTATAACTCTTCTTACGATCGCACCCGGATACATTCCGGATATCATTTTCTCAAAACCCTGCAGCAAAAGAACACGTCTTCTAATCACTTATTCCTTCATAATCTATATTCTATCCTTTTACTGGAAGCGAGAGAAAGTGAACTCTACGAACGTTAGTTGCATGATGATGATGATGCCAACCTGGTAGCTGGGATTAGGGATCACAGTATCTAACTCAATGTCATAAGAATTTCTTGGCAAATGGGACGACCAAAAGTTACCCCACTCCATATTGACAACCTAATTAATATTAGACAAAAAAAATACATAAAACTTCACAAAATTTATCACAACAAGTGCTAAAAAAATGGTTGAAGAAATATACCATGCCTCCTGAAGATGTAGGGAGGCCTTGAGACTTAATGATCGTATCTGCCCGCTCAAAATAGCAAGCATTTGTTCCAGTCCAATGATCACTGCATCAACCGTGTCCTCGTCATTATAATATAATGTCCAAGCGCCAATGTCCCCACAGTATCATTTACCTGATTCAGAACAAATAGAGAGAACTTACTCTTCAATATGTGCACAACAAGTACTGCACTGAACGGTGGTGCATTGATACTTATTAGAGAGCAAGGAAGATCCATGACTGCCACGTAGTTTGGATAATGTGCTAATGAGTATATCCAGCATGCAAGGGTTTCTATCAGTTTGTAACATCATCATCGAAGCAAATGGTGTGAAAGTCGAAGGCCTCTACTCTACTGGGAAACGAGAAGTATGCATCTATGTATGAGCTACTTCGCGAGAATCTTGACTATTGATTAACCTTATGGAACACCAAAATTCAACCAAAACCAAACAAAGATATTAGCCACAAAAGATAAGCTTACCAAGGCCGCAATATGCATATCTAGTCCCCGTCTAGACATTGCTTGGTGCAAGCGTTCACTAACATCGTTACCTACCCGAGAGATAACAAGCAATTAAAAAAAAGTATCATAACCCGAACATTTCATAAACCGACGGACTAAAAAAGAATCATATCCATTTTAAAAGAGTTAGCAAGAAGAGAAAATGACCTTCCAAAATTCTATCTCGCTCATCGGTTTACCAACAATAAGCTCTTTTAAGAAAGTAATGAATTTAAAAAAAATTGAAAAAATTTGCTTAACATGATTCAGCAAGTCAAGCTAAGCATAGCATGAAAAGTAAGCAAAACTACATGAGTCCATCAACCTCAACTGATAGAAAAAACTGGGTAATTTAAACGCAAGCATTGCATGCTAACAAATTGACCATATCACGAACGGAAAACCCTTGTGTCCATTTCATCAAAATTCTGGAAGAAAATGACATTTGTTTTACAGGAAAAGAAAAAGAAAAGGTAAAACCAAGATTCCTTCATGACACAGTAGAAATCTTTGTCATTCTCTTGACCACAGAAGTCCTTTAGTTATGTCGCGATGAAATTTAACAAATACTGCAATGACAAAAATCCATCTCTCTATAACATTACAAGACAGAATGTGACCAACCTCACTGGTGCTAGTCATTAAATGCTTGGGAATGGGCTTCCTTTCAACATCATGTCTAACGATGCCGGATCTTAGTCCTCCTAGTCGAACCCGCAAGACCGTAAAATTAGTACCTCTAAGATCTTAAAAAAAAATAACCACGAATTTGAAAAATTAGTGCAAAGGGAAATTAACTAAATAAAACTCTAGAGATCGATAATCGATTAGAGGAAAGGAAAGGGAACTTACCAACTTTCTAATTGCTAACAACTTTCTGTCAAAACAAATTACCCTAGTCATCTCCTCCAATTGCTAGCAACTTTCTGTAAAAAAAAAATAACATTAAATTACAACACTTCATATCTCAATTTTCTTCACAAGATCAAACACGCAATAAAAGGAAATCAATACCCTAACCCACAAATCGTAATTTGCAGAAGAACCCTAACCCATAATTCGCAAAAAAATGTATAAAAAACTAAAATCTATCAAAACCGTGGTCCATTCCTTCAATTCAAATTAGATTAAAGACTTTAAAAAGTAAAAATGTAAAAATCGGAAAGAAAAATCAAGAACCCTAACTGAAGATATGACAAACGCAAGAACCGAATTAGCATCAATAAAAAAAAGCCAAAGCAAAAACACAATACTACAATTCAGATTGAAGAATAGAGCGAGAATCGGACCTCTGTGATGTCTCTAGTGATGTTAACTCCATAGCAAAAAAAAAACAGAGAAAGAGGAGAGAAACAGCAAGAGAGGTGAGTGAGACAGAGATAAGAGAGAAGAGAGGAGAGACGCAGTAAAGAGGAGGGAGAAGAACATCGTGCGGCTCAGATGGAGGGCTGAAATTGCCCCTTTTCCTTGTGAACAGTGAATTGCAAGTTTTTGTGACTCATAACACTGTTCAAATGAATAGTGCCCATTCTTTCAACTTTTAAAAGGTCTAAGATAAGATAAGAATGTGTACGAATTGAGACTCAAGAGTGACAAAAAAAATAGATATCATGATATCATGTAGCGATAACATGACTTCTTAATGATTATTAGGTCAAATAGTAGATGAATAGATCTTTAGCATCATAAGCAACAACAAAAGTAATTTCAGGAATTACTTGCCTGGTCATTGCGGCTAATAGACGAGAAACTAGTAGCCCTAAGCATGTTAATGGTGTCATTTTGAAAGCCAACCTTGGATGCATGGAGGACACTTCTTGCAGAGGAACTATTCAAAAACTTCATCAGATATTGTTAGATCGATAAAGAATATCAACTTCTCCTAAACACTAGGGAGTAATTTCAAAGATTTTTCTACGTTTAAATGCTGAAAAATTTGGAGACACGTAAAAGAAGGACGTGGCATGCCTGTCAGTATGTCACAAGCTTGGAGCATGACACGTAAATGCTATTAGACGTGTCTTAAAATTGTGGGTTTTGGTGTCTTGTGGCACATTACCAATTTCAATAAGGCTTCTACTCTAGAATTTAATTATAATTTTTTTTTAAATAACAGAGAACAAAATTCTCAACGCAAAACTAATAACAATTGATAAGGCTAATTAAGTTCATAAAAGTCAAAAAGAGAAAAGATAAGTCACCATGAGTTTAGATAAGATTATATTTCCTCCGTTTTCTTTTTAATTCTACCATTTTAATTGACTTTTGACCCGATTTACAAATTCAACTTTTACCATCTTATATTATTTATATATAAGGAAAAATATAGTCATATGAGATCTTTTTGGATTCGTTTTGAATTAATTTTTGATGATTTTTACTTATACCTAATTATGGATATGATTGATATTGTTGTGCAGTGTCAAACGTGTAAAGAGCAAATGGTAGGAAAAAAAAAGAAGGGAGTTATTCTTAAGAGCCAATAATGTTGGACAAACCATACCAGGGTCAGTTCTAGGCCCAATTAACACCCCAGTTCACAAGTAAAAGTACAACCATATACAAGGAATCCTAGCATTGTCAACTTTTTGTTTTGGAGGGTTAAGTTTTGTTTTGCAATTTTTTGAATTTATTATCCTTAACCTTTTAAAAGTGGGAAGTGGAGTTATTGTTGAAATCAATAGTATTTTGGGTCATAAAAGCATGAAATTCACTGTTCCTAAGGAATTGGTGAATCTCAGCCCTCCATATCTGGAGTAATCAGAGCCGCATGATTTGTGTCTTTCTCTCCTCTTCTCCATGTCTCTTTTCTCTCTCATCAGTCATCATCGTTCTCTGTCTTCCTTGCCTCTTTTGATGTCTCTCTCTTCTCTCTCCTCTCTCCTCTTTCTCTATCCTCTTTTGCCATTGCTATGAAGTCTATGGAATTGGGGAAAAAAATCCGAACAAAGGTAGGAGAAGGAAAAAAACGCTTCTTTTATTTATATTTTTCCTTTTAAATTTAATTTTGCTTCTTATTCTTCTCTCTTAGTTTCTCTCTATAACCACATAACAATAGGAAGAGAATCTTCTTCTTCTCTCCTCAGTGAGTTTCTCTCTCTTTTTTTTTATTTTGTTGTATTTTTTGCTCTGGTTTTTTTGTTGCTTGTGGATGAAATTACCCACTTTCCATTTATTTCTGTTTTTGTTACATTTTTTTTTGCAATTTCTGGATTAGATTTCTTCTTCTACAACAAGATGCAACAAAATCAGCGCAAGAAGGTTTTTATCACTTTCCATTTTTATCTGTCTTGATTTCCATTTTTTATGTTTGATCCTATGAAGCAAGCTGAGATCTAAAGTTTTGTAATTTTTATTGCAGACAGCTGTTAGCAATTGGAGAAGATGCAAATTGTAGTTTAAGAACTGACAAAAGAGTTTAGGAAATGGAGAAGAAGGATGCAAGAAAGGATCCAACTATTCTCTTTTCTCATACTGCCTTGTATCATTGGTAAATTTGTTGTTGAAGTGGATGATTTGTTTAGTAAGTTCTGATTATAATCTTAAAATTGCTGAAATTTGGTTTGCAATGTGGCAAATTTTTGAGTTTTTGAGATTTTCAAATTTTCTTATTTTAAGTTCTAATTATATGGGGAGTGAAATTAAATTTATGTTGTATATTTTTTGGATCCTTACAAATTCCTTATCATTGACATTTTATTTCTAGCATTATTATTTTACCCAAAGTATTGGTGATTCAGGAGACTTGTGGTTGGCGTAGTGCACTATAATCTGATGAAATCATCGATGTTGGTTGTGGGAGCTGGAGGTTTGGGAGAGAGACAAAGGAGGAGGGGGAGAAGTATATGATGAATAATTTGTAAGGATAAACATCTTGGAAAAGCATATCACTAACCATTTCTATATAATACATTAGAATGTTAGGTTTCCTTGAAATCTTATCAAGTTATTAGTATGATGATATGCTATCAACCATGTTAGTTTTTGGCGATACATGTACAACTTTAAGTTTTTTTGTCAACATTAATTTGCACTTCCTAATGAAGATATTCAACATAACAATCCACTAGGGACATTAATTTTTCCTTTTCTTTTGCACTTCCTAATGATGACTTCGGTAAGATTATAAGTTGTTTCCCTAATGATGTTTGTGCAAATTATGTATTCTGATGATATTCTTCTCTTTTTCCTCCTTTTTTTTATCTAAAGTGTTTTGGATTTTTTTTCTTTAAATTTTGGTTTTAATGAGTTTTAAGAGATTTTGATGTGCTTGATTCTGGCATCTCTTGGGCTTGAATCTGTAGTATTTTTTCATCTCATATTGATTTTCTAAGTACTTTCTCACTAAAAAATTCAAAGTTTAAACAATAATCTTGTGATTTTTGCCGGCTCTTCAGAAATGGGTTCAAGTATAGGGAAGTTAGGGAAGACAGAAAAGGGATGGTGGTAGAACAAATTTATTGGTCCTGATATCACAAATTTATAAATTTAGCAACTATCACAATCTTCATTAGAAAAGGGATGTGCATTCAGACCATATATATGTTCTGGACAGAAAAGGGATAAAAGGTGGGAAGTGGAGTTAATGTTGAAATCAATAGTGTTTTGGGTCATAAAAGCATGAAATTCACTGTTCCTAAGGAATTGGTGAATCTCAACCCTCCATATCTGGAGTAATCTGAGACGCATGATTTGTGTCTTTCTCTCCTCTTCTCTATGTCTCTTTTCTCTCTCATCAGTCATCATCGTTCTCTGTCTTCCTCGCCTCTTTTGATGTCTCTCTCTTCTCTCTCCTCTTTCTCTATCCTTTTTTGCCGTTGCTATGAAGTCTATGGAATTGGGGGAAAATAATCCGAACAAAGGTAGGAGAAGGAAAAAAACGGTTCTTTTATTTTTATTTTTCCTTTTAAATTTAATTTTGCTCCTTATTCTCCTCTCTTAGTTTCTCTCTACAACCACAGAACAATAGGAAGGGAATCTTCTTCTTCTCTCCTCAGTGAGTTTCTCCCTCTTTTTTTTTTTGTTGTATTTTTTGCTCTGTTTTTTTTTTGTTGATTGTGGATGAAATTACCCACTTTCAATTTATTTCAGTTTTTGTTACATTTTCTTTTTGCAATTTGGGCGGGCGCGGATGTGTCGTTGTGCACCGCACCCGGCCAAAGATAAAATTTCTCCTACTCTCTTTTACACTAAAGCAGTATAATGGAAGTAGGGGTCGTATCCACAGGGAAACAGGGACGAGTTTTGTACTCAGCGTGATTCGAAACCTTGATTAAGCTAAGGGCCGAGAAACCTAATTACAAAGGGGGGTTTCAAGTAGATTATAAACAAACTACAACTAACTAGCATATAAACAAAATGAGAAATCAATTATGGAAAGATCTTGAATCTGATTAACATCCACTTCAATTCATTATCGATCATTGAACATCCACTCTAATTATTTCCATAATTATCTATTGTCGAGAATTAATCTCGTGTTCTCCTTATTCTTAGTTGAATAGCACGATCAGCGTGACTATAAAACCCTAACTAAAGGATAACCAAGTCCGATCTGCGTCTAAGTTCAATCCAAAAGCAGCAATAAACACAGAGAACCAATAGACCTGCTAATGTCATACACGCGATAAACATTCAACAGTTGATTCAATTTCCCTAAGAAATAACCAAGAAGATCTGCATCTGAGTTACTCCCTAGTTTGCTACCAAATGATAAAAGAACAAAACAATCCGATTCTATTCTTAAATCTAGCATTAGATTAATTACACAATCAAACTAGTAACGTTCCTAGCATAATCATGCAAAAATCATAGAAAGCAAGCATAGAAATTGAATCATAATCAAGGAAAAGAGAAAGAGAGGAAAGATCTCACAATAACGGTTGAAGCTTCATGTTAATTGATCCAAGAACAGTTCAAGCTACAATCCGATAGCAAAAACCAAATCCAACATTGAAATCCTAAAAACTAAACTAAGAAATGAAAACTAAAACTAAGAAATGAAAAACAAAGACATGATAAATGAAGAACAAAGAGGAACGAAGAAGGAAAGATGAAAAGAGAATCATGAAGAAGGAAGGATGAGGAGAGAAGTATCCTCTCTCTCCCCTCAAGCTTGCCACTCCAAGGTCTACATTTCAGCTCTCCTCTTCGTACCTCTCTTCGTCTCCCCTCAAAAGTTAGGTTTTAGGAGCTTTTAAACCCCGCACAAAATCGTGGCCCCAAGCCGACTTAAGCGTCCCGAGTCGCGCAACTGATCGCGAGTCGCGAAGGGAACTCTGCCATCCCGCACAAAATGGCTTGGCACGCAGGTCGCGAGCCGCGACAGGCATCGCGAGTCGCGAGTGGCAGGGGGTCGCGAGGAGCGACAGTCCTCGCGAGTCGCGAGCCTGTGCTGGGCATGCGCGCCGGGCCGTCTGCGAGCGCCGGGCGATGGGTCTTTGGCGGTGAGCGCCGGGGCGGCTCGGCTTGCTGAGCGTGCGGGTGTGCGGGCTGCTTGGCGATGGGCGCTGGGCAGTGAGCGCTGGGCAGCTTGGCTTGGCGAGCTTGTGGCTTGTGATGCTCGGCTCAAATGCATTTCACCTTGGAAGCTCGGAATGCATGACATTAACACAACTTATATCGCAAAACTCCGAACTTCCGCTAAGGATGATTTATATGCAAACCTTAACAATTACGAACAAATCCCTTAGCAATGTGCACCTAAAATACCACAAGAACATCGTATAACTTGAGCGTATCAAATACCCCACACTTGAACTTTACTCGACCTCGAGTAAACTCAAAAATGAGAAATACCAATTAAATCATCGCCCAAGCTATCGAAACCAACCTACACTCCCCATCAACTACATCATCATCATCACATCTTAACAAAATACGCTCAAAACCTAAACGTAAGGGATGATGATTCCCCCACACTTAAATTCAAGCTCACCTGAAATATACAAAGACGCGACAACAATAATCACCAAACGACAACCAAAATGTGAGCTCAAATCCTGAAGGATCTCAAAGGAATTGAACTCACTCCAACGCCACAATCAAAATGACAACTCGCCTAAAACCTCAAAAGATAAACTACTACTACTATTACAACCAACCTATATAAGCAAGCCATGGAACAAAGACAAAAAGGGATAAATTCCATGCTTACTCCCAAAAACAATCAACCAAAAGAAAGTGAAAGCCAAAACAAATCTCCGGCAAATGAGTCTTCAAAATACATAATTCTCTCTTAATCTCTCATTTTGCCTAGGAGCCCTTTCGGGTTTTCATCCTAGCTTCACACATTTCTTTTTTTTTTCATCTCACCATCTTACCCGCTCAATATAAGCCACTTTTTTGCATAGGTTGCCCTTTCGGGTTTTCAACCTATCCGGGCCCCCAATTTTTGCCCGAGTCGCCCGCCCTTGCGGGTTTTCAACTCAGCGGGATTCATTTCATCATTTTTTTTTTATATTTTTTTTTTTTTTTTTTTTTTTTCTCAATTTTTTTTTCATTTTTTTCAAATTGAAAGTAATAAATACAACATAGATACATGAGAATGAGAATACCCTCCCCCCTACTTAAACTACACATTGTCCTCAATGTGACGATAATGAGAAGAAAAAGGAAACTGAAAATGGGGGGGAATAGAAAATCGAGCAAATCGAAGATCGAATGCTCAAGACTCATGACCAAACAATCCGTCAAACTCAAATTTCTTAACAACACCAACTCAAATCTCATAAACCAACTCACAACCCTCTCCCTCGAATCACTCAAACAAATGACAAATTCAAAAAAAAAAAAAATTCAAAAGTTTTGAATTTGTGAGATTTTCAACTAGCTCAAGAGATCGAAAAGATTCATTAACAATCTCAACCCTCTAGCGTTACCAACTCCTAGCTATTGAACTCCTCCCAACGGGTTTTCTTTTGTGGACTTGGGCTCAAAGTGGATTAAGATTTGTTGTGGTTCTTTTGAGTGGGTGGTGAGTGGGTGGAAGAAAATTTATTGTGGTGGTGGAAATTTGATAAGAAATAAAGGAAAAGAAAGAAAATAAGAAGGGTCTCGGGTTGCCTCCCGAGAAGCGCTGTTGTTTAAAGTCGTTAGCTCGACTTAGTACCTTAAGCTTAATCATTGGGTTGTGCTCCATGTGTGACAATGGTAGTTCCATGTCAATCTCCACTTCAAGTACCTGCAAAATTGATTGAGAAGAACTCTTGCAATGCATCGTTAGTACCTAGCTTACTACATCATGGTTGAGCATATAACATCAGATTATATCCAAAACCTAGCATTAAGTCAACAACAAACATCAACTAGTAGTACTCCTAGCTAATCCAAGTCATGACCATTAATATAAATGTTTAAAGCTAGACAATAACCAAGCAATAAACCGTCAAAAGCTTCAATCAACCATTCCCAAGATAGTGGCCAACCAAAAACAAAGAGCACAAGCAATACCATCCAAAAATCACGCTAAATACAAACAAGTAACACCGTTTCCCCGGCAACGGCGCCAAAATTTGGGCGGGCGCGGATGTGTCGTTGTGCACCGCACCCGGCCAAAGATAAAATTTCTCCTACTCTCTTTTACACTAAAGCAGTATAATGGAAGTAGGGGTCGTATCCACAGGGAAACAGGGACGAGTTTAGTACTCAGCGTGATTCGAAACCTTGATTAAGCTAAGGGCCGAGAAACCTAATTACAAAGGGGGGTTTCAAGTAGATTATAAACAAACTACAACTAACTAGCATATAAACAAAATGAGAAATCAATTATGGAAAGATCTTGAATCTGATTAACATCCACTTCAATTCATTATCGATCATTGAACATCCACTCTAATTATTTCCATAATTATCTATTGTCGAAAATTAATCTCGTGTTCTCCTTATTCTTAGTTGAATAGCACGATCAGCGTGACTATAAAACCCTAACTAAAGGATAACCTAGTCCGATCTGCGTCTAAGTTCAATCCAAAAGCAGCAATAAACACAGAGAACCAATAGACCTGCTAATGTCATACACGCGATAAACATTCAACAGTTGATTCAATTTCCCTAAGAAATAGCCAAGAAGATCTGCATCTGAGTTACTCCCTAGTTTGCTACCAAATGATAAAAGAACAAAACAATCCGATTCTATTCTTAAATCTAGCATTAGATTAATTACACAATCAAACTAGTAACGTTCCTAGCATAATCATGCAAAAATCATAGAAAGCAAGCATAGAAATTGAATCATAATCAAGGAAAAGAGAAAGAGAGGAAAGATCTCACAATAACGGTTGAAGCTTCATGTTAATTGATCCAAGAACAGTTCAAGCTACAATCCGATAGCAAAAACCAAATCCAACATTGAAATCCTAAAAACTAAACTAAGAAATGAAAACTAAAACTAAGAAATGAAAAACAAAGACATGATAAATGAAGAACAAAGAGGAACGAAGAAGGAAAGATGAAAAGAGAATCATGAAGAAGGAAGGATGAGGAGAGGAGTATCCTCTCTCTCCCCTCAAGCTTGCCACTCCAAGGTCTACATTTCAGCTCTCCTCTTCGTACCTCTCTTCGTCTCCCCTCAAAAGTTAGGTTTTAGGAGCTTTTAAACACCGCACAAAATCGTGGCCCCAAGCCGACTTAAGCGTCGCGAGTCGCGCAACTGATCGCGAGTCGCGAAGGGGACTCTGCCATCCCGCACAAAATGGCTTGGCACGCAGGTCGCGAGCCGCGACAGGCATCGCGAGTCGCGAGTGGCAGGGGGTCGCGAGGAGCGACAGTCCTCGCGAGTCGCGAGCCTGTGCTGGGCATGCGCGCTGGCTGTGCGAGCGCTGGGCGATGGGTGCCGGGCAGTGAGCACTGGGCAGCTCGGCTTGCTGAGCGTGCGGGTGTGCGGGCTGCTTGGCGATGGGCGCTGGGCAGTGAGCGCTGGGCAGCTTGGCTTGGCGAGCTTGTGGCTTGTGATGCTCGGCTCAAATGCATTTCACCTTGGAAGCTCGGTATGCATGACATTAACACAACTTATATCGCAAAACTCCGAACTTCCGCTAAGGATGATTTATATGCAAACCTTAACAATTACGAACAAATCCCTTAGCAATGTGCACCTAAAATACCACAAGAACATCGTATAACTTGAGCGTATCACAATTTCTGGATTAGGCTTCTTCTTCTACAACAAGATGCAACAAAATCAACGCAAGACGGTTTTTATCACTTTCCATTTTATCTGTCTTGATTTCCATTTTTTTATGTTTGATCTTATGATGCCTGTTGAGATATAAAGTTTTATAATTTTTATTGCAGAAAGTTGTTAGCAATTGGAGGAGATGGCTAGGGTAAGTAGCAAATTGTAGTTTAAGAACTGACAAAAGAGTTTAGGAAAGGGAGAACAAGGATGCAAGAGAGGATCCAACTATTCTCTTTTCTCATATTGCCTTGTATTATAGGTAAATTTGTTGTTGAAGTGGATGATCTGTTTAATAAGTTTTGATTATAATCTTAAAATTGCTTAAATTTGGTTTGCAATGTGGCAAATTTTTGAGTTTTTGAGATTTTTGAATTTTTTAATTTGAGGTTCTAATTATATGGGGAGTGAAATTAAATTTATGTTGTATATATTTTGGATCCTTACAAATTCCTTATCATTGACATTTTATTTCTAGCATTATTATTTTACCCAAAGTATTGGTGATTCAGGAGACTTGTGCATGGTTGGTGTAGGGCACTTTAATATGATGAAATCATCGATGTTTGTTGTGGGAGCTGGACGTTTGGGAGAGAGACAAAGGAGGAGGGGGAGAAGTATATGATGAATAATTTGTAAGGATTAACATCTTGGAAAAGCATATCACTAACCATTTTTATATAATACAGCAGAATGTTAGGTTGCCTTGAAATCTTATCAAGTTATTAGTATGATGAGATGCTATCAACCATGTTAGTTTTTGGCGATTCATGTACAACTTTAAGTTTTTTTGTCAACATTAATTTGCACTTCCTAATGAAGATATTCAACATAACAATCCACTAGGGACATTAATTTTTCCATTTCTTTTGCACTTCCTAATGAAGATATTCAACATAACAATCCACTAGGGACATTAATTTTTCCATTTCTTTTGCACTTCCTAATGAAGACTTCGGCAAGATTATAAGTTGTTTCCCTAATGATGTTTGTGCAAATTATGTATTCTGATGATATTCTTCTCTTTTTACCCCTTTTTTTTATCTAAAGTGTTTTGAATTTTTTTTCTTTAAATTTTGGTTTTAATGGGTTTTAAGAGATTTTGATGTGCTTGATTCTGGCATCTCTTGGGCTTGAATCTGTAGTATTTTTTCATCTCATATTGATTTTCTAAGTACTTTCTCACTAAAAAATTCAAAGTTTAAACAATAATCTTGTGATTTTTGTCGGCTCGTCAGAAATGGGTTCAAGTATAGGAGAAGTCAGGGAAGACAGAAAAGGGATGGTGGTAGAACAAATTTATTGGTTCTGATATCACAAATTTTTAAATTTAGCAACTATCACAATCTTCATTAGAAAAGGGATGTGTATTTAGACCATATATATGTTCTAGACAGAAAAGGGATAAAAGGTGGAAAGTGGAGTTACTGTTGAAATCAATAGTGTTTTGGAAGATAAAAGCATGAAATTCACTGTTCCTAAGGAATTGGTGAATCTCATCCCTCCATATCTGGAGTAATCTGAGCCGTATGATTTGTGTCTTTCTCTCGTCTTCTCTATGTTTGTTTTCTCTCTCATCAATCATCATCGTTCTCTGTCTTCCTCGCCTCTTTTGATGTCTCTCTCTTCTCTCTCCTCTTTCTCTATCCTCTTTCGCCATTGCTATGAAGTCTATGGACTTGGGGGAAAATAATCCGAACAAAGGTAGGAGAAGGAAAAGAACGCTTTTTTATTATTATTTTTCTTTTAAATTTAATTTTGCTTCTTATTCTCCTCTCTTAATTTCTCTCTATAACGACAAAACAATAGGAAGGGAATCTTCTTCTTCTCTCCGCAGTGAGTTTCTCCCTCAATTTTTTTTATTTTGTTGTATTTGTTGCTCTGGTTTTTTGTTGTATAATATGAGCACTATAAGAGGGGGGGTGAATTATAGTGAGAGAATATGTTATACTTTTTGCGGAATTAAAAGTTAACTAGGGAACACACAATGGGAACACGAGAGATTTTAGCGAGGAAAAACTTCCTTGGCCCAATAGGAAGAAACAACCTCGACCACAAGGGATTTTAACTCAAACTTTCCACTATAATAGGCCAAACGACTCTGTTTACAAACCTATTACTTTTCTCTCGAGCCACAGCTTGAGTTCCTAAACTCAAGTTCCCAACAAGAGTTCCCACAACTGTTGTTCCTCTCGAAATTCCCTCGAAGTTACTTTCTCTTTCTCTTTCTCACGCTTCACTCAAAGCTTCTCACACTTACAAGAGTTCACTCAAACCCTTACCCAAAATACAATTTGTAAGACAATGGAAGAGTAATAACTCGAATAAAGTAAGAATGAATTCTCTTAGGAACGGCACTGGCTCTTAAGACAACTAAGAATATTTAGCTAAGTCAGACACAAAATAATCTAAGGTTTAGGTGCCTATTTATAGAGTTCTTAGGCAAGACATAAACTACCCACTAATTAAGTCCATTATCCCATGATGTCCATAACTTAATTAATTAATTAGTTTTTATAAAATATTTCTTGAGAAATAATTAACCCACTCACCCCACTACTTAGCTTAAAAATAAGAAGCAGTAAACATTACGTGATTGTAAATGCTTGGGGAATAATTAATCTAATTAAATTAATTTAGACTTAAGAAGAAATTAATTAAGCCCACTAACCACTAACTACAAACGTGTAGCAGTAGTGATTAGGTGTGATATCTAATTTCTTGGGGGAGTAATTAAAATATTTAATTTAAATAGTTTTTAGGAAAATATCTTTATAAATAAATAAATTAAAACCGAAAAACCATATTTGTATTTAAAAAGAAAATCTTTTTATAACCAAAAATTATATTTGATTTTGAAAACAAAATCTTTTGGTTTAATTAAAATATAAAAGATAAGATTTAAAAAGGTTTGATATCATCCTAAAACAGAAAATCATTTTAAATCTTTTCCTAACAAACTAATAACAAACTCCCTAAAATAGTGGATCTAGTCAAAACTAACCTAGGACTCCTAACTAACCAGTTGGGCGCACAAATAATGTTAGGCGCACAAATAATGTTAGGCGCACCACTTAGGAAGTATTAGGAGTTCCTTAAGTTGTTTCTAAGTCTGTTCCTTAACCTTGTTCCTAACTGTGCCAGTGTCTGTTCGTTTCATGGGAACGGAACCAAGTTCCGTTTGAGAATTCAACACAAACTAAATTGAGCATTCACTCAACCTTAACAAGAAGATATTAAATACATCCTAATGTATTCTAATCTTCACTCCAATCTTGATACTTCATCATTCGAACATCTTCACTTCGATCTTTGAATAATTCTCCATTTTAATCTTCGATCAAGTGTTCTCTTTGCTCGAGAATGAATTACCTAGCAACATCATAAATAAAATACAATATGTCTTTTGTGGTTAAGTCATCTTCAAAACTCAAGGGTCAACAATTTCCCCCTTTTTGAAGATGGCAACAAAAGGCATATACAATATAATATTTAATGTAAATAGGTCACATAAACTAAGTTAAAATCTAATGGACTTTTTATTTTAATATTTAATGTAAATAGGTCACATAAACTAAGTTAAATTCTAATAGACTTTTTATTTTTATTTTATTTTGTTAACTAAGAGAAAACACGATTTTAAATAAACTTGAAAAAAAAATATTTACTCTTATTGCCTTTCTCTTTCCCCTTTGGCATCTTCAAAAACATTATCCCGCGATTTCGAAAAGAAGAAATTTATTTATCAAAACACATCACACCACCAAACTTTGTTAGAAACAATTTGGTTAGTACAAGCGAATAAATCATTCAACTCTCAAAAACCGCAATCCAAGAATATTAGCCATTCAAGAGACGCACACATGCAAAAAGATTCAACTTAGAATTATCAAATTAACATTGTTCCATTGTAGCATGCGAAGGAAGGAAAGAAAATAAAAAAATTGGTCCCATAATAAGAAAACGAAGAAGAGTGCTTAAGGCTTAGGAGAGGAGGGTTGTTCGACTACTTCTTCCACCACATCATCCAACTGGACCATCACTTTCTTATGGTTGCTTTCGACGGTCTTAGCAAGCTTGAACACAATATCCTCCAAATTCATCAAATTATTGTCCATCTTTTGGAGGGTTGTGGTCATATCTCCAAGTTGCTCCATAATCATATGTTGACCCGCTAAAGCTTTGGCAACCTTCTCCGTCAACCCTTGTACTAGCTCATTCACTCCCTTTGCTTCATTAGCGAATTCCATCATTGCTTCCGAGTGACCCATAACCAATGTAAACAAGTAATCTAACCTTTGTGCATGAGCAAAGGTATATGTAGCACCAATAGTAGGGTTTTGGGATGAAGAAGGGGAGGTGTTATGTGGGTTGGTTTCGGCAGGGTGTTCCTTAGGATCAGGAACATCAATTTGTTCCTTTGAGATGGGAACAGCTGCAGGTTTCTTTCCCTTGGGAACAGGAGATGTAGTCTGTTTGGAAGGAGGAGGAATTGGGGTGTTTTGTGGTTTAGGAGTAGGTGGAGATGCAGTTTTAGGTGGAGTGGTGTCCATGGGAACAGGGGATTGTTCCCTTGATGGAGGAATACAAGCCTCGTAGGCCTCTTTGGCAATCACCCTAACTTCATCATCATCAATACTATCATTTTCATCAAGCACAAAAGAAGGAGAATTTAACACCTTCATGTTTCGAACTCGTTGACTAGTTCGAGAAGCTCTCAAAGCCGATTTCTCCTTCTCTAATTCTTCCATGCCAACCACTTTCTTTCATGTTGCCTTTTCTCTGTCTTCTCGTTGTTTTTCTGTTTCTAGTTTTTCATTTTTCTTTTCTTTTTCGTTTTCGATTTTTTCAGTTTTCTTTTCTTGTTCTTTTTCTTTTCCTTTTTCCTTTTCGACCTCAATTTCGGTTTCATCATACTCTTTTCCATCACATTCATCTTCTTCCTCATCATCATCCACATTTCCTCTTCCATTAACCATATCACCATCAAGAAGACACACATTCAAATTATTCAAGGCCCTAGCATTTAGCAAATTTCCCGTTGTCAAACCAATATTAGGAACTCCATTAAGCTCCACATTGAACTTAATTAAAATTTCCGTAACAAGAGCTCCATAGCCAACAACAAACCCGTTTTCAATACAATGACTCATGTGTTGAATCATTAAAGATGGAAAATTGATTGGCTTATGGGAAGCTAGGCAATGAATGTAAATCAAATCTAACATGCTAACTTGAGCACGTTTAGAAAGGCGAGGCAAAATGGCTTTCTTGAGAATGTGGAAAAGTATTTTGTGGTAAGGGGAAAGGAGATTGTGATCAAGAATAGTAGTACCTCGTTTACCACCATATTTCACAATAAGTTCATCAAAAGATATATATTTCACAATAAGAACCTCGTTGTTTCTTGAAGTAAACATCATTTCCCGTCACAGGAACACCAAATAGATTTCCCAAAAATTCAGCATTAAAATCAATTTGGGTTCCTCTAACAAGAGTAGAACAATTCCCTTCTTCATCAATTGAAAAGTTATCACAAAATTCGTCCATTAGACATTGGCCATAGCAATTTTCAAAGAGGTGTTCCCAACCTTGAAATTTTACCAAATCAAGTAATTTACTAAAATTTACCCTTCTACACCAATTAAAATCAACACATAAACCAAGAACATACCGAGATGCGACTGATTTCCTTTTCGCGATCTTGGTTGTTCCTCTCACAGGAACAGCAAGTTCCCCCACAATCTTTGCATGCGATTCTTCAACTTCCATATCCATAGTTTCTTCACTTTGTTTCCTTTTTCTCAAGATCCGTTTTGGTGGATTTGGTGAGATGTCCATGGGAGTTGGAGATTATGTGTGGGTAGAAGAGGGAGAGAGTTTTTCGAGTTTTTGTTGAGTGAGAGAGTGAGGAGTTTTTGTGAGGTCCATGTTTGTGAAGGGGGACAGTTATATTGAGATGAAGAGGTGCAATTTTGATTTAGTGGGAAAACTTGAGATTAATTAATGGAGGAAGAAGGAAAGAAAAAAAAATTAACTTAACCGTCTACTGTACACGGTTTGAGGAGAGGAAAAAAAATAAATAAAGAGAATTAAATAAAGAAATTAAAGATAATTACAAGATAATATTTCCCAACTAATTTGAGAGATATTAGGAAAGAATAAAGGGAGTAAAGTTAGATTTTTAAAAATCTGAACAGAATATTTTTTGGATTTTTAATTTGAATTTCGAAAATTGAAGGAAATCTATCCTAGATCTAATACGCTGGGTGCAGCGTTTGGGAACAGCGAATGGGAACAACGAATTTTGCTACTTTGGAACGCAATTAATCCTTTAATTCCTTGTTAACTCTTAAGGCATAGAATTGTCTTAAGAACACTAAGGGTAATATTATTGGACATTGGTGAGCAGTTTTCAGACATTTTCACTTATACATATGAAATAATCATATAAAAGTTGTGATGTATTTAAACAAATAAAAACATCAAATTTATTCACACATACATAATACCAGAGAATCAAACCAATAGGGAGAAAGATTATAGCAATTACTTCAACTTAATCAAGCCAAGTTTAAGTCTCAGTTTTTCAAATCTATCTCTATTTAAGGGCTTAGTCAGAATATCAGTAATCTGACGTTCAGTTTCACAAAATTACATTTTGATAAGGCCCTTTTCAACATTGTCCTTAAGAAAATGATGCCTAATATGAATATGCTTAACTCTAGAATGATGCACGGGATCTTTAGAAATACTAAGAGCACTAGTATTATCACAATAGATAGGAACACAATCAAAATAAATTCCATAGTCATGAAGTTGTTGTTTTTATCCAAAGCATTTGGGAACGACATGCTACTGCTGCAACATATTCAGCCTCAGCTGTAGATAAAGCAACAGTGTTTTGCTTCTTGGTACTCCAAGAAACTAAACTATGACTAAGGAACTGAACCATACCTGATGTACTCTTTCTATTGACTAGATCTCCAAAGATAGTCGGCATCCGTAAATCCTTTCAATTCAAAGGTATCACTTCTCGAATAGAACAAGCTCAAATCATCTGTTCCTTTTAGGTATCTTAGGATTCTCTTCACAGCTGTGAGATGAGATTCCTTTGGATTAGCTTGAAACCTCGCACATAGACCTACACTAAAAGTAATATCAGGACGACTTGCAGTTAGATACTTCCTCCGTTCCAAAATAAGTGAAACACTTGGCTTAAAAAGCTCTCACATAAATGAGAGAAGTGTTTCACTTATTTTGGAACGGAGGAAGTATAATAATGAGCCAATCATACCTCGATACTTGGTTTGATCCACACTCGTTCCTATAGCATCCTCATCCAACCTAGTTGAAGTTCCCATAGGTGTATGATTTACTTTAGAAGCCTCCAAACCATACTTTTTCAGCAGTTCCTTAATATACTTTTGTTGATGGATGTAGATTCCTTCTTCTGTTTGTTTGATACCAATTATTTTATTTGTAATCCCAAGAAGAAATTGAGCTCACCCATCATACTGATTTCGAATTCTTTACTCATGAGATTAGCAAAGTCCTTGCACAAAGATTCACTATTGGCACCAAATATAATATCATCAACATATATTTGAACTACTAATAAATGTTTCCCTTTTGATTTTAAAAACAAGGTTCGATCTAATTTTCCTCTTTTAAACTCATTTTCAAGAAGGAACTTTGAAAGTCTTTCATACCATGCTCTTGGAGCTTACTTTAACCCATAAAGAGCTTTGTCAAGCTTAAAGACATGATTTGGAAAATCTTTATTTTCAAAACCCGGAGGTTGTTCCACAAACACCTCATCATTTAGATAACCATTTTAAAACGCACATTTCACATCCATTTGATACAATTTAAAACCCATGAAAGCAGCAAATGCAATAAATATTCTAATAGCTTCCAATCTAGCAACAGGAGCAAAAGTTTCTTCGTAATCAATAATACCTTCATGTTGATTATATCCTTTCACAACCAGACGAGCCTTGTTCCTTACTATGGTTCCGAACTCATCCAACTTGTTCCTAAACACCCATTTCAAACCAATAACCTTATTGTGTTTAGGTTTAGGTTCAAGGTGCCAAACCTTGTTCCTTTCATATTGATGGAGTTCATCTTGCATAGCCACAATCCAATCAGCATCAGTGAGAGCTTCTTCATGGTTCCTGGGTTCCATCATAGAAAGAAAAGCATGAAAATCACAAAAATTTCTAATTTGAGACCTCGTTTGTGTTCCCTTGTTTATGTCACTGATTATGAGTTCCACAGGATGGGAACGCTGATGTTTCCAAGGCTTTGGTTGGAAATCCTGGATGGGAACTTAATTTCCTTGTAGAGTTCCTTGATCATCTTCACTTCTCTGTTCTTGGGAACCAGGTTCAACAATAGTGGATTCATTCACTTGTGTATTCTCACCTAGTTCTTCTTCTTCGTTGGGAACAGGAACATGATGTTGTTCCTTAGGCTTTGTTCCTATGACTTCTTCTTCTTCCAAAGTCTCATCAATGAGAATTTGGTCCTTTACCAAACCTATCTTGAAGTCATCATCAACCTGTGTGCTTGGAATAATTTTATCTGATTCATCAAAAATAATATGCACACTTTCTTCTACACACATAGTCCTTTTATTATAAACTCTATAAGTTTTGCTATTTGAAGAGTATCCTAGAAATACAGACTTCATCACTCCTAGCATCAAATTTTCCAAGATTTTGTTTCCCATTATTATGGACAAAACATTTTACATCCAAATGTTCCAAATATGTAATATTGGGCTTTTTACCAAAATATAGCTCATAAGGAGTTTTATTTAACAAAGGTCTCAACATGGCACGATTTATAATATGACAAGCAGTATTCACGGCTTCGGCCCAAAAGTTCATAGGAAGACCACTAGCTATCAACATAGTTCTAGCCATTTCCTCTAAGGTCCTATTCTTCCTTTCAACAACACCATTTTGTTGAGGTGTCCTAGGGGCGGAGAAATTGTGGTCCAAGTCATGTTCCCTACTAAAGTCATCAAACTTAAAGTTCTCAAATTCCTTGCCATGGTCGGATCTAAGGTGTAACAATTTTTTACCACTCAAATTTTGAACTTTCTTTGCAAAGACAAGGAACTCATCATAAGTCTTGTCTTTGCTAGAAAGAAAAAATGACCCATGTAAATCTAGAGAAGTCATCGACAATAACCAACACATACTTCTTGCCACTCCTACTTTGAATCCTCATTGGTCCACACAAATCCATATGAATCAACTCTAATGGTCTTATGGTACTCACCACATTCTTAGACTTAAAGGAATATCTAACATGCTTCCCTTTAGCACACGCATCACAAACACGATCTATATGAAACTTAATTGAAGGTAGACCTAAAACTAGTTCTTTAGAACGAAGTTTGTCAAACAAAGAAAAACTAGCAAGTCCAAGACGCATATGCCATAAAAGAGGATCATCATCAATAACACTAAGGCATGTAAACTTATTTTTGGGAACAAAGTTAAGATCCACAACATATGTGTTCCCTTTCCTTGTTCCTTCTAAAACGACATCCCTTGTGCTTTTGTTGACGATCAAACATTTTTCACTATTAAATTTCACAAAGTTCCCCTTATCACGAAGCTGGAAAATACTCAACAAATTATGCTTCAAACCATCAACTAGAAAAACATTATCTATGGAATGTGACGATGACTAACCAACTTTGCCCATGGCAACTATGTTGCCTTTCATGTTGTCACCAAAAGTCACACTTCCACCATCATAGGCAGAGAGTGAGAGAAATCTTGATCTATCTCCAGTCATATGCTTAGAACAACCACTGTCTAGGTACCATGTGTTGTTCCCCCTCACTCTAGCCTGCAAGAAAACTAATTGTTAGAGTTAGGAACCCAATCTTTCTTGGGTTCCTTTCCTTCAGAAACAATAGATTTCTTTTTCCAAGTTAATTTACTTGTTTCCAAGTTTTCGTTAAAGCGACCAAGTCTAATAGGGCATGAGTTCCTATAATGACCATTGTTTCCACAAAACATACAAACTTTATCACTTGGTAAATCAACTCTTTTTTTAGGTTTTTCAAATTTCTTTTTGTGATTAAAACCAAGACCTTCAGTTCATTTGGTTTGAGGGTTCTTAATCCAATTAGGAATAGGTAGGAACTTCTTCTTGTTCCTACTAAAGTTTAGTTCCCCTTCAAGTTCCTTGTTTTCTTTTTCCAAAAACGAAACATGATTTTTCAATTCATTTATTTCAGATTTGAAGCTTTGTAAGGGAACTGACTTAATGTCAAAGGAAGTCACTTCAGGAACAAACTCCATTAACTGAGATAACTCAAGGCTTAATAAGTAGTTCTCATTTTTAAGATTTTTGAAATCCTCTTTTAATTTTAGATTTTTATCAAACAACTCAAAAAATCTTTGTTCAATATCAGTTCGAATACTTTTAAGCGAAGAAGTATGTTCCTTTGCAACTACTAAAGCATGTTGACATTGTTTCAACTTAGTAGACTCATCTTTGCAATCATTTACAGCATCAACTATAAACTCAAATAATTTCTCTTTACTTTAAGAATTAAGACGAGTTTTAATAGTGTCTAAACTTGCCTCAAGAGATTCTATCTCTTCATCAGATTCGGAATTGTCAAGAGCCATGAGACAAAAGTTTGTTATTTCCTCATTAGATTGAGGTTCATCTTCTTCTTCGGAGTCAGAATCTCCCCATGCAGCAACCATAGCTTTCTTCATATCAGATCTGGTATGGGAACTCTTGTACTCCTTGTTCCTATCTTTGCTTCGTTCCCTTCCTTTGCCTTTGTCTTGTTCCCATTGAGGACACTCCTTGATAAAGTGATCGGAACTGCCACATTTATGACAAACATTTTTGTTTAAGGATTTCTTATTTTTACCTTTGTAGTCTCCATTCTTCATGTTCCTAAACATCCTTTTGAATTTTCGGACCATGAGAGTGGATTCTTCTTCGTCAGTTTTCGAGTCATCACTTTCATTAGCTTTCAAGGCAATCGATTTCTGTTTGGACATATC
The DNA here is from genome assembly GCA_947648045.1 of Beta corolliflora. Classification (NCBI taxonomy): domain Eukaryota; kingdom Viridiplantae; phylum Streptophyta; class Magnoliopsida; order Caryophyllales; family Amaranthaceae; genus Beta; species Beta corolliflora. The sequence goes on along the minus strand of CANSZD010002917.1, from coordinate 1,157,054 downwards.
TCCATTCTCATTGTCCATTTGTAGCTCGTGAGTCATAAGGGAACCAGCAAGTTGTTCCAGATTGAACTTCGTAAAGTCCTTAGTTTCTTGTAAGGCAGTAACCTTAGCCATCCATCGATCCCTAGGAAGGCTCCTTAGGACCTTTCGTACCTGTTCCTCAGAGGTAATTACTTTTCCAAGAGAGGTTAGCTCATTAATAATATTAGTAAAACATGTAAACATGTCTTGAATATATTCTTTTGGTTTCATTTGAAAGAGTTCATATTGATTCATCAAAAGATCTATTTTCGATCTCTTAACTTCACTCGTACCTTCATGAGTTACTTCAAGAAGATCCCATATTTGTTTTGCGGTTTTGCATCCCATGACACGATTGTGTTCATGAGGTCCAAGACCACAATGAAGCAGTTTAATAGCAAGAGCATTGATTTCCATTTTTTCGAAATCTTCTTTATCGAAATCAGACATGGATTTAGGAATTACCTCGTTCTTGTCATTAGTGGTAGTGACTTCAAAATCGCCTACCTCTATGACTCTCCATACCTGGTAATTGTCGGCTTTGATGAAGATCTACATTTTGTTCTTCCAGTAGGTATAGAACTTGCCATTGAACATCGGTGGCCTCTATGTAGAGTACCCTTCTTCCAGTTTCTCTCTAGTATTCATATTTTCCAAGATCTTGAACTCAATAGGGTTTCCTGTGTTTTTAGAGTTCCCGCTCTGATACCAATTGTTGTATAATATGAGCACTATAAGAGGGGGTGAATTATAGTGAGAGAATATGTTATACTTTTTGCGGAATTAAAAGTTAACTAGGGAACACACAATGGGAACACGAGAGATTTTAGCGAGGAAAAACTTCCTAGGCCCAATAGGAAGAAACAACCTCGACCACAAGGGATTTTAACTCAAACTTTCCACTATAAACGACTCTGTTTACAAACCTATTACTTTTCTCTCGAGCCACAACTTGAGTTCCTAAACTCAAGTTCCCAACAACAGTTCCCACAACTGTCGTTCCTCTCGAACTTCCTTCGAAGTTACTTTCTCTTTCTCTTTCTCACGCTTCACTCAAAGCTTCTCACACTTACAAGAGTTCACTCAAACCCTTCCCAAAAATACAATTTGTAAGACAATGGAAGAGTAATAAATCGAATAAAGTAAGTATGAATTCTCTTAGGAACGACACTGACTCTTAAAACAACTAAGAATATTTAGCTAAGTCATACACAAAATAATCTAAGGTTTAGGTGCCTATTTATAGAGTACTTAGGCAATACATAAACTATCCACTAATTAAGTCCATTATCCCATGATGTCCAAAACTTAATTAATTAATTAGTTTTTATAAAATATTTCTTGAGAAATAATTAACCCACTCACCCCACTACTTAGCCTAAAAATAAGAAGCAGTAAACATTACGTGATTGTAAATGCTTGGGAATAATTAATCTAATTAAATTAATTTAGACTTAAGAACAAATTAATTAAGCCCACTAACCACTAACTATAAATGTGTAGCAGTAGTGATTAGGTGTGATATCTAATTTCTTGGGGGAGTAATTAAAATATTTACTTTAAATAGTTTTTAGGAAAATATCTTTATAAATAAATTAATTAAAACCGAAAAACCATATTTGTATTTAAAAAGAAAATCTTTTTATAACCGAAAATTATATTTGATTTTGAAAACAAAATCTTTTGGATTAATTAAAATATAAAAGATAAGAATTAAAAAGGTTTGATATTATCCTAAAACAGAAAATCATTTTAAATCTTTTCCTAACAAACTAATAGCAAACTCCCTAAAATAGTGGATCTAGTCAAAACTAACCTAGGACTCCTAACTAACCAGTTGGGCGCACAAATAATGTTAGGCGCACCACTTAGGAAGTATTAGGGGTTCCTTAAGTTGTTTCTAAGTCTTTCCTTAACCTTGTTCCTAATCGTGCCGTTGTCTCTTTCCTTTCATGGGAACAGAACCAAGTTCCGTTTGAGAATTCAACACAAACTAAATTGAGCATTCACTCAACCTTAACAAGAAGATATTAAATACATCCTAATGTATTCTAATCTTCACTCCAAGCTTGATAATTCATCATTCGAACATCTTCACTTCGATCTTTGATTAATTCTCCATTTTAAACTTCGATCAAGTATTCTCTTTGCTCGAGAATGAATTACCTAGCAACATCATAAATAAAATACAATATGTCTTTTGTGGTTAAGTCATCTTCAAAACTCAAGGGTCAATATTTTTCTTTTGTTGCTTGTGGACGAAATTACCCACATTCCATTTATTTCAGTTTTTGTTACATTTTTTTTGCAATTTCTGGATTAAACTTCTGCTTCTACAACAAGATGCAACAAAAGCAGCGCAAAAAGGTTTTTATCACTTTCAATTTTATCTGTCTTGATTTCCATTTTTTTATGTTTAATCTTATGAAGCAAGTTGAGATCTGAAATTTTGTAATTAGCAATTGGAGGAGATATGGCTAGGGTAAGTAGCAAATTGTAGTTTAAGAACTGACAAAAGAGTTTAGGAAAATGAAAACAAGGATGCAAGAGAGGATCCAACTATTCTCTTTTCTCATACTGCCTTGTATTATAGGTAAATTTGTTGTTGAAGTGGATGATTTGTTTTGCAAATTCTGATAATAATCTTAAAATTGCTGAAATTTTGGTTTGCAATGTGGCAAATTTTTGAGTTTTTGAGATTTTTGAATTTTCTTATTTTAGGTTCTAAGTATATGGGGAGTGAAATTAAATTTATGTTGTTTATTTTTTGGATCCTTACAAATTCCTTATCATTGACGTTTTATTTCTAGCATTATTATTTTACCCAAAGTATTGGTGATTCAGGAAACTTGTGCATGGTTGGTGTAGGGCACTATAATCTGATGAAATCATCGATGTTGGTTGTGGGAGGAGGAGGTTTGGGAGAGAGACAAAGGAGGAGGAGGAGAAGTGATGCGCTCCAGTTATACGGTGCTTATATGGTATTTTGGATGCACTTTGCTAAGGAGTTCGATCATAATTGTTGACGTTTGCATATATATCAACCTTAGCCGAAGTTCGGGATTTTGTGAGGTATTTAATGATAATGTTCTAAGTTTCGAGCTTTTAAGGTGAAATGGTATGTTTTGGGAATGCTCGGGAAGTGTAGCATCGTAACGTAATGGCTAATTATCGCAAGGCCTAGCCAAGGAGCATCGCGAGGCTTAGCACACTCCATTCCAGCATCATCGTCAACCTTGAGACTCCTTAAGCAACGCAAGGCAGCATGCCCAGCAGCATTGCAAGCACCACGTCTGCCCAGCGCTCACCGCACGCTCAGCAGCCCAGCATCGCACGCCTGCCCAGCAGCAGCAGGCTCGCGACTCGCGAGGACTGTCGCACCTCGCGACCCCCTGCCCCTCGCGACTCGCGATGCCTGTCGCGGCTCGCGATGCTCATGCCCAGCCAAATCATGCGGGATGGCAGAGTCCCCTTCGCGACTCGCGATCAGTGTCGCGACTCGCGACGCTTTTGACGGTTTGGGGCCACGATTTTGTGCGGGGTTTAAAAGCTCCTAAAACCTAACTTTTGAGGGGAGACGAAGAGAAGTACGAAGAGGAGAGCTGAAATGTAGACCTTGGAGTGGCAAGCTTGAGGGGAGAGAGAGGATACTCCTCTCCTCATCCTTCCTTCTTCATGATTCTCTTTTCATCTTTCCTTCTTCGTTCCTCTTTGTTCTTCATTTCTCATGTCTTTGTTTTTCATTTCTTAGTTTTAGTTTTCATTTCTTAGTTTAGTTTTTAGGGATTTCAATGTTGGATTTGGTTTTTGCTATCGGATTGTAGCTTGAACTGTTCTTGGATCAATTAACATGAAGCTTCAACCGTTATTGTGAGATCTTTCCTCTCTTTCTCTTTTCCTTGATTATGGTTCAATTTCTATGCTTGTGATTTATGATTATTGCATAATTATGCTAGGAACGTTACTAGTTTGATTGTGTAATTAATCTAATGCTAGATTTAAGAATAGAATCGGATTGTTTTATTCTTTTATCATTTGGTAGCAAACTAGGGAGTAACTCAGATGCAGATCTTCTCGGTTATTTCTTAGGGAAATTGAATCAACTGTTGAATGTTTATCGCTTGTATGACGTTAGCAGGTCTGTTGGTTCTCTGTGTTTATTGCTGCTATTGGATTGAACTTAGACGCTATCGGACTAGGTTATCCTTTGGTTAGGGTTTTATAGTCACGCTGATCGTGCTATTCAACTAAGAATAAGGAGAATGCGAGATTAATTCTCAACAATAGATAATTATGGAAATAATTAGAGTGGAGGTTCAAGGATCGATAATGAATTGAAGTGGATGTTAATCGGATTCAAGATCTTTCCATAATTGATTTCTCATTTTATTTACTTGCTAGTTAGTTGTAGTTTGTTTATAATATACTTGAAACCCCCCTTTGTAATTAGGTTTCTCGGCCCTTAGCTTAATCTAGGTTTCGAATCACGCTGAATATAAACTCGTCCCTGTTTCCCTGTGGATACGACCCCTACTTCCATTATACTACCTTAGTGTAAAAGAGAGTAGGAGAAATTTTATCTTTGGCCGGGTGCGGTGCACAACGACACATCCGCGCCCGCCCAAGAAGTATGTGATGAATAATTTGTAAGGATTAACATCTTGGAAAAGCATATCACTAACCATTTTTATATAATACAGCAGAATGTTAGGTTGCCTTGAAATCTTATCAAGTTATTAGTATGATGATATGCTATCAACCAGTAAAGTTTTTGGCGATTCATGTACAACTTTAAGTTTTTTTTGTCAATTTGCACTTCCTAATGATGATATTCAACATAACAATCCATGAGGGACATTAATTTTTCCTTTTCTTTTGCACTTCCTAATGAATCCTTAATGATGTTTGTGCAAATTATGTATTCTGATGATATTCTTCTCTTTTTACCCCTTTTTTTTATCTAAAGTGTTTTGGATTTTTTTCCTTTAAATTTTGGTTTTAATGGGTTTTAAGAGATTTTGTTGGGCTTCATTCAGGCATCTCTTGGGCTTGAATATGTAGTATTTTTTCATCTCATATTGATTTTCTAAGTACTTTCTCACTAAAAAATAATTCAAAGTTTAAACAATAATCTTGTGATTTTTGTCGGCTCTTCATAAATGGGTTCAAGTATAGGAGAAGTCAGGGAAGACAGAAAAGGGATGGTGGTAGAACAAATTTATTGCTCCTGATATCACAAATATATAAATTTAGCAACTATCACAATCTTCATTAGAAAAGGGATGTGCATTTAGACCATATATATGTTCTAGACAGAAAAGGAATGGTGGTTCTGTATAACACATTTGTTTGTGATAGACCAAATTTATTGCTCCAGATATAACAACTATAAGCAATAAATTTGTTGTGGTTCTGTATCATTTAGTACTAAAAGATTGTTATGTTGAATATTTTTTCAATTAAAATATGATTTTAACAACCTATAACAATATTAGCTAATATCAGGAGCTGGACAAATTACTAGAGTAACCATAGAGTCCCATGGGGTCATATATAAAGCCAGTACTTTCTATTAGAATCATAATGAAATGTGACTAATCTTGAATTGTATGCAGAAAGAAGAATTTCAAAACACAGCTTATACAACAAATGTTTATGTGGCATTGGGTCCATTGGGACGGCGGGTCTTGCAAGTTAAATTCTCCACCTCGCCACTAATCGGTTTATTTGTATGCCCTTTACATTTTACTTGTTATGATGAGAAGTTGCTATATATCGAGCCTGCTTTGTCTCATGTCTGTACTTCCTAACCTATGCATTTATATCATATGGAAGTTTAGTATGAGTTCAGGGTATAGTAGAAACATATTATTTGCCATTGGAGCCTGTAGGGTTAAGACTTAAGGCTATAAGCCTGTTTAGGATCCACACAAGGTGCGTTGGGGTAGTCATATTCTGTACGTGGAAGTTGAATGTGAGCTTTTAGCTGTCTTCATCTGATCTTGTGGAATATGTTCTTTGGAGTCGGTAGGTTTCCCTTTTTAAAAATTGGAATAATGTGAGTGGTAAACAATTGAACAATCATGATTTTACCATACTCTTCATGCTATCTTCTTTTGGTCTATTATGAGTGGCGTCCTTCATTTGTAGTGTGTATATGACATTTTGTTTTATAAATCCAATGGTTTATTGTGCAAGTTTTGTTCATGCCTATTCATTGTCACATATGCAGTCGTGACAAGCAGCGGCTCTTTTTAATCTCTAAAGAAGGTTTTGAATTCTTGATTTGTAATATACTTTATTATGTTAAATGTATATTAATGTAGTAGTTATTGTTAGTTCAGACTCATGGAGATAATAGAGATAAGAAGAAGAACACGGTGAAGGAAAAAAACAATCATTGGCAAAACTAAAAAGAAGCTTAAGAAGATCGTAGTGGAAGCCATTCAAGGATACCCAACATAGATGGATCATTGAAAGGTAAACATGTGAATAAAGAAATTATTTGTCTTATTATTTAGTGCCTCTACATTTTGTACTATATCTTTGCTTAGATTTGTTAAATGATTCTTCTTTGTTCCCACTTTAATTTGTTCTACAGTTTCAGGTGACTCATTGCAAACATGAGTTTCATTATTTTAATTTTTTCTCTTCTTTTACCCTTATAAAATCACAAAAGAGTGTTTATCACTATTCCTCCAATCCAATAGACATGACACAGTCTCTTTATCTGCTGAATTGTTGATTCAGTTTTCATGTTCAAATGATCTAAATTTGTAGAGTATTTGAGGGACAAAACATGCAAATTTCTATCCAAAGTCAGCATTTAGCTTTTTAGTTTTGTTTTGTTCGCACTTTAATTACTTGTAATTCTCCAATTACTTCTTTTTCCTGAATTGTTTGACAAAAAAATGAAATTTATCCGGTACTTAAAATTATGCACCCTTGGGTGAGATGGCTCTCAAAGTGTAGCACGAGAAAGTACATGGTGGAACTTTCAATGTTGGAAAAATGAAGCTCACTTTGTCGCCTTTCATATCGCAATCCAAACTTCAAATTTTCGTCTCTATTTCTCTAATTTAGGTTGTTTAGTTAAGAACTTGCGTTTGAGATAGCTTTCCACCCCATTCAATTTCATGATATCACCACCATTGGATTTCGCGAAGATGTATTATCTTTCTCCAGTCTTTTCATCTTAGTATCTTGCTCCTATTTTTTCGCTTGCTAAATCTTGTACGTTAGCAATCCTAAGTTCTTCCATTCTTATCCATCAGTGATTCCACTACGCTCTATTTAACAACGTGAAATTTTTGTTTAGAGCAATTGATTTTCTTTGGTTATGTGGTGATGATTGCTTCCGTTAAATAGAAGAATTTGAGGCTGGTAATGAGAGAAAATAAGTTGTTGATAAATCCGTGAAAATTTGTTAGGTTATCGATGTATCTTTTTTTTTTTTGAAACCCTATAGGAACTGTTTTTTATGCAATAGACACAAAAGCTGAATCACATAGGCATGACTAGGAATTAGCTAAGATGGTTCATACTTCATACTTGGGATCAGAGGGAGCGAGTAATATAAAAGTGATGATGTTTTATTAATTTCTAAGAACCAAACAACAAACTAATCTAATAATAGGAAGTCTATGTTTGACCCATTTTTTTACCTTTTGTTTTTCTTCCTTTCTCGTTATTTTGGAATTGTAAAAACAATTATATTTTCTTTTTTTTGATGAATAAGGAAACTCCTAATTAGATAGTCATGGTAAAAAGAAGGTTTTCACTCTTTTCTAAAGAGGGTTAATTTTTATTTTGAATTCTTGATTCAGTTGTGCGATGGAGATTTGGGGGATTGATGATTGTTTTAGTTTCTTCTTCGAAGGTGTTTGTTTCTCTTACTCTATATAAATGAATTTGATTTTTTTGTTTTTTGCTCTTATTTCGCTATTTGACTTTGAATTATTTTACGATCTAAAAAATTGAATTGCATTGAATAGATTAGTTCATGCAAATGGATTTCTCTTACTCTTTACAATTGGAGTTGATAAATTTCATATTTTTTCACTTTTGCTGATTGTTGTTGTCTGCTCAGAGTCTCAGACAGTCAGAGTAGCTTAATTAGGTGAAACATGTATTCTTGATTATGTTTTTTTTTGTGACATCTTAACTTATTAATTGTTAGTCTTAGTAACATAGCTGTGCTCACACAACATTCAATGGTAGAATGATGACTTTATCTGTTTCTTTCTCTATAGTGTTAGGCATACTCTACAATTGAAAGTGAGCCAACATATATTTTTATTAGTGGAATTCCAAGGAAAAACATAGTTGTAAGTGCATTACTACTTGTCATTCTTTCTGCAGGCTTGCTGATTGATAAAAATATTTTTATAGTGTTAGGCATATTGTATGATTGATAAACTCAGTTATGTTGATTGATAAACTTGCTTTTCCTGTTGGGGGAAAAGGAATGGAGCAGTAACATCATGAGAGTGACATAAGTTAAAGTACTAGAAAAGCTTTTGGTACATCTATCAAATGCTGGATAGGATTGGTGGAGGAGGAGAGTAAGGAAAAAGAGTGAAGAGGTTAGAGGTGTAGATTTAGGAGAAGTAAAAGAAGGTAGTGAGAATAATTAGAATTTAAACGAGAGAGTTGCACCACAAAACAAATATTAACTGAATTTAATACATTTTCCTACATTCTATATTAGGGAGGGAAGCACAAAATTAAGAGCAGTGAGTTAAAGAAGACAGTACTTATATGATGAGCATTTTTAAGATTCCGGAAGGGCTTATCGATGAAATTCATACGGTGTTAGCGAGATTTTGGTGGGGATCTAGTGCGAACTCTCGTAAGATGCATTGGCATAGTTAGGAGGCTTTATGTCTTCCAAAAGCTATGGGTGGGATGGGGTTTCGGGATTTAAAATGCTTCAACTAAGCTCTCCTAGCCAAGCAAGGGTGGAGATTAGGCATGGAGAGTCCATCATTGCTACATGGAGTCCTCAAAGCTCGGTACTTTAAAAATTCGAGTTTTTTGGAGGCTTTACGGGGCTTTGATCCAAGCTATAGTTGGAGAAGTATTTGAGGAGCAAAATCACTACTTTTGGAGGGTTTGAAGTGGAGAGTGGGCAATGGAGCTTCCATCAACGTATGGGAGGATGCATGGATTCAAGGAGCAGGTAATCATGTGGTTCAAACTCCACAACCTGATAGCAACATGAATTTATATGTGAAAGATCTTATCGATGCTGAAAATTGCTGTTGGGACGTGGAGGCAGTGCACACCACTTTTATGGAGGCCGAAAGACAAAGGGTCTTGGACATACCGCTGCCGCTTCACTGGAAATGTGACACAAGGTTTTGGTGGCCCTCTTCGGATGGTATTTACACCGTGAGATCGGAATATTGGCTAGGGAGACAAGGGCATATGAGAACATGGGAGCTTTTCTTTGGAGCCCGTGAGAATGATTTGTGGAGGGTAGTGTGGAGTGTGGATGGTCCGCCTAAGTTGTGTCACTTTTTATGGAGAGCGTGTAAAGGGAGCTTGGGAGTGATGGATGTATTGCGAAGAAGGCATGTTCGTGAGTCAAGTGAATGCCCGGTGTGCGGTTATTTTGAGGAGTCCATTCTACATTCGTTGTTCGATTGTAAGCATGCTACGGATATTTGGGTGCACAGCGAATTCATGGGACTGATTATGGAGGCTCTTAGGGCCTCGTTTTCGGAACTCTTGCTCTGGATGACTGGGAAAATTACTAAGGACCAGCTCACAAGGTTTGCTTCGCTTGCCTGGGCTGCATGGTTCTGCAGGAATAAATCGATCTTTGAACCAGATGTGTCCCTTCACCCTGTTGATGTTGCTGCTGGGTTTGTGAAGCTAAGCGTGGATTACGGTGCTTATAAGCAAAAGGTGGGTGGAGCTCCATCTCCTCCATAATTTGATTCTATACTTCTTCGTGGAAACCTCCCGCTGCACCCTTTGTTAAATTAAATGTTGATGCTCATGTTTCACAAGAGCAGGAGGTGAAGTTTGGTGTGGTGATCCGAGATGAGTATGGCAAACTTCTCGCTGCAGGAGTGAAGAAAATGGAGGTGAGCTGGATTCCCGAATTGGCTGAAGCTGGGGCTGCGAGGTATGGAGTGTGTGTGGCGAAGAGGTTGGCTTTGGATAAGGTGATTTTGGAGTGTGATGCGTCAAACGTGGTTCGAGCTATTCACTCTCGCAAGCATGGTGCTGCCCCCATTTTCCATATGTTCGAAGATATCATGGAGATTAGTTCCTCCTATTCTTTATTTCGTTGTGTTCATGTGAAACGAGCAGGAAATACTGTAGCTCACTCTGTAGCTGGGTGGGATACTAATGATAATGTGGAGTATGTGTGTATGAACTCATTTCCGTAAAGCCTATAAACTTTGGCGGACATTGATTTGTATTAATACAAATTGCTCGTTTCCCTTCAAAAAAAATATTAAAGAAGACAGTGGCAAACATAAGGAACAGAAAGAGTTTGGCTTTCCTAAAATGTCTAGAACTAAATTAGAAAAAAGAGTGAAGAGGTTAGAGGTGTAGGTTTAGGTGAATTAAAAGAAGGTGGTGAGAATGATTAGAATTCAAACGAGGGAGTTGCTCCACAAAACAAATATTTACTCAATTCAGTACATTATCCTACATCCTATATTAGGGAAGGAGGGAAGCACAAAATTAGGAGAAGTGAGTTAAAGATGACAGTGGGAAACATAAGGAACAAAAAGAGTTTGGCTTTCCTAAAATGTGTAGAACTAAAGTAGACAAAAAAAAAGAGATAGGGAAGGAGGAGTTGGTGGAAGGAAAGAGAATGAAAAAGTTGAGGTGTACAGTTGGACAAAGTTAGGGGTCGGGGTGTTACAAATTTTAATTGTTCGAAAAATGATTATTGGGAGGTAAGCCAATGTCAATAGATATTATTAGGAGCAGCTCTTGAACTAATTCTACATGAAGTTGGTTAAGAGGTAGACCTTGATTAATTATGAATAGGGTTAATTAAGTAATTAGTCCATGATTTAAAAAGAACGGATAAAAATGCTTGAACTGTTCTATCTTACTTGTATCTCTTTTCAAAGGTGATTGTGATTCAAATGGGATCAAGTTAATCTAATGTTACTAGGTTTTAAGTTGTTTTGCTATTTATATTTATTGAATCTCTTGCTCTAACAATTCACAACTTTGATATGATCTTCTATTTTTTCTGATATGAACATGATCTGAACTGAACTGATTTGTTCTAAACTTATCTTTTATAAAACATATTATTACTAATATTATTATTGCTTTGTATTTCGTTACTATTATTACTATTACTACTATCATTTTATTACTATCACAACTTTTAATAATAATAACAATATAATAATAATACTAATAATTATAATTACGGTTTTTTCACCAAATACCCCTGATAAATTTTTTTATTCACCAGATACCCCGACTTTTTTAGAAATTCACCATATACCCCTGACTTTTAAAAAAATTACACAAAATGCCCTTTTTGTTGACGGACGTTAGTCCTCCGTTAGCGTTTATTTACAAGTTTACCCTTACTTTATGGCGCCATTATGGTTATGTTGGAGAGAAACCCTGAAATAAAAATTCACCCAAAAAAGAAACCACGCCCTTTCATCTCCCCCTTCTTGCTCTGTTCTTCATGCGTCTTGATGCATCAATGAAAGCCTAAAAAATCTACTGCAATTGCTAAGATTTGTAAACACAGTGCTGCGAAATTTGAAGACAAGGAGGACTGCACTACAAACTTGAAGTGGGTGTTCTTTAAAGGACCCAAAAACGCAAACTTGGAAATTTCAAAAAGAGGGTTGCAACGCGAAATCTTCTCTACTTGCTTTGAAGTAAGTTCATTTAGTGTTTCTTTGTCTTAAAACCTTTTTGTGAACTGCAATTGTGTTATGTTAGGCTTAACAACTGAAATTAGGGTTTATTTTGATTTTGCGAGTCACCTATTTTTTATCATTTAAAAATTTGAAAATTTTTGTTTTTGTGGAATGTGGTAAATTAATTAGGTTTTGTTGTGGTTGTTTGTTGCTTGTTTAGGATGGACTCAATTTGGTTGCTTGTCCATTATAATGGTTAAGATTTTGATGTGAGGGTGGAGGACACAGACTTGTGTCATTTAATGGGATTATATGAAGATTTATTTGAGGAATCTGTTAAACAAAATGTATATCTCCCCAAAGCCTGTAGGATATTGGTCCATAATTCTAAGACTAATAGGAAAATGGAGATAAGTAGTGATGCTGATTTAGGAAAGGTATGGAATTTTAGGAGGGGAACTGACACCATAGAGATGTGGGTTGAGGAAACAGACAACCTAGGGATTGTGTTTAGGTCATATGTACAACTAAGGGATCAGGTTGAGAGAGAAAAGGCTGAAAACATTAAGAGGGTGCAGGAGATACTGAGGAAAGAGAGGGAAGAGGAAGAAAGGAGACAAAAAGAGGAAGAGGAAAGACTGAGGGAAGCTGAGGAGGCTAGGAGATACCTACTTTCAGTTGAGGTCTATGTGCTCTCAGTGGATGATTTTACCATCTATGAGTACATGAGGGTGTATACATCCCAGGAAGAGTTCTGCCCTGGAGATTCCCAGCCTAATCCCCCTACCCAACAACAAACACCACGTGCCTCACCATTGAGGGACCCTACACCACCTCCTACATCACCTATCTCACCAATGAGGGACCCAACTCCACTTCCTACATCCCTTGCCTCACCTGTGAGGAACCCTTCACCACCTCCTACATCCCCTGTCTCACCTGTGAGGGACCCTTCACCACCCTCAACATCCCCTACCTCACCTTTGAGGGAACCCACACCACCCCCTGAGTAACCAAGGGAACTCACACCACCTACTGAGCAACCTACCCAAACCCCAACACAAACTAAGGGAATAACCAAGCCCAAAATACCCCCAAGAACAAGGCCATTTGGTTTTAAAGTTTCTAAGAGCACAGCAAAAAAATTAGGGACATATGTGCCTAAAGTGAGGGGCAGTGTATCTATGGGTTATAGCGACGAAGAGGTCCGGGGAAAAGGGACTGCATTTTCAGATGATGGTGAGGGAAGAGAGGATGAGGAAGAGAGTGAATCAGATGAAGATTATGAAGTTGATGAAGGTGAGAGTGACTCAGATGAAGAAGACATTTTGAGTTCTGATTTTGTTGTAGAGGAAGAAAGTGATGTGTTTGCTGATGAGCTTGGGTTTGAGGATTGCTTAGATGGTAGTTTCACTAAGGATAAGATCTACAAGAATGGCAAAATATGGACTGAAGCTACATATGGATCCATCAAATTAGAAACTTGGTTGATTTTCACAAACAAAGAGGAGTTTATGGATGTTCTTATGAACTTTTGTATACAAGAGGGGTTTGCCATCACTGTTGAAAAGGTTGACACATAGAGGTTTACAGCCTGATGTGTAATGGAGGGTTGTGATTGGAGGATACATGCTGCTAGGTTGGCAGACAAGGTTAGTTGGGCAATAAAGAGTTTGAGGGGTCAGCACAGAACATATGGGAGGTTAGAAGAGAATCCCATGGTGTCCTCTAACTGGTTATGCAAGCAGTTATCTGATGAGATTGCTGCAAACCAAGAAGTGTCAGTTGAAGCCCTACAAAAGGTGGCCATGGAGAGGTTCAGGATCAAGGTGAAGAAGAGGTTGCTTTATAAGCATGGCTAAAAGGGAGATACATGGAGGGTATGATGAGTCATATGCTCTTCTTCCAAGGTATGCTGAAATGATCAAGGGGACTAACCCAGGATCATATGCCTTGGTTACATGGACAGGGAGCACAGGGAATGTTGTTCCCAAGTTCAAGGCATGTTTCTTTGCCTTTGTTGCACAAGTTAGGGGGTTTGTAAGGGGGTGCAGACCTCTAATAGGCATTAATGGGGCTCACCTCAGTGGCTACTACAAGGGCATACTTCTGTCAGCCCTAGGTATTGATGGCAACAATGAGATTTTTCTCATTGCATATGGCATTGTTGACACTGAGAGTACTCCCAGCTAGACATACTTCTTTAGGAACCTCAGGATCTGCTTTGAAAAAGAGGGTTGCAATAGAGAGGACTGGACATTCATCAGTGACAGAATGAGGGTAAGTTTATATAATTAGTACATTGCTATTTGAATTGATTCTCTTATTATTACATTACTAATTTAAGTTGTTTTTCTCTTATTTAGGGTGTTGAAGCTGCTGTGCATGATGTCTTTCCAAGAGCAACAAGGAGGGTTTGTTGTCAACACTTGTACATGAACTGCAAAAATGCAAGGTACAGTGGGACAGCCTTCCACAAACTATTATGGATAGCTGCTGATGCATACAATGAGTATGTGTTCAAGCAGTCCATGTAGAAGATTCATGCATACAACCCTGAAGCGGTCACTTATTTGGAGTCATGCACAGAGCAGTGGTCCAGGCATGTCTTTGATCCACTAGTTTGTTGTGATCATAACACAACAAAATTTGTGGAGAGCTTCAATGCCTGCACTAAACCATACTTAGATGGGACCTCCCTGTTTTCACTTTGCTTGAGGGTAAGTGCATCTGGCCTCAATTATTTGTGTTTGCCTTGGTTGAAATGCTTAGATGTTAATTAACATGGTTCCCTTGTTTGTGCAGCCATAAGAAACTAGTCCATGAAGAGAATTGGGCCAAGGTTTGATAAGGCAGTTGACATGGATGCAAACATGCTCACTGATTATGCAAAGAAGGTCCTAGAAACTAGGAGTGATGAATCTAGGTTTTGCTATGCTACATCATGTGGGGGTGAATTTGAGGTAAGAGATGGGAATGTGAATTTCCCTATTAGGTTAGCTGATGGGAAATGTGGATGTGGAAAATGGCAAGGGTGTGGTATACCTTGCAAACATGCTCTGAGAGTTATTTTTTATGAGAGATTGGAGGCTGCTGATTATGTGTCCCCTTATTTCAGGGGAGAAGCTTACAAGGCAACCTATGAGGAGCACATTCACCCTATGGTTGATCCATCTCACTGGCCTGAACATGACTTGCCCCTCATTTCTCCCCCTGATGTTAAGAGAGGTGCTGGGAGACCCCAAAAGCAAAGGAAGAGAGGTCCTAATGAAGTGAAGAAGGGGAAAAGGCACAGCACTGTTAAGTGCAGCAAATGTAAAGAGGTGGGCCATAATGCAAGGACCTGTGGAGGTGGACCAACTGCACAAACCAGGAAGGAGAAAGGGTCTACATCAGCTGCAACAGGAACTCAGAAGAGAGGGAGGGAAAGGAAAGAAACAGATGCTGCCAGTGCCTCAACCAGTCAACCTAAAGCCAAAAAGACAAAGACCAACTCCATGAAAGCCTGAACAGTGTTAGGATGCTGAGATTTTTTTTTTTGTGATTATGTAGATCCTATCATTTTGTAAAGCAACATTAGGAAGTGGTTCAAATGGTGTTTTTTTTTTTTATCAGTAAGTAAAGATATATATTGCCACCACAACTTTTTACAACCTAAGACTCCAAAAAGGAGAGCAACAACAGTAAACTAATTACAGATTTTCCAACCATTCCATATCATGAGAACTGATTCTCCTAGGAAGATAGTTATATATTTTTTTTCCTAACAACTCTTTGTATACTATGTACAGTATTATCAATGCTCCCCACTTTGTGAAGCCAAAAAGCTTCATTTCTAATTCTCAAAATGTTGTAGACAAGTGCTTCAACAGCAGTAATCTGAACAACTCTCTTCAATTTATGATTCCTCCTCCTCACCTCCAACCAGTTGATAAGTTGAGCAAAATCAGTAATGCCACACCTAATCTTAACCCACTGTTTAATTTCCACAAGACACCTGTGACTGAAATTGCATGAAAAAAACAGATGTTCATGCGACTCAGGAGCTTGCCCACATATCATGCACAAATCATCATCACAAACATTCCATCTCAATAGCTGAACTTTGGTTCGCAGCTTATGTTTGATGGCAAGCCAGGCACAAAATTGATGCTTTGGGAGGCTAGTTCTGTTCCATATAATCCTGCTCCAACTCAGGTTATTATGCTCCCCAACCAAAATTTCATACACCTTCTTAATGGAATAAAAAGGCATCTGTTGAATTTGAGTCACACTAAAATGATGCTTTAGTTTATCTCTAACAAGACAAACTTGCTTCCAGTACCAGCTAGCTGAGTTGCTAGGCTGGTAATCCCACCATGTAGCCTCTTGCACATAAACTGCATGCACTCATTTCACCCACAGATTATCCAATTTCTTCTCAACTGCCCAAACATATTTCCCCATGGTTGCAAGATTCCATAGAGCATTATTCCTAATGCCAAGGCCACCAGTAGATTTAGGAGTGTACACCTCCTCCCACCTAACATATCCTGGTTTAGAACTATGATAGTTTCCAGACCATAAGAAGGCTCTGCAAACTCTTTCTATGTCCTGCAACACACTCATAGGGAGCACAAACACCTAGGCCCAATACACATGAAAACTAACAAGCACTGAATTAAAAAGTTGCAATCTCCCAGCAAAAGAAATATTTTTAGAGCTCCACACTCTAATTCTGGCAACCATTTTGTCAACTAAGCACTCACAATCCACAACAGACATTTTTTTTAGCAAATAGGTGAAAGGCATGTAACCTCTCACAAAGCCAGACATCTACAAAATTCTATTAACCTCATCTTCTGGCATGCCACTACAATGCACAGCTGACTTATGGACATTAGCTTGAAGACCAGAAGTCTCAGAGAACAGCTTAAAGCCCTGAAGCATTAACAATACAGACTGAAAATTACCTCTACTGCAAAGCAGCAGGTCATCTGCAAAGCAGAGATGATTGAGCTGAACTGGAGCACAACTTGGATGAAACTTAAATTCTGGCTTAGAGCTTATCTTCTTGAGGATTCTGGACAAATACTCCATGCACACAACAAATAACAATGGAGATAATGGATCTCCCTGTCTAACCCCTCTCTTAGAAGCAAAATAACCATGTAATGACCCATTTAACATAAGAGAGAACTTAGGAGATGTGACACATGTCATTATAAGCTTGGTGAATCTTACAGGAAAACCCAAACTAATCAACATTTCCTCCAGAAAATCTCACTCAATTGTATCATAGGCTTTCCTCATATCAATCTTTAGCATACAGCTAGGACTATTATTCTTCCTCCCATAGTGCCTCACAATATCTTGACAGATCATTATATTGTGAACAATGTATCTACTGTGAACAAAAGCCCCTTGAGTCTCCATTATGATATATGGCAAGACCTCTCTCATTCTACTACATATAAGCTTTGTAATACACTTATATATCACATTACAGCAAGAAATGGGCCTAGATTCACTCACATTCCTAGGGCATGTTACTTTAGGAATTAAAGTAATAACAGTAGAATTAATTTCATTCAAAAGCTTACCATGATTGAAGAAATCAAGGACAACTGATATTACCTCACTCCCCACCACAAGCAATGTGTCTTTATAGAACTGACTCCCATATCCATCTGGACCTGGAGCTTTGTCTCCAGGGATAGACCAGATAGCATATTTAATATCCTAACCTGTAAAAGGCTCAAGTAACCTTACTGCTTGCTCCTGAGTGACTAAAGGGCCAGCTTTAACTATCCTTTTATTGACAGTCCTCCTTGCATCTAACTTGGATCCCAGCAGGTTTTGATAAAACCTTAAAAAGGCATCATTAATCTCCTGAGGATCATCAACCCATATGCTTTCCTCAGACATGATACCCAAAACTGCATTCTTCAATTGACTTCTCTTGATTGCCCTGTGGAATAATTTTGTATTCAAATCATCTTCCCTAAGCCAGACATCCTTTGCTTTCTGCTGCAAAAAAGCCATATAAGACCTGTGAACACTCCTATAATCCTCACCAGCCTGCAATTCTCTCCTCCTTAACTCCAGGTCATCAGGCCTTTGATGAAGAGCTTCTTGGCAACTTTTAAGCACAGCAGCAGCTTTACATTCTCTAATGTGTATTTGAGAATATTCATGTCTATTCAGCTGCCTTAACTCCCCTTTAAGAAACTTAAGTTTCTGCACAACCTTGAACATGGGAGAACCATTACTCACAATCTCATCAAATCTAGGGCTACTTTTCCACATAGGAAAGTATTTAAATGGCTTCTTTCCTCCAAGTTGTGCCTGAAAAGTGTTCAAGACCATAGGACAAAGGGTCAAAATCCCCCTCAAGAAGAAAATGAGCTTATGCCAACTCATAGCCGTCCAACCACTCATCATTACACATCACTCATCAATTCTAAAAAACACTCTATGTTCTCCCTCCTGCTTGTTATTCCAGGTGAAAAAACATCCTGCAGATTTCATGTCCAGCATTGCACAATGATCCACACAAGCCCTGAAATCATTCAATTCATTATGTCTCACTGGAGCTCTAATTCTCTCATCCATGTTCAACAAGCAATTAAAATCACCCATCCAAACCCAAGCTATCTCCCTGCTTTGATCTTTGATGCTCTTTAGTTGACTCCAAAGCCAATTCCTACTTATGGCATCATTGAAACCATAGATGAAGGTGCCCAAGAACCCAGGTTTACCATTCCTAAGAATGATAAAACAATGTACCATCTGACTAGTACACATGAGAATACTAACTGTGAACAAGTGGAGATACCACATCACTACAACTCTACCACCTTTATGGTGTTGTGAATTACTGGTAAAGCACCATCCAGGACAAACACTAAGGTAAAGGTTACCCATATTCTAAGCCTTTACCCTAGTCTCTAAGAGGCCGACAATCCCAAAGATCACGGCTCCGAATAAAATTCCTAACTGTTCTTTGCTTTGAGGGATTGTTCAGACCTCTTACATTCCAAAGAAACAACCTTATTCATCAGGCAGTGGAGGGATGTCACCCCTCCCTGCATTCTCACCATTTACACCACATTGCACTTCCCCTACAATGATATCCTCTTCAGCCAAAACCTCAAAAGAGTTACCAGTATCCACTGGCACAGCAGCTTATTGAGATGCCCTTTTGCTTGCAGAATTAACCCTCCCGAAACCCTCTTCATCCACCTTAGTTTCCCTTCGTTGACTTATTACCATATTACCATCCCTGGAATTACCAACTACATCAGTAGGTTGCTGCCTCCAAACTTGCTTGACATTCTGGTCATCCTGCTTCTTACACTGAGTACTATCATGCCCAAACTTCTTGCAAGCACCACAAACAACTGGTTTCCTTTCATACTCCACATTGATACATATCAACATATCCCTCTCATTAATAAATTGCACAACCTCTGGGAAATGTTGATTGATTTCCACCTCCACTTGAACTCTTGCAAATTGTAACCTCTCTCTCTTATATGTAGCCTGATCTGTTTTAATTGGCTTCCCAATCTGACCAGCTATCTTAAACAGACTTCTATCATCCCAATACTTGATATCCAAGTTATGCAAATTCACCCAAATTGGCACTGAACCCACAACCTCCTTTGTAATATCAACATCTGGTGCCCAAGCCTTCATAATAATGGGTTTTTTATCAAAAAATTAAAATCCACCCTTAAGAACATTATCCCTAGACTCCATAGATGTAAACCGAACAATGAATACCCCTTTGTTTACACTAGCAACCTTATCTATCCCTTTGGATTTCCAAATTCGACGGAAAAAACCCTCAATTACATATAATGGTGGAATGGCTCCAACAACAAAACAAATAATAGTGGAATTCCATAACTCTACTTCTTCTTGAATATCATCAAAATCAATTTTCACAGTAGTATCCTTATCATTCAAATCAACTACATCACTCAATCTTCCAGAATTACGATTATCATTCAGTTGATTCAGATTCACAGCAGGAGATTGATTACCTGGAGAATTCATTTGTAATACAGGGGTCTGTTGAGTCTCTTTGCTCTTAATCGCAGTCATCCACTCTGAGAATTGGAATTTAATCTCAGATTGTTGCTGCAATACTCGCAATGAAGATCTTGGTAACAAAATTTCTTCCATAACAACTGGAGGGTCAGGGGAGTCTTCATCCGAGCTTTTGAAATCAATAGCCTGAATCCCCAGAATATCATCCATGGTTCTCGTTTTCTTAGCATCAGACAACGACGGAACATTCACATTCAATGGAGATTTATTTGATTTAGAGGTATTGGTATTGCTCGAAGCTTTCGTTTTCCTTGCCATGGCAGCTCAATGCTATCAGCATAGAGAGAAAACTAGAGAGAGAAATACCCACCTCAATCTTCTAAATTTGTTTTTTGTGATAATGGTGTTTTTTGCTACATTACGTATTTAGTTGATGCTACAACAATTTAAACATGGTAATTTTTTGTCATTATGTAGGGTCACTTGCACCAATTACATTGCTTCACTTAAATATTACAAATATTAGAGCTACAAACATGAATACTCCTACTTTTATTGTTGCATTTACTAGTTTTTGTTGCTGCTTCAGTTTCTTCTTCAAATGCTTCAGCTCTTCCTTCATCTTCTTGTTCTCTGAACTTTCTCCCTCATCTCTGCCTAGTGTCTGTCTCTAAGAATCATGTTGGCTGCTCAGATTATGCTCCACACTCCCTTTGCACCATCTGAAATTGTTGCATGTATCGCACTTGTAATACAGTCGCTGAGGATTTGTTGTTGTTTCAGAGCTTCGTATTGCAAATTTTCTTCTACAAATACAGTAGGAGTTAGGTACTCTTATGTATGAAGATTGTGAGGATGAACTGTTTGAGTAACTCATGGCAAAACTCCTTAGAATTGCAATAACAAAAGGATAGGGAAAGGGTTTGGGATACATGTATTTATAAAGGAAGCAGTAAATGCAACATAAAACTAACGGCTAGTTTTTTTAAACAGGAAAAATAGCCGTTACAAGTAATTCAAAAATAAGGGTATCTGGTGCATTACTATTTTACTTAGGGGTATATGGTGAATATATATTCATCACTAACGGAGGACTAACGTCCGTTAATAAAAAGGGCATTTTGTGTATTTTTGAGCGGATTATTTTGAGCGGAACGGTAATAGTTTGGATTATTCTTGTCAATTTTTCCTAATAATAATAATAATAATAATAATAATAATAATAATAATAATAATTATTATTATTATTATTATTATTATTATTATTATTATTATTATTATTATTAGTTTTTTTAAAAAGAACACTTAGTATATTAACATACAATTAAAAATAAAAGAACACACATTTGAGGTAAAAATAACATATTGTTCATGTCAAAGGTCCATTTATAATAAGAACTTAGGTAGTAATAAAAATAACATATATTGGATAATAAAAATAAACATATATTGAAAGAGCATACAAACTCTATTAAAAAAAACAAATTCTAAAAATAAAATGTAGATGTTATTTTTATACTGGTGGCATGTTCGGATTGAACTAAGAACATGTTCTTTGTTATATAAATCAATTATTCTTTATTATTATAAATAAAGCTATAAATTATATATAATCATATGATATTGAACAAAATTGTTAAATATTCTTCTTATATCGTTGTCATGTTCTATATAAACTTTGTTTTTAAAGGTAAGTAGAATTCCCTTGTAGGGGGGATTTGAAGGTATATATGCTAATACCATTAGATTATCCCATGCTACTCATGTTTTATATAAACTAATATCGCGCCAAGTAGAGCAGATTGTGCTATGTTCAACGACTTGCGCAATAAAGAATGGATAAGATACAACTTAAAATAGCTAAGGAGATTCGGAATTTAGTACAAAGAGGTGTATCGGATCTAAATTTTATATGGAAAAATAACTTGTATCTCGCACTTAGCTTATATTTAATTATAATCCAAACTTATTGGTTTTGTTGTTTTGAATATGAGCTATTATTTTTTTATATACTTCTTATTTTTGCGCAAATCTTATGTTTGTAACATGTGACTTTTAAATTTCTATATATTCTTAACAACAAAATAGCTTGAAATAGTGATAACAATAATAATATATATAATAATAACAACGACATTAATAATAATTACCATATTAATAATTAATAAATAAAGCAACAACAATAATAATACTTGTGAACAAATGTACTAGTAAATAGTAGTACTACTAGTAACAGTAATTAATCATATAAAATAATACTAATAATACTAATAATAGTAATAATAATAATAATAATAATAATAGTAATAATAATAATAATAATAATAATAATTATTATTATTATTATTATTATAATAATTATTATTATTATTACTATTATTATTATTATAATAATAATAATAATAATAATATGATAATAATAATAATAATAATAACAATAATAACAATAATAACAATAATAATAATAATAATAATAATAATAATAATAATAATAACAACAACAATAATAATACTTGTGAACAAATGTACTAGTAAATAGTAGTACTAATAGTAATAGTAATTAATCATACAAAATAATACTAATAATACTAATAATAGTAATAATAATAATAATAATAATAATAATAATAATAATAGTAATAATAATAATAATATGATAATAATAATAATAATAACAATAATAATAATAATAATAATAATAATAATAATAACAACAACAATAATAATAATAATAATAATAATAATAATAATAATAATAATAATAATAATAATAATAATAAGACAAATAACAATAATAATAAGTTTTTAAATGTAGGCATAATTTGAACTGATTTGAACTTATTTTTTCTGATCTGATCTGAAATAAGTAAAAATTAGGTGAACTGAATATAGCCTTATAAAAACAGAAGAAGTAGTACAAATAAAATCTAAGCTATACGATGCGAAATGAAAATGACAAAGGGATCAGATCAGAAAGGTGAAATGAGGAGGTTGGTAATAAGTATAAGCACTACTTTTTAGTTGTTACAATAAAAATAATAAGACTCGTGTTTCACTTTATCTAATTCCAAATTCTAGGTACAAATGTATATTGCAATTAATATGGTTAGTACATATCAATATTACGAGGGGGATTGCTTGAGCAGTGACTTTAACAAGAAATTTTGTCCCTGGTTGACATAATTGTTTCGATCTCCTTAATTCCAACCCTAGAAGATTTCCCATACAACCCAAAATATTTTCATGACGATTCACTTCTCTTAATCATATGTACCGTATTAAATTAGAACCTGTTCTTAGACCTTAAAAAATATTAACAAGTAGTAAAAAGATAAGAAAAGGTCGAAGCCACGAGGATATCAACAAAATTCCTAAAATCTAAAGCTTAATTAAAATAAGGAAGATAAAATAACATTAATATAGAAAATATATGAACAACTATATATATACAGTATTTGGTTACATGAATATATAAATTTGAGGGGTTTCTAAATCATAATTAAGTAACTAAAATAACTAAGTTTAGAGATAATAAAAATAACTATTCTACTATTTACAAGTGATGACAAGCTAACAAATGTGATTTTGGTTCGATCATAGAACAGTCAAACAAATCATAGTTATTGAATCCCTAAAATCTAGTCTCTTTTAATACTTAGTTGATTATCGGTTGGTGAATTTATCGCTAGGATTCCCTATTTATCCATCTTCACCAGTTTGTCTATCATTCATGCTTCATACGGAAAGAAAATTATAGTCATGCGAGATCTTGTTTAATTCTTCTCAATATGTGTTTTCTGATAGAGTATATGATTATTCTTGGGACTCCAACCATCAGCTCTGATACCATGTCAAGGGACCAACTCAACCAAAAGCATAAACTGATGGTTGGAGTCCCAAGAATAGTTTTATACTCTATCAATATATATATATATATATATATATATATATATATATATATATATATATATATATATATATATATATATATATATATATATATATATATATATATATATATATATATATATATCTCCCTATGAGTTGCATATAAGGGTGGTAACCAGGGGCGGAAATAAGGCGGGTGGACCTCAACATTCCTACAACATTCTTCAAGAGAACGAATTAAGATCACACTATTTGCAAGCAAAGCAACATTATTTGAGTTATTGATCCAATATCATGAATGTTTGGTATATAGCTGAATTAGCGTTAGGAATTCTAGGAAATTTGATATCAACTTTTCTCTTCCTTTCTCCATTATAACTTGCAAATAAATTCACAAAAAGAGGTCAGTATGGAAATTTTCTCCTTTACCATATTTTGCCATGGTGCTCAGTTGCGGTATTTGGCTTGCATATGGATTATTCTTACAAGCTACTACCCGGATTTTAATGCTAACCACCAGCACCATTGGCCTCTCTCTTAGCTTTGCGTACATCATATTTTTTACCTTCTACGCTGATAGCAAGAAGAGAAAACCACTACTTATTTTTACCATTGTTGAAGTGGTCATTTTGGCATCTATGGTTACACCCATCATCCTCAAATTCTTCATGAGTCATGATCAGAAGAAAGAACACGGCGCGACGATCTTAGGGAGCTTGGGTATTGTGGCTAACCTTTTTCTCTACGCCTCACCATTTTCACTTGTGGTATGTACACTTCTAGCTCAATAATCCTTAGTCGCATTGATTCATATTTAATTGAAACGTATGACATATACTCTCTCCGTCCCAACTCAAAGTTAAATATGTTTAGAGTATCATATTTGTTTTTCCAGTTTGTAAGTTAATTAAAATACTTTTTAAGATTGGACCTTAATTTGATACACTGAGTTTTTTCTTCTTTAGTTTTCTAGCAATAAAGAAACATAAGTTCAATCGGGACGAAAGGAGTATTAAGGTAAATATATGGCAGAAATTATAGGGTTCATTCTAGTTCGAAATATCCACCTTATTAAAGACTAAAGAGTTCTAGAGTCTAATTCCCATTGTTCTCTGCAATATGCTTAGATATCTTACTAAGTATATACTGAACTACAAAATGCAAAATAGTTTGTGTAAATTATTAGTATAATGCTTTCTTTGTTTTTTTATTGCTTCTACCATTTCTAAATGGCACGGAGTTTTTTTTTTTTGACATCTGGGCACGGAGATTTAAAGACAGTAATAAAAGACGTATAACAATCTTGAACTCATGTGATCTTGTTAAAATTAAAGTAAGAGTGGAAATGTAAAAAAATTATGAAAGTAAAATGAGAAGTACATTAGTGGGGCCTGAACTTACCAAAAAGAGATCAAATGGTAGAAGATTTTCTAAATAGCCGAAAAAGGAACATTGTAGAAGCTAGTTGTTAGATGAATAATAACTCCCTTAGGAGGCTTTGTTATTCATAGAAGAATAATGAATATATAGCAGATCATACAAACTAGGGTAGCTAATAAGTTTACATAATTACAAAACTAATTATGGTTACATAATTACAAAACTAATTATGGACAAATATTTTTTACATAATATTTTGTCTAACAACCCCCCCCGACGGAGAGGGAGGAGGACGGACGGTTAAATTGGAACGAAAATCCACGAACAAGGGTTGAGGTAGACCCTTTGTGAAGATGTCGACATACTGATAAGAAGAAGGTACACGGAGAACACAAATGTGACCAAGAGCAACATTCTCTCTAACAATGTGAATATCCATCTCCACATGTTTGGTGCGTTGATGGTGCACCGGATTGTGATACATATAAACAGCACTAATGTTATCACATAAACAACTGTGGCTTTTTGCAAAGGACAATAATGTAACTCCAACAATAGATTCCGTATCCATGATGTTTCAGCAGGAACATTCGCCACACCTCGATACTCGGCTTCAACACTCGAGCGAGAGAGCATAGCTTGGCGTTTGGATGACCAAGTTACAAGATTATCACCGAGAAATATATAGTATAGCCAGAAGTAGACCGACGAGTGTCCGGACATCCCCACTATCAGCATTAGTATAAGAGACAAAACCAGAAGCAGGGTAGATGAGAAATGCATGCCATGATCCAATGTACCTTTTATATAGCGGAGAACAAGACGTAAGGCATGGAAGTGGGGTTCACGAGTATCGTGCATGAACAGACAACCTTGTTGAAATGCATAAAATATATCAGGTCTCGTGAAGGTAAGATATTGAAGAGCGCTTGCAAGTTCCCGATAAAGAGTGGGATTATCTAGTGGTTTGCTACTAGTAGCAATGAGTTTGGACTTTGTGTCCACATGTGTAGCAGCCGACTTACAAGAGGACATATCGGCGTGAGCAAGAATCTCATGGCATGCTTCCTTTGACAAAGGAACATAGTGTCCTTCGTGCGGGAAACAGAGATACCAAGGAAGTAAAAGAGATCAGAGGGTCAAGATCTTTCATAGCAAACACTACACTAATAAGAAGAGAGATAATACGAGTCTGTAGAGTCTCAGAGGAGGAAGCCAATATGATATCATCAACATATAATAAGAGTAAGCAGTGTCTGCGCCACGGCGGAAAATAAATATAGAAGTGTCACTCTTACTATTCACGAACCCAAGAGACAAAAAGTGAGTTGCGATTCGCTGATACCAGGCTCTCGGAGCATGTTTGAGCCCATATATTTACCTGCAAAGAAGACAAGCATGTTTGGGTTTGCTTGGATTAACAAACCCAGGAGGTTGATGCATATAAACTGTTTCCTTTAAGTGACCATGTAGAAACGCGTTTTTTCACATCAAGCTGATGAATAGACCGTACCAATGGCGAGATACCACTCGACTGAGAATTGTACGAATAGTTTGCGGTTTCACAACCAGTAGTCTAAATGTCTCAGCACAACCAACACCGAGTTCCTGACTTTTACCATTTGCCACGCACAAATCGAGCTTTATGGCGCTCAAAAGTACCATCAGACTTTTCTTTATGTCAAAAAATCCATAAACCCCGAATCACATTGGCATTAGCAGGGCGCGGTGCCAAATCCCAAGTATGAGTCTGAATCACGGCATTACAGAACGGAGATAGTAATATTATTGCATATATGATCATTAATGCATAAATATAGTGCATATTAGAGACAGACTACCGTTTGTTGTATTGTAATAGAAATGAACTTCCGTAAATATTTTTGTCTGGGAAAGGGTTTGTTAATTTATCTCTAGTTCTACGGTGTGCCAAAGAGTGGATAAAGTCAACATAGTATAATCCAAAAAAATTGGCCATCAATTTTAAAGATTATTCCCACCTTTGATTAACTCGTAGTAAATGATAGTAAGGAAAATAAATATAATGTAATGTTATAGATAAAATAGTTAAATTTCATCTTTAGTTAAATAAGTCTCTGTGCAACATCTATAAGAAGCGGAATATATGGACGACTTAAGATTTGATCCTAAAACTTTAGATTTGATCCTAAAACTGATTGGCAATAGAAGTATTCTTCAAGCTTCTTGTGTGATTTATTTCTCTCCTCCAATTCAAGTGTAGCGACTCTCGTGAGTTTTCATGGAATCCCAACAAAATATCTTTTGCAAACAGTTCATATATAATGTGGTGCAAATGTACTATATATGCCATTAAACCGATGTTAACCAAATAAAAGAATTTGAATTTAATTTCCTTTTCCACAATTCCTAAATTACATCTTGTGTGATGGTTGCACCAATATGTGGTCAACTCTTATAATAGAAATCTAGAAATAAGATTATATTATTAAAAGACAAAATTAGTCTCAATACCACAAACTATGGCGCGGGTGCACCCAACACCACCAACTTTGACTAGTAGTCAAAACACCACAAACTATTAGCCTGGGTGCAGTGAGTGTTATAAATGACGCCGAAACTAACTTTTCTCGACAGAGATGTTCACGTGACTTAATTAGGCTTCTAATCGATGAAAAAAATAGGATAAATAAAAGAAAAAGGGGGAAAATGGGGAAAAAAATTAACACAAATTCCCCGTCGTCGGTAAGAAATGCTAGTTCCGGTGTCATATATGACACTCATTGCACCAAAGCCCATAGTTTGGGAGTGTCTTGGCTACTAGTCAAAGTTAGTGGTGTTGGGTGCACCCGCGCCATAGTTTGTGGTGTTGAGGTCAATATTACCTTATTAAAACCAATTCGCTATAGAAAGAATAGCCTACTAGCTTATACAACTAAACGTTATCATCTTAAAGTTTAAATATGGTACAACATACTCACACCTAGCTTGTATCTAACACATGACATGATGTCTAATACAAGCAAGGTCTCTAATGTGGAGTTGTCATTTTTTTTCAATTCGGATAGTAAACTCTAGGAGATACATTGATACTTGAGATTTGAAATCGACCCTCGTCTATATCAGTGTTTATACACCAAACTAAAACATATCTAATGCTCAAAGATTCTAAGGACAATGAAAGAAAACGAAGTACGACCAAATGTGAAGTAAGCATTGTGTTAAACTGTCACCAGGCCACGTAAACTAGCTAGAGAATTAGGACCAGCATGCTGTGTAACCCAATGACCAACCTTTCATTGGTTTTGTCTAGCTCGTCAGCTTCCATAACAAATTGTGATTTATTAAAGAGAATAGAGACCGTTCATGATCATTCTTTTCATGGTTGGATCATATCAAATGTACGTAAATAGCAGGTTTGGTATCTTTGGGCAATGCATGGTCTTTAATTTACAGGCTATACTATCTTCGCGTGAAGAATAAGCAACATGCATGCAGATTTTTCTGTCTTTCTTTCTTTCACAGATTTTTGCTAGGGCAGGAAGGTACTTGCATATATAGTTTCCTAGATGTAGGCGATCAGCTTTATTGGCATGCATGATATTGACATCATGACATGCATGAAAGAATTAATCCTTGCCTTCCATACATATAGACTTTTCTGGGAATATCTCCATGTGTATTTTTGAAATCTTTGAAGATCCATGCAACTCATCTCCTGTGTAACGCGTTGCGCATTCTAATTTAATGATGGTGCATGATTCTCGCAAAGCCCATTGACACATCATTAGTGACCCATTTAAAACTTAATCAGGAATCTCATTGATGCATTAACATAATATATAATGTTCCTTATTTTCTTTAAATGTTTCTGATACAAAAAATAAAACTAGGACCAGCAAAATCGTATACGGTATATCCATATATTATATAGATAATTTCATGTAATGGGGTAATTAAAAGAATTTAAGGAGGGGAATTTGATTTATAATGCAAATGAATTAGAGAAAATTAGGCAAAATTGAAATAAACTGTCTTTTAATTAACTTGTTCTATAAAAAAAGAAAAATTGTTAGAAACTACCTTTTAAAGACATTTTTTTAAAAAAACTACCTTATATCACGTTTATTTTACAAAACTACCTTATAAGTGGAAAAACTTTAAAAAGCACTACCAAATGTAGAATTTACTAACCATGGTTAACTATTCCCTCCAATTATCCCTCTAATTTAAGATTACGAAAATACCCCCTTAAATGGTTTAAGGGATGAAAAATCGCTGCTGTGAGGGAATAAACAAAGAGGGTGGTTAGGGTTATTTAAGGGGTATTTTCGTAATCTTAAATTAGAGGGATAATTGGAGGGAATAGTTAACCATGGTTAGTAAACTCTACATTTGGTAGTGCTTTTTAAAGTTTTTCCACTTATAAGGTAGTTTTGTAAAATAAACGTGATATAAGGTAGTTTTTTTAAAAATAGTGTATTTAAAAGGTAGTTTCTGACAATTTTTTCATAAAAAAAACCACGTTTTTCATCGAAGAGCCCCTGTCCTTCGCTCATTTCTTTTTTCCCTCTTTTTACTTCAAAAATGTTCGACTATAATGATGATTGATTAAGGAAAATCCAACTAAAAATAGCTATTACCTAATCAGAATTGATTGGTTACTGGGGTACTATTTAGTGCAAATATGTCGATAGTTGGTACTATGGACCATTTCTTTTTGGGTCGAAGGGAGACCGACTCCTTCATTATGTAGGATTCTATAAGTACTCTAAGCGGAATTTCATGAATCAAATTCATAAGCACTTAAAACAGGATCTCATGCATATACATTCAAGGATCACATAATAGTTAGGAATTTACCTTTGAAGCGTGAATTCCACAAAGCTTGAATAACCCGGATTAAGAACCTCAATTGTGATTCCTCTACTTGGTCCACCAACCCGGATCAACACTCCACCAATGCTAGTTGGAAGGAAGAAACTCTTCTTCTACTTTAATGGAGTTTTTGTGACTTTTGGAAAGAATATGAGAGAGAAGAATAATGAAAGATATCTAGTATATTTCCTTATTGCCTAACCAAATATATATAGATATAATTAGGTTAGGAGGAGAATCAATTCTCCTCTCTCTTCCTCTTGGTCGGCCACCCTAGGGCCCCTTATGGGCTCTAGGTTTCTTTTGTTGATCCAAGTATTTTGTGTGACCTAATAGGATCCATTATATTGGGCTTTGGGTTTATTATTTCCTAACCCAAAGTTCTATAGCATTCTCTAGCAAGACGTATAGACGACCCAATTTAATGAATTTATTATCTCCATAATATGATCCATGTTATATTTAGTAATTGCATTAGAGTCAAGGACACAATTCCTTCAATCTCCCACTTGTCCGAGACGAGTGTGCAATCTTCAAATTCCTTAAGTCTCTTAGTGTCCAATTTGATAGTATGATCATATTTCTATGTCATCCATACTAGTCTTCAAATTAATCCTTGAAATCCGAGTTCAAATTGACAAACAAATGATCATCATATAATCCATTTGAGCACGGCCATGCATTTTTCAACTTTCACTCTCCAAGGGGCCAAGACACCCATCCTATCTCATATAGGAGGACTTTTCAATCTTGTGGCAACCAAAACTCCCACTCAACTTTTAGCACAACCCGAACACTGCCTTTATAGTCCCCTTTTACGGCATGACGTTTGACAGTATCAAAGTTATACCAATCATTAGGCTAAGTAGTGTTCCACTCATGTCTTAGGAATCCACTAATATAATTACGAAGTTATAGAAACTTCTAAGTAGGTCCTGTTCGACCATGTATCAACTATACATGTCCATATGATTGACTAAACATCTCCATGTTCCCATAGCCCATGAAACGGCGCTATCAATCAATCTTATATGCTAATCCTTTAATAAGTCATTTATGTCCAATTTAACGACTTAGATTAGGAACTATGATATTCTATGAATTCTGTTCACTTATGGTGTTTCATTCATCAAATCACATATTTGACAAAACCATTGAATTCAAGATATATTTTGGACATTTTATTTAATACCAAACCAAAATTAAATAAGATAAAATTTTATTTCTCATAAACATAAAATAGCAAAACCATGTCTCTACATTGTAATAAGCTTCTCTAAACCTAGTACAATCTAAAGCCACTCTAACATTTGCTTTAAGCCTATAGCCCTAGCGTGACACTCATGCTTGGGTTGAGGTAGTGGTTTAGTGAGCGGATCGGCCACATTCTCATCCGTGTGAACTTTGCGAGATCCCGACATCCTTCCCCGTCAACAATCTCCCTAATGAGGTGATACTTCCTCATTACACGTTTGGATTCGTTATGTGATCTCGGTTCTTTTGCTTGCGCAATAGCACCATTGTTATCACGAACAACTCAATCCCTTCCGAGCACTAGGTATGATATCCAACTCGTCAAGAATTTCTTGATCCAAACGCTTCTTTAGCCGCTTCAACCGCTGCTAAATATTCTGATTCTGTCGTAGAGTCTGCTACTGTGCTTTGCTTTGAGCTCTTCCAGCTCATTGCTCCTCCATTTAGACAAAAGACGTACCCGACCGAGAGCGGTAATCATCTCTGTCGGTTTGGAAGCTCGCATCGCATAACCTTTAACAACCAACTCACTTTCACCTCCATAGACTAAGAACATGCCTTTAGTTCTTCTCAAGTACTTAAGGATGCTCTTAGCCGCAATCCAAGTGTGCTTCCCCGAATTTACTTGGAACTCCGCTACACATGCTCAAGGCATATGCAACATCTCGGTCGAGTACTTATCATGGCATACATGATAGACCCTATAGCCGAAGCATAAGGTATGCTACTCATTCGCTTCAACTCATCAGGCTCAGTCGGGCACTGACTCTTGCTAAGCGATATGCCATGTGACATGGGAATGAATCCTCTCTTCGAGTTTTCCATGTTGAACCTTGTAAGAACCTTATCAATATAAGTTTCTTGACTTAGTCCAATCATCCTTCGAGACCCGTCTCTATGGATTTTAATTCCCAATATGTACTCGGCTTCTCCAAGGTCCTTCATGGAGAAATAACTTTTCAACCATTCCTTGATCGACTCAAGCATTGGTATGTCATTTCCCATGAGTAGTATGTCATCTACATACAATACCAAGAAGACTAAGTCAGCTCCCACTAAACTTCTTGTAAACACAAGACTCTTCTTCGCTTTTGATGAAACCAAATTTCTTGATTGCCTCATCAAATCGAAGATTCCAGCTTCCGAGATGCTCGCTTCAATCCATAAATGGATCTCTCGAAGCTTGCAAACCCTTTTAGGATTTTCCCGGATCCTCAAAACCCTCGGGTTGTGTCATGTACACATCCTCATTCAAGAACCCATTCAAGAATGCGGTTTTGACATCCATCCGCCAAATTTCATAATCATAAAATGCAAAGAATCGCTAAAAGTATCCGAATTGACTTAAGCATTGCTACTTGGGAGAAAAGGTCTCATCATAGTCTATACCATGAATTTGTCTGAATCCTTTTGCAACCAGTCTTGCTTTATAGACATAGACATTTCCATCTTTATCTGTTTTCATTTTGAACACCCACTTGCATCCAATAGGGTTAACCCCATCAGGCAAGTCGACCAGGGTCCAAACTTTATTCTCAGACATGGAGTCTAACTCGGATTTCATGGCTTCAAGCCATTTCTCATAGTCTGGGCTCGTCAAAGCTTGTTTGTAGGTAGTAGACTCTGAATTCTCCAAAGTCATAATTTCAGAGTTTTCAGTTAACATGAAATCAACCAACCTCTTGTTTGGAATCCTTTCTCTACTAGATCTACGCGGGGCCTGAGCATCAAGAGAAGTGTTCTCTTCAACTCCTTGAAGATCTTCACTTGATTCAAGTGGGACGGTAGGAGGTTCATGCGTTGAATACATCATCTCCTGAACTAGACTTTCGTCTTGTCGGGCCGTCTCTGACATGGTGTGAACCACGTCTATTTGTTGCTCATCTCGAATTTCTTCGAGAATTATTTTACTCCCACTTGTCTTTCTAGAAACAAATTCCTTTTCAAGAAAGACACCATCACGAGCAACAAACACTTTGTTCTCTTGACGGTTATAGAAGTAATAGCCCTTTGTCTCTTTTGGGGATCCCACAAAGAGACATTTATCTGACTTGGGTGCAAGCTTGTCTGATAGTAACCACTTTACATAGACCTCACATCCCCAGATTTTAAGAAAAGACAAGTTTGGAGTTTTTCCATTCCATAACTCATATGGAGTCTTTTCTACAGCCTTTGACGGGCTCCTATTTAGTGTGTGTGCAGCAGTTTCGAGAGCGTATCCCCAAAAAGAAATCGGAAGATCAGCAAGACTCATCATCGATCGAACCATATCTAGCAAGGTTCGGTTCCTCCTTTCAGATACACCATTCAACCGTGGTGTTCTCGGTGGAGTTAATTGTGAAAGAATTCCACAACCCTTTAGATGATCATCAAATTCTTGGCTCAAATATTCACCACCACGATCGGATCGTAGTGCTTTTATTGTCTTACCAAGTTGATTATGTACTTCATTTTGGAACTCTTTGAATTTATCAAAAGATTCTGACTTATGTTTCATTAAGTATATATATCCATATCTACTCAAATCATCAGTGAATGTAATGAAGTAGTTAAATCCTTCCCTTGCCTTTGTGCTCATAGGACCACACACATCCGTATGTATGAGTCCTAAAAGATCGCCGACCCTTTCACCTTTTCCAAGAAATGGTGATTTTGTCATCTTCCCCATTAAGCATGATTCACATACATCAAATGATTCAAAATCAAATGATGGAATTATACCATCCTTTTGTAACTTGTGAATACGCTTTTGGTTTATATGACCCATTCGACAATGCCAAATGTAGGTTAGGTTGGAATCATTTGATTTTTGTTTCTTGCTATCTATGTTATAGATTTGTAACGACTTATCAAGCACATATAAGCCATTTATCAATTTAGCATTGGCATAGAACATATTATTGTAAGAAATGGAACAACACTTGTTCTTTATTTCAAAACAAAACCCTTCGAGAATCCAAAACTAAACGAAAAATTATGTTCTTAGTTATTGAAGGAACGAAATAACAATTATTTAATTCTAAAACAAAGCCGGATGGCAAATGCGGACTATAGCTTCCTATGGCAAGTGCAAGAACCCGTGCTCCATTTCCAACGCGAAGCTCTACCTCGCCCTTTGCCGGCCTCCTACTTCTTTTTAGTCCCCGCACATCATTAACTATGTGAGAACCACAAGGTATCCAATACCCATAAAGAAGTAGAAGTCAAATTGATTTCTATAACAAATATACCCGAAGTGGAAGCCCCGGACTTCTTTTCTTCCAAGTATAGAGGGCGGTTCCTCTTCCGGTGTCCTATCTTGTGACAATGGAAGCACTTGCTTTCCGCGGCCACCTTTGGCTTGGCGGTTGGCTTAGGTTTTTCAAAGCAACAACGACAACTTGTTTGCCTTTGTCCTTCTTTCCCCGCCCATTTCTTCTTAAAACCCTTTCCCTTTTGAACCATCAAAACCTCTTTCTTTGGTTCAATCTTAGGGATGTTCCTTTCGGCGTTGACCAACAATCCATGCAACTCTTGCAAAGTCTTTTCGAGACTCATTAGTAATCACAGGAAGTGGGGTTTCTAAGACATCCTCTCGACCCTCGAGACCTCAAAACAAGTCTTAAGGTCCTTTCCCAATTAAGGAAATTTTCACCATTCGATCTGTCCTTTTCCGAAAAAGGACGAATGTTGAAACCGGAGTTGTTGTTGTTGTTATTAGACATAGTATCTACTTGACGAATAAAACAAAGTTCATTATTATGTTTATAAAACAACCTAAAACATGCAAAGGTTTCTAGGTTGATCACCTATTCAATATTAATGTCCCATTTGAATAAGTGAATACAAGATCCTATTAACATGCAACACTAAGCGAGACGGAGGCCTTATCTTAACGTTACATTCTCAAGGTAAGTAAACTCCTTTACTAATTATAACACATTATAATTCTTGTTTAGATTGGTAAACATCGCATGCTTAACTATCTCTTGCTTCAAAACCCAAAACGCTTTTGATGATTTTGTTAAGGATAACCAAACTAAGTAGTAAAATTCGCAATTTTACCTTATCTCCCAAAATTAATGATAATACCTGCGGAGGCATGACCTATTATTATTAATTAAGGGTTAATAAGCACTTTATGTTTGGAAAAGCTAACCTTAATATTTGCGGGACCTAAGTTTATTATGTTGTTATGAATTAGTGAACTCTAGCGAATTGATAACCAACATACAATAAACTCATAAGCATTTTAAATAATAATAAAATGCAAAATAAAATGATCTAGTATGGCCCCTAATCCTAAGAACTATGCATCAATGGCTCATTCTTGGACTCTTCATGGATCTCCATCCACCTTATCCATGGGCCTTCTCTTGATGGACTTCGTCTTTGGATTACATAAGTATCAAAATAATTTAAGTAATAACTAAATTAAATAAATTACAAAATACTTAACGATACGCAGATCGTATTTAAAATTACAAGAATACATCACGATACGTAGATCGTATTTTCTAACTTAATTTGGGCCATACTAGTCATACATAGCAATTATATCAAAATATATAAAAGCCACATCATAATATCACATATTATATACTTGCCATCATTCAAAATATCAAATATTCTTAATTATGGTAAGTTGATAAAACATTTAAGTAATTCCTAACCACCTAAAGATTTTATCATATAATATCTTGCCTACTAATTTTAATTAGATTAAAGAATAAAATTATGGAATTAATTTATGACCCAGTCAAAATTAACACAATTAACATAATTGGACTTTGCTTAATTTACTCAACAAAAGATTTACAAAATTTCAAAAACAAATCTTTTCAATCTGCTGCCAATTATCAGAATTTTTAAAAGAAAAAAAAAAAATTTTGAAAAAAAAAAAAACGCCGTGGAGGCTCGACCAGACTAGCTGCACAAGGGCTGCCAGTCCCAACTCACACACGGCCAGAACTCCGGCCACCCACGTCAAGCCGCAGCCACCGGAATTCGCCGGCAACCCCATTCGTGAGCCGACGCCGGCAATAGGCGCCCAGCGCTAGCCAGCCATCAGCCCGCTTCTGCCCACGTCGTGCGTCGCACGCGTGGCTGCTGCAGCCACCGGCCTTCGCCGACTGCCCAGCCAGCAGACCACCGGAGCACCCTCCTTCGGCTACTGCCCGCCGGCAGACCACCGGAGCAGCCACCAGCCGTGGCTGCTCCTCTTCCTCCTCCTTATTTTTTTTTTTAATTTGGAGGAAATTAAAATTACAACATTTTTGCAAAATTAATTTAGTGATCTTAATTAAATTAAACATAAACTATTTTATGCCTAATTCAGAAAATTAAATTAAAATCTACATTTTAATTAATTTTAGGGTTATTCATATAAATTAATCTCTAATTCATATAAAACTCTTTTCACATGAATTAATTTTCATACATAAACAAATTTAAACATGAAAATCAGATTAATAATATGAACTTAATATTCGAAATAAAATCAGAATTTAAATTTCGAAAATTAGGGTTGAATTTTCAACAAATTCGGCCACTTTATATTGAAAAATTAAGCAATTAAATCTCCATTTAATCAATTCCAATTATTTATTCAATCCATAATTCAATTCCTCCCCTTAATCAAATTAAAATTAGTCATGAACACATCAAAATAAATCTAATTATTATGACCTAAAAATTATATGCAAGAGGCTAAAACTGATACCACTGTAGGATTCTATAAGTACTCTAAGCGGAATTTCATGAATCAAATTCATAAGCACTTAAAACAGGATCTCATGCATATACATTCAAGGATCACATAATAGTTAGGAATTTACCTTTGAAGCGTGAATTCCACAAAGCTTGAATAACCCGGATTAAGAACCTCAATTGTGATTCCTCTACTTGGTCCACCAACCCGGATCAACACTCCACCAATGCTAGTTGGAAGGAAGAAACTGTTCTTCTACTTTAATGGAGTTTTTGTGACTTTTGGAAAGAATATGAGAGAGAAGAATAATGAAAGATATCTAGTATATTTCCTTATTGCCTAACCAAATATATATAGATATAATTAGGTTAGGAGGAGAATCAATTCTCCTCTCTCTTCCTCTTGGCCGGCCACCCTAGGGCCCCTTATGGGCTCTAGGTTTCTTTTGTTGATCCAAGTATTTTGTGTGACCTAATAGGATCCATTATATTGGGCTTTG
The DNA here is from genome assembly GCA_947648045.1 of Beta corolliflora. Classification (NCBI taxonomy): domain Eukaryota; kingdom Viridiplantae; phylum Streptophyta; class Magnoliopsida; order Caryophyllales; family Amaranthaceae; genus Beta; species Beta corolliflora. Next base: position 1,119,568 of record CANSZD010002917.1, on the reverse strand, counting down.
GGTTTATTATTTCCTAACCCAAAGTTCTATAGCATTCTCTAGCAAGACGTATAGACGACCCAATTTAATGAATTTATTATCTCCATAATATGATCCATGTTATATTTAGTAATTGCATTAGAGTCAAGGACACAATTCCTTCACATTAAGCCAAGGGCTTTGTAAATTGTAATAGGGAGGTGAGATCAATTTAAATGGACTTGGGCCAATAGTTGGACCTCAACACTTTTTATTTTGAATTTCATATAATATATATCCTAACTTCAGTCTCACACTACTTGCGTCAAAGTCCACAATTTCTGTAGTACTGTAAATCCATTCTTGATTTCTTTCTATTTTTCTTTTTCCCTTTCCTATTTTCGTTTGCAATCATTCTAACATAAATTCTTGTGTTGACATTATGTCATTCAAAATACAGAAAGAAGTACTTAGAACAAGAAGTGTAGAGTTTTGGCCAATCAGCACCTCGTTAGCATCATTCGCCAACGGTCTAGTTTGGACCATCTATGCATCATATCCCAAGATTACATTTATTCTAGTAAGAACTATACGATATAGTCTCTCTAATTTTCCAAACTCAATAGTACAATACTAATGTGAATATATATTGGTTGGCTTTTGCAGATACCCAACATTTTAGGTTGTTTGCTGGGATTAGTTCAACTCATAATATACGCCAAGTTCAAAAATGCCAGTATCAACGCCGGTAATGAGCCAAATGAGCAGATGCAAGCTCTTTAGAGCAGAAATGTGCCTAACATTAGTTTTATGGTCTAATTTTCTCGTTCTGCGTGCGTTTACTTTTTCCATGGATGATTATTAGAGAGAGATATGAATTTTTGCCATAGAGAGTAGTAATAGCAATGGGTCGGATTCGTATCTGATTTACCGAACTTCATATTCGATCGTTCTTTATTTTGAGTATATTATCCTCGAAGAGCACGCAAATTAGATTTTAAAAGAATTAAGTTATACTAACTTCTTTTAAATTTGTTAGTTGATGTTGAGATGTCAACATAAATTAGGTTTAAGTTGGATTTGGGATGCATTTTTGAAATTTATCAATTATGAAATGAGGCTAGGTAGCACCAATCAACGGATAATTATTTACACGGTTAAAAAGTGTGTCGTACAGTTTCATTCTAAAATCAATTGACGTTAGTACAAATAATTCCTTTAACTTCGTCATACTTCGTCAATCATTAGTTGGACACATGATGCACTTATCAATGTTCATTAAATAGGTTATATCCTAAGATCTAAGGCTATTGAACTAACTCCTCAACTTTAAAAGGTAAATACTTTCTCTCTTCTAACTCAATTTGAGACAACTTACTTGAGTTTACCATTAGATCTCAACAAGATTAACATAAGTATCCAATTTTATTCATTTTGGATTGAATTTTCATATATAACTTCAACAATGTATTTCCTAAATATATGGATGTCAATAGATAAGCTCCGGAGGATGGTCCCTTTAGACTTGTACCCGCTAAAAATCTCATCCTCGTCCTCATCCCCCCTTGCCAACCCATGGGGTAAACAATAAAAACCATCCCCATCTCCTACAAGGCTACCATCCATCTCAGGGCCGTTTTTTAGATTCTTGTGGCCCCGTTCTTATAACTAAATGAGGCCCCTATTGTAATTATAAGCACAACCTTTAAACCTCTAATTTTATTGTATAACAGAGTTGTCTCTTCCTTTTTCATAATTCATATAATTATGTATAGTATGCTATTTTTTTGATAATTTTTCCAGTTTTTCATTAATCAGGCTAAAGCCAAATCATAGGATACAATGAATAAAGCACTGCTATATCAATGAGTTTGAATCTACATTACAGGCCATGAGTAATCGAGGACAAAACCATCAAAAACACAAATACACATCATATGACATATCAATTTCTTCTATGATGCATAATAATTCACCAAAACAATCTACTGTTGCCCAACATTTAATAATCTATTATACTTCCTCCGTTTCACAATACATGCACCATTTCTCATATGAGCACTATTCATCAACCAACTTTGACAATCTTTCTCTCAAAATTATGTAAGAAAAAACATAGTCAAGTGAGGTCTTGTTAAATTCGTCTGAATGAGAGGATTTCAAATATCAACTTTTTATAATTTTTACCTATACACAATTAAAGATATTACTGTCGAAAGAAGAGCATTGGAGTGCGTGAAAAAGCAAATGGTGCATGTATTGTGAAACGGATGAAGTATAATCTAACAATGTTGTTCTCATCTAGTCATCTCCCTAATCATTGCATTTTAATCCAAAACGAGAAAAAAAATCTGCAATTTTATAATTGAAATATTGAAGGTGAATTGAAAAATATACCCACCAATAAAAAACAAAAAAATAAACAAGAACATAAAAAATATCTGGTTTCACCGACAATAGCTAGCTTTGATGATGAATACTCAAAGCTTGTAAGTGGTATAATTTCTTCTTTCTCTTGGTATATTTGCAATTGAGATTTTTCTTTCTCTTGATAAACAAAAAAATAATTGGAGGAGGATGATGAAGAAAGGTTGAACTTGAATTGTGTTTTATAATTGGGGAAAATTTTAGTCGTTTGGCACATAAATCCTGGAGATTTAGTTGAGGAAAAAATTGAATTAATTGTTCAATTGAAATCAATTCAAGAATTTTGAAGGTCTTTGCCAAAATTTCCATAGTCACTGCTTCTCGAATTTAGAGAGAAAAATCAATGAAGGATTTGAAGCGTGACTTAACTGACTTGGGGAATGAAAATCTGTAGCGTGATTTGGGTTTTTTTTTTGGGAAAGAGATATCAGTAATGGAAGAGAGAGAATGGGGTATTCATTTTAATTGCCAAAAATATCAGATTTTTTTCAGCTGGTATCTCAAATTTGAGCCCCTAAAAAAATGTGGCCCTGTGCTGTGGACCACTATGCACGGGCTTAAATCCGACCCTGATCCATCTGAGTACCCACACTCAGTGGCGGAGCCAGGATTTTCAAAGTGGGGGGACAAAGTACGAACGTCTGGCAGTCGGATAAAATTTTTAGAAAAAAAAAAGCACAACACAAAATCTTTAATACTTAACGTTTTACATTCGAAATTCCAAAATGCGCATAGCCTTACGATCCAAAGAGAAATGAAAAAAAAAATCCATAGTAGAAATGAAAATTACAAATGCATCCTTTGGGTCTTCATATTTTGGAAACGATCAATGATTTTTTCATCGAAAACTTGTAAGAACACATCCATAGATTGCACACTTAATTTTATAATATCAAACAAAGACTCCTTATATGTTATTACATACTTGTATCTTGCCTATGGTTCTCACTCAAGCTACTAGCGTACTACCTCTAGTTCCAGACTCATGAAAGCTTCCAAACAAGCACTACATCATGTACTACCAAATTGTACCGTTTCTAGATATAGAATATAGATATACCTCTTCTTCTTCCTCGCTCTGCTCTCCTATAAAATCCAAAAAAAACAAAAGCAAATTACATTCACATACTCAAACTTTCCAACATCACAACATCAAATAACTTTTCAATCTACAAACAAAAAAACCATTTGCTACAAAATAAATACCTTAGCAATCTAGCGAAGCTCTGTCTTCGATTGCTGTCCATCTCTGGAAACAACTACTAGTTTGTTCTTCGCGGGTTTCCGGAAAGCGATTTCGTAAATTGTTTTGCAGAAAGTGTTTTGTACAATTAGCTATAAAGAAAATAAAATTAAAACTGAGGGTTTAGTTGATAAAAGAACTCATTTTGACATGGTGATGGAGTCGGCATTTCGGGCGGCTGCGGCGACTAGCTGGGTTCCTTCCGGCGACTGGAGGGGACATATGTCTCCCAGCTGGCTCCGCCACTGCCCACACCTGCATCTAAACTGAGTCACTAAGTAGGTGCGGGTTAGTGTAGGTGCGGGTCAAAAGCGGATTAGATTAAAGGGTCACTTTGATGCGGGTCGACATTGGGCGGGTCAAAGCGGATTGTAGGTAGTAACAGGTCGATAATGGGGGTACCAATACAAATAAGGAAAAAAAAGGAGAGATACAAAACAGACTTCAAGTGAATATGAATCTAAACATGAAATTTTTTTATATCATATATATTTATTTTGAAAATTATTGGAATATATATCATTTTGATCCCATAGTGACCTTGTCCAATATAAACCAAATCTAATAAGAGCTCTGTGCAATAAAAGCTCTTTTTATTTGACCCTAACGCTATGTCACTTGATAACCCGCCTCGAAAGAAAGGCTTTCCCTCCCTCGAGTTCTCGACTCAGAGGTGTGCCCTAGTTATTCAGTGACTGTAACTCAACCAATATGGCTGACGATCTAGCGGAATCATGCTCAAAACTTCAGATTGATGACGGTGATGATGAAATTGTTGACCTTGGGGGCAATAAAGGCCCTGAAACCGAAACAAAGGTTTCTCTTATGTTGATTGGGAGATTGTTAACAGACCGCAACTTCAACGTCGAGGCTTTCAAAAGAACAATGAATCAGGTTTGGGCGGTATCCAAGAAGGTTGTAATTAGGGGAATTGGTCCTAATCTTTTTGCGTTCCAATTTTTCCATTGGAGGGATAAGGAGAAAGTGTTGGAGGGTAGGCCTTGGTGCTTTGATCAAAGCCTTCGTGTGCTTAATGAAATTTCTGGGGATGAGGCACCATCTCAGGTATCACTTAATTTTTCTCCTTTTTGGGTTCGCATTTATAATTTACCTTTCAATTGTCGATCTGATGCGGATGTCAAAGCTATAACTGCTAGTTTGGGGATGGTTATGGATGTGGAGAATGATGAGTTGGGACTTGGAAAGTATAGGAGAGTGAAATTAATGATTGATGTTCGTAACCCTATCCGCCGCACGCAACGTATTAAGTACAAATCAGGAAAAGTGATCATGATTGAATTTAAATATGAGCGCCTACCTTTCTTTTGTTTTCAGTGCGGAAAAATGGACCATAATGAAAAAGATTGTACCAATGTTCAAGATGACTCATCTGAGAGTGAGTATGGATGGGGATTATGGCTAAAAAGCTTCCCCTAGGAAAGGGGTATCTAAAGAATGGATGAGGTCTTGAAGATGAAGAAGGACTCAATGTTCCAGTATGTTGGTAAAAATAAGTCACATGCTACCTCTTCACAAGAGTGCAAAAAAGCTCTTTTCCCCAGGGGAAGTGAGAGGCAGGGATGTGAATCTTCATCAGATAGTTCAATTGCTTCAAAGAAAGACTCGGGGGATGCAAGGCATGAAGACGTTGGCTCTATGACAAAAGGCACTAAGGGGGACGTGTGTAATAATCCTTCAACAAGAGAGGAGAGTTTGAGTGTGGGTGTTCATTTGAATGCGATTGAGAAGAGTGGTGAGTTACACTTTTCAATCGGGGCAATGCGAGAGAAAGGTGGGAAAACTTGGAGATTGAAAAAGAAGCAGGGGACTATAAAGGGTGATAGCTCTAAAGCACCGTTTGAGCGGGTGGGGGCAAGAGGAAAAATCATGAGGGGGAGAATGATGATAGGGGGTTTGATGAAGTGATGACAGATGTTGATGATGGAGGGAAGAGGATCAAGATGGGCAATGATGGTAATGCGGGTGACGTTGATTTTTCAGTAGCGGAGGTGGTTGTTGAACCATTCCGCGAACAGCCATGAAAATCCTAAGTTGGAACTGTCTGGGGCTTGGCAACCCCAGGACAGTCAATACCCTCCGCCAATGGTGCTGGAAGGATAGGCCGGATGTAGTCTTCTTGATGGAAACAAAAATAGATGCAAGTAGAGTAGAAAAAATTCGGAATAAATGTGGTTTTGTGGCGGGTATTTGTCTAAGTAGTGTAGGAAATTCCGGAGGTATGGCGCTATGGTGGAGAGATATAAATGTGTTCGTGAGCTCTTATTCTTCCCACCATATTGATGCGGAGGTCATGGATCAAAATGATGTGACAGTGTGGAAACTAGGGGGTGTCTACGGGTGGCCGGAAGCTGCAAACAAACACCTAACTTGGGAACTTATGAAGCGTTTATGGGGGGGTGCAACATCCCTCTTGTGATTTGTGGTGACTTTAATGAGATAACGGGTCCATCGGAAAAAGAAGGTGGTGTTGTGCGAGGTGAACGTCAAATGGATGCTTTCCGTGAGGCAATTGATTGATGTGTGCTAAGAGATATGGGATTTCGTGGGAATATTTTTACATGGCAACGCGGGAACACTCCTGCAACTTTTGTTCGTGAGAGGCTAGATCGATTCCTAGCTAATGAGAGATGGTGTAATATGTTCCCCAATTCTGCCGTAATTCACCTTCCCATTTATTGCTCTGATCATGCTCCTCTTCTCTTGAAAACTGAAAATGTTACCAGCACCCAAAGGAGCCGCATTCAAGTTTGAATCTTTATGGCTGTCTAAGGAAGATTGTGGTGAGGTTGTTAGCAATTCTTGGAAGGGCAATGCTGGTGAGTCTGTTACAATGAAGCTATGCCATGTTTCAACTTCTTTATCATAATGGGCTGCTCATACTTTCGGTGATGTGAAGAAAAAGATCAAAAATGCCGAGAAGAAGTTGAAGCTCTTACAAGAGCTTTCACCTGATGAGAGTATGCTTGAAAAATGTCATGAAATTAGCATGGAGCTGGATGAGCTAGACAGGATGGAAGAGTCTTACTGGTATGCTCGTGCGAGAGTAAATGAATTGCGCGACGGCGATAAAAATACGAGCTATTTTCACTCTAAAGCAAGCCAAAGGAAGAGAATAAATCATATTCATGGGCTTGTTGATGCTGATGGTTCGTGGAAATCAGAGAGAAAAGATATCGAGGCTATTGTGGCTAAGTATTTTCAGCACCTTTTTGCCACTGAAAATCCCAGAGACATTGATGATGCGTTGGATGGCCTCGAACATGTTGTAACTGCAGACATGAATATTGCGCTGGATATGGAGCCAACAGGTGAGGAGATTAGAGCATCACTTTTTCAAATGCATCCTAACAAAGCCCCCGGTCCCGATGGATTACATGCTTTATTTTTTCAAAAATTCTGGCATGTAGTTGGAGCTGATGTGATATCATTTGTTAAGGGGTGGTGGAAAGGTGAGTCTGACTTAGAGATGATTAATCGTACATGTATTGTTCTGATTCCCAAGTGCAATGATCCCAAAATGATGAGTGAATTTCGACCCATTAGTCTCTGTAATGTGATGTACAAGATTGTTTCTAAGACTTTGGCGAATAAAATAAAACCTTTCCTCAATTCTATTATTTCAGTGCAACAAAGTGGGTTTGTGCCAAAGCGCCTGATAACTGACAATGCACTGGTGGCTTTCGAGGTTTTCAATGCTATGAAAAGGAGAGGAGAAGGTAAAGATGGTACCATTGCGCTAAAGCTCGACATGAGTAAAGCGTATGATCGTGTGGAGTGGACTTTTTTGGAACGAGTTATGCATAAGATGGGGTTCAGTATTGACTGGGTCAGAAGAATTATTAACTGTTTATCCAGTGTTTCCTTTGCTTTCAAGATTAATGGTGAAATAACTGGTTCTGTCCACCCTTCTAGAGGCTTGCGCCAAGGTGACCCGATTTCTCCTTATTTATTTCTTCCCTGTGCAGATGCTTTTTCTAGTTTGCTATCTAAAGCTGCTAGGGAGAAACATAATCATGGAGCAAGAGTGTGTGGGGGAGCCCTAAGCATTTCTCATCTGTTTTTCGCTGATGACAGTATACTGTTTGCTAGAGCAAATTTGCGAGAATGTTCTAAGTTTGCTGATATAATCAGTACATATGAGAGAGCATCAGGTCAGAAAGTTAATCTTAGCAAGACGAAAGTAGCTTTTAGCAAATGTGTCGACGTCAACAGACGGAAGGAGATTATTGATAAGTTGGGGGTTCGGGAAGTTGAAAAACATGAAAAGTACCTGGGATTGCCGATAATAATTGGAAGGTCTAAGAAAGCGGTGTTTGCGTGTCTGAAAGAAAAATTGTGGAAGAAGCTTAATGGGTGGAAGGAGAAAATACTGTCGCAAGCAGGAAAAGAAATTCTCATCAAAGCTGTTGCACAAGCTATTCCGACTTATATGATGAGTGTGTTTCGAATTCCAGATGGTTTAATTGATGAGTTACAAGCTATTCTGGCACGCTTTTGGTGGGATTCTGCAGGATCGGAAAGAAAGATGCATTGGCATAGTGGGAATATCTTTGCCTCCCCCAAAAAATGGGTGGGATGGGTTTTCGTGATCTTAAAGTTTTCAATCAGGCTCTTCTTGCGAAACAAGCTTGGCGGTTGCATAATGACACGAGCTCCTTGTTACATACTATCTTAAAAGCTCTTTTTTTGTAGAATGGTGAGTTCTTGGATGCTCGGTTGGGGTACGATCCTAGTTATACATGGAAGAGCATATGGGGTGTTAAGTCTTTGTTCTTGGAAGGACTCAAGTGGAGGGTAGGAAATGGGTATGATATTCGGGTTTGGGATGAAGCCCGGTTACCGTGGGAATAACACTTCCTATGTCCCAACTCCTAATGTTAATTGTGAGCCGAATGTGTATGTGGCAGAATTTATTGATTTTGATCAGACCAAGTGGAAGGAAGAGAAGGTTCGCGAGATGTTTACAGCTGAGGATAGTGAGCTCATCCTGAGTATTCCACTGTCTCCTAGTTGCCCTCGTGATAGCAGATTTTGGTGGCCATCCCACGATGGGGAATACACAGTAAAGTCGGGTTATTGGTTGGGAAAGCTAGGAAAGCGTCAAGCCTGGGAGTTATTGTACGGTACCAGGGAGCAGAACCTTTGGAAGTTAGTGTGGTCAATTCAAGGTCCTCCAAAACTACGTCATTTCTTGTGGAGGGCATGTAAAGGAAGCCTTGTTGTATGGGTTGTGCTGCATTGCCGTCATATTGCCCCTGATTGTGTTTGTCAAGTGTGTGGTGAGGATAATGAAACTATTATACACTCTCTCTTCGAGTGTAATGCTGCAAGGGTTATATGGGATGGGAGCCAATTTATGTCGCTGATCAATGGTGCACCGTTCACCTACTACTTAGGTTGGTGAAAGATTGGAATGGATAGCGGACCAACTTGATAAGCATGATATGGGTTGCTTTGCATCTCTTTTATGGGCTGCTTGGTACTGCCAAAATGAAAAGTCGTTTAAGGATGAATCCCCGATGCGGTAAGGGTGGCCGCTTGGATTTACGAAGATGACTGTGGATCGGGTACGATGCAAGCATGGTGTATGGTGATACTAGTGCTACTGCGAATCCATCTTCGTCCTCTTGGAAGACTCCACCACCTGGTTTTGTGAAAGTTAACACAGACGCACACCTTGAAGTGGGAGGGGGTGTGAGGTTAGGTGCTGTGGTAAGGAGTGTTGCTGGTGTTCTGTTAGTTGTTGGTACGAGAAGAGGGGGGAGGGGTTTGAGTGTGGAGATGACAGAAGCTGCTGTTGCATCTTTTGGCTTGGATATGGTGGCTCGTATGGGGTGGAAGAAGATTGTTTTGGAATGTGATGCAGTGAACGTGGTGCGCAACATCTCCAACAACACACAATGCTACTCTCCTGTGTTCTTGTTCTATGAAGAAATTGGTAGAAAATTAAGCTTTTTTGATTCATTTCAGTGTTGTCATATTAAAAGAGGGGGCCGGGAATACCTTAGCTCACATGGTAGCTAGATGGAATGTTGCTGCTCTTGAGCATGTGTATTTGGACTCGTTTCCCCAAAGTATTATCACTTTGGCGGAAATGGATTTGCTTTAATATATTTGAGCTAATTCCCCTTCAAAAAAAAAATTGGGGTAACCCTTTGAAATAACACCAGGTCTACCGCATCGCACCTGCGACGCCACATATTAACAGTACTAGAAGTCCTGCCAAATGAAAGAAAATAAGTAGAAAGAAAATACTTAATATGAACTTTTTTATAAATAAAAAAAGTAATATGGTTTATTTTTTGAAAATTGGTGGTTATGAGGAGAATTAGCACGATAGGCGGAGATCGGGTAGGGCTGGTACAACCAAATATTTTCACCTGCTCCCACCTATAACGAGTACGATTTTGATTTCTATCAGTTATCACCCATAAAACCCTCACCCATCCCTGTCTAATTGGAGCAGATGCAAGAAGATCTCCACTAAAAAACCCTAGTGACACTTATACTTACACATAATATAGTATCAATCATTGCAAATACTTCAAACACTCAAACTCCATTATTTTCATATTTCAAGATTGCTCCTCATGTTGATCGTTACGCAACACCCAGGCGATAAAGGTATAATGCTTCAGGTTCAATTCTAATTTATTTCTTATTTTACTAACAATCTACTTTTCATGATATAGATCCTTAAAGGATTTATGCTCTCTTGTATATGCATCTCTAATCTTTTCTTCTTTTTATGTTTCTATACATTATTTCTCAAATGCATTCCAACATGTTTAATGCTTTCATCACCATTTATATGTTTATTTTGCTAAAACCAAGACCTAAATAAATGTTGAAATATTAATTTCAAATAATTTGGATTCGACATAGATTAATTTTATATTGCATGAATATATTGCGTGGTTATTTATTTGCATAAAACTCGAATATGAATCGTAATAAGTAGAGGCCAACCATGGGTGAATTTTATTCCTGATCATATTTTACTTTCACCATCGAACTCTATCTTTGGTTCATTGACCGATTATGAAGTCATGACGGGGAAATCTACACTGGATAAGTCCTTAAGTTATATCCCTAAGATTTCCCCAGTTCTAATTAGGTTTATGAATCTTCCTTTAAAGACTTGTTTGCGACTTCTTTTTTAAAATGTATTTCAAAACAAAAAACTTTACAATGAGGTAGTCAAATCCGTACTCATCCCGCATAAGCAATAAAAAATATGCCTACACTTTTCCTTTTTTCTTTTAAAACAATAATGTTTTTGGTTCGTTTGAAGCCTTGTTTTTTTCCCTTTCTATATAATATTCATTGTATTAAATTTTTAAAGACTAACAATTCATATATTATTATCACCAACATTGATTCTTTAACTATCTATTTTTCTATCATGCACTTATAACTTCCATTCGTTTTTATATAAATGCAATAATTCGACTATATATACACTTTGTATATGCTAAGTCTTACCAAGTCAAAAAATGTCATTATGTAAGATGCTAAACTTTTTTATCTCTATGTATATATTTCTAATTATGAACTTCTTATCCTTTGTAGTAATAGATGTATAATTAAGAAATTAATGGTCAAACTTGTACGTTTAGGAGTATAAAAAAGTCATATAGTAAAAATATGGGTGGTTATTAAAATATGAAATAATTATTTAATTACTGCCATGAACAATTTAAACATTTAGATTCATCATTCTTGAAATTCAGCTTCTCATTGTCAATATGTGTGATGAAATTGTTATTCGATTTCTTTATTATGTTCATTATCTTCTTAATTTGTTTGGTTAAGACTTAAGACCCCCAAATTTAAAATCATGGATCCGCCTTTGAGCCTTGTTATGGGCTTATATGGACACATTAGAAAATTCTTTTCAAAAGATGAGCACTCCTTAATCTGCCAATAACAAAACATGTTTACACTAACAAATAGTGACCATAGATTCACACACTAGTGGAGAAATAAAGAGTTGTCTCGGTTGTTGGGCCCATATTTATGGGGTTGAAAGTTATCCGGATAAAAACCGAAATCCAACTCAAATCAAACCGAATTAGTAATTTAGATTGGTCTCGAACTATGCTTGGATTGAATTCGGATTGAGTTATTTAAAAATTTTGGATTTTCGGATTGGTTTGGATTCAGGGTGATTGGATCCAAAAATCCAAAATAACAAAATTGCAAATAAGTATTGCATTGTATATTTGTATATTTGAAATTCGGCTTAAGTGTTCTCGATAATATCATAGGTTTGTATGAATTATTAGCTGTAATTACTGAATTTTTATGGGATTATAAGAATCACTTCTATTATCGAACACTTTATTTTGATGCTCGTGCCTAAATTATTTCATCAAAAGAATATAGTTTAAAATTTTGGATATTTTGGATTGGATCCAATCTAGTGTCTGAAAATTCGGATTCGATTGGTTTGGATTCCAACACTTACTGGTTTGGATTTAGATTGGAAAATTCAAATCCAAATTTTGTTCGAATTGGATTGGACTAAGCCTATGTCCAACCCGTACACCGAACTTTCACCCCCTACCTATTTGTGTCGACTAAAGGTGTAATGCAACAGCTTTAGACGCAATTTGCTCTAAACTCATGCATAGATTTCAAACCGACACAATGCAATAACATTTGTGTTGGTTGTGGTCAAAGAACTGATGCAAATGATGCTTTTGGTATTGTTAGGAATCGGGGTGTTGTAGTTTGATTAGTGCGGAACAAAATCAATGAAATAATTAGGATTAGAAAAACAATAAAGAAGAGAAACAAAAGAACACAAGGATTTACGTGGTTCGGTCAAAATAGACCTACGTCCACAGGTGGGGGATTCGAGCTTCTTCACTATGATGGAGAAAAACAGAGAGAATAATTACAAGGAGTCCTAAATTCTAGAGGCTAAAAGTGTTTCATAAGTTGTGTGTCAAATAATGAGCACTAAGAGGTCTTTTTATAACATAAGGAACCCCGCACAAAAACCCTAGAATATACTCCGTACAAAACCCTAAGAAGAAAATCCGATTCGGAAACTCGTCTCGGAAACCGCGAAGCGCGGTGATGGCCGCGAGGCGCAGTGGCTGCCGCGAGTCGCGGTATGCTCTCGGCAGTTCTTCGTAAAACGGGCGTAACTTTCTCGTTTCTCAGCGGAATTGGGCATATAACCTATCGTTGGAAAGCTCTTGAAACAAGCTATCACCTCTAATTTGAATCACATCAAAACCATTTATAGATTGAGAGATATGTATATTCAAAATCAGCCTTATGCCATTCACAAGATTTCAAGTCACGAATAACAATCTCCACCTTGACTTGAAATCGATCAAACAAGATAACTCCACCTTGAATTGAAAACCAAAAAATGATGCTCACCATAAACATAGAACCTCCACCTTAAACAAAAATCCATAAGCCTAATCACTTTAGGCAATCAAGAATGGACATCTTCTATAAACTGTGTACCGATGCGTCTTTGAACACAAAACTCCGTATACAAAACCATCACATGACCTAGATTGAGAGTATAAAGTCACCAACGTCAAGCATGCTTATTCAAATTGACCAAACTCTCTTCAAACACTTCTTCATCTCAACGATAAACTCAAGCAATTATAGAAAACCAATTGACATCAATAACTTCTAAATTGCAATTGTACTTAACAAAACACAAAAGTACCAAATTTGAGATAAGAAATAGCATAACTAGAACAAAATCTAATGCATAACCAAGATTGTTACAAAAAACTCAAAAAACAATCTATCATAGACTCCATAGCAAAATCCACACGGTTTCTCGTTTCACCAAGATATCTCAAAGGGCACCAATCATAAAGAGATCGTAGAAACCGCAGCCCAAATCATGTAACCCTAAAGTGCAACATCATCATCAAAGACATCGTTGGCAATATTTGCGGATTGGTCCTCATTGGATTTTTCCCCATTCTTCTTCTTTAATTTCCAACACTCAGCTTTGATATGACCCTTCACATGACAATAGTTACAGATTTTATTCTTGCCAAAATTCTTTCCACCATGAGCAACCAAAGCATAAGTTTGAGCATATTTATTAACCAACTTATTGTCAATTAAATCTCTTTGAGTTAAGGCATCCTTAACATCCTGCAAACTCAAATCATCTCTACCATACAATAAAGTATCTCGAAAATGCTTATATGAAGGCGGTAAAGAACACAACAACCTAATAGCCATATCCTCATCATCGATCTCAACATCGATGTTTTGAAAATCCATAATAATAGAGAAGAATTCATCTAAATGAGACTCAAGCGGTTTACCTTCTTCTAGACTGAGATCATGAAGTCTAGATTTGAGTAGTAGACGGTTTGTCACGCTCTTTGTCATATAAAGTGACTCCAACTTCAACCACAAACCCGCAGCAGTCGTCTCCTTGGCAACCTCTCTCAAAACTTCATTAGATAAACTTAAATGAATGGCCGAGAGTGCCTTCAAATCGATCTCCTCCCACTGATCATCCGTCATACCCGAAGACTTTTTGGATGCACCTTCAAGAGCCTTGTGACAGCCACTTTGATCCAAGATGGCTTTCATCTTCAATTGCCATAGGCCAAAATTTACTTGCCTATCAAATTTCTCAATATCGAATTTCATTGACATAATTGAATCAAACTCGTTCTATAAACACCTAAGATCTTAAACAACAAAGCTCCGATACCAATTTGTTAGGAATCGGGGTGTTGTAGTTTGATTAGTGCAGACAAAATCAATGAAATAATTAGGATGAGAAAAACAATAAAGAAGAGAAACAAAAGAACACAAGGATTTACGTGGTTCGGTCAAAATAGACCTACGTTCACAGGTGGGGGATTCGAGCTTCTTCACTATGATGGAGAAAAACAGAGAGAATAATTACAAGGAGTCCTAAATTCTAGAGGCTAAAAGTGTTTCATAAGTTGTGTGTCAAATAATGAGCACTAAGAGGTCCTTTTATAACATGAGGAACCCCGCACAAAAACCCTAGAATATACTCCGTACAAAACCCTAAGAAGAAAATCCGATTCGAAAACGCGTCTCGGAAACCGCAAAGCGCGGTGATGGCCGCGAGGCGCAGTGGCTGCCGCGAGTCGCGGTGTCTGCAGCGAGTCGCGGTATGCTCTCGGCAGTTCTTTGTAAAACGGGCGTAACTTTCTCGTTTCTCAGCGGAATTGGGCATATGACCTATCGTTGGAAAGCTCTTGAAACAATCTATCACCTCCAATTTGAATCACATCAAAACCATTTATAGATTGATAGATATATACATTCAAAATCAGTCTTATGCCATTCACAAGATTTCAAGTCACGAATAACAGGTATACAACATATTACATCATTTGCGTCGCTACTGGTCAAGCAACAGACGGAAATGACGGTTTCTGTCGTATACCAAAAGCATGAGATCATATGCATCGGCCATGGTCAAGCAACCGAGGCTAACGACATTTTCTGCCGTATACCAAACGCAACATTTGTGTCATTCGTTGACCATATATCTAAAACTATTAATAAATAACTTGACTTCTTTTATGCTAATAAGATTCATACTAATTGTTGTCAAGTGTTTGGTTCCTATTCTCTTAACCATAATTTCTGGAAAAAATGGCCTGAGAAGTTACAACAAGCTAAGCTAGATTTCAGGAAAACTCTTTTTGATTCATGTAATGGTTACGAAAGTAATACAACATTATGTTAAATGATTAAAAAGTATTCTAGTTGGATTTTCACATTTCATAAGAGCATGAATAAATTGTTAGCTTTCAATATCTCACTGATTTGAGTGCTACTTAAAGCTGGATGTAGAGTCAATGCAAGTGGACAATTATCGTATTATTAGAAAGCCGAAATAGTCTAAATATTCTAGATAATTATATTTCCTTTGAGAAAAATGGTGCTCGATCGATTGGAGTCATGTTGGCCGTGTTGGGTGTCAAACTCTAGTAAAGATACAAGAGTCTTGCACCAGATTTTTTTCAACATGAAGGTACCTGGACATGGTTAATTAGTGTACCGGCTTAGGAAATGGACATGAGACACGTGATTATGAAAATGGAAAAAAATTCACATTGAACCTATTTAGTTTACAAAATTGTGGCAGGCCACTCAAAAAGGGGTGTAGATGATTTTCTTCTCTTAAATCCTGTAAATATTGCAGGATTTTATGATTCACTAAATTATGGCATATCAGCTTCCCATAGTTGGCATTACTCATGAGCATGTTTTGGCCCTGCCCTAATTTCAATTTTACATACTCATCATGGTCGCCTTGAACATGTTAGAGGCCCTGTCTTGATGATGTAAATTGGGCCCCTAAAATAAAATTAAGTATAAAATTCGATACAACAAGTTTATTACAAAATACGCTTTGGTTTTACAATAATTGTTAATATATATATTAATACTGCAATTAATAAATATTGTGAATATTAACAATACGAGTGAAGGATTAATTAGAATTTTTTTAAAGGCTATTTATGAAATAAAGATTTTTTTTCTTTGTGCCAATTAAAAGACAATACAAATTACAAATGGAGTAAGGGAGATTTAAACATGTAACCCATCATACAGAGGCCCACAATCTTTATTACTAGGGCCTACACTCATTGGTTGAAATAAAATGAGAAACAAATATTGTATTATAGGATGGAGTAGTTTTTATCTTAAAAGAAAAAAATAAAGCGTCGGTAACGAAAGGATATTTCTTAAATCTTGCAAAAATTGATGAACAATTCAATTAAGTATTAGGAGGATGTGGGAATATGTCTTGGAACAAGAGAGAATTAATGGATGTTTTGCTTTCTAACTATTGCAAAGAACTAACGTGAAAACCTTGACTTAATGCTGATGATATTTCCATGAAGGGGGAACCCAGTGGTGTTGCCGAATTTGTGGTTGTTTCCAAGGCTGTATCTGTCATTAAAAACCCAACCAACCCCGCCAATTATTATGAGTATATTGTGCTGGAACTAGGGCTGTTCAGAGTGCGGTCTAGACCGCACCAAACCGCAACCCAATTAAACTGTTTTTTCGCGGTTTAGGTTGGTTTTCGGTTTCAAAATTGTGGGTTGGTTTGATATTTCAAGCAAATCGCGGTTTGCGGTTTAGGTTGGGTTTGAATTTTTGTAAACCGAAACCGCATCGTAAACTGCAAATTTATATGATTTTTTTTTAAAAAAAATAAAGTATATCCATTTTGATTTTTTTTAAAAAGCACATGACAAACTAACAAGCATACGAGTATACAGATAATACGACTATACAAGTTAATACGAGTATTAGTTTAGGTCTTTGCACCATCACTCATCAGCTCCTTTTTGCAATCCCCTTGCCTCCCTCACTTATCTGCTCCTGCTCCTCCTACCTCCACTCATCTGCTTAGTATTTATTATGTAGTTTGAGAGAATTATGTATTGGTTTATCAACAACTTTGTACCATTTTTTTAATTCTTAGATTGCAAAACTCATATCGCGGAGGAAAATATGGTTAAACCGCACCGCACCAAACCATTTTGCGTGGTTCGGTTTGGGTTGGTTTGGGCAAAAGTGCGGTGCGGTTTTGGTTGGAAAAATGTCAAACCGTATATTTGCGGTTTGGTTTGGGTAACATATCAAACTGCACCAACCCAACCCACGAACAGTCCTAGCTGGAACTGCCGGGGGATGGGCAACCCTCAGACAGTTCATCAACTCCAGAAGTGGAGCAACTCTTTTGCCCCCCGACATTCTCTTTTTGTCGGAGACCATGATAAAGAAGAATGAAGATGGAAATTTAAAGGAGCACTTGGGGTTCCATAATACGTTTAGTGTTTCGAGTATAGGGAAAGCAGGAGGTTTGTGTATGTATTGGAAGGAATACATTGACTTTACATTATGTTCTTTCTCTCAAAATCATATATGTTGAGATGTGGTTGGTAATGAAGTCAAGTGGCATTTTATTGGCATCTAGAGAAGAGGAAAAGCACAAAAATTGGAACCTTCTTCGGCACCTTTGTGGGGAAACTAATGATCCAGTAGTGGTGGCTGTGATTTTAATGAGCTCTTATGTCATTCGGAAGTGGAAAGGGGTTCGGATAGAAGGCGCCGCGAGATTGATCATTTCCATGAGTGTGTAGATGACTATGAACTCATGGACCTTGGTTATGAAGGGAAACGGTTTACTTGGGAACGGTGGAAACAGTGGAGAAGCGAGTCCGGGAAAGACTGGATCGTTTCTTGGCTTCTCAATCCTGGGTTGATCTTTTTCCTAGTAGCTATGTTGAACATCTCATGAGATACAAGTCTGATCATACAACAATAGTGATCCGAAAACGAAGGGTGGATAATGGAAGGACGAAAAAGAAGAAATCTTTTAAGTTTGAAACTAGTTGGTTGTTGGATAATAGTTGTGAGGAAGCTGTAGCTAGCGCATGGGAGAACACGTTGAGTAGAATGGCTTATGTTGCCCGAAGTTTAACAATGTGGAGTTCTAATAAATATAATAACTTGGGGAAACAGATTGAGAAAGTGGAAAAGGCCCTTAATATTGCGCAACATTAGGATGTGTCGAAGGAGAGCTGTAGCGAGTGTGTGGAATTGGAGGCTTAGTTAAATGATTTGAATGACAAGTACGAGGCCTTCTGGTACATTAGGAGCAGAGTAGCTGAAGTTAAATATGGTGACAGGAACACCAAGTACATCATAAAGCATCCTAGAGAAAGCGGATAAACAAAATTGTGGGTTTGATGAATAGTGATGGTGTGTGGCAGGAGGAAGACTCGGAGATAGAGAATATTGTTGCTGAATATTATGAGAAGCTTTTCACGTCCACTTCCCCCTCTAATGATAACTTGCAGCAAGTTTTGAAGCATGTGAAACAATAGATCACCCCAGATATGAATAATTATTTAATGAGCCCCTTCACGAAGGATGAAATTTACACGCACTGAAGAGTATGCACCCTTGCAAGGCTCCCGGGCCTGGTGGGATGCACGCTATATTCTACCAACGTTTCTGGCATATCATAGGTGACGAAATCACTTCCTTTGTTAGTAGCATCTTACATAGTTTATCTTCCCCGAGTCATGTAAATTCTACTAATATTGTTATGATTCCTAAAGTAAAGTCTCCTGTTTCTACTGCTGAAAATCCCCCGATTGCTTTATGTAATGTAATTTATAAGCTTGTTTCTGAGGCTATTCTGATCAGTTTAAAGAGTATCCTACGTCTTATTGTGACGTAGAACCAAAGCGCATTTGTTCCTAGAAGGTTAATTACAGAAAATGCTTTAGTGGCGATGGAGATTTTCCATACAATGCAAACAAGGAAAAAAGGGGAGAAGGGGTTTGGTGGCTCTGAAGCTTGATATGAGCAAAGCCTATGATCGTGTGGAGTCGGGCTTCCTTCGGAAACTTTTGCTTACTATTGGGTTTGATGGCAGATGGGTGAACCTAATGATGGCTTATGTGAGCACGGTTTCATATTCCTTTGTTATTAATGGAGGAGTAGTGGTTCTATCATCCCTTCACGGGGGTTATGCCATTTTATCCCCGTATCTGTTTATTCTTGTTGCTGATGCTTTTTCTCGTATGTTACAGAGCAAGGTACAGGATAATCAGATACACGGAGCTAAGGCCAGCCGTAATAGGCCTGCTATTTCACATCTTCTTTTTGCAAATGACAGTCTCCTGTAAGAGCCACCCGTCAGGAATGCTCAATTGTAGTTGATATTCTCAACTAGTATGAAGCAGCTTTCGGGCAGAAAATTAATTATGAGAAATCAGAGGTCTCTTTTAGTTGAGGAGTTGGCATAGAGCAAAGAGGAGAGTTGATGATAATATTGAATATGAGACAGGTTGACAGACATGGAAAATACCTTGGCATTCCGACCATTATTGGAAGATCAAAAAGGGTTGTGTTTCAAGCTTTGATTGAATGACATAATATGGAAAAAACTACAAGGATGGAAAGAAAAGCTACTCTCGAGAGCCGGGAAGGAGGTGTTATTGAAATCGGTCATTCAAGCCATTCCACCGTATCTTATGGGAGTCTATAAGATTCCTATTACAGTCATTCAAAGAATTCACTCTATGATGGCAAGATTTTGGTGGGGACAAAATGGCGAGCATAGGAAAAACACATTGGAAGAGTTGGGAGAGTATGTGTTCTCCAAAGTGCCTGGGAGGGATGGGATTCCGAGACTTGGCAGTTTTTAAGGATGTGTTACTTGGAAGATAAGTGTGGGGCCTAATTCGAGCTCCGGAGTCTCTTCTAGGTATAGTGATGAAAGCGAAATACTACCCCAATGGTGAGTTTCTTGATTCATACTTGGGTTATTCATGTAGCTTTTCTTGGAGAGGGATTTGGGGGGCGAAGGCTTTGGTGATGGAGGGGATCTTATGGAGAGTGGGCAATGGCATGAAGGTTAATATATGGAAGGATATGTGGTTGGTAAAAGAGGAGGGTTGGTTTGTCACTAGCAATGAAGTTGGGGGGACTGCAAATGGTGGCGGAATTGATTGATTTCGAAGCTTCGGAGTGGCGTACAAATTTGATAGAGGAGTCATTTAATGATGCTGATGCTCGTAGCATCCTCTCCTTGCCCATTAGCGCCAGTGGGAGAGTGGATGAACTTACTTGGGCTTATTCCAAGGATAGATTTTATTCGGTTAAAACTTCATATCATTGGGCAAGGGCTGCAATCTAGACGCCTTTCATCAAGCATGGGTTGATATTTGGGGGATGGACACAAAGTCCGAAAATTCACCATTTTCTGTGGCGAATTTGCACGAACACGCTGCCTGTGCGTGCTCTTCTAGTGCAGCGACATATGTTGAGTAATGCAATGTGTCCTTGGTGCGGGATAGTTAAAGAAACAATAGGTCATGCCCTCTTTGACTGTGTTCGTGTGCAGGAGCTTTGGAGTAATTGTGAGTGCGAAGAGATGAAGAAGTGGGAGGAGGTGGATACAATGTGTGATCTTGTTGCGAGCTGGAAATCAATTCAACCAAAGAGATTACAATGAGGTTTGTATCTCATGTGGTGCATTTGGGGGGAGAGGTATTTGAAGGTGTTTGACAACAAACGCCTAATGCTGGGGTGTTGGTGGAGCGGGTTCGAAGGCTGGCCGAGGAGCAAGGAAAATATGCTGCTGCCATCTATGCGCCTATAGTTGTTCGTGTGTCATCAGCACCAAAGAAATGGAGTGGACCTCCTGCTAGGGTTGTAAAGTTTAAGAAGGGTGGGTGGGGCTTGGGATTGTTGCGCGCAACCATGTTGGGGAAGTTTTGTTTGCTGCTACAAGGAGAATTCAAGCATTCTGGTCACCGGAGATTGCGGAAGCTAAAGCAATGGTGATGGCTCTTAGACTCGGAAGAAAGTACAAAGTGGTGGAGGTCGTGTTTGAGTCGGATTGCCAACTGTTAATCAATAAACTTTTCAAGGGTGCTATCTATCTTTCTGATTTAGATTCGGTGTTGAATGACATTTTTGTTTCTTAGTTCTTATTTTAAGTCTATTAGTTGGTCTCATGTGAAAAGATAAGGGAATTATGTAGCTCATCATCTTGCTAGACTAGTACCTTTCGGAGTTGAACAAATTTGGGAAAATCATTGTCCCCAGGATATTACTCCATATGTAATCATGGACACTTTGTCCCTTTCTTAATATATTTTGTTACTGTTTTCCCCTCAAAAAAAAATAACGTGAAGGCCAAAGTATTTATTCAAGGAGTGGAGATTATCATGGGCCTTGAAAATGAATTAAAAAAACAATTAAAAGACTATTGATCTTTGGGGTCCTATAATCAGCATCTAGGTGTGAGGCCCTGTGCAGAGGGGCATCCTGCACACCCTCATGAACGGACCTGTTACTCATTATCCCCATATAAAATAGAAGAATTTGCTGCTCAATTTTGTGGGGTGAAAAATTATAAGGTCGGTTTCATGGGTCGGAAAAAGGAACGATTCCTTGTACAACAAAAAAATCATTGTAGGGTTCAAATAAATAGCAGATGAAAACATATAAAAATAAAATGCTGCCCCAAAAAAACACCATGGGCTTCGCACGAGTCAGCAAACTAGTTTCATTTAAAAGTCTGAAATGTCGACCAAAATAGAAAAAGTCGAACACAAAATGAATGTTTTTACCCCTTCTAAATGTACAAAACAAAAGATGTTAGAAAAGCATTTGTTTGTTTGAAAGAACCTGAATAGATCCAACGCACAGTGAAGTAATTTTGCACCAGATATCCGTACAATGAGTTTCTATTTGATATAGTTAGTTTTTATTTGATATAGTCAGTTTTTATTTGATATAATCACCTTTCATATTGCCTTTTTTTGTATGATATAGTCAATTTTTATATGATATAGTCAGTTTTTTCTGTTGTAGTCAATTTTTTTGTGATATATAATTTTTTTGGGTTCACAATAGATTATTCTATTATGAACCCTGTCCACTTAATACTTAGCGCCTTCCCCAGCCTTATTTTCGGCCGGCCGGTTCGGTTCAATTCGGTTCGGTCCGCCGGGCCGGCTCAATTCGGTTCGGTTGGTTCGGTTCCTAAATGATAATCATTACTATTAATTAGTTATAATTTAATTCGGTTCCGATCAATTCGATTCGGTTCGGTTCGCGAGTCGGTTGTTTTATGCCGAAGAGAACAGGCCCTTAGGGCCTGTTCTCCCAAATTTATTTTCGCTCGGTCCGCCGCAATCGCCTCGATTCGGTTCGGTTTAATTCAATTCAGTTCAGTTCAATTCAGTTTAGTTCAGTTCAATTCAATTCAGTTCAGTTTTGTTCAGTTCAATTCCTAAATTATTATCATTACTATTAGTTATAATTTAATTCAGTTCAGTTCAATTCAATTCAATTCAATTCAGTTCAGTTCAATTCAATTCAGTTCAGTTCAGTTTAGTTCAATTCAGTTAAGTTCAATTGTTTTATGCCGAAGAGAACATGCCCTTATTGTTGTCTATTTTGCTTCTCCTTTTCTACTCATGACGTTGTCCACTTAGAATTTTTAAGCTATACTTTTTTAACTCTTTAAAATGCAAAAAGGAACTTTACTTAGTTAGGTTTTCCAAACTTTTTTTCGCCGATTCGGCAATTCGGTTCGATTCGGTTCGGTTCCTAAATTATTATCATTACTATTAATTAGTTATAATTTAGTTCAGTTCAGTTCAGTTCAGTTGTTTTATGCCGAAGAGAACATACCCTTAATCCAATTCATGATAAATGTCAAAGTTAATATAAAGGCACACATTAACGGAACCAAATTCTACGCGTACAGGATATCCTTTCATGAGAACACAACTTATAAAAACGGGTCTCTTCTCGAAGCCAATGAACAAAAAAAGGGGATAGTAGATTTTGCTTCCACTATGTGAACATTGCTTATTGCTCAAACTCCAAATCTCTGAAAAGCTAGGAACACGGGGTCAAAGTCAAGCTAATTTATGTTGGAAGAAAAGTTTAAACGCATGCTTAATTTGAACTGTGGATGGTATGCTAACATACTAATAAGTCAACAAATTTACAGTGCGTACTTTTCACCTATTTTTTCTAGATGTATACGAACTAAATTTATTGAAACTTATTTTAAGGTGTTAGAACTTATTAAACATTAATGTGAGCTTATTAAAACTCATCGAAAATTATTGGGCTCTACCATAACTTATTAGACCTAAAACTTATATTTGGAAGGTGAAGAAAATACGCCCTTATTATTAAAGATGTTGAACATTGATCAATAATCTGTATTAGTGTATTCATATACCATAATCATCTCTAATATTTGGGAAAATTTCAAGAAACTACTTTTTATAACCAACTTTTTTCAAAAAACTACCTTTTAAAAAAAATCTTTCAAAAAACTACCTTATATAACAAATTCCTTTCAATATACTACCATTTTATGTTTATATTTAATACTAATTAA
The DNA here is from genome assembly GCA_947648045.1 of Beta corolliflora. Lineage (NCBI taxonomy): Eukaryota > Viridiplantae > Streptophyta > Magnoliopsida > Caryophyllales > Amaranthaceae > Beta > Beta corolliflora. The sequence goes on along the minus strand of CANSZD010002917.1, from coordinate 1,095,962 downwards.
TAAATGACAATCGCCGTAGGTGTTGCTGCCGGTTGGGTATCAAGAAAACAGGATAGAAACGAGAGGGGAAGAAAGAAAAGCAATTTACGGTGACTTAATTATTACTGATTAAACCCCATAAAGGGTAAAATCAATCAATATATATATATAAAGGAGGAACTTTTCGGGAGCATAGGGAGCTCCTCAAGATTTCGAGCTCATAGAGCGCGCCACGTAGGATTGTCACGTCATCAATTTATATTTTTATTTTCTTACAAAAATAGAGTTCTAGATGATTTAAATACATATAAAGATATTTGGATAAGCGAAAATTAGAGTTTGAATTTGAATCAACAACCTAAATTATTATATCATGAAAATTGTGTATAACTTTTGTTACATAATTCGGAATATTATAATTTTTGTATCATTGGAGAGCATTCGAAATATGCTTCGAAATAAGATCCATTTACAATATAGTTGTACAACTTATGAAATATAGAGCGCCATGTAGGATTGTCATGTCATCAATTTTTCTTTTTATTTTTTTTTCTAAAAATAGAGTTCTACATAGATTTAAATACATATAAGGAGTCTTGGATAAGCAAAAATTAGAGTTTTGTTTTGAATGAACAACCTAAATTATTATATTATGTAAATTGTGTATAACTTTTGCTACCTAATTCAGAATATTATAATTTTTGTACCATTAAATAGTGCTCGAAATATGCTTTGAAATAAGATCCATTAACAATATAGTTCTACAATTTATGAAATAGAGAGCGCCACTTAAGATTGTCATGTCATTAGTTTTTTTTAAATATATTTCGAGCTCATAGAGCGCGCCACGTAGGATTGCCACGTCATCAATTTATATTTATATCTTTTACAAAAATAGAGTTCTAGATGATTTAAATACATATAAAGAGATTTGGATAAGCGAAAATTAGAGTTTGGATTTGAATCAACCACCTAAATTATTATATTATGAAAATTGTGTATAACTTTTGCTACATAATCCGGAATATTATAATTTTTGTACCATTGGAGAGCATTCGAAATATGCTTTGAAATAAGATCCATTTACAATATAGTTGTACAACTTATGAAATATAGAGCGCCATGTAGGATTGTCATGTCATCAATTTTTATTTCTATTTTTTTCTAAAAATAGAGTTCTACATAGATTTAAATACATATAAGGAGTCTTGGATAAGCAGAAATTAGAGTTTCGTTTTGAATGAACAACCTAAATTATTATATTATGTAAATTGTGTATAACTTTTACTACCTAATTCAGAATATTATAATTTTTGTACCATTAAATAGTGCTCGAAATATGCTTTGAAATAAGATCCATTTACAATATAGTTATACAATTTATGAAATAGAGAGCGCCACTTAAGATTGTCATGTCATTTAGTTTTTTTTTTAAAATATTTGAAAAAAAATATAATTCTACATATATTTAAATACATAAAAGAGTTTTGGATAGGGGGAAATTAGAGTTGCGTTTTGAATAAACAACCTAAATTATTATATTATGTAAATTGAATTTAACTTTTGCTACCTAATTTTAAACATTATAATTTTTTTACCATTGGAGAGTGTTTGAAATATGCTTCAAAATATGATCTATTTACAATATAGTTTTACAACTCATGAAAATATATTAAATTAGATGCATTGTAGGACATTATTTAGTATTTTTTTTAGATAAATATAATAATGGCTATAAGTATTAAGTATAGTGTATTTTATGTGATTATAACATTTGATTATAGGTCCAATTTACAGAATTAAACATATTATCTTTCAAAACCTCAACCTTACTCAACCAAACTAAAACAATATAGTATTGCAACAAAATTTATTGACTAAAATCTATAGCGATAAAGTTACTTATATATAATTAGAGTTTTGGATTATGTAAAAATTAGAGTTTGATTTAAATAAAACAACCTTAGAATATTATAAAGAGCTCCACCTAAGCATGCCATGTCATTCTTATCAATTTTTAAGAAAGTATTCTTTATGTCCTGCATCTATTAAATTATTACCCTCTACTTTCTTAAAGTATCATTCGCGTATTATTCATGTTAAAACTGTATTAGCTATTGTTAGTCATACCTGTTATTGGGATACCATTTAATAATTGACTTAGCTACAATATTCAAAAATTATAAAATTTATATATCAAAATAACAAATCTAGAAATTATAGTATAATGACAAGTACTTTCTCCGTTTTTTTCTACTTCAACAATTGGTTTGGACATGGTTTTTAAGGAAATAAAAAATGGGTAGTTTAGTATAGAGGTACCTCTTTAGTTAACTAGAATATGGGACAAATAAATCCTTATTAAAGTAAACGCAACTTTATAAGGCAATTCGGATAATTAATGATGGTTTTATTAACATAAAGTAAAGGTAATATTGTCAACTGTAGTTTTTTTTTTACCAAAAGTGGAATGGACTCAAAAGATGAAACTATCTAAAGTGGTAATTGTTGTAATAGAAAAAGAACGGATGAAGTATGTAAATACAATGATCTTGAAAAATCTCATTTTACAACACAAAATCAACAATAATATTAACAAAAAATATACAATAAAATAAAATAAACAACCCGTGCAACGCACGGGCTTCAAACCTAGTGATAGTATATTGAAAGAAATTTGTTACATAAGGTTTTTTTTTGAAAGAAAATTTTTAAAAGATAATTTTTTGAAAAAAATTATTATAAAAGATAGTTTTATAAAATTTCCCCCTAATATTTTCAAGAGTATTTGTATAGAATTTCAATCTTTACCAAAATTTGTCAATCAAGAACATTAATCAAAGTTGTTAATCAGTATCTATAAAAAAATGTGAAATGTGGTTGATGATCACATAAGAACATGGGGTTTGAAAAAGACAAAAACCTAAGTACTAAGTGTAACTGTACAAGACTAAATCTTCCACATGACAAAGGACAAAGAAAGACATTAGACAGTGTAACTACTTCATGAATCATGATTCTATGTCAGGTATATAGTAATTTGTGGTAAGGTTAACTGCAAAATAGCAAGTGAAGTTATAGACAATAATCTCAAAGCAGAAAATAGAAAAAGGATCGTCATTGCAAACCAGAGAGTTTACACTAAGATCCATATATGGTTCAAAATGTTCGATTTTGGATCTGGGTCCTTTGCTGAAAGCGAGAACGAAACAAAGTGATTTTTGCCAGAAACCTTGACAAATATGGTTGCACTAGTGTAAAAACAAGGAATACTTGGTAAAATTTCTAAGCTTATTTCTCATAAAAGTGACCAAAATGGCCTGGGTATACAAAGTTTAAGGCTGCCTGTATAAATTATCACAAAGAAAACTTAAAAACTACCCAATTGAGATTTTCCCTCCAACTTTATAGTTGATACACAGCTAGAACTTTACAGAATTAAGGTATTTTATCCTTTATGTCTAAGTAAATCCTAGATATTAAACACTTCAACTGTCAACAATAGCATCAAGCCATAAAACTACTTGGTCTATGAACGGCCTTCTCCTCGGATCCGGATCCAAGCATTTACAGGCAATACAAAGAACCTCCAAAAGTTGCTTCTCTCGGTCTTTATCCCAAATGAATGGATCAATCACCAGCTCTTCCTTCTTCTCAGACTTCATCTGAAACACCCAGGAAACCAAATCCCTGCAATTTTTTCCTTTGCAGACTTCGACAGGTCTCCTACCAGTAAGGAGCTCCAAAAGGACTACCCCGAAACTGTAAACGTCGCCCTTGAAGGTTGCAGTTAATGTCTGGCTATATTCGGGAGGAATATAGCCGAGAGTTCCAACCAAATCCGTTGTTACATGAGTATCATATGGACGGAGCAATCTCGACAAACCAAAATCAGCTAAATGGGCTTCAAATTTCTCATCGAGAAGAATATTGCTTGATTTTATGTCTCGGTGAACTATATTTGGCTCACAAACCTTATGAAGGTATGATAAACCATGACCAGACCCTTGAGCTATCCTCAATCTTGCTGTCCAATTAAGTGCTGAGCCACCGTCGAGGCACTCATGCAACCAGTAGTCCAAGCTTCCGTTCTCCATAAACGAGTAGATCAACAACTTGTCATCGCCTAGCTGACAGTACCCTTGTAAGGAAACGAGATTCTTGTGCTGGGCCTTTGATAAAGCTTCTACCTCTGCACGGAATTCACGTTCCATTTGACCACAGTCCCCAGAAAGCCTCTTGATAGCAACTTTGCTTCCATTTGGGAGGCTAGCTTTGTAAACAAGACCAAATCCACCACAACCAATAATGTTTGCCTGACTGAAATTATCAGTGGATTTCAGTAACTCCCCAACTGTTAGATCCTTGCAATCTGAGTTCTGGAAGAGTACTAGTTTTGCAGCAGCAAACCCGTCTGACAATCTCCGAGGCCTGCCATTCTCTTCATCGAGATTATCAATCGAAGCTCGAGTATCTCTCCTGGACATTTTTATCAAAAGGACTGCTAGGAGCAAGGCAATACCAACACCAACACTAACTGTTATCCCAAGAATGGTTCTTCTACCCAGTTTATTGCTTGAGCCAGAAGGAATATTCATATTATGGATAATGGTACAAGGTGGAGCTTGTGTTGACCCACAAAGGCCTTGATTGCCCTCGAAGCTTGTGTTTGGAAAACCCTGAAATTGCACGCCGGATGGGATGGGACCCAATAAATGATTATGCGCAACACTAAATTTCGCAAGAAAAGTGAGATTATTAAGTGATGGAGGTATTGATCCATAGAGGTCATTGAAGGACAAATCTAACACTTCAAGATTCAGCATGTTTGATATAGAATCAGGAATAGTCCCCGTGATGTTATTCTTGCTGAGATCTAGCACATGGAGTTGTTTCAAACTTCCTATCTCAGATGGTATAGTCCCATTAAACCTGTTGTTGCTCAAATACATAGAAGGCGGGAAACTGGAGACTTGGTTATACTGCAAGCCAAAAGAACTCTGGTTCCTCTTAACGTATAGCGGGATACTGTTGATCGAAGAAGGATCAGATAAGCTGCTACGTGAAATAATCAAGCTCTTGAGCTGCATTAAAGTCTTTGGAATTTCACCAGAAAGCGAATTGTTAGAGAAATCCAAGTAAAACAAATTTTCCATCTTCCCAACCCATGAAGGAATGCCCCCATCAAAGTGATTCCACGACAAATCGAGGACCTCTAACTTCCTGCAATGCTGCAACCAAACAGGAATCCTACCATGCAGAGCACAATTTCCAAAAGCAAGAACTCTCAGCTTATCAAACCCTGACAAATTTCTCGGAATTTCTTCCCCATGAAAGTTTCTAGTAAGAATAAGAGTTGTGAGATTTTTGCATTGCTGCAGGGTGGTCAATGCTCCTGTCAAGTTCACCAAGCTGTTGTTTGACAAAGAGAGAAAGGAAAGAGAATTGAGGTCACCAAAATTCTGGGGAACCTCACCAGTTAACTCATTCTTAGCAATGCTCAACGTTTTCAGTTTCTTGCAATTAGACAGTGAAGTTGGAAGGGTGCCATTGAGATAATTACTGGCGAGTTCAAGTTCTCTAAGATCGGGTAGTCCAGAAAAATCAACGCCAATAGCGCCTGAGAAAGAATTGTTTCTAAGATCAAGCACCTGCAGCATGGTGCACTTAGACAGGCTTGCAGGCAATGGCCCAGAGAATGAATTTGAATGGGCAATGAAATGATGTAATTCAGTTAGGTTTCCAAGTACATCAGGGAATAGGCCAGAAAAGTGGTTACACGAAATGATTAAGGTTCTAAGGCCAGAAAGCTTACTGATTTCAGCACTTAACTCACCAGAGAAATTGTTGCAAGAGATTGAGAGATGCTCCAACAAAGACATTTCATAGATAAAGCTCGGAAGATCCCCAGAAAGTGAATTATAATCGGTGCGCAACTCCTTAAGAGACGAGGTACAATTCTCAAAGCTCTGAAGTACACCAGTCAATTTATTCTTCGAGATATCGATGACCCTGATCTTACTCGAGCTACAAACTCGTGAATTGACTTGCCCGGTGAATGAATTGTTGCTTATGTTGAACACAGTCAAATTAGGGAACACCCCAAAATCAAAAAGTGTCCCATTGAATAAATTGCTTGAAATATTCAAGGTGTGAACATTTTCCAACTGAGAAAATGCTTCCACAACTGATCCAGAAAGCTTGTTCTGACTCACATCGAGAAACACAAGCCGATGTAAATTGGACAGCTCTACAGGCAATCCACCTTCAAGATAATTCCGTGAAAGATCAAGCATCTCCAGCTGGTCCAATTGACCAAGAGAGCGCGAAATCCCTCCTCGAAGACTCTTATTTCTCAGAATCAACCTGATCACCCTACTTGCAATAGACCCATTATTACTATCACAGGAAACACCATCCCAATTACAGCAATTGGTGGTGTTGGCCCAAGCTGAGATAATTGCACCATCTGTAAGATTACCAGCAAATTGCCTCAACGCCGAACGGTCACTAGGATCACATTCCTGGCTTAAAGTTTCAAACCCAGGAACAGAACACACAAACCAAACCAACAGAACACATTTCAGGAAACTAATTGATAGAGCTCGCATTGCCACCATTTTGGTCATTCAATTCAGAAAGATCCAAATCATGAGGACTAAAAATCAATCCCAAAACCAAGAGTTGCTTTTCACAAATAAGAAGCAACCCAGAAAATCACCAAAAGTTTACCCAAAACCTCCAAAAAAAATGAACTAATTCCACCAATCCCAACACAAAAATCAGATCCCAATGACAAAATTCATGAAACCCACAAAAACCCAGAAACCCAATTTTCTTGTTTATGAGATTTTAGACTAATTTAACAAGTACCCACTTCAGAAAACAGACAAACCCAAGTGGAAAAAGTCACATACCCATGTTCCCAAGCACCACCATGCCGCCAAACAAGCAACGTTTAAGTGAAGCAACCAAACAACTACAACACTGAGATCTGCAAATCACATTATAAGATCCAATAAAATATGGGAAAATTCAAAAAAAAAAAAAAAAGCCCTAGCTCAATAACAAAACCACCCAATTTAATTGTTTGTATTAAAAACAGTAGCACAATCTCCAAGACAATGAACTCAACTAACAACAACTTGAAATTGAAGTGAAAATCTGCACTTCACCAACAAATGCCATAAACCAAAACCAATCCAAACTCAGAACAAATCCCAAGATCTTGAAAGAGTAGTTGAGTAATTTTTGTGGGCAAGTTCAAGAAGAGTTGAACAAAACATAATAAATGAAGAGAGAGAAAAATAGACTACTCAAATTAATACTGTTGAAAGTTCACAACTTTGCTTTGGTCTTCTTCATTTTTGCCTTGCAATGGAAGAAATAGAGAGTCATTTTACAAGGCAAAAGAACAACACTTTAAAAAGACTTTAATTTTTCAAAAGGGTTTTCAGTGTTTAGTTCAATTTGCACAGAAACTGGCCAAAATAATGTGGATAGAATCTAGAAAGAGTGGTTTTTGGTTTTGTTTTTTTGAATGGGAAAATCAAGCAAATTGGGTAACAGAAATTGACTATAAAAGGGTTATTTTAATTTGTAGAGTGATTAGACAAAGAAATGTAGAGGTTAAGTAAAGTAATGGTGAATGAACTGAAAAGGGTGACACAATCAAAATGAGCTGACTTTTGCTACTGATAAATTTTAGTTTTGTTTTTTTAGGTGTTGTTTGAGTTGATTTGTACTGTTTTTTTTTTTTGGGTGTGTTCAGTGTCTACAAATCTTAATTGTCAATGCCCTTAATTTGTCTTTTTCTATTTTCTCTCTCCTAAGAAGGTGAAGAAGGGGATGGTGGGGACGTGGGAAATTCATGAAGGTTGGACATGTTAGGTGTGGTCTAACGAGGACATTGTGGATCCTATGCTTTCTTTTCCCACTCTCATTACTGGCGCGTCTTTATTAGGCTTGCTTCCATGGATTCTCCTTAGTTGGGTCATGTTGTTCTGGACTGAATTCAATTCAATTTAGTTTAAGGGTATATTGAGAATTAAGCCAAACCTCAAGGGTATCTCAGGAAATTTCCCAAAAAAGAATCAAGAACAATATTTTGAGACATACAAAAAAGAAATACAAGCATTATATTATGAGACGAATATCATTATAGATTATTATTTGATAAAATGTCCACTAAAAGTTAGGCCCGGTTCTTTTGGACTTATTTTCAGTTCAGTTCAGTCCAGTTCCGTTCAGTTGCTCTCTGCATGTCAATTTCTCTCAGTTCAGTTAAGTTTAGATTCTCTCAGTCCAAAAGAACGGGGCTTTAGAGGTTTACACTTCCTCGTATCTATGGGAGTCTAGGGGTGTTCACCGGTCCACGACCGGACCGGACTAGAACCGGCTGGACCGGTGAACCGGAATTTGGAAAAAATTTGGACCAGGACCAGACCGAAATTTTTCCGGTCCGGTCCAATTTTGGACCTGTTGGACCGGAATCTATATTTTTTTTTAAAAAAAAAAATCTTTTTTATTTGATTTAAACATATTTATAAATTAGATACAAAATTTTTTTAATCATTTTAATAACAATATTTCTAAAGTACTAAATAGTAGGTTTTTAACTTTCTAACTTTTTTAACGTATAGACTTTTTTTTTTATTAAAAAAAAATTTCCGATCCACCGGTCTGGACCGGAATTTTCCGGGTTTGGACCGGACCGGAAACCCAGATTCGGGACTTTATGTGGACCGAGGACCGGACCAGAATCTTCGGTCCGGTCCAAATTTGGTCCGGTCCGGTCCGATCCAAATTCCGGTCCGATCTTGGTCTTTGCACAGCCCTATATGGGACTATGGGTAGAAAATAAAAATAAATAAAATATGATAGTCAAGAAGAGATCGATGACGCGCTTGTACAAGGAAGTATGATTTGGAAGCCAAGACAGAGTGACGTAACGTAAAGAGTCAAAAGCAAAGGTGAGATTCGATGACCGGAAATGTGGGGTAGTAGACATTGACCGGCATTAGCCGGTGATATTACCTTTTTAGCCAACTGCTGCATGCGAAAGTCACGGATAAATCTAGTATCCACTTCCTTACTGTAGGGGTGGAAATGTGGATCAAGTGAAACTGATAATATAATTTTTATTTTTTAATTAATTAAAATAAAAATTAAATCTAGGAAGTAAACAAAAAGTGAAAAACTGAAATTGGATGTATCCCAAATTCCACATCACCTTATTACAATTGCAAAAAAAGGTAAAAGGTTGTTGGGTCAACTACTCAACCTGCCCCTCTATCTAGAGGTGTGTTACATGTGAACTCATTAGCCTTTCATAATGATTAAATAAAATACTTATAATATTTATGTTTTATCATCCCTCTCTTAAAAGAAAAAAGAAACTTTATTGGTTAATAACTCTATAATTAGGTGGGCGTACAATATGTTGGAGTTGGAATGCCTATCTTTAGTCCAGTTGTTAATGTGTGTCTTTACCAATTTTTGACTTGGAAAATGGACATATGTTGAATGCATGGTTGATTTGAAGTTAGTTAATATTAACATGCTATGTTTGACAACAAAAACTTGCTCAAGTCATGTTATTTCCAGATGAGTTGAATCATATAATGGTTAGATTCTTTGTTTTTAAAGATTAAAGACTGTTGGGTTGTGTCTCGAATTTGAGTTTTGGTTCTACATGGTCTCTCAAGTGGTTCATGTGTTGGTCCATGTATTATTCCTTGGTCTGCTTAGTTTCGCGGCTTCTAGTTTCATACGGCAAGTTTGTTTGGTATTGTTTAGCTTTATTAATTAATATGCTAGTTAGTATTCTTAGTCTTGGAAGGATTGGTTTTGATACAGGAAACATTCCTTATCCAAAGCTATTAGAATTATAGTGTTATGGAGTTTCCTAGCCAAGTTTGATCTTTTGTGCGGCAACTCTATCTTTTTACTAGGTTTCTAGGTAGATTGTTCCTATATATGTATGCTTGCCGCAAGATCTCTTTAGTTTTGCTTAGCCTTTAGTTTTATTTGAGAGATCAAGTGAGATTATTTTAGAGTTGAAAGAGTAATCAAATTGTGAGCAAATTTTGTTTTTGAGAGTCCCTTGTGTGTACTATTCTACTGTTAATTTTCTCCATTGGATTTGTTCTTTTCCTCCACCATATTTTGTGTTTGTTCTTCTATATATTAGTGTTTTGTGTTATTCTCAATATTTACTATATTCGTGTTGTCTAATTTGCAACTGGGTTCTGGGAATAAGTAGGAGTAATATTCCTTATAACGGGTAATATTCCTAACTTAGGACAATCAATATTTTGTGTTTATATTTTAGGCATCGTTAAAATATATTAAATTCAACCAATCAAAATAGGTTTGCTATGTGTTAGTTTTGTAAATAACATCTTTTTTTATAATTATTTTGTGAATAACATCTATGTGTTTGTATTGCAATATATGCACATGCGCAATAAGTATTTATCATTTATATAACGTAAAAGAATAGATACAATAAGTAATGCCCAAAATGCGCACATAATCAATCGGTTGTTTGAACATATCAATTCGTAGTAACCTAAAATAAGATCTCCAATCTTTTATAAGAGAGAGATAAGCCAAATTATGGGTAGATAAAATACATATACTTTTTCTGATTTTAATTAGGAAAAATTATCAAGAATAAGCTAATCATTAGGTAGTCTATTTAAAATAAGTCATACTTTTGATTAACTCAGAATAAATAAAGCTTTTTAGGTATGCTTTTGATGGGTTCAGGTGACCAGTGACCTGAACAATGGGTAATTTTTTTTTTTTCTTTTGTCTAATCTATCTCCTCTAAACCCTTTTTCTCCCTCATCTCTCACTCCATCACCACAACACCACCTCCTCAAGCCACTAACCACCTGGACCCTAGCCCTCCTCCACCACCAACCACTAAAACCCACCCGAAACCCCACACTACCCTCGCCTAGACACCACCGTACCCTCTCCAAACCTCGAACCCCCAACCACCCAACACCCTCGCCCAACCCTAACTCCATCGATGTGATTTTCTCTGCTTTCGGTTAGAAAGATCGATTTCTCTCTAGAAATCACACCATCACTCACCCTCATTAATTTTATTCCAAAATCGCAAATGCAATTTTAGTATGTAATCATCCCAACTCTTCCGATCTCTGATCCCTCATCTCCAATGGTAAATCAGAGATCAATTACACTAACTTGAAGAGAGAGTCTAAAATCTTAGGGTTTCCAAAAGAATTTAGGGAAATATATTGTAGAATCATTTCGAGAATGGTATGGAAACTGCAAGATTAGTCTAGTCTTGTCTGCCGAACTCAAAATAAGGTAAATTAGATGAAGTTGGAATTTTTAAGAAGAGTGATTGTAGTGGCATCATAAGCCTTGACTATGAAGTCATTGAAAATTACGCTTATCGAGAAGAACAGGTTCTTTAGTTCTTCAATTCTCATCAGTTTCTTTCTTCTTCTTTTTTGTTGTCAGGAAAATTTCCTAATTTATTTCGATGGTGTCTCTTATTTTTTGCAGGAAAAGAGAGGGATGTTGTTTGGGGAAACAAGGAAGAATGGGAAGAATAGAGAAAGAACAAAAAGAGGGGGTGACAGATTGATTACCGGGGAGGGGATGGTGGTCCAAGTGGAAGAGGAAGGGGATGGGTGACAGCGTGGCAGGGAAGGGGTAGTCCAGGTAGAGGATGGACAGGGAGGTCAATGAGATAAGAGAAAAGGAGGGAAGATATGTTTTTTTAATTAATATTTAGAAATAAAATAAATTAAAATTAAAAAATTAAACCAATAAAACAAAGACACGTGGACGAGTTACCTAATAACAGGTTATTTACCTGTTGAACCCATTAAAAGCAAATATCCCAAAAACTTTGCTTATTCTAAGTTAATCTAAAGGACTTATTTTAAGCAGACTGGCAAAAGGTTAGCTTATTCTTGATATTTTTTCATTTTAATTAAGTGCAATAGTTTGACTTTCATACTTGCCAATGCACAACTTGACTGTTGATATTTCTAGTTATGTATTTATAATAATTAGAAAATGTTGATATTATAAAAGTTTCATTGTAACAAATGCATTCGACTAGTGTTTTGGCGACCACCCTGATTTTGGTCTCCGGCGGTCGCTAAGATGTTTTAGCGACTGATTTGTCTGTTTTAGCGACTGATCTGTTCGGTCGCTAAATCGACTTTTTCTTGTAGTGGCAATAATATTTTTTATGATTATATTTGTTGTTATATACTTCATCCGTATGTTTTTAGTTGGACCATTTCATTTTGGGCACTATTCGTCAACCAAGTTAGAAATAAATCTCTTACCATTATATAAGAAAAAAAATATGTCAAGTGGAATCTTGTTAGATTCATCTTAATGTAAGGACCTTCCAAATGGGGATTACTGAACACAAACCCCATCACTTTACTAAAACGCAACCCTCGAAACCCTCATTTTCATCTTCTCTTTCAAAAGAAAAACTTCTCTCTAAAAAAATTTCACCCTCCCCTCCTAGCTCCTATATTTAGAAAAACATGAACACTATATATATATATATGTATACATATATATATATATATATACATATATGTATATGTATACCAAGAATTGAAATTACCTCCATTGAGGAGTGTAGTACTAATCAGACAATAAGGACTATCTCCAGTAGACATATACATAGGATTAGTTTAGCTGATGTTATTTTCTTCCTTCTCTTGCTTCCCTTTATCAGTCATGTCTTCTTCTTTCTTTCTTCAGAACTTATCTTCTCAAAGAAAATTTATCAGTCTCAGGATTAATAACCTCCTTGCTCTGATACCATAAAGAACTATGAGATCCAGTTATCTAGGTATTTTATTACCTTCAAGATCAATTCTTGGATAATATTTTCAAAGGAGTGTTATATGTGTATTTCTTTCTTTCTTTCAATGTTGATTCTAAATCTGTACAAAAGGATGCGCCTCCACTATATATACAAGCATTAAATACCTAGTATTCCTAATCTATACACATCAGCAATCAGTAAATCAATGAACATAGGACGTCTAGCTAATAAGTCCAAAACAGGACCACTAAAATATAGCTCACATATTTTGTTGTGAAATGAGAGCATAAAGGACCTGGAGGAGGGAAACTATTGTGTACAATGCAGATCATGAAATGATCATGCTCTAATTTCTTCACAATTCCTACGAGGCTACAAGGGGGGAAACTCTTGGTATCTATCTGGTGGAGTCTTTTACTAGTATACATGGCTATATATGTACCGTTTTGTGTTAAAATGGTTCCAATTTAGAAAAGGTTGTATTACTATTAAGAAGTGTTTAGTTGGTATAAAAAATGATTAAATAGTATTTCTGCATTCCTATTTGTTCTTCTTACTTTGACTTTCTTTCTCTCTAAAATAGATTCTAAATAGGAAGAACAAATAGGAACGTAGAGAGTATTAAAAAGTTTTTTACTAGTAGTTGGTAGAGCTAATCAAGATTGGCCGGTTCCGTGGGCCCGAACCAAAAAATCAACGGGCTTGGGCACCAAAAATATGGTCTGAAGTTAGGATTTGGTATTGGACATGGTGGCCCAACATCAATTCGGGCCGCACGCTGGACAAGAGTGCAGGTTCGATTTTTGGCCCACCCCGGCTATCTGAACTTCTAATTCCCCCGCATTAAACATATATGTCCAATATGCTGTAGAGTATAGTACTATAGAGTTTGTAGTAGTAACTACTAACTAGTAAATGAATAATAAATAAAAGGAAAAAAAATAAAAGTAGCACCAAAACCAAAAAGCGTGCAATGCAATTAGTGAGGAGAGAGAAATAGTGAAGCCAAACCCTATCCCTCAAGTCCTCACAGTCACAACCGTTTTTCAGTTTTTTACTCCCTTCCCTTCCTCTCTTATTCTCTTCATTCTATATTCTCCACACACTTGATAATGGACCATTATCTCAAAAAAATTCGGGTATGTTACTCTCAACTTATTCTTTTATTAGATTTGTTGTATATATATGTAAAATTGTTGCATCTTTATAAGATTTTCATTTGAGATTTTTGTTAATTTAAGCTAAATTATGCTTGTTCATCTCCGATATTTTGTAAGGTCGGTCTCTCTTTTCAACTCAAGATCAAGAATGTGAAGATGGAGATAATCTAGATTGGACTTTCGAGTTAAATCATTAAGATTCAAATAGAAAGGGGAGAAATAGGCAGACCCGAAATGGCCCGCTTGCCTCGAATGGGACGGATTATGGGCAGAACAAGTCATCTCGCTGTCTACCCGGCCAGGCGTGATGTAATACCCCATATAAGGGTATTTTAGTAATTTCACTGGTTTAAATTATTTTGGCGGGAACATGGCGCCAAACTTGGATTTAACTTTTGAATTGATATCCTAGTCAAAATTTTTATGGAATAAGTTTTAAATATTTAGTAATAATTTTCTTCTTTATGATGGAGATTTGCAAAAAAAAAAATGCTTATTATGGCCGGCCACCATAACAAGCTAAGGGTGGAGGTTTTGATTTTCTTAAACCCCAAATTAATGTGTAGGTTACAAATCTTGGATTAATCTCCTAATTTATGATGAAGGTTACAAAACATTTAATTTTAGGAAGTAACTGCTCCCTAATCTACATCTATAAATACCCCAAATCTTAAGCCATATTTTCCACACCAAAAACTTTGAAGAATCCAAACTCTCATACTTCAAGGTTCTTTCTTCTCTTCTTAATCTATTTTAGTTTTGTACTTCTTATTCAAGTTTTAATTTTATTTGGTTTAAGTAAAAGATTTTCATGTTTTAAGTTTAAATATTTTGTTCATGATAGGTTCTGTATATAGTTAATTTCTAGGAATTCATGTTTAACTTCATGTCTAAATTCATGTGATAAGTTACTTATTAGATTTTATATTATTGGTTGATTAGGAGAATGCTTAAGCATAAGACTAAGTGAAGTAACTAGTATACTCTTTGTGCAAGATCAATGTACGCTATAGCTAGATCTTTTGAAATGTGGTTTTATGTGTTAAAGTTGTTTATTGATTTAATGGTTGAATGGATTTAGAAATTTGGTTTAAAATGTTTACAATATTTTATTATTCACTCTTGGAAATGAAAAGAAGGAATGAATTTATCAATCATACTTCCTCCGTTTTTTAAAATTAAAAGTGACACATTTTCCTTTTAGGGAAATGTCACAACAATAAGTGACACATAGCTCAAAGTAGTAAAAAATATTTCTCATTTATTACATCTTTGTCATCAATTAATTGTTTCAACTACTCACTTCATCCAATACTCAAATTTGATTGGTTATATAAGTGATTCCTACTTTATCTCTCTAAACTCCTTGGTATTCTCCCACTTTCTCTCTGTGTCACTTATTAAAAACGGAGGAAGTATTACATGAAGGTTTTGTTATCCTGTTTGAAAATTTAAATTATTATTACAAGGAATGATTTGATTGGTTTTTATGAACTTTGAATATTCCAAAAGTTGTTTAGGAGAAAAGAAGATTTATTCATGACTTACAAGTCATATTATTATTATTATTATTATTATTACCGCTTGATTAACGTTAAGAAGGGTTTATGCTTCAAAGTCCACTGGTTGGCAATTATGGTTACCCCTTGATATAGATCTGTGATGGGATGACTAGCTTGGGGGGGGGGGTGTGCACACTTAAGAAAAGGAAGGAAAGATAAGAAGATGAATTGTTTTCAAGATCATTTTAATCCAAGTTATTTGGAAAGAGTTTGTCCTTAAAGGTTAGGGTTAATTGGCTAGAACAACACGAACTATAGCTCAAGTGCACTGAGCAGCACAACCTTTGATAGGTGCAGTCCATAGCACGAACTTTAACTCGAGGTGCAATACATAACATAAATGTGATCGGAGGTCGGAGATTCCGTCGGAAATCTAGAATCTTGAATTCTTTTATTCCCTCCTCTTTCTATTCTCTCCCCTCCCCTAGCTACTTCAAACCCTTACCATATCTCATCCCCTGCTTCAAACCCCGCCTCCTTTCTCCTCCTCTAGACTGGTGTAGTGGTGTAATATTTCACAAATATCTCAACGCAAAACAAGAGCAATCATCCTCATTGCAGATCTCACCGCAATCACACCCAACAGTGTCAAAATCAAATTGGGGATTATAGGAGGGGCCCCAAAATTGGGGGAGGAAATTGCGGGGGAGGCAATTAAGAAGGTAGGGATCGAAATGACTGAATTGATTCAAAAAACCAATAATCAGCAAATGACAATGGATGTTGAGAGAGAAGAAGATAGAAAAAAAGGAAAAAAGAAGAGGGAATAAAAGGGAAAAATTATAAAACATTCAAGATTCTAGAACTCCGGCAGAATCTCCGACCTCCGATTACATTTATGCTATGCATTGCACCTCGAGTTAAAGTTCGTGCTACAGACTGCACCCATCAAAGGTTGTGTTGCTCAATGCACTTGGGCTATAGTTTGTGTTGTTCTAGCTAATTAACCCTAAAGGTTATCCTTGAATTATTAGTTAAGGAGATTTCGAAAATGTTACGAACTAGTAAATGTGTTACTTGTCTTGTATATATCGTACTCAGTTTTATACTGACGCGTATTTCCTTTTTCCTATTTGGCTTTGCCCTGTTTACCTTTTGGTAAGCATTTTTTTTTCAGGGGAAAGAGGCGATGTGCTTAATATTAAGGAAGGGACAACGTGTCCATAAGTACAAAAGGAGCAATTTCCAGGGGTACATGACACTCCACCTTTGCTCAATTCCAAACAACACAAGTTTAGCAAGGTGATGGGCTACACTATTCCCATGCCTACGCACATGAGACCAAGAGACATCATGAAAATCCTTACAAAAAAAAAGCACATCCTCAAGAATTGAATTGATAAGTCGGTTTTTAGTTGCATATAAGTAGTTTTTAAGTCTCAATTTCATGTAGTTTTTATTGCATCTTAGGTCTAATTGCATGATTTGAGTAGTTTTTGAACCATTGTGCTATTTCGAGATACTTTTGGCTCTTCTTTGTGATTTTCAGGTTCTTGTGGCCGGTTGTGGCAAAGAGAGGCTAAGATGGTTCGTAGATGGTTTAGATAGCGGTTCCCGGATGCGAGTAGATGAGTTTGAGTGCTTTGGAATTGAAGGAATGATGATATTTGAAGAATTTTGTGTTCGCGGGACCACGCATATTCCCGCTTGATCGAGCGAAGAAGCGCACACCCAAGTAGATATCCGCTTGCCCGTGCAAATCTGTGAAGAAAAGAGGAAAACATTATGTCTCGCGCGCACGCCCAAGCATGATCTTGCTTGCCCGTGCACTATGGCGCACGCCCGTGCGGTTTTCTGCTTGCCCGTGCAAGCTGTTGTCCGCCTAAAATCCGCGATTTTCTTTATTTCCTTTTCTTGTTTTTATAAACGAGATTAGGTTTTATTAAACATACTTTTGAGCAGTTTTTAATTATTAGAGAGGATAGTATTACTTTTTAGAGAGCTTTTTGGAGAGAAAACTCCATTATTGAACCTTGATTACTAAAAGTTGGCTACTTTGGATTGATTCATTCGAGTAAAGAATAGGTTTTTCTAATTTCCTCTCTTCCTTTTATTGTTATGTCTTTTAATTTATTTTTCAATTGCTTTCTTATTTCAATTATGAGTGAGTAGTTCTATAATCTAGGGTTAAGTTGAACCCTATCAATGATTAATGCATGAATCCTCCCCTAATCCCAATTTAATGTGATTAATTGTCCTTGCTTGATTGAATTGTGCTTATTTTCATTATCATACTAGGGATAGGTGATTTTGAATTGATTTCTTATGTCTTGTTTTCAATGGGAATTGAATATAGATGGTTTTGATTGATTCAATCAAGAGTATGAATATCTCTATGGGAATAAGTAGATAGGATTACTAGGAATTTATTTGTGATGCCATGTTAAATGTCTCTTTCTTGCATGATTCCATGGGAATAGTTATGATTGCTTGTTTAGAGTAGCCATAGGTACTCGGGAGAGGTCTTTGGTATTTTTAGGGTGCATTACTCCTTTTGGACTATTGATTATGTTTATTGGGATGGGAATTATTCATGTATTGTTCGTGCTAGTGGGGATACTTAATTCTAGATGCTTTTATTGATTGATTTTACCTCGTGCGTTATTGCTAGTTGTCATAGTTTAGTGTTAGTATTAGTTTAACATCCATTTCATTGCCGTTTGTCACTTGTTTAGTAAATTGAGTCAAGATACCTAGTGTTTGATACCGTTTGTCTCTGTGGATTCGACCTTGACTTGCCCTACTACATAGTTAGGAGGTTAGTTAGGAATTATCTTTGTTAGGTGCGCGACACGCCTATCAAATTTTGGCGCCGTTGCCGGGGACTAACGGTATTAGATTAGTTTATCTTTGATTTATTTAGCTAAACTTATTTTTGTTCGATCATTGTTACTTTTTTTGTTGTTGTTTGATCTCTTTTCTTTCAGTCTTTTTGTTGCATGCGCACTGGTAGCAAGGGTTCATAAGATTTAGTTACTCTTGATCGCGAGATTGAAGCCACATCAAGGAGATTAGGAGGTCAAAGAAGAAAACAACAACAAGAATCAATAATGGGAGACGAAACACCAACATCTATGGGAGTATGCTATGCCCGATGAGACCACCACCACCATTACCAGGCCAACCACCACTGCTACACACTTCGAGCTCAAGCCACAGTTTATTCAGTTCATCTCACAGGACTCTTATGCGGGAACACCAAAAGAGAGCCCTACTGATCATTTGGCTAGTTTTTTAGAGAAGTGTAATACTTTGAAACTAATAAATGTTTCTGATGACCTTATTCGATATTGTGCTTTTCCTTTTTCTCTTAGGGATGAAGCAAAAGAATGGTTGAAGGAAGAAGAGGTGAGAAAGATTTCTACATGGCCAGAATTGAAAAAGGCCTTTCTCTACAAATTCTTCCCTCCTATGAGAACTTCCAAATTCTAAAATGAGATATTCGGTTTTCAACAACATGAATTAGAGTCTCTCTATGAGGCATGGCAGAGATACAAAGCCTTGCGGAGACAATGCCCACACCATGGTATTCCTGAGTGGCTTTTAATTCAGACATTCTATAATGGTCTGAAGCATGATGTTCGAAGTTCTATTGATGCCGCATCTGGCGGTACTTTCACTAGTGCATAATTGGCCTAAAGTATCACCCCAAAAGTGTTACTTAAAGGCCCAAAAGTGTTGCTTTAGGCAATAGGTAACACTTTTATAAGTGAAACATCTGCCCGTGCTACCTATTCTCTAAGGTAACACTTTCCAATGCTAATGTTTCACTTTTTCAAGTGTTACTCAAAATTTTCTAATGTAACACTTTTTTAAGACTAATGTAGCATTTTTATAGTGTTCCTCCTAATTTTTTATGTAACACTTTTTCACCTATAGTAGCATTTTATATGTCATCTCTTGAATTATAGCAACACTTTATTGGATATTATGTATCATTTTAAGTCAGCATATGTAACACTTTGTTAAATATTAGGCAACACTTTTCGTAAGCTAGCTTTATCGTAACATTCTATTTCACAAGTCTTATAGTAACATTTTTAGATTTGTCGACACACATACAATGAAACTAATACTAAAACTTACAAATGTAATAACGAAGAGGAAGTAGAATGATATTATAGTTATAAATGAGTATAAATACTCAATAGTTATTGTAAAGAATGAGACAAACAATAGTATTCATCAATTGAAAAAAACTATTACGTTCAAAATATATATAGTTGACATGAAAATTCAGTCATAATATATATAACTCTCTAAAAATAACCTAAATCAATCTTATGGTCATTTCTTTCTCTCCTCTTCAATTCCATTGTCCTATCATGCATGTTTGTTTCCCGAAGCATCATGACTACTTGCTACTCTAATCCATTATCTTCATCATCCTGCAATAAGAAAAAAAAAGAATCTTCAAAGTCAAACTACATTATATGAATAGCATAATATTCAGCAAGGGTACAACCTAGTGTCAGAATTCCTAACCTGTGCATGTTTAACATGGGTTTTTGATGGGTGTGAAGCACATGCTCCAAAAGATACAGATGGTATTATTAACCCATCATGTTTCCCACATTTCCTCCCACTCTATCAATTCTGAATATTTGTAACATGGATATCAACGAATCAAACTGATGATTACATAGAACGAGTGATTCCTCGTTTCTAATTACAAACTTATTCAACTATATAACAAGTTTCCTCTAAGTAATTCACAACTAACTTATTTGAGTAAACACCAATCAAACAACTGACTTTTATTATATTACTCTATATGCAGATATTAAAGTGAAATTAATCAACTTAATTTACATTTAAAGTCCACTCCAATGTTTCACAACTATAATCGAATTATATACTCCTTTACTCTTCACAATTAACCTCCAAATTTATCTTAACAGCAATGACATGAGCTAGTAGATATTCCTATTATATTTAATCTGATGAACCTTCTTAAAAATAACCACCTTCACCAATTTACTAGCACTTTTCCATTAGAAACTAATTAAATCGAATCTCACAAGCTAAAACAAGTAACCATTATGAAAGGAGTTTATTAAACTACTAATTTTGTTTAGTATATATATTACCAAAAGAATTAGACATATTATCTACCTTCTCGTAAACTCGAACCTATTTCGACATAAAGCTTTTTAATCATCTTTAGGGATAATGAAACTATTTTTAATGATCTGAATATTATTATCAACATTTACCTAATCCGTTGTTTATCTTTAATTAAGTTGGCTAACCTAATCACTTCACTCTTAAAGACTCGATACTCTTACTAATTGACTTATACCTTTATAATTTCTTAATTGTGATACTTTTAGCTTATAACTCGACAACGAACTGGAATTAAGACAATATGAATACTATATAGGAATTCTTAACTTTCAATCAACCTCATATTAAACCCAAAGAAACTTAGACTACCTCTTACTAACTAATAACATTGAACTTCATACAAAATGAGTCTTCCTAGCCCAACTAATTCTTGTTATAGATTGAATCATAAATACAAATTAGCATAAACTGACTCAATAAACTCTAAATTAGCACAAATTAGCTAGACAATCTTTAAATTCACCTCGCTAACTAATAACATCGATAATAAACTATATTTCTAAATGAATTCATAATACAAAAGTTAACTCAACCACGACAAAACATTAACTAATTCCTAATTTATAATTCATTTGCATTACATTCCAATTTTTTAATTCCATATTATGTAAGTGATTTTCTTCTCAATCTAACGAAGTAGACTACTCTTTCAACTAACAAATCAAGCTAAATCTTAATAGAATGTTAGAATTGAAGATTCAATCATAATCTAATTTTGCTTAATAACTTATAATCAAGATTTCAAAACCATATCAACAATCTAGTAGCACCAACTGAACTTACCTCACAAACTAGATTGAACTAACACCAATACGATATGCCACTATCCAGTTCAATAACCAAAAATTATGGTTAATATGATAGTCAACATATATAACATAAGAATAAATGCTCAATTATTTTCAATGACACTACAAGAACAACAACAACAACAACAACAACAACAATAACACAACAACAATAGCCGTAACAACATCATTTACAAGAGAACAACAACAACAACAACAACCCAACAATGACGACGACAACAACAACAACAACAACAACAACAACAACAACAACAACAACAACACAACGACAACAGCAGAGTTCTCGAAACAAGTAACTCCAATTCAACATACTCATTCAGATACTCAATCAGAGCACAATTTCATTTTCACACCTAATTTCACAACTTCAATGGAACAAAACTCAATTCACAAGAGAGATTGAGAGGATTAGTACCAACAATAGAAGAAGAAGCCTGATGGCGGCACCACCACCGGCCACGAGCTGCGCAACCAGTGAGAGAAAGGAGGAGCAGAGTCACGACAGCCCAGCGGCACACAAGCAACAACAGCAACGACAACAACCGCACAGAGTTAACAGCAGCCGCGAGAGGAGAGAAAGGACAGCAGTAGCAGCGATAACACCAACAGAGGAACAACACCACCACGAGGAAAAGAAGAGATGCGACAAAAAACAAGCAGCACCGGCATCAACAAGGAGGAATGAGAGAGATGCAAGGAGAGAGAGATGCAAGGAGAGAGAGAGTAATCGGGGACGAGAGCAACGTCGATTTGAGCGCCGGCAAATGGCGGTGAGGCAGTGCAAACTGGCGAGGCAAAGGAGAGACAAGGGTTTGAGAGAGAAAGGTGAGAGAAGCGAGCAGAGAGAAGGCGGGTTAGGGGGGTTTCTTTGGGTTTAGCTGACCCACAATAAGGATGGGGGGTTCGGTTTTGGGTTTTCAAATGAACCAACAAGGTTAAACAAAAGGACGGGGAAACCGACCCAAATTGATAAAATGCATCAATTTGGTTTCATATTGGGGGTAAATACTACTCAATAAATTTAAATAATTGAAATCGAAAATATATAATAACAATATTGATTGTAATAACTTCATAAAAGTACAATAATAAATATATTAAAATATAACAAATCAATACTCATGTTCCAAATAAAATAAAATGAGGATATCTAATACATAATTAAATTACTTCCTCCGTTTTTTTTACCCGCAACACTTTCCTAAAGGGGAAATAATTAATTACGTACAACACTTTCTATTTTTGTTTTTCCTTTCTCTCTATCTCTCTCCAATCACACGGGCCCTCTTTTTTTCCTCTCTACCTCTCTCATATCCAAAAATTGCATTGGAGTTGATGAAAAAAAAAGTGTTGCGAGTAAAAAAACGGAGGAAGTAATAATTATAATTAGCATTTAATAAAAAAATTTAAAAATAAGCTTGTTACAAGAACGAAAAAAGAGAGCGAGCGAGTCGGTCTGGAACGAAGAAGGAGAGTGGTGGTGAAACACTAAAACCTAAGCAGCAGTACTTTGTAATTAGAATTGAAAATAAAGTAAATGTTGTTTTTTTGGAGTAAAATTCTCTTTGGCGGCTGATTAAGCGCCAACAAGAATTTTGGGATCAACACTCAATTAATTTAATATGGTTTTGTTTTTTTTAGGGAAGATGAGTTTGTTAAGTACACTGCTCCTATAAGAAATAATACGAAGTAATTAAAATAATCATAATGTTATATTCAAAATTATACTTATACTCTTTAAAAAAAATACTTATTCTAAAGTGTTACCTTAAAATGTTACCAATATGTAAGTGTTACCTAAAGGTGTTACCTATCTGAAAGTGTTACATCAAAATGTTACTCAATTGAAAAAGTGTTACTTCAAAATGTTACGTATAAAAATGTGTTACATTAAGTGTTACATATTGATTAAGTGTTACCAAGGTGTTACATATATACTCGACAAACTTGAATTTTCAAAAGTGTTACCTCATACATGTTACCTTAGACCAACTTTGTACTAGTGTTTCATGGCCAAAACTTCAGAAGCTGTTAAGACATTGTTGGATGATATGGCTGCCAACAATTACTTGAATGACTGGAGTGTATCTCGTGGAGCCCCTAACAGGGGAGGTAAGTATGAGGTTGATGCTATTGCTACTTTGACTAATACTGTGCAGGTTTTGGCAGCTAAGGTTGACCAATTGTGTAACAACCCATAATTTTGCTCCTAGTTTGTCGCAAAAGTTTTCCCTAAAACTATTATTTTCTCTAAATCAATGATTTTTATTTTTATAATTATTGGGAGTCGAATTATTATTTTTATTATGGCGTGCTAATGTGTGTATTATATTTATATTTATAATATAATTTATTAGAATTATTTTTATTATTAAGTATTTTCAAAGTTTAGGCGCAATTTAGGAGGTTATCGATTTATCGCGTAACGGACTTTTCACGTATGGATCTTTGATGATTTGGGCCGAAATTATTTGGTGTGGTTGGGCTTGGGCCAGCCGGCCATGTGGAGGGAAAAGGAGAAGTTTTTCTTCTTTTATTTTTTTTTATTTTGATGACTCTTTGTATTTTGTAACCTCCATAACCCCCTCATCATTTATCCGAATAAATCCATTTTCTTTTATTCTTTTAAGCACTCCAAAATCTGATTAAAATCAGAACTTCATTGCTGCCATTTTCTTAAAATTTCGGACATAAACATCTTCATCATTCTCTCTCAAATTCTTCCATTTCTATTCTTCATCAATTGTTCATGACTTGTTCTATTTGCCTTTTTCTTGTACGTGGTGCTTTGGGGTTTGAAGAAGAAGAAAGGGTGCACGCATATATCGGGATTTTCCAGTAATTTTCAGCTCGCCTCCGATGATCCAGGTAACTAGTAGTTACCTTAGAACGATAGAGATTAGGGTATCTTTCGGTATTATATTATTACGCTAGGAATTGTTTAAAATACTTTTTGAATGAAATTATTAATGAAATTTTACGTGAATATTATTGATGTATGCTGTATGAATATTATGTGCAGAAAAATAATTTTCGTCTGAGTTTTATTATTTATTTGATTTATTTGGTAATTTATGCATTTATGGCTTATTTGCAAAATAATTATTGAACGAATGTTATAATTGCTGAAATTATTTTTTGTGAAGCATGTTATGTGTGTAGTATGTATTTCATGCCTTGGAATAATTTTTGTCTACTATTTACAGGTTTTTTTAATTGATTTATCTATGTTTGCATTTTCATGTTTGTTAGTATTTAAATCGTGAATATTATTTTTGGAGGCCGAAAAATCTATTTCTTTGTTTAAACTGTATTACCGTGAGTTTATGCATGTTATGTGAATTTTTGGTAATTTTTGGGCGTTTATTTATATTTTTAATTATTATATTGGCTTTATTGAGTATTCTGTAAATTAACGTTTAAAAATACTTTTAGAGCCTAAAATTAGAAATAAAATTTGTACCACGTCAGTAGAGCCATAATGGTCGTATGAAATTTTTGTGATATATTACTGATCGTTTTTATTAGTTTAATAATTTTTAATGTGTCTGTGTTATGAGTTTGAGGATATTCTTTTTTTAATTATTTAAGGGTTTATTAACCAGAAATAATTTGTGACCTTTTATGTTCTCGGAAGCTGGTGATTAGTAGTTTACTGTGGTTATCATTGAGTGTCACTATGTTTACGTTTGGTTTATGTAAAAATGATTAGTCGTGTACGTTTCATTGATTTAATAATCCTTGGAGTTAATTGGTGGTGGCGTCAGACGCACGCTGATGCTTCAGACGTAGATTGGTTAGTGCGCCAGACGCATAGTGTGGCGCTGAGCGCACATTTTGTTGTAGTATAATTTTTCGTATGATCTTGTACGTATGTCCTACTTGTAGTTGGTGATCTTATTTGATATGATGCATTTCTGATTGATACTGATAGTGCTGTAAAAACTATTTCATTATCATTATTGATGCTTAGTGATGTTCAAAGTATGGTGGTTGAAGATATTTGTTGTAAGTGTGTAAGTTACTACTTTGAGGATTTATTTTTTGAAGAATTATTTTTGATGAATCATGGGTATAAGGCCGGGTGGCATCCCTTCTTCTCTTTTTGACGAATGGTTTTGAGATTGATGATACTTTATGATTTTATTTATTTTGAGATAAGAACATCCGGTGGGATAGATGTAGTCCCCGGTGAAGAACATGCCAACCACCTGGTTTGCGAACTAGGGGTACACCTGGGTTAATTGTTGTCGTCCGAGAGGTCAGGGAGTTTTGCGTGTTCTACCCTGCATCGGGAGTTTTGGCCATTCTTAGACACAGGTAGTGGGGAACGTAAGCCCATAGACTGACCTGGAGAGTGCGATCTGACAAACCTTAGGAAGTGAATTGCGATTCACTGGCGTTCGGTTTCTGACTCAATAACTTGTTGTACCTTTGTTTTTATTATTATTTAAGTACTCTAGAGTTGATTTATTCATTTTATCTTATTTACTTGATATTTACCTTCACTTATATCACTTGTAAACTTTAAGGTTTTGGTTTGCATGTTATTGTTATCTTGATCGTATGCTTTCCTTTCTTATTAATCTATGTCTGAATCATGCTTTGATTTCTTTTGTTCTGGGAGAACTGCTAGTTACTCCCCACTTACTGTGAAATTATTTAATATATCCATGCAGATGAAAATGACTGCTAGACTTGTGACTGCTTGGGCTAGTAGAGTGTGGGTCGGTAATGAGAGGAAGCTTCTTGTAGTCTTCTTGGTAGATGAGTTCTATGCAGACAATAGAGAGTCCTATGTTATGCTAGGTCTCAAGGACATTTAGTTTTATTTGAGTTTTTATGGGGGACTTGCATGTCTCGTAGTTTTGGATGATGATATGTTCTATTATGATTTGGGATGTTCCCTTTTGATTAAGAATTATAATGTTTTGAGATTTTTTTTTTTGGAAGCTCTGAAACTTTAGTCGAGGTTGTCTTTGTTTATTATTTTAGAGTAGCATAACCGTCCTGACGTTATTTCCGCTAACGTCTTTTAGTAAATCTAGAATAAATATTGTTTAGTATCTTAGTAGTAGAGGGACGGGGTGTTACAGTTGGTATCAGAGCAAAGTTACCCGAGACCCTTACTTAGTCACTAAGAAACTTTCGAGAAATGTGTAGTTGAAGTAATTGGGATCATTAGAATCTTAGGCTTCAAGAAAAATAGTGGTGAGAGGGTCACTTGGGTAGGAAACCACGGGAAAATATTTTTCTTACTTTGATGTGATAAGTTGTTATTTACAACTAATAATGTGTTAAATAATGATTGTTTAACTTGTGTTTGTAGAATGCCGCCTCGAGGATTGACTAGTGCTAGAAAGGAGGCTACCCGAAAAAGGCGCCAAGCACTTGAGAACGCTATCATAGCCATGGCTAATCGGTCTACTGCTCCGTCTCATGGGCAATCTGTCTTCGATCGATTTGACCGTCACCGTCCGCCTACTTTTGACGGCACTTCTGATCCTGTTGTGCTAGAAGGGTGGATAAGGGAGATGGAGAAACTGTTTGCTGCTACTGGTTGCCCTGCTGCTGAAATGGTGTCTATTGGTACCTACTATCTGAAGCTGGAAGCTGATAACTGGTGGAGCACTGTTCGTGCAAGCTGCATGGCTACACCGGATTTTGGATGGGATGAGTTTCGTGTTAAGCTGAAAGAGAGGTTTTATACTGATGAGCTCCGTTGGCAGAAGCAAGAAGAGTTCTTAACTATGTCTCAGGGTACTCTGAGTGTGCAGGAGTACACTGATAAGTTCACCGAGCTGTCCAGGTTTGCTACCACTGTTGTACCTACTGAAGCTGAGCGTGTGAAAAGGTACATCAAGAAAATGGATCCTAGGGTGAGGACCCATGTTATGAGTTCGGGTGCTTCGACTTTCCTAGGAGCCTATGAGATATCCCTGACTATTCATGCCTCATTGAAAGAGGAAGATTCTGCTAAGGTGGTTGCTGCTAAGAAGCCTGTTGCTACCTATGTTCAATTCCCGGCCAAGAAGCCGAGGTATAAGCCGTCTGGTCGAGGAGGTTATCAACAGGGTTCTGGATCTGGTTATCGTCCAAGCTTTGATCCGAGCAAGTGCCGAATCTGTGGTAAGGCTGCTCATCCAGGGAAGAACGGTGATGGATCGACTGTTGTTTGTTTCTATTGTAAGGAGGTGGGGCACAAGTCTTTCCAATTTTCTAAGAATCCTAGAGCTCCGTCTTATTCTGCTGGTCCTGCTAAACCGGCTGATTCTTCTGCTCCTCCGAAGAACAAGATTTATGTGATGATGCAAGCTGAAGCTGACGTCCATCCTGATGTCATCTCTGGTACTTTTCTTGCAAATAATACTCCTGCTTTTGTTCTGTTCGATACTGGTGCTACAGTATCTTTTGTTTCTAGTTCCTTCATTCGAAAAGCTAATCTCTCCCCTAGATCTCCTGTTAAGTCCCTAATATCTCTTCCGTCTGGTGAGAATTATCCCTGTCATTCTGAGTTTAAGGGCGTGCCTGTCAGCATCATGGGTTATGAGTTGCCAGCCGATCTTAAGGAGTTTCCCATGTTAGAGTTTGATGTGATTCTCGGGATGAGGTATCATGCCTGCATTCAGTGCCGTGATCAGAAGGTGGTGCTCCGAGATTCTAACGGTAAAAGGATTTTTTATTCTGGCGTTGTGGTGAAGAAGGGTGTTAAGTGGGTGTCCGCTCTGAGAACGCGGAAGATGCGTCAGAAA
Organism: Beta corolliflora; assembly: GCA_947648045.1. NCBI lineage: Eukaryota > Viridiplantae > Streptophyta > Magnoliopsida > Caryophyllales > Amaranthaceae > Beta > Beta corolliflora. The sequence goes on along the minus strand of CANSZD010002917.1, from coordinate 1,067,729 downwards.
GGTGATGTGGTATACCTTTGCATGGTGAAGGATTTGTCGTCTGAAGATCAGCTCGAGAGTATTCCGGTAGTTTGGGATTATCCTGATGTATTTCCTGAAGAGTTGCCAAGTATTCCTCCTGAAAGAGATATGGAGTTCTGCATTGATTTAGTACCGGCTACTGCTCCTATATCCAAGGCTCCGTATAGAATGGCACCGTCTGAACTGCAAGAGTCGAAGACTCAATAATTGCAAGAGCTGATAGATAAGGGCTTCATAAGGCCTAGTGTGTCTCCTTGGGGTGCTCCTGTTCTGTTTGTCAAGAAGAAAGACGGGAGTATGCGTCTGTGCATCGATTACCGTGAGTTGAATAAGGTAAGGATCAAGAATAAATATCCGTTGCCTCGCATTGAAGATCTGTTTGATCAATTGAAAGGTGCTGGGGTATTTTCCAAGATCGATATGAGGTCCGGATATCATCAAATCCCTGTTAAGAAGGAAGATATTCCGAAGACTGCTTTCCGCACCAGGTATGGGCACTATGAATTTGAAGTGATGCCTTTTGGTCTCACGAATGCTCCTGCGATTTTTATGGATCAAATGAATCGCTCTTTCCACGAGTACTTGGATACTTGTGTGGTCGTGTTTATCGATGATATTCTTGTTTACTCTAAAGATAAGAAGGAGCATGAGAAGCATTTGAGACTGGTGTTGGATGTTCTGCGCAAGCAAAAGTGGTTAGCAAAGCTGTCTAAGTGCGAGTTCTGGCTGAAGGAAGTTGCTTTTCTAGGGCATGTAATCAGCAAGGAAGGAGTTAAGGTGGATTCCGCTAAGATCAAGGCTGTTGTCGAGTGGGAGAGTCCTAAGATTGTGACCGAAGTTCGAAGTTTTCTGGGTCTTGCTGGTTATTATAGAAGGTTTGTTCAAGATTTCTCCAAGATAGCTCAACCTCTGACTCGCTTGATGCGTAAGGACTGCAAGTTCGTCTGGTCTGAGGATTGTGAAGGGGCATTTCAGAAGCTGAAAAAGAGTTTGACCTCTGCTCCTGTTCTTACTCTGCCATCTGAGGGTGTTGGGTATGAGGTGTTCAGTGATGCATAGAATAATGGCCTGGGTTGTGTTTTGATGCAACAAGGGAAGGTAATAGCCTATGCGTCGAGGCAGCTGAAGGTGCATGAGAGGAATTACCCGACCCATGATCTGGAGTTAGCGATTGTGGTGTTTGCACTAAAGATATGGCGACACTATCTGTATGGTGTTCCGTGTAAGGTGTATACTGACCACAAGAGCCTGAAGTACATCTTCAGCGTGATCTTAACATGAGGCAGAGAAGGTGGCTTGAATTGATCAAGGATTATGATCTGACCCTGGATTACCAAGAGGGTAAGGCGAACAAAGTAGCGGATGCTCTGAGTCACAAGAATAAGCATTCTTTAAACGCTGCTATGGTGGTGCCTCGTGAATTGTGTAAAGAGTTTCGCAAGCTTGATATCGAGGTTTTTCCTCAGGGTTATGTGTCTGCGATGTTGGGTTCTATGAGTGCTGAGCCTGAGTTGTTCCAGGAGTTGAGAAGCAAGCAAAAGGGTGATCCGAAGCTAGAGAAGATCCATGAAGCAAAGATGCAAGGTCGTGCAGAGAATTTTGAGATCTGTGCTGATGATAGCTTGAGGTTTATGGGGCGTTGGTGTGTGCCCAATGATGGAAAGCTTAAGAGAAAGATTCTCGAGGAAGCTCATAGTACTCCTTATTCCGTTCATCCTGGTGGTGACAAGCTTTATAAGGATCTGAAGGTTAATTTTTGGTGGCCTGGTATGAAGAGAGAGATCGCCGAGTTTGTAGCTAGGTGTTTGGTGTGTCAGAAGGTGAAAATTGAGCATCAAAGGCCTGGTGGTTTGTTGCAACCCTTGCCTATTCCTACTTGGAAGTTCGACTCGATCTCGATGGATTTCGTGATGGGTTTGCCTAGAGCTGCTGGTGGGAAGAATGTTGTGTGGGTAATTGTGGATCGGTTAACCAAAGTGGCTCGTTTTATTGCGATGAAGAACACTTGGTCTATGGAAGAGTTAGCTGAACCTTATGCTAATGAGATCATTCGTCATCATGGGGTTCCCAAAGACATTGTCTCTGACCGTGATCCGCGATTTCTGTCCCATTTCTGGACCGCTTTGGAAGAGGCTTTTGGTTCGAAGTTGAAGCTTAGTACTGCATTTCATGCAGCTACCGATGGTCAGACTGAGAGAACTATTCAGACCTTGGAAGATATGCCTCGTGCTTGTGCCTTGGAATTTCAACAGTCTTGGGTCAAGTTGCTTAGCCTGGTGGAGTTCTCTTATAATAACAACTATCAAGCTAGTATCCAAATTGCTCCGTATGAGGCTCTCTATGGAAGGAAGTGTCGTAGTCCTACTTGTTGGAGCGACATCAGTGACTCATTGATTTTGGGCCCGGAGTTAATTCATGATATTGTTGAGCAGGTGAAAGTAATTCAAGCTAAGATGAAGGCTGCTCAAGATAGGCAGAAGTCGTATGCAGATTTGCATCGGAAACCTATTTCCTTTGAGGTGGGAAATAAGGTGCTTCTGAAGGTTTCTCCTATGAAGGGAGTGATGCGATTTGGTCAAAAGGGCAAGTTGAGTCCGAAGTATGTGGGTCCCTATGAGATTCTTGAAAGGATTGGGGAGGCCGCGTATCGTTTGGCTTTGCCGCCAGAGCTGTCGAAGGTTCATGATGTATTTCATGTGTCGCAGTTGGGTAGATATCGAAGTGATCCTTCGCATGTGATTCCTGTTGAGTCGGTCTTAGTCGAGCCGAATTTGACTTTTGAAGAGCAACCTGTTCGTATATTGGACCGTCAGAACCGTGCTCTGAGAAGGAAGGTAGAAGGAAGGTGATTCCCTTGGTTAAAGTACTTTGGAGAAGTCAAAAGTACGAAGAAGCTACTTGGGAAACCGAAGAGTCGATGCAACTGAAATACCCGGAACTATTTGTTTCAGGTATTCTTTGTGTGCTTGTCTTATTTGTGTGTGTTTTCGAAGTTTCGAGGACGAAACTTTATTTAAGGAGGGGAGATTGTAACAACCCATAATTTTGCTCCTAGTTTTTCGCAAAAGTTTTCCCTAAAACTATTATTTTCTCTAAATCAATGATTTTTATTTTTATAATTATTGGGAGTCGAATTATTATTTTTATTATGGCGTGCTAATGTGTGTATTATATTTATATTTATAATATAATTTATTAGAATTATTTTCATTATTAAGTATTTTCAAAGTTTAGGCGCGATTTAGGAGGTTATCGATTTATCGCGTAACGGAATTTTGACGTATGGATCTTTGATGATTTGGGCCGAAATTATTTGGTGTGGTTGGGCTTGGGCCAGTCGGCCATGTGGAGGGAAAAGGAGAAGTTTTTCTTCTTTCATTTTTATTTTATTTTGATGACTCTTTGTATTTTGTAACCTCCATAACCCCCTCATCATTTATCCTAATAAATCCATTTTCTTTTATTCTTTTAAGCACTCCAAAATCTGATTAAAATCAGAAATTCATTGCTGCCATTTTCTTAAAATTTCGGACATAATCATCTTCATCATTCTCTCTCAAATTCTTCCATTTCTATTCTTCATCAATTCTTCGTGACTTGTTCTATTTGCCTTTTTCTTGTACGTGGTGCTTTGGGGTTTGAAGAAGGAGAAGGGTGCACGCATATATCGGGATTTTCCAGTAATTTTCAGCTCACCTCCGATGATCCAGGTAACTAGTAGTTACCTTAGAACGATAGAGATTAGAGTATCTTTCGATATTAGATTATTACGCTAGGAATTATTTAAAATACTTTTTGAATGAAATTATTAATGAAATTTTACGTGAATATTCTTGATGTATTCTGTATGAATATTATGTGCAGAAAAATAATTTTTGTCTGAGTTTTATTATTTATATGATTTATTTGGTAATTTATGCGTTTATGGCTTATTTGCAAAATAATTATTGAACGAATGTTATAATTACTGAAATTATTTTTCGTGAAGCATGTTATGTGTTTAGTATGTATTTCATTCCTTGGAATAATTTTTGTCTACCTTTTACAGGTTTATTTAATTGATTTATCTATTTTTGCATTTTCGTGTTTGTTAGTATTTAAATAGTGAATATTATTTTTGGAGGCCGAAAAATCTATTTATTTGAATAAACTGTATTACTGTGAGTTTATGCACGTTATGTGAATTTTTGGTAATTTTTGAGCGTTTATTTCTATTTTTAGTTATTATATTGGCTTTATTAAGTATTCTGTAAATTAACGTTTAAAAATACTTTTAGAGTCCGAAAATTAGAAATCAATTTTTTACCATGTCAGTAGAGCCATAATGGTCGTATTATAATTTTTGTGATATTTTACTGATCGTTTTTATTAGTTTAATAATTTTTATTGTGTTTGTGTTATGAGTTTGAGGATATTCTTTTTTTAATTATTTAAGGGTTTATTAACCAGAAATAATTTGTGACCTTTTATGTTCTTGGAAGCTTGTGATTAGTAGGTTATTGTGGTTATCATTGAGTGTCACTATGTTTACGTTTGGTTTATGTAAAAATGATTAGTCGTGTACGTTTCATTGATTTAATAAGCCTTGGAGTTAATTGGTGGTGGCGTCAGACGCACGCTGATGCGTCAGACGTAGATTGGTTAGTGCGCCAGAAGCACAGTGTGGTGCTGAGCGCACATTTTGTTGTAGTATAATTTTTCGTATGATCTTGTACGTATGTCCTACTTGTAATTGGTGATCTTATTTGATGTGATGTATTTCTGATTGATACTGATAGTGCTGTAAAAACTATTTCATTATCATTGTTGATGCTTAGTGATGTTCAAAGTATGGTGGTTGAAGATATTTGTTGTAAGTGTGTAAGTTACTATTTTGAGGATTTTTTTTTGAAGAATTATTTTTGATGAATCATGGGTATAAGGCCGGGTGGCATCCCTTCTTCTCTTTTTGACGAATGGTTTTGAGATTGATGATACTTTATGATTTTATTTATTTTGAGATAAGAACATCCGGTGGGATAGATGTAGTCCCCGGTGAAGAACATGTCAACCACCTGGTTTGCGAACTAGGGGTACACCTGGGTTAATTGTTGTCGTCCGAGAGGTCAGGGAATTCTGCGTGTTCTACCCTGCATCGGGAGTTTTGGCCATTCTTAGACACATGCAGTGGGGAACGTAAGCCCATAGACTGATCTGGAGATTGCGATCTGACAAACCTTAGGAAGTGAATTGCGATTCACTGGCGTTCGGTTTCTGACTCAATAACTTATTGTACCTTTGTTTTTATTATTATTTAAGTACTCTAGAGTTGATTTATTCATTTTATCTTATTTACTTGATATTTACCTTCACTTATATCACTTGTAAGCTTTAAGGTTTTGGATTGCATGTTATTGTTATCTTGATCGTATGCTTTCCTTTTTTATTAATCTATGTCTGAATCATGCTTTGATTTCTTTTGTTCTGGGAGAACTGCTAGTTACTCCCCACTGACTGTGGAATTATTTAATATATCCCTGCAGATGGAAATGACTGCTAGACTTGTGACTGCTTGGGCTAGTAGAGTGTGGGTCGGTAATAAGAGGAAGCTTTTTGTAGTCTTCTTGGTAGATGAGTTCTATGCAGAAATAGAGAGTCCTATGTTATGCTAGGTCTCAAGGACATTTAGTTTTTAGCCACTGCTGGAGCCATTATTGACATGAAGAAGGGTAAGATCACTTTTGAAGTAGGTGATGAGAAGATGGAGTACACTCTCACAAACTCCATGATCTCCTTCAATGGGAGAAACTGTTTATAGAGTGGATGCTCTTGATGAGGTGATAGAAGCCAATGCCTTCAGTTTGTAACTTGATGACTCATTACAAACGGTCTTGATGGGTAGTGCTGATGAGGAAGATTGGGAGACCAAGGAATACAAGAGACTTCTAGAGGAGATACGAGCCATTGAATCTGAAAAGCCTCTCAAGGAATTATTGAGCTCGTGGGAAACTAAGGAGAGTACTACGCCTCCTAAGGTAGAACTGAAACCTCTCCCCTCTATTTTGAAATATGTATTCATGGGTCCCAATGATACTTACCCTATTATTTTTAATGATGACATTCAAATTGAAAAATTACTTGTTGTTTTGAGAAACTATAAGAATGTTATTGGGTACACCATTGATGATATTAAGGGCATTAATCCCTCATTTTGCATGCACAAAATCATTCTTGAGGACGAACATGCTTCTTCTATAGAATCTCAACGACGACTTATTCCAAATATGATGGAAGTAGTCAAGAAAGAGGTTCTTAAATTGCTTGATGCAGGTATAATCTACCCTATCTCTGATAGTAAGTGGGTTAGCCCTGTCCAAGTAGTCCCAAAGAAAGAAGGCATGACCGTTGTCAAGAATGACAAGGGTGAGCAAGTTCCAACTAGAACTGTGACAGGGTGGCGCATGTGTATTGATTATAGGACATTGAATAAGACCACCCGAAAAGATCATTTCCCCCTCCCCTTCATTGATCAGATGTTGGAAAGGTTGGCAAAACGTTCTTTTTTCTGTTGGTTGGATGGATATTCAGGTTTTTTCCAAATTCCTATTCATCCAAGTGACTAGGAAAAGACTACTTTTACATGTCCTTATGACACCTTTGCATATCGAAGGATGCCATTTGGATTATGTAATGCTCCTGCCACTTTTCAGCGCTGCATGATGGCAATTTTCTCAAGTCTTATTGAGAACTCTATGGAAGTGTTTATGGATGACTTCTCCGTCATTGGAACATCCGTTGATGTTTGCCTTGCTAATTTACAAAAGGTGTACCATAGATGTCAAGAAGTTAATTTGATTCTCAATTAGTTGTTTTGGGTCATGTTGTTTCTCATTGGGGCATCGAAGTCGAGAAAGCAAAGATAGAGGTCATTGAGCGTTTACCACCTCCTAACTATGTCAAAGGAGTAAGGAGTTTTCTTGGTCATGCGGGATTCTACCGCCGTTTTATAAAGGATTTGTAAAAAATTGCTCGACCTCTAACTGAACTTTTAGGCAAAGATGTCCCTTTTGTGTTTACTGATGCTTGTACTAACGCTTTTCACAGGTTAAAAGAAGCTCTCATCTCTGCCCCTATAATTCAATCGCCTGACTCGAATCTCCCTTTTGAGATTATGTGCGATGCTAGTGACTATGCCGTGGGGGCAGTCTTTGGTCAGAGGAAGGATGGCAAGTTTCATGCCATCTACTATACAAGCAAGACTCTTAATCCGGCCCAGATGAACTATGCCACAATTGAGAAGGAATTGTTAGCAGTGGTGTATGCGATGGAGAAGTTTCGATCTTATCTGGTAGGGTCGAAGATGATAATTCACACTGATCATGCGGCACTAAAGTATTTGATGAGCAAGAAAGATGTTAAGCTCCGCTTGATTCGGTGGATTTTATTGTTACAAGAATTTGACTTAGAGATTCGGGACAAGAAGGGAGCTGAAAATGTTGTTGCAGATCACCTTTCTCGACTTATCCTTGATAGTGAAGGTGATGAGGATCTTCCAATTGATGCTACCGTTCTTGATGAGCAACTCCTAGCTCTAGCCACTACGGAGATCCCATGGTATGCTGATATAACCAATTATTTGGCTAGTGACACAATTCCTCACGACTACTCATCGCAAAAGAAGAAATTCTTTAAGGAGGTGAAGCGATATTTTTGGAATGATCCCTTTCTTTACAAATCTTGTGCAGATGGGGTGATTAGAAGGTGTATTCCTGGAAATGAGGTGTCACTCATTATATCTCATTGTCATGATTTACCTTGTGGAGGCCATGCTAGTACCAATAAAACTGCAGCGAAAATTCTTCAGTGTGGTTTCTATTGGCCTACTCTGTTTAAGGATGTTCATCATTATGTTCATTCTTGTGATCGATGTCAAAGGACAGGTAATATTTCCCGTCGGAATGATATGCCTCTTAACACCATTCTTGAAGTTGAGCTATTTGATGTATGGGGTGTGGATTTCATGGGACCGTTCCCTTCTTCTTATGGGAACAAATATATTTTGGTTGCTGTGGACTATGTCTCCAAATGGGTGGAAGCCGTTGCTTCTCCCACTAATGATGCTCGTGTGGTTAGTAGATTTTTCAAAAAGACTATTTTCCCTCAATTTGGCATTCCACGAGTCTTGATTGGTGATGGAGGCAAGCATTTTTTGGAGAAAAAGTTTGAAGCTATGCTCAAGAAATATGGTGTGCACCATAGAGTGGGGCTTTCCTATCACCCACAAACTAGTGGTCAAGTGAAGATTTCTAACCGCGAGATCAAAACCATCTTAGAGAAGACGGTTGCGAGAACAAGGAAAGATTGGGTTGCGAAACTTGATGATGCACTATGGGCTTATAGAACAGCATTCAAAACCCCTATAGGTACCACCCCCTATCGCCTTGTTTATGGGAAAGCATGTCATCTTCCTGTTGAGTTAGAGCATCGTGCATTTTGGGCTATTAAGAGCCTCAATTTCGGTTCTCAAACGGCGGGTGAGAACAGGCTCCTTGAACTTAATGAGCTTGATGAAATTCGGCTTGATGCTTATGAGAGTTCTAAGTTGTACAAGGAGAAAACTAAGAGATGGCATGACAAGGGTATTGTGCGAAGAGAGTTCAAGGAAGGAGATTTAGTTCTTCTTTTTAATTCGCGTTTGAAACTATTTCCTGGTAAACTCCGCTCGCGATGGTCAGGTCCATTCAAAGTTTGTAAGGTTTTTCCATATGGTTCGATGGAATAATTGGAACCGCCAAGATGGAACTTTTAAGGTAAATGGTCACAGATTAAAGCACTACCGAACTGGAGATCCCATTGCTGAGAGAGTTGACATCATACTCTCTATTCTTTCATCTGATTGATTATTCAGGAGGTCGAGCTAATGACCTTAAAAACTAGCGCTTATTGGGAGGCACCCCAATTTTCTATCTTTTTCTCTTCTCTTTTCTTTTTCTTTTCACTTATGTTCATTTTTATTTTATAGATTTTTATTACTTTATTTAATATCTTTCATAGTTTCATTTGCTAACCCTTTAGTAGTTTGAAAAAAAAAAATAAGTTTGTTGAATGTCGCAAAGCTACAATTCGCACGCCCGAGCGAAATTTCGCTCGATCGTGCAGTCGAGACAGAGAGTTGGGGGAGAAAATCCTGCAGAGCTGCACGCCGGAGCGAAACGAAGCACGCTCCAGCAGTAGATCGCACGCCCGAGCAGTTTCTCGCTCGACCGTGCGGTTGAGGCATAACGTTTGGTGCACGTCTCTGCAGAACGACACGCCTGAGCAGCTTATTGCACGTCCGTGCGACCTGGCGCCCATCATCATTAAACCCTTTTCACGGGTTTTTCTCTCTCCCCCCCTTTCAAAACTCACGCCCTTTTCCTTCACCCTTACTCTCCTTCTCACTCCTTCACCTCCCCCACTATCTCACTTCACCTCACAATCACAGCCACCACTTGCCGCCGCAAATTCCAACCGACCACCGGCGGTACCATCAGTCGCCGCTCGCCGCACCATCCTTTCTCCATCCTTCTTTTTTTCCTTCTCTCATTCAAAAATTATGAAAACCCTAACTTTGAAATCAATTTGGGGGTTTGTTTGTTGCTCAAATTTGAAGCACATTGGTGAGCAAGGAAGCATCTCTAGTCCTTTTGGAAGTGAAGAACGGATCAATTGCGGGTATCATACCCCCACCTCAAGTTTGGTATACTCTTTCCACTCTCTTTTCCATCTTTTAGTGTTCTTGATTTTCTATTTGGAATTCAGTGCACTACTTGTTTGACATTGATTTGTGGGTTGGATACTTGCTTGTTGGATGTAATTTCTTGACTTCTTTCTCAATATTGAACATCTTTTGTGTTGGCTAGTGCATGTAAGTTTTTGAAGTTTTAGTGGTGCATTGATCACTTGTGGAGTTAAATTGTTAGTGCTATTGTTATTCTTGATATTGGGCTATTTGCATTGAGAGAGTTAATATGCATTCTTTGGTTGGAAATTTCTCATTGGGTGATTGTATTGTGAATTTGTTGGTTGTGTCTACCTTGTTTGTGATCCTCATGCCTCTTAGGCAATTTTCTAGGGCGAACCCTGCCAGGCGCACTTCCTCTTCCCACCTCAGGCTCACTCGTAATCCCTCCACCAATGTGCCCTCCAGTCCAACTCCTCCACCCACCATTGAACCCCCTCCTTTGGACACCTTAGGCATTCAATTCACTTATGAGGCTCACCTAGAGCGTTTCCGTGTCCTTAGTGGCCGTCGCCTTCTCCCCACTCGCTTCTATGATCCTCAAGTGGCAACTGAACTAGGAATAGATGACGACTTGCAAAAATTGTTTTGTTCTGTGGGTTGGCAACAATTCCTCAACATGCATGTTTTCTCTTACAAGTGCATCACCTTGGAATTTCTCTCCACATTAGAAGTTGTTCGTTCTACCACTAAAAATCCTCGTTCCATCTCCTTCCAACTCATGAACGAACCTAGGCAATTGAACCGAAACCAGTTAAATGCCATTTTTGATTGGCCTGCTGAAGGTTAATATGGACCCCATTTTTGAGCGCTATGATGATAATGCTTTTTGGAATTTGATCACGGGTCAAGCTGTCTATTACCCCAGCGTGCTAAGGCTTCCGGGATTGTTAGCCCCGGCTTGCGCACAACACATCGCTTTCTTTCATTGACAATTTTCGCTAGGGGAGATAGTGCCGCGGTTGTCACTTCTCGTGAACTCTTTATATTGTGGTGTCTCATAGAGGGAGCAAGTTTCTTAAACACTGTTGTTTGGCTTATGGATCATTTTGATGAGGTTACCAAGTCTCGTGGTGAAATTGCTATAGGTGGTATGATTTCTGTGATTACTCTTTCTTTTGGTGTTGATTTGACAGGTCAACAGGTCATACCCGGTAGCACGAGACTTGATATGAAGGCTTTCCAAACCATGGGTTGGATAGCCAATGAGGTTACTGCCGAGGGGTATGTTTGGAAGGTTGGGCAACATCCTTATGCTTACCTTCCAAACCCGGAGCGCACCGTCATCTACGACCCCCAGAACTGGCTCTTTGCTCCTGATTTCCCTTGGATTCCTGCTGAGGACCAGGTCGGTGAACCAAGCCACACTCCAGGGCCGTCTACTCAGGCTGACGAGCCTCCTGTCACCTCTTATGCTGACCAGTTTGATGCCCTGAGAGGCGATATTGGGAGTCTCCGTATGGAGGTTCAGATGCTCCACCAGTCCCACATTGATTCTGTTGCCGCTATACAACGCTTAGTGGATGTGATGACCTCTCAGTACCAGGCTTTCCAGTCCACCTTTGGCGATGTTCCCCTGTTGCTACACGATCTTCGCGCATGTCACATCTCATAAGGATGGACGCCGGGCAGCTCCAGCGATCATCCCATGCATGATGCTCCTCCTGATCATTAAGTTCCTTTATCCCTTCTCTTTGCATTCCCTTTTTTTTTGCACAATGAGGACGTTGCGCATTCTAGCTTGGGGTAGGGATATATCGCATCATGTGTACATATTAGTAATCATTTAGGCATTTTTACTTTGTAGTTTCATTTCTAGGATGCATCTTGCAAATCATTTGCATAGTAGTTTTTGCATTTAGGTTGCATTTAGGAGTAGTCCCCCGATGATGGCAAAGATTTATGCATGTGCTTGTGAAAACAGGAAAAAATGTTTTTGAGAATCTCATAGTTAACAAGGAATTGATTGGTTTGTGGTAAGATTGGTCTCTCCTATGTGCGATTAGATCAGTGTTAGTAGCTACAACCTAGTGAGGATGTTATTATGCCTTATAGACTGACATCTTTTCAATCTTCTTTCTTTTGTGTGTGATGCTCCTCCTTGGCGACTATTCTCTAGAACTTGCATTGATACTCCTCGAAATCGCATTGACTTGTTTATGCATTGAATATGATTGAGGTAATTGTTGTTTTCTGAGCTACATAGCCAAATGCCACCTACATTGATTACTCCTTTTTGTCACCCCTGTGAGCCTAGCCTGTTTCTTTTGTTAATTACATCTTTAACCCTTTACCTTGTCCTACCTGGGAGATTGTGAAGCTATGTTGATGAAGTTAAGTGGTGACATTAGAGATTTATTGTGGTGTTTGATGTGATGTAATGCTTAGTTGGAACTCATGATCTGCGTTGAGATCATTTCCTCATAGTTACTTTTGATACTCCTATTAATTTCCTCTATAGATGATTTTTTTTAAATCCTTCGAAAAAAAATAAAATGAAAAAAAAGAAAAAAAAAATTGTGATTTATGGCCCCGTTCTTTTGAACTTATTTTGACTGAAATTAAATTAAATTAAATTAACTGAAATTAACTGTGAACTGAACTGAAATTAAATTAACTGAACTGAAATTAAATTAACTGAACTGAAATTAACTGAACTAAACTGAAATTAAATTAACTGAACTGAAATTAAATTAACTGAACTGAAATTAAATTAAATTAACTGAAATTAACTGAAATGAGAGACACTGAACTGAATTGTATATTTAATTTTCTAAAATAATAATCATCTATAATAATCAATAAGTATTAACATAATATTATCAATACTTATTATTATTATTATTATTATTATTATTAATATTAATATTAATATTATTATTATTATTATTATTATTATTATTATTACTATTATAATATTATTATTATTATTATTATTATTATTATTG